>OY757016.1:114635337-115235337 GCA_963580285.1 Lucinisca nassula
GACCGCCGGGCTTCACCTTAGGGACGGACAAGGTTCGGAGCATAACCTCCAACAGAGCGATCAATGGCTCCGAGTTGACCGCCATCTTGTATCCACTCAATTTACTATCTTCAACAGTTTACAAGCTCATTTTTCCTGACAGACACACCTGAGTACTGTGATCGATTCACAGGTGCAGAGCATTCACCGTTCAGTACATTTCATCAATCAATGTTTATCGAACTGTCATCATGCTAAAATGTTGCACCAAAATATGCATTTCGACCTTAACCTTTCTTTAAATCCTTGTGTAGAGACATTTTAAAACACCATTTTTAATGCTTATATTTAGTCTATAACAGTTTCAAGTTTACAGGTAGAAATCAATAGATTTACCGATCACTTTGTCAGGAAGGTCAGATCATGTATAAATGGATTAACCCATATCTTCCATTTAACAGCTTTGGACAGTTTCATTATTGATTTTGGGGGATGTCAGTTTTGTTTTATTTGCTATAATTTCTACAAATTTTCTTTAAGCGACTAGTGTAGATCCAGATCAGACGCCGCGTTCTGCGGCGCCTGGTCTGGGTCTTCACTGTTTGCTTATGTCTCTGAAAATGGGATGCTAGGCAAATATGGCTTAAAGTGTCAATCGCAACCGTATCTGACGACAATTTCAATTAATACTATTTTTGAAAGATACCAAGGCTTGACATTTCATGTGAATCATCTGCCTAAATGATTAAACCTACTTTTCTCGATAACGAAAAATAAATAAAATGTTGTCTGCGCATAATTTTGCCTGAAGCTTTAGGGGGTACTCGTGTATTGAAAATCGGTTGGCAATTAATAGTCTCAACAGCACATATTGAACGACAAGATCAACCAGATTTTTTTTTTGCGTCGAGACTCAATAAATAATGAAAACAATTTCCAAATTTCTAAAAGTTTTTTTTCTAACATCCGAGCCGCGGCCAGCGAAATTATATAACAACGAAAATTCAAATCAGCATGCACATCAGCGCTTTCAATTCAGCGTGCAGTGTCCTCTCTGCACGGAAGATTAGCTTCTTGCTGCTAAATGTGTTACCCTCTCAAAATAAAGACGATTATTATTATTATCATTATTATCATTGAAAAATTTAAAGCACTGACAGCACTGGTGGGTCGATTGTCTCTCAGAGTAGGCTGTGGGAAAATGGTTCTCGTACAGTTACCTCACATCTTCCATTAGAAACACCACAGACATATAACAACTTCACAATGCGGAAAGCAAAAAGGACAGTTACTTTCCCACATAATGGCCAAATGGCTGCCCATAATAAAAGGATAGTAGCAACACACACAAGAAAAGATGAACTACATGTATAACAATAATAAACAGATAAACCACGACGGAAGAACCGCATTGGAATGATCAGTACAAATGTTTTAGGGAAGGGGATGGGGAGGCGGGGGGAGGGGGGGGGGGGGGGGGCTTAAATCGACTTTACGTGGTCACAATTTTTGCCCTTGGTTCTGTCGCAGCTTAGACAAACAGTTTGTTCAGTCCGCATGAAGGATTCTAGCTCATCAGTGTAATGTCTCCGAGAACATAAAAAACTAAACGATCAAGGAGTAGAAGAACCGCCTTGGAAAATCCTCGCCCCTGGTACTGTCGTGGTTGACACTACCCAGCAGGCACATGACGTAATTGTGACGTCACATCAACGTGGGTACAACGTCATGACCTTTATGCAACGTCACATCAACGTCGGTACAACGTCATGACCTTTATGCAACGTCACATCAACGTCGGTGCAACGTCATGACGTTGCACCGACGTTGATTTGACGTTGCCATAGCGACGTGTGCTTGCTGGGTAGTAATTTGTTCAGTCCGCATGAAGGATTTCTAACTCATCAGTGGAACATCTCCGAGAACAGAAAAATCAAACGAATACAGAGATGAAACAACGACGAGGACTCGACAGCAGAAATGTTGGAGCAAAAGAAAACCAACAGTTGAACTCCGGTGGACGCGATCAGAGAAACAGCATCAGGCCCCAACCTACATTACTTTAAAAAGCTTTAGTAAGTCTTTAGGCTGGAGCCGTCATAGATTCTGAGACCCGAGACCCGCCGGCGTGCAATTAACCCATTTAGTACCGGAAACCCCTAAAGGGGTACCTTGGCAGACCGTGCAGGCCCAGATCAGACGCCGCAGAACGCGGCGTCTGATCAGGGCCTCCATTATTTGTTAAAAGTACAGTCATTTTCCAAATAAATTTCGAAGAAGACACAACCTGACACCTCTAAATTTTGAAATGAACTCCTGCTATATATAAGGAGGACGATTCCATTTGGTACTAAAAGGGTTAAAGAGGGAAGCAAAGTTATCATCCAACTGTCATATAACATTTCTGGTGCACTTAATCTTTTCATATCGAAGAATGATTTTACGAAATTTGGTACTGAAATCATTGCAAGCATAGTTATATTTTTTTTTTTCTGAATTTGTTTTCTAAGTCACCATAAAATTCAGGTTTCGATATGACTTTTAAGTCTAACATTGAATTTTGAAACTAAATAAAATGACGTCTATAAAACTTAGAAAGAAAAGGCTTCGCGAAGTTTATTATACCGATAACCCTGATACAGAAGTTTAGCAGTTGATAATTTATTCCGAGTGTTGAAGTCAGTTACATGAATAGACACTCTGGCAAACAGAATTAGTTACGATATATATACATCGTAAGATGCCACACGGTGAACAGCATCATGCAAGAAAGGAAAAATTACTGCCTCGAAATCAAAATCATCGTCGCGTTTTATGAAACAAACCCATCTAAAATAGATATATAAATAAACGGGACTTCGGTATCAGAAAAGTTTTCGTTATTTAATTGAAGTTCTAAAGGATAAATTTGACGAATCTAATAATCGAAGTAGGTATTGTTAATATTTAATTTTCCATCCAAATATCTAGACGTCGAGGTTAAAGCTTAAATAACTCCAGATTGCTTTCAACAGAAAGGGACATCGTTAAGTCTGTTTCATAACAGAACAAGAACAAATCAGCCACAAGGGGTGCGGAATTCGTACTCATCGGAATCCCCAGTTTGACTAAATAACTTAATACCAAATTTCCCATAAATGTTGTCAAGTAGAAAGGTGAGAGCTTCACACAGTTTCTGATATGACCATAATGATTGTGTATATTTTATGCCCCCCAGAAGTGAAAAAAAAAAAACATTTCTTACATTACACGCAAGATAGGGGAAGTCTTCGCTATGGAATGTCCATTCAATTAAAACATTAAGATTATTAGGTAGTGTAGTGTAACGCGTGGAAAAAGCATACGTAGACAGACTAAATGCACGAAAACGTCTGGACTTTTTTATTATTTAAAATAGAAGTGAAGGCAATGATCAACCTCATTGCTTTTAACCAAAATTGATTTCTCCCTTATCTATCATAGACTTTGTCGCAGTATATAGCCACATGTTTTTTGATGGCAAAAATGCTTAGAAAAATTCAGTAGTGGTACAATAACTTGAATTTGCAATAAACAGTGCTTTCTGGTTTAGGTAACGAATATATCTTGGCTTTCTTTAACACCTACATAAAACTTGGTGGCTGGCTGACATCACAGACCAGGTCTTCAGCCAAAGTCTACAGTTTTCTTCTACAGTCTTCAGCCAACGGCTGTAGTGTTAATGTAGTGGGGCCGACAGACAACGACGGCATAGTTTGCGGCCTTGCCTGCCGGAGCCAAAACATACTTCCTATAAAATTATTGAATACCTAGTTAAAGGTGATGTAAAATAGAAGTGAAGGCATTGATCAGGAATCGAAACTGTTAACCCGCAGCTCCCATCAGAGACACCAACGGGAAAGAAACACAAACATGAACCAACAGACCCTAATGGAAACATCAATAGCAGAAAGCCAAAAGGACAGTTACTTTCCAACAAAATGGCCAATGGGCTATCCAAAACAAAATATTATAAGCGATACAAACACTCAAAGACAAACCATAACAAAAATAAACCGCGACAGAAGAACCACCTTGGAACGGCCAGTGAAACGAATTCCACCGGGGGGCTTAAATCGATTTTTCGTGGCCACAATCCTCGAGTAAAGACATCTTTGGTTAAGGAGGTAATAAATGACTGTTTTGAGAACAGAAAAAAATACAGTTGTTAACTAGTTTCAAAATTCTAGGTTTCCATTCTTTTAGGGCTTTATGCTCAACATACTCTCGCTTACACCATCGATTACCGAATCCATTCAAAGTAGCAGAAATTTTATCCCTACACCTATTTAAATCAATATTAGAAGGAAATTGGTATTTCGGTCCTTTGGAAATTATATTTCGTACTTTGAATCAGGAATTATTTTTAAATTCCCAGTGATTATAGCCAGCTTCTGGATAGCAATACACTGGGTCTTTACAATCTCGGGTATCAAGGTTTTGATAGATTGAACAGGTTTGTCGTACTTATAGCAAATTATGGGTGTTTATACGGAACCCTGGCAGGGACATGCAGTTTATTTAAATATGTTGTGCGCACAAGATAGTATCTTGTGCGCACAAATTATTATCTTGTTCGCACAACATATTATCTTGTTTGCACATCATAGATCTTGTGTGGACAACATAATATCTCGTGCGCACAACTTATTATCTTGTTCGCACATGATACTATCTTGTTCGCACAACTTAATATCTTATTCGCACAACATATTAAAAATAGAATTGATTGTCCCTTCCTGGGTTCCGTATATTTCAGTATTAGGATTGGATGAAATCACCGAACTGTCCCGGAAGATACTAGGTAAATCAATAAAATTCATACCTTAATTTATGAAAGATATTTTATGTACGAGCGTATAGTAACGGTTGTGATTAAGTTCAGAATCGATGTAATGACGAAGGGCATGTCGAGTATAACCTCTTGTTAGGAGAGCTGCGTCATATACTGAGTAACTGATTAGAACTATCGTAGAATTTATTCGCCCCGGTGTCCAGAATACTTAAAACACATACGGGCAATGAACTTAGAAATACAAGCATTGAGTTGCGTCCGTGATTCAATAATATTTTGGACAGTCACTTCAGCCTTGTATTATTTCTTTTAAATGCGCGTAATTTACTTTTTCCCTTGTGCCGTGAGACGAACATGTGGTTTTACGTATTCGGCATTCCACAGGATAGAAAATATCAAAATCTGGAATTTTAGAAATATTACCCTAATGATAAACGTTGTCATTAAATCCCAGTGGAATAGGTGTCTGTAATGTGCCGTAACTAATGTTGGCAGAACTTGTGGCCCGACCCTGTTGCTTGATTTATGATGCAATAAATATGTTTATACTTAATCCATTTGGTGTGTTTTAAAAAAGAAAGAGCGAATCACACAGAATTCCTGTCATGCAATTCCATGTAAATATGATTTACTGTTCACACAGGCCGAACAAACAAGTCTCCGTGGTGTAGTGGTTACGCTACTCGCCTTGTAAACTAGGGGTCGCAGGGTCGATCCCGGGCTTCTCAAGACTTTCGGATGAGTCTTTAAACCGAGGTCCCGTCTCCGAATGACCTTGGCTGTTGGTGGGATGTAAAACTCAAACACTCGCTCATTCACAGGCCGAACAAACCATTAAATAGTATATCATTACGATAACACGCCTATACAAATACATTGTCAGTTTTTCAGCCCCAAAAAAAATGGAAATTTTAAGATGACAAATTGTGATTTTTTTTCTTATTTCTGCTCAAAACATAGATTAAGGGGAATCGATAGAACCGCCTCGATGAGGCGGTTCTATCGAGTACCCACAATCTATGCTTTTAAGCAGATATAAGGAAATTACTGTTTACCCCTGTAAATCCCAGTTTTACTATTATAAAAGTGGGGTTTAAGTGGGTCAAAGTTATGTATACGCGTGTTTTCGTGATGAATTTGGATATGGCGACCCACGAAAAGTCGACCGTGGATCAGCATTTTCTCCGTGAGTTGACAGTACACGCACAGATTTTGTAGCATATTCCCATTTTTTGACGAGTGCCAAAGCATTTGATGCTAAACCTGATAAAACTGACTTGTGATGTATAAAATGTCATTAACCCTGTTCACTGTTAAGAATTATTCGTGAAAAATTCAGTCGCGTTGCTCCGAGACTATCGAGGTAGCTCTAACAACAGCGTTGTAACTCCCACGCGCTTATTATAGCAAAACAAAATAAATATGTCTTCATAAATGGCCAAAATAATGACTCACTTCTTTCTATGAGTCACAATGCACTAATATCTCCGTTTGTACTTGTTTTCCCATATGACATTAGTTATGACCTATATATTTGCCTCTTTAAATAGTTTGGCTTATTATTTCATAAAGCGTTCATGAGTGATTTGCACACAAGGTTTATCCGCATCCGTCTTATGAACGACACGTCGTGCATTGTTAACGGTATGTAACAAAAAGGGCCGCCTCACGACTGTTACGCAGCCTGTAAGTATGTAATGACCATTGCGCAAACTGACCGGCATGACATAACCCAGTAGTGTTAACTGGGCCGTTAAAACCCAAAAGAAAACAGTACATAATAACGTGGTATTAAGCGTGCATGTCCAAAGTCATATCTTCGACTGACGCTACTTTTGGTACTAATTTTAAGTGAGAACCCTTTTTTATAAAACCCTTTCAACCCTGTAGACCTACATACGCGCATTAGTGTTGAACCAGATGAGACGTTATATAATGAGCCGTTTCGTCAAGAGCTATTCTGCTATCCTGAAAAGATTTCGACAAAACTCCGTTATTTAGTACTTACAGGACTGGATTAAGATTTTTGCGAGGTCGGGGCTGGTGGGAATCATAATGTAAATAAGTCCTAGTAATGAATGTTTTGACTAGAAATAAGAAAATTATGAAACATTTTTACCGGAAAAAATATTATTTCTGGAGATATGAAAGACACCATTTTATGTGTTATTACTAGAAATGGTGTTTGTAAAACACAATGCCCCCAACCTTTGCTTGTCCCTAGATGGCAAAATATTCAACAAATATTGTTAAAGACTCAAAAACATACAACAAGAATTCCCCCGAAGGCTATGTCGCGCCTGTGGGGGCGCAAAGTCACCAAACCATGAAATCTAGGTCAAGGTCAAACATGGATGCCTGCATAAAAATTTCACTCCTAGTTGCAAGCATGTAACAAGTATCATCAATGAAACTCTTAAAAACAGACTCTTACATCAGGGTGAAAGTTAGGGTTGTCACACTATTTTACAAAGTCAGTGAACCATAAAATGTAGGTCAAGGTCAGAAATGGATACTTGCATTGAAGTTTCAATTCCTAAATGCAAGCTTGTACAAAATACAATTAATGAAGCTCTAATAGATCTTGAGAAATGGACTCTTACATTAGATAGAAAGTCAGGGTGGTCGCAATAATTCACAAAGTCAGTGAACCATGAAATATGGGTAAAAGTCAAATATGGATGCTTGCGTTGCAGTTGCAATTCCTAGATGCAAGTTTGTACCAAGTATAATTTGAAAAGCTTTAATAGTTTTCGAGAAATGGTGAAAGTCAGGGTGGTCGCAATAATTCACGAAGTCAGTGAACCATGAAATATAGGTCAATGTCAGATATGGATGCTTGCGTTGAAGTTGCAATGCCTGGATGCAAGTTTGTACCAAGAATGATTAATGAAGCTCTAATAGTTCTCAAGATATGGACTTGCTGACAAGATTTTATTAAAAAAACAAAGCATCGCATGCGATACAAATCCCCTCGCACAAGACAACTTCGTGTGTGGAAAACACTGAAATGGCAAAAGTCCAACTTGCTTGAGATATTATCATATGCAACATTTGTGTAAAGTTTGTTTAAAAATCCATCCATAAATGTAGGTTCTAGAGTGATGACAATATTTCTCTAAAAATAGTCATAGGGACCTTGACTTGAGGCCATGGCCGCGAAGTAGATCTTGCTCAAGATATTATCATAAGCATCTTTTGTGTGAAGTTAGATTAAAATCATAAATGTAGGCGGTAGAGCAATGACAAAGTTTTTCTAAAAATAGCCATAGTGACCTTGACCTTGAGGTCATGACCTTGAAAGTCAAAGCAACTCGAGATATTACCATAAGAAACATTTGTGTGAAGTTCTATTAACATCAATCAATAAATGTAGGCACTAGAGCGATGACAAAGATTTTCTAAAAATAGCCACAGTGACCTTGACCTTGAAAGTCGAAATACTTCGAGATATTGTCATAAGGAACATTTGTGTGAAGTTATACTGAAATCGGTGAAGAAATGTAAGCGCTAGAGCCATGTCAAAGTTTTTCTAAAAATAGCCACAGTGACCTTGACATTGAAAGTCAAACTCAATCGAGGTATTGTCACAAGGAACATTTGTGTGAAGTTATATTGAAATCAGTGAAGAAATGTAGTCGCTAGGGCGATGACAAAGTTTTTCTAAAAATAGCCACAGTGCCCTTGACCTTGAAAGTCGAAATCGCTCGAGATATTGTCTTAAGGAACATTTGTGTGAAGTTATATTAAAATTGGTGAAGAAATGTAAGCGCTAGAGCATTGACAAAGTTTTTCTAAAAATAGCCACAGTGACCTTGACCTTGAAAGTGGAACTCGCTACAGATATTGTCATAAGGAACATTTGTGTGAATCGATTTTGAAATTGGTGAAAAAATGTAAGCGCTAGAGCAATGAAAAAGTTTTTCTAAAAATAGCCACAGTGACCTTGACCTTGAAAGTCAAACTCTTTTGAGGTATTGTCATAAGGATCATTTGTGTGAAGTTATATTAAAATCGGTGAAGAAATGTAGGCGCTGGAGCAATGACAAAGTTTTTCTAAAAATAGCCATTGTGACCTTGACCTTGAAAGTTGAAATGGCTTGAGATATTGTCATAAGGAACATTTGTGTGAAGTTATATTGAAATCGGTGAAGAAATGTAAGCGCTAGAGCATTGACAAAGTTTTTCTAAAAATAGCCACAGTGACCTTGACCTTGAAAGTGGAACTGGCTAGAGATATTGTCATAAGGAACATTTGTGTGAAGTTATATTGAAATCGGTGAAGAAATGTAGGCGCTAGAGCGATGACAAATTTTTTCTAAAAATAGCTACAGTGACCTTGACCTTGAGGTCATGACCCTGAAAGTCGAACACACTCGAGATATTATCATAAGGAACATTTGTGTGAAGTTATATTGAAATCAGTGAAGAAATGTAGGCGCTAGAGCAATGACAATGTTTTTTCTAAAAATAGCCACAGTGACCTTGACAATGAGGTTATGACCTTGAAAGTCGACCTCGCTCAAGATATTGTCATAAGGCACATTTGTGTGAAGTAATATTGAAATCAGTGAAGAAATGTAGGCGCTAGAGTGATGACAAAGTTTTTCTTAAAATAGCCACAGTGACCTTGACCTTGAGGTCATGACCTTGAAAGTCGAACTCGCTGAGATATTGTCATAAGAAACATTTGTGTGAAGTTATATTTAAATTGGTGAAGAAATGTAGGCGCTAGAGCGATGACAAAGTTTTTCTAAAAATAGCCACAGTGACCTTGACCTTGAGGTCATGACTTTGAAGTCAAACTCGCTCAAGATTTTTTTATAAGGAACATTTGTGTGAAGTTATATTGAAATTGGTGAAGAAATGTAGGCGCTAGAGCGATGACAAAGTTTTTCTAAAAATAGCCACAGTGACCTTGACCTTGAGGTCATGACCTTGAAAGTCGAACTGGCTCGAGATTTTTTTATAAGAAACATTTGTGTGAAGTTATATTGAAATTGGTGAAGAAATGTAGGCGCTAGAGCGATGACAAAGTTTTTCACAAATTACCAAAATGACGAAGGGCCATAACTCACAAAGTATTTTTCGGAATTTTGTCATAAGTTAATCAGTTCATCTACTCATCACCACCAATCTATTCACCAACTTTCAAGGCTCTAGCTCCAATAGGTTTTGAGATATCTTGCTGACAAGATTTTATTAAAAAAATTTCAAAGGGCAATAACTCTTAAAAGGGGCATAATCCGGACAAGAAACAAAATACGCGTCAGCTAATTTTCCATGAGGAATCCATCTATGAAATTTCAAAACCCTAGCATACACGGTTCTAAAGATATGCTATGCATCACTTTTAGCATACATTACAATGGGCACAAATTACCAAAATGACAAAGGGCCATAACTCACAAAGTATTTTTCGGAATTTCGTCAAAAGTTAATCAGTTCATCTACTCATCACCACCAATATATTCACCAATTTTCCAGGCTCTAGCTCCAATAGTTTTTGAGATATCTTGCTGACAAAATTTTATTAAAAAAAATTCAAAGGGCAATAACTCTTAAAAGGGGCATAATCCGGACAAGAAAAAAAATACGCGTCAGCTAATTTTCCATGAGGAATCCATATATGAAATTTCAAAACCCTAGAATACACGGTTCTAAAGTTATGCTATGCATCACTTTTAGCATACATTACAATGGGCACAAATTACCAAAATGACAAAGGGCCATAACTCACAAAGTGTTTTTCGGAATTTTATCAAAAGTTAATCAGTTCATCTACTCATCACCACCAATATAATCACCAACTTTCAAGTCTCTAGCTCCAATAGTTTTTGAGATATCTTGCTGACAAGATTTTATTAAAAAAATTTCAAAGGGCAATAACTCTTAAAAGGGGCATAATCCGGACGAGAAAAAAAATACGCGTCAGCTAATTTTCCATGAGGAATCCATATATGAAATTTCAAAACCCTAGCATACACGGTTCTAAAGATATGCTATGCATCACTTTTAGCATACATTACAATGGGCACAAATTACCAAAATGACAAAGGGCCATAACTCACAAAGTATTTTTCGGAATTTCGTCAAAAGTTAATCAGTTCATCTACTCATCACCACCAATATATTCACCAACTTTCAAGGCTCTAGCTTCAATAGTTTTTGAGATATCTTGCTGACAAGATTTTATTAAAAAAATTTCAAAGGGCAATAACTCTTAAAAGGGGCATAATCCGGACGAGAAAAAAAATACGTGTCAGCTAATTTTCCATGAGGAATCCATATATGAAATTTCAAAACCCTAGCATACACGGTTCTTTAGTTATGCTATGCATCAAAAGCGTAACGGACGGACGAACGGACGAACGGACGAACGGACGAACAGACGAACAGACGAACGGACGAACGGACGAACGAACCAGAAGCAATATGCCCCACCAACTTTTTCAAAGTTGGGGGCATAATAACGGGTTTTACGACCCTTTCACTATCTTTGAACCGATCGCTAATCAGAGGTAGGCGAAAACCGGAGTACCCGAGAAAAAACACCTGACCTTCCGTTAGGGAACATGGTGTCTCACATGTGACCCGGTGTGTGCTCGGAGGGGGATGTGCTGTGTTTGCCGGGTCTTGTCCATCATCCGTTTCGGTTTCAAAACTTTGGGGTTGAGTCACACTGATGAAGATTAGATATCTGAAAGGCCTCTGTGTCACTAAATTAGGTATAGTTACGCCTTAAATGTGACCCGGGCGAGGCTTGATCTGCGGCGGTTAGAGGCCACGGTATGATTAAGGGTCAGCGCCCTTCCCCACTAGTAAGATCTCTTATTATTATTATTATTATTATTGGTTTGGTTTTACGGCCCTTTCAAGATTATTTCACGGGCCATGACAAGCAAAAAGGGACTTCCAGCATGTGCGCCCAGTGAAGTCTGTGATTAACCTGTGCATCCGTACAGACTGGTAAGAGTATTCACTCTGCTCTATTTGGATGCATCAAGAAAACACGCCTATATAATTTTGACCTCATTGAACCCCACTTTTGTACAGTAAAACTGGAGTTTACAGGGGTAAACCTTATTTTCCTTATGTTCCTTATTTCTGATCTAAAGTATAGATTGTGGGTACTCGTGTACCCCAAATCTATACTTAGAGCAGAAATAAGAAAAATATTACAATTTTCATCTTAGAATTTTCATTTGTTCGGCCGTAAAATTTACAATGTATTTTTATAGGCGTGTTTTCGTAATGCCCTTTGATCCGACGTTAATTAAAGCAGGTCACGAGGAGCCTCCATGGTGAAGTGGTTATGCTACTCGCCTCATAAACCAAGGGCTGTGGGTTCGGTTGCTGGTTTCTCTAGACTTTTGGATGAATATTTAACCCTTTTTGTACCAAATGGAATCTTCTTCCTTATATATAGCAGGAGTCCATTTCAAAATTTAGGGATGTCAGGTTGTGTTTTCATCAAAATATATTTGGAAAATGGCTTAACTTTTCGCAAACAGTGTAGGTCCTGATCAGACGCCGGGTTCTGCGGCGTCTGATCTGGGCATGCACTGTTTGCCCTGGTACCCGTTGCGAGGTTTCCGGTACTAAATTTGCTAAACCGATGTCTCATTTCCGAACGGCCGAAGTTATTGGCGGGAAGTAAAAATCTCAAGAACACACACATTCAGATCGGCAATGCTGTATAATGACCTAGGAAGGTCAGGTGGTTTTTCTCCGGGTACCCGGTTTTCGTCCACCTCTGATAAATGAGCGGATCGAAATAAGTAAAATAAAATAAAATGAAAGGTCCGTAAAACCAAAACAATACTACTACTACTACTACTAATAATAATAATGACCGTTGTTTGTTTGTTTGTTTGTTTGTTTGATTTGAGTTTTAATGCCCTATCAACACTGTATAGCTCATTTTGAAGACGCTGCTTCCAATTTTGTGGGGCTTTTACCCGGCATTGAGATAAAATGACATCTCAAGCCCTGTCTCCCATATTTTTACTTGTGGAAACTAATTAGAACCACCTTAATTTACGACTTTTCGCTTGCAATTCATTTACCGTACCTATGCGTTTACTGTACAGAGTATTGAGTATAACTTCACAGCCATAAAGGATAGTGTGGCCAAGGCCTGCTACTCTGGTCATTCTGGCTTTTGAATTATCTACCCTTGAAATGAATGAAAAAAATAGAGAAACGTTTTTGAACAGTATTTTTAACGAAAAAGGGTATCTCATAATCATTTGGTATTTCGCAGCTGTTGGTTCGAGCCTCGGTTGGGTCACATGTGAGACACCAGTCTATGCAATGGAATGTGTTTTCCTCTTGGTGCTCCGGTTTTCGCCCACTTCTGATTAATGGTCGGCTCGACATAAGTGAAATAAACTTGAAATGGCTATAAAATCAGACAAGCATGGTTTCCCTGGATCGTTCAGCAGAACCATATTGTACAAATGAACTGGTAGGTAATATATGATGGAGTTGAGGGTTTGAACAGTTTTGGTTGAAGGTGACTCAATGAATATTTCTGTGAAATTATTTCAAAATCAGTCTGGCTGTTTAGGAGTAGAAGTCTTTTTTTTAGGTTGAATATTTTCAGCTCTGGTGGCCACCATGTTTATTGGAGCAAAATATTTTGAGCAATTTGGTAAGAGGGTTATCCATGGAATTACTGTAAAATTGCTTCCGTTTATTTTAAGTTCTTGCGACCATCTTGTTCAGCAGAGGGGAACAACTTGAGCAATTTTGAAAGATTGTCACCCAAAAAGCATTCCTGTGAAATCATTTACCCGAGCATAACGGTTAACCCTTTACCACGCAGGGATTTTGTGAATTTCGCTGATTTTCACAGTGTTGCACCTGACAGCAACTTTAACTAGCCATTGTTTCATAACGGATGGTCTGTTTTACACTAAACTCGGTATGAATGTCCATTGGGCAGTAGCCTTTCAAATGCAACCTTTCATGACTTGATCATTGGTGTCATGTAAAGAGGGGGCATCTCAAAGTTGGCAAAAATGTGTTTTCACATGAATTTTTGACCATATGTTAATCTCCACACAGCTGTCAAGGCAACAATTAAGGTGTTTGGCACTGGCCATTTTCACTGTTTGCAGCATGTTTTATCAGCATCAATTTTCTGGCATTTTTGACCCCAGACACCCTCAGATATAAATTTTAGCGGCCGATTGGGCCATACAGCCAAAATTTTTCTGGATGCGAGGGGCGGCCTTGCCCCCCCCCCCCCCCACCCCCTCCCACCCCCCTTCAATCCCCCAAGAATATTTTTAGTGGTGAGGCGCGCGAAAAAAAAGGTCACTTTTTTGCCCAAACAATCCTAAAGCAAACATATCTATGCAGGGGTAGAAATGCAGATTTAAGGTGCTTCTGTTGCTTAAAATGTGTGTGTGTGTGGGGGGGGGGGGGGGGTGCAGACACGTAAAACCACGTATGTGAGTGGTAAAGGGTTAACTGAAATCTGGGAACATACTGAATTTTAGTCTAAAATGCATTAATTATATCTTGCAACAAAATGATGAAAAAACATTATTTTGGTCAGTTGGGATTTTCTTCATTAACTGAAATCTGGGAACATACTGAATTTTAGTCTAAAATGCATTAATTATATCTGAAATATTGTTTCTTGCAATAAAATAATGAAAAAACATTATTTTGGTCAGTTGGGATTTTCTTTATTAACCCTTTACCACTCAGGGATTTTGTGAATTTCTCTGATTTTCACAGTGTTGCACCTGACAGCAACTTCAACTAACCATTGTTTCATAATGGATGGTGTGTTTTACACTCAACTCGGTATGAATGTTCATTGGACAGTAGCCTTTCAAATGCAACCTTTCATGACTTGATCATTGTTGTCATGGTAAAGAGGGGGCATCTCAAAGTTGGCAAAAAGTGTGTTTTCACATGAATTTTTGACCACATGTTAATCTCCACACAGCTGTCAAGGCAACAATTAAGGTGTTTGGCACTGGCCATTTTCACAGTTTGCAGCATGTTTTATGAGCATCAATTTTCGGGCATTTTTGACCCCAGTCACCCTCAGATATAAATTTTAGCGGCCGATTGGGCCATACACCCAAACTTTTTCGGGATGTGAGGGGGGGGGGGGGGGGGGGGGCGTTGCCCCCCCCTTTTCAATCCCCGCCCCCCCCCCCCCCCAGAATATTTTAAGTGGTGAGGCGCGCGAAAAAAAGGTCACTTTTTTGCCCAAACAATCCTAAAGCAAACATAACTATCCAGGGGTGGAAATGCAGATTTTAGGTGCTTTTGGGGCTTAAAATGGGGGGGGGGGGGGGTTGCAGGCACGTAAAAACACGTATCTGAGTGGTAAAGGGTTAACTAAAATCTGGGAACATACTGAATTTTAGTCTAAAATGCATTAATTATATCTGAAATATTGTTTCTTGCAATAAAATGATGAAAAAAACATTATTTTGGTCAGTTGGGATTTTCTTCATTAACCCTTTACATACATACACCCAAAATTTTCGGGATGTGAGTGTGGGGGGGGGCGTCGCCCCTCCCCCCCCCTTCAATCCCCCCAGAATATTTTTAGTGAGGAGGCGCGCGAAAAAACAGGTCACTTTTTTCCCAAACAATCCTAAAGCAAACATAACTATCTAGGGGTAGAAATGCAGATTTTAGGTGCTTCTGGGGCTTAAAATGGGGGGGGGGGGGGTGCAGACACGTAAAAACACGTATCTGAGTGGTAAAGGGTTAAAGCAATTATGGTAGATGGTTAGACGAAGAACATTTGTGTGAAATTTATTATTTCAAAATCCATCCACTGATTAAGGAGAAGTCGTTCTAAATTTCTCTATTTTCGGCTCTGGTGGCCATCTTGTCCATAAGAGCAGAACGGTTTTAGCATTTTTGGTAGAGAGTCACCCAAGGAACATTCATGTGAAAATATTTCAAGCTTCATAAACTCCTTAAGGTCATTAAAAGGTTTTACTATTGTTAGCACTGGCGACCATCATGTTCATTCTATTTTTGGCTCTGGAAAACATCTTGCCCAAGGAATATTCCTTTGAAATTATTTCAAAACCCGTCTACTAATTGTGGAGTTGTTTAAATTTTATTTGGTTTTCTAGTTTAGCTATGGCGGCCGTATTGTTCATCCGAACGGAACGATTTAGCGATGTTTGGAAGATGACAACACAAGGAACATTCCTGTGAAATTATTTGTAACGGTTTAAGCAATTATAGTAGAGGGATGGCCAAGGAACATTCCTGTGAAATTATTTTTAAAATCCATCCATTGGTTAAGGATGAGTTGTTTGAAGCTCTTTTCCATTTTTAGCTCTGGCAGCTATCTTGTTCATCTGAGCGGGAAGGTTTGAACAATTTTGATAGAGGGTCACCCAATTCAAAATCCATCCACTGGTTAAGGAGAAGTTGTTTAAAGATTTTTTTCTATTTTTAGCACTGGTGGCCATTTGTTCATCCGAGCGGGCCGGTTTGAACAATTTTGATAGAGGGTCACACAAGGAACATTCCTGTTAAATTATTAAAAAATTCATCCACTGGTTAAGGAGAAGTTGTTTAAAGGTTTTTGTTTTCTAGTTTTAGCTCTGGTGGCCGTCTTGTTAATCCAAGCGGTACGGTTTGAGCAATTTTAGTAGAGTATTCCTGTGAAACTATTTAAAAATTCTTTCCAGCAGTTTTGGAAGAAGTCGTTTAAAGCAAAAGCTGAAAACGGACACACGCATGCACGGACGATGGACAAATACCGATCACAATAACTCACCTTGAGCACTTTCTGCTCAGGTGAGCTAAAAAGATATGGAATGGCTGAATATAAATACAGTGAAGCGCTTTACGACCAAGGACCACTTCTCTGATCATTCTGGTTCTTGGGTTACCTGCCCTTGATACTTGCCCTTGATGTGCCAGACAAAGGTTTTTAGCATGTACAGTGAAATCCTTAGATTAAAACGACCTTTGGGACTGTTCAAAAGTGGTCTTTAAGACAACTTTTGAACAGCACCAAAGGTGGTCTCTCAGTAGAGCCACTGGTATAGAACACACAAAGAGAAAATAACTGAAACATTTTAAATATGATTTTTGAGAAGAATTGCGTCTTTATTTTAGGTGGTCTTAACAGCGGAATTTTAATGTAGTTCATCTACTATAGGGAACACACACACACACACACACACACACACACACACACACACACACACACACACACACACACGCGCGCGCGCGCGCGAAACTTCACAGATGTATAGAACTCGAAAGGTAGATAAGGACCACTACTATGGCCAATTTAATGAAGGAAATGTACAAAGGTTCAGTTAAACAGAGCGACTGGAACCACCTTAAGCAACAGAAGCCCTTAGTCTTCACTGACCGTTCCAAGACGGTTCTTCTGTCGCGGGTTATTTTTGTTATAGTTGTTGTCGCTTATATCTTTTTTGATAGCCAATTGGTAATTTTGTGGGAAAGTAACTGTCTTTTGGCTTTCCACTATTGATGGATGGATGGATATTTTGTTTAAAGACGCTCAACCCTAATAGGGCATATAGCGTCTAAAATAATTAGGTATTAGATATAAAATTGTTATTGAAGTTTAAAAGTTAAAATATTAATGATTACAGTTTGTTAAAAAGTCCGATTTCTTTAAGAAAATTTATTAATTGATAAGATGGTATGTCTTTAAAAAAATCTTTCATTGTTGTAACATTAAAATATTTTGAGCGGATATGATAAAACTCTACACATGAAATGAGAATGTGATTAACTGTGAACGGTTCGTTACAGGATACACAGAAAGGTGCTTGTTCGTTTTGTAATATGTAAGAATGAGTAAGTCTTGTGTGTCCAATACGACATCTGGTAATTTTAGTCTGGTCTTTCCTACTATAATTTGAGAAAGAGCATTTACTGTGAAAATTAGGTTCTATTTTGAATAATTTATTATCGGTTTCTTTTTCCCAAATAGATTGACATTTGTTTTTGATATATTTATTAATGTTAGATTTAAAATCTGAAAAGGGAATTTTAAAATTTGTAACATTCAAAGATAAAGCAGATTTAGCTTCTAAATCCGCCAACACATTTCCACGAATATTGATGTGACTGGGAATCCAGCAGAAAATAATCTCCTTGGAGAGAGAAAGATAGTGGAATTTTCTTACAATCTGTTGAATTAAGGGATTTTTGTGCTGTTGATCTTTAAGAGCCTTTAGAACTGAAAGAGAATCTGAAAAAATGATAAATTGTTTTTCATACTGATCTCTAATATGATATAGTGCAATATCAATTGCTTTCGCTTCAGCAGTAAAAATAGAGCTATTATCGGGTAATCTAATGCTATCAGTGAAATTCGGACTAATGACAGAACAAGCAACTTTCTCATCCTGTTTCGAACCGTCAGTGTAAATGGGAATGTGATGTTTAAAATTGGATTTGATTTCTAAAAATTCGTTCTTAAATATATGAGATTCTACTTCGGATTTTTTATTTTTTTTCCAAATCTAGAATTATCCTTGGTGGTTTCAACACCCATGGTTCTTTCGATGGAAAAGAGAACGATTGTATATTTTGAATATTTATATTGGCCTCTTCGAGTAACGGTTTTATTCTCAGGCCAAGAGGTTTTATAACAGATGGTTTGTTATTGTAGAATCTTTCATAATTTGGGTTAAAAACCGAGTTATATGCTGAATTTCGTGGATTAGCAGCTAATTTGGTAGCATATTGAAGAGACAATTTCTCTCTTCTTACATAAAGTGATGGTTCATTTGATTCAGCATAAAGACTTTCAATAGGTGAAGTGCGAAAGGCACCTAGTGCTAGACGTAAACCTTGATGATGTATAGTATCCAAAGATTTTAAATAAGATTTCCTAGCAGATCCATAGACTATGGAACCATAGTCCAATTTGGAACGAATTAGAGATCTATAAAGATTAAAAAAAAACAGTGCGATCTCCTCCCCAGTCGGAACAGGACAGGACTTTAAGAATATCAAGAGCTTTTAAACATTTGGCTTTCAAAGCTTTGATATGAGGAATAAAAGACAATTTGCTATCAAATAAAAGACCCAAAAACTTCGCCTCAGTGACGACTGGAATTGGACTGCCGTATATTGTTAAAACTGGATCTAAATGCAACTTTCGAATTTGGCAGAAATGAACACACTGAGTTTTTGTTTTAGAAAATTTAAAACCATTTTCTGTTGCCCAAGTGTCTGTATTATTTAAACACCTTTGGAGTTTAAATTCAATGGTTTCCATATTTTTGGAACAATAAAAAATTCCAAAATCGTCAACAAAAAGCGAACAATCTGGGTCTTTTACACATTTAACTATATTATTAATTTTTATGCTGAACAAGGTTGGTGATAAAATACTACCTTGTGGTACACCTTGTTCTTGATCAAATATGTCCGATAATGTATTTCCTATGCGAACATTAAATGTTCGATCGGACAAGAAATTTTGAACAAAAAGTGGCAATCGTCCTTTAAGGCCCAAGTTGTGTAAATCTTTCATGGTGCCATATTTCCAAGTCGTATCATAGGCCTTTTCTAGGTCAAAGAATACAGCTACGACATGTTCTTTTTTGATAAAGGCATCACGTATAAATGATTCTAAGCGAATCAAATGATCATTAGTAGAGCTGTTTTTTCTAAAACCAGCTTGAAATTTAGTGATAAGCTGGTTTGATTCTAAGAACCAAACCAGCCTATCATTAATCATTCTCTCCATTGTTTTACATAAGCAACTTGTCAAAGCAATAGGTCTGTAATTAGTGGCTTCAGTATGATCTTTATTAGGTTTCGGAATAGGAATAATGGTAGCTTCTCCAGTTTTCAGGGAATTTTCCAGTGATCCAAATATCATTCAGAATATTTAATAATGTTTCCAATGCCTTGTTGGGTAAATGTTTTAAAATTTGATAGTGTATGTCGTCAGGACCAACAGCAGTATCATGAGATTTATGAAGAGCATCTAATCATTCTTTAGTAGTGAAAGGTAAATTATATTTTTCATGATTTAATGAGGAAAAATTTAAATTCTTTTTCTCTTGTTCTTGTTTAATATTTTGGAAATTTTCTGAATAGTTTAAGCTAGAGGAGTTTTTCTGAAAATTTTCCCCCAAGGCATTGGAAATGTCTTTAGCCGTTGAACATATATTTCCGTTCGATTTGATATGGACATGTTTATTTGATTTGTTTTTGCCACTAATTTTTCGAATCATGTTCCATATTTTCTTAGTTGGTGTTCTGGTATTCAGTTTGGAGACGTATTGCTGCCAAGATGCTTTTTTGGCCGATTTTATTGTTTTGCGAGCTTTAGCTCGCATATGTTTGGCATGGATAAGATTTTCTTTTGTTGGTTGTTTATTGAATTTTCGTAATGCAGATTTTCTTTTATTGATTGAAGTTTTAACTGCATCATTAAACCAAGGTCTGTTTCTTTTTGAAAAAGTCGAGGATTTTGGAATACATTTTTCAGCAATATCAATCAATTCATCAGTAAAATCTTGTATATCACTTGCAGTTTTAAAAAGTTCAGGGTCGAGTTTTTCATCACATAATTGATTAAACTTTTCCCAGTTTGCTTTATTCAAATTCCATCTGGGGTGACGATCCTCATGGGTCGATGTAATTTCTTCAATTACTATCGGAAAATGATCGCTCCCATGGAGATCGTCCACAACAGACCAATCAAAATCTAGATAAATATTTGGAGAGCAAATTGAAAGATCTAAAGCAAAATAATTTCTTGTGGGAGAATGAAGAGATGTTGGTTGTTTATCGTTAAATAAACATAAATCATTTTCAGCAATAAAATTTTCTATGATTTCTCCTTTGTCATTTGTATCCAAGCAACCCAATAATTTGCTGTGACTATTAAAATCTCATAATAGTATATAAGGACTAGGTAATTGATTTGTTAAATTTTCTAATTCTTTTTTAGAAAAATTATAGTGTGGTGGAAGGTAGACAGAACAAATCGTTATGGATTTGGATAAAGTGACGTTTACAGCAACAGCTTGTAAATTAGTGTTTACATCTATTTTCCTATGAGGAACGTCAGATTTTACCAGGATTGATGTACCTCCTGATGCCTTCTGATTATCCGTTGTAATATGATTGTACAAACTGTAACCTTTGAAATTAATATTATCTGTAGTTTTCAAAAAAGTTTCTTGGAGACAAATGATATTAGGAGAAAAAAGTGTAGTTAAAATTAAAAGTTCGTTAAAATTTGGCTTTCAGTCCTCGACAATTCCATTGAATTATTGACTTCTTATCCATGGTTGAATGGAGAGAAGATTAAAACAAGGAATTTAATCCTTTATCTTTTATTAGGCTTTGAGAACGTGGAGGGATCAACGTCCAACTCCATGTCCTCAAGGGCGACGTACTGATTAGCCAGTTTTACTGGATCAGCAGACGCCCCTTTACTGTTTGGGTTAGATCCTTTATGCTTTTCTTTGCCGTTTTTTTCTTTTTGATCTGCTGTCCCCGACGCCCCTTTACTGTTTGGGTTAGATCATTTATGCTTTTCTTTGCCGTTTTTTTTTTCATTTTGATCTGCTGTCCCCGACGTGGATCGGGAGTGAGATCTGCTAGAAAGTTTGCCGCTAGGTTGTGAACTGGTCTGTGAAGTTTGTCTAGATTCTGTTCTTGAATGATGAGTAGATGTAGTAGGTTGTGACGATGTAGTAGATTGTGAAGATGTAGGTTGTGACGATGTGGTTTTGGGTTTTACAGAAGAGGTAATAACTTTAGAATGGGGTTTAATTTCAAAATCTTTTTCGTTGAATTGTGTAGATGTTTCTTTGGTTTCAGGTTTGGTGGTAAGGGATTGAACAACTTTGGCGAATGTGTTTTCTGGTTTGTTTTGTTGGATTTTCTTGGCTTCCAAATAAGTGACGTTTTGTGTAACTTTGATTTTCATGATTTCTTTTTCTGTTTTCCAAACCTCACAGACATTGGATTTAGATAAATGATCTTTTCCACAGTTCACACATTTTGGAGAGTTCTTGCAGTTAGAAGTGTGATGATCAGTGCCACCACACTTCTCACAAACAGATCCGTCAGGGACAGTACAGTCGTTTTCGTGGTGCCCAAACCTCTGACAATTGAAACATCGCAGAGGGTTGGGCACGTAGATTTCAACCGGTATTATTCTGTAAAAAAATCCTTAGTGATTTCGGCAACGAGGTGGTATTGAAGGTTAAAAGGAGAGTAGTTGTTTCGATGAGATTGCCGTCTTTTTTAATTTTGAAACGTTTGCAGGCTGTTACTCCTTGATCTTTTAAATATTCTACGATACTGGCTTCTGATTCTTGTTTAAGCATTCTGTCACGGAGTATTCCTTTACATGAATTTAATGTTTTGTGCTCCGTGACAGAGACGTTAAGGTTGAAGAATTTATTAATTTTCAAGAGATTTTCAGTTTGAGATTTTCTGTTTGTTTCAATTAAGAGAGTTCCATTTTTTAATTTTTTGACATTTTTAGCTCGTCTGTTTTTTGAAAAAAAAAACTTTCGAGCTATTGTCATCACTCCGGCGTCTGCGTAGTCGTCCTGCGTCGTCCTGTGTCGTCCTGCGTCGTTCCAAAAAACTTAACCTTGGCTATAACTTAAAAAGTATTAGACCTAGCCTCATGAAACTTCATACACATACTCATCATCACAAGAGCTACATTTTGACCAAGGACCATAACAACATTGTTGATTTTGGCTGAATTATCTCCCCTTTTCCAATTTTTTTCTGAAACACATTTTTTGCTCTCATTTTAATACTATTCACAACAGAGCCTTCAAACTTTACATGAATGTTCCTTGGGACAAGACCTTTTCAGTGATACCACACTTTATGATCTGTGACCTTGACCTTTGAACTTTGACCTATTTTTCGAAAATTTAACCGAAAACCTTAACCTTGACCATATTTCCAAAAGTATTTAGCCTACCTTCATGAAACTTCATACACATACTCACCATCACAAGAGCTACATTCCCTACAAGTTTTATAACTCCATCTTGCAATTTGATTGAATTATCTCCCCTTTTCTCACCGTTTTTTTTAAATTGTTTTTGTCTCTTATTTCAATACTATTCACAACAGAGCCTTCCAACTTCACATGAATGTTCCTTGGGACAAGACCTTTTCAGTCATACCACGCGTTTTGACCTGTGACCTTGACCTTTGAACTTTGACCTATTTTTCGAAAAATTAACCAAAAAACTTAACCTTGACCATATTTCCAAAAGTATTTGGCCTACCTTCATGAAACTTCATACACATACTCACCATCACAAGAGCTACATTCCCTACAAGTTTTATAACTCCATCTTGCAATTTGATTGAATTATCTCCCCTTTTCTCTCCGTTTTTTTAAATTGTTTTTGTCTCTTATTTCAATACTATTCACAACAGAGCCTTCCAACTTCACATGAATGTTTCTTGGGACAAGACCTTTTCAGTCATACCACGCTTTTTGACCTGTGACCTTGAACTTTGAACTTTGACCTATTTTTCGAAAAATTAACCAAAAAACTTAACCTTGACCATATTTCCAAAAGTATTTGGCCTACCTTCATGAAACTTCATACACATACTCACCATCACAAGAGCTACATTCCCTACAAGTTTTATAACTCCATCTTGCAATTTGATTTGACTTAGAACTTTTGTTTTCTAAAAGAAACTGCAGACGAGCGTTGGCACCCGCTTGCGGTGCTCTTGTTTGGCGTTCCGATAAGAGATTCTATTTGTTTTTCTATGAAAAACGGTGAAAGAGTGGTAACAGCCTTGCCTTCGTTACTTGAAATCACTAAGAATCTAGCAAAATTTTCGTTTGCTTTAAAAGTGAATGTTGTCGGTTCCGGGTCGCCATCAGATAAGTCTAAAAAAGCTCTTTCTAGTGTTGGATCCCATGGTTGAAATTTATGTTTCGATAGCTATGCGCCCCACCCTCCTTGGAGCCCTACAAGGGGACGTTTAATGGAAATGGATCTCCTATTTCCAACGCCAAGGCTACATGGCTATTATACTCGATGACAGGACCAGAGTCCTTCCGCTCCACTTCTGCTTTATGATTCCCAACTATGCACCCAGATTTCAATGAAAAAATGAGGAACAGTTGGGACCCATCCCCACCCATATTCTCTCCCTCACAGAAGTTTCTGCTGAATTTCCCCAGTACAAGCCCACCGATTGATCCATCAGCCGCCGCCCATCAAATAACACTCAAAGATAGAGGAATAAGAAAAAATTACACCCGGTTTGTACCATAAAGATACGTAAGAAAGATAGAAGGAAGTAAAGAACAAGCTGTGCGATTCTAGAGCTTGGCACGACTGAGCCGATTGATTCAGGCCGGATCTAGCCCAAACCCCTCTTCTATCTGAAGATATGGGCCAAAATGATGTGTTGAAAAGCTGGAGATCCCTGGGCTTTTCTCAATCATCAGGATCCCTTCTTCCAGCATACGAGACGCCACTCACGGCAAACAAGTGGCTCCTGTTTCAACAAGGAATTTCATCCCCATTCACTACAGAAGGAAAGTGACCTGTATATTTTATTCCCTACAGACAAGGGAGGCCGATGGATGGATGGATGTTTTATTTAAAGACGCTCAACCCTAATAGGGCATATAGCGTCTAAAACAGTTATATATTATACATAAAATTGTGCAAGATTAAACAATTAAAATTTTAATAATTACAGTTTGTTAAAAAGACCGATTTCTTTAAGAAAATTGATTAATTGGTAAAAAGGAACATTATTAAAAAGATCTTTCATTGTAGTAATGTTAAAATATTTTGAACGTATATGATTAAATTCAATACATGAGATGAGAAAGTGTTTAACAGTGAACGGTTCGTTACAAGATATACAGAAAGGTGCTTGTTCGTTTTTTAAAATGTAGGAATGTGTGAGTCGTGTGTGTCCAATACGGCATCTCGTAATTTTTGTCTGATCTTTTCGGCTATAGTTCAAAAATTGGCATTTACTGTAAAAATTAGGTTGAATTTTATTTAATTTATTATTAGTTTCATTGTCCCAAATAGATTGACATTTTTTCTTTATATATGTATTGATGTTTGATTTGAAATCAGAGAAAGGAATTTTTAAATTTGTAATAGTTAACGATAATGCCGACTTGGCTTCCAAGTCAGCCAATTCATTTCCACGAATATTAACATGACTTGGAAGCCAGCAGAATATAATCTCCTTGCAGACAGAAAGGTAATGATATTTTCGTAAAATTTGTTGAATCAAGGGGTTCCTGTGCTGTTGGTCTTTCAGAGCTTTTAATACAGAAAGGGAATCGGAATAAATGATAAATTGTTTTTCGGATTGATCTCGTATATGATAGAGTGCTATATCAATTGCTTTCGCTTCAGCGGTAAAAATAGAGCTATTATCGGGTAATCTAATGCTGTCAGTAAAATTCGGACTAATGACAGAACAAGCAACTTTCTCATCTTGTTTCGAACCGTCAGTGTAAATGGAAATGTGACGTTTAAAGTTTAAAATTAGATTTGATTTCTAAAAATTCGTTTTTAAAAATATGAGATTCTACTTCCGTTTTCTTATTTTTATTTAAATCTAAAATAATCTTTGGAGCACTTAACGTCCATGGCTCTTTTGATGGTAACGTAAAAGATTGAATATTATTAATATTAATATTGGCCTCCATAAATAACGGCTTGATTCTTAGGCCAAGCGGTTTAATAGCCGATGGTTTGTTGTTGTAGAATCGTTCGTAATTAGGATTAAAAACAATGTCATATGCTGAATTTCGTGGATTGGCGGCCAATTTTGTAGCATATTGAAGAGACAATTTCTCCCTTCTAACATACAGTGATGGTTCATTCGATTCAGCATAAAGACTTTCAACAGGTGAGGTGCGAAAGGCACCTAGTGCTAGACGTAAACCTTGATGATGTATAGTATCCAAAGATTTTAAATAAGATTTCCTAGCAGATCCATAGACTATGGAACCATAGTCCAATTTGGAACGAATTAAAGATCTATACAGATTTAAAAGAACAGTGCGATCTCCTCCCCAGTCGGAACTGGACAGGACTTTAAGAATATCAAGAGCTTTTAAACATTTAGCTTTTAAAGCTTTGATATGGGGAATAAAAGACAATTTGTTATCGAACAAAAGACCCAAAAACTTCGCTTCAGTGACGACTGGAATTGGACTGCCGTAAATAGTTAGAACAGGATCTAAATGTAACTTTCGTATTTGACAGAAATGAACACACTGAGTTTTTGTTTTAGAAAATTTAAAACCATTTTCTGTCGCCCAAGTTTCTATATTATTTAAACACCTTTGGAGTTTAAATTCAATGGTTTCCATATTTTTGGAACGATAAAAAATTCTAAAATCGTCCACAAAAAGCGAACAATCTGGGTCTTTTACACATTTAACTATATTATTAATTTTTATGCTGAACAAGGTTGGTGATAAAATACTACCTTGTGGTACACCTTGTTCTTGATCAAATGTGTCCGATAATGTATTTCCTATGCGAACATTAAATGTTCGATCGGACAAGAAATTTTGAACAAAAAGTGGCAATCTGCCTTTAAGGCCCAAGTTGTGTAAATCTTTCATGATGCCATATTTCCAAGTCGTATCATAAGCCTTTTCTAGGTCAAAGAATACAGCTACGACATGTTCTTTTTTGATAAAGGCATCACGTATAAATGATTCTAAGCGAATCAAATGATCATTAGTAGAGCTGTTTTTTCTAAAACCAGCTTGAAATTTAGTGATAAGCTGGTTTGATTCTAAGAACCAAACCAACCTATCATTAATCATTCTCTCCATTGTTTTACATAAGCAACTTGTCAAAGCAATAGGTCTATAAATTAGTGGCTTCAGTATGATCTTTATTAGGTTTCGGAATAGGAATAATGGTAGCTTTTCTCCAGTTTTCAGGGAATTTTCAAGTGATCCAAATATCATTCAGAATATTTAATAATGTTTCCAATGCCTTGTTGGGTAAATGTTTTAAAATTTGATAATGTATGTCGTCAGGACCAACAGCAGTATCATGAGATTTATGGAGAGCATCTAATAACTCTTTAGTAGTGAAAGGTAAATTATATTTTTCATGATTTAATGAGGAAAAATTTAAGTTCTTTTTCTCTTGTTCTTGTTTAATATTTTGGAAATTTTCTGAATAATTTGAGCTAGAGGAGTTTTTCTGAAAATTTTCCCCCAAGGCATTGGAAATGTCTTTAGCCGTTTAACATATATTTCCGTTCGATTTGATATGGACATGTTTATTTGATTTGTTTTTGCCACTAATTTTTCGAATCATGTCCCATATTTTCTTAGTTGGTGTTCTGGTATTCAGTTTGGAGACGCATTGCTGCCAAGATGCTTTTTTGGCCGATTTTATTGTTTTGCGAGCTTTAGCTCGCATATGTTTGGCATGGATAAGATTTTCTTTTGTTGGTTGTTTATTGAATTTTCGTAATGCAGATTTTCTTTTATTGATCGAAGTTTTAACTTCGTCATTAAACCAAGGTCTGTTTCTTTTTGAAAAAGTCGAGGATTTAGGAATACATTTTTCAGCAATATCAATCAATTCATCAGTAAAATCTTGTATATCACTTGCAGTTTTAAAAAGTTCAGGGTCGAGTTTTTCATTACATAATTGATCAAAATTTTTCCAATTTGCTTTACTCAAATTCCATCTGGGGTGACGATCCTCATGGGTCGATGCAATTTCTTCAATTACTATCGGAAAATGATCGCTCCCATGGAGATCGTCCATAACAGACCAATCAAAATCTAGATAAATATTTGGAGAGCAAATTGAAAGATCTAAAGCAAAATAATTTCTTGTGGGAGAATGAAGATATGTTGGTTGTTTATCGTTAAATAAACACAAATCATTTTCAGCAATAAAATTTTCTATGATTTCTCCTTTGTCATTTGTATCCGAGCAACCCCATAATTTGCTGTGACTATTAAAATCTCCTAATAATATATAAGGACTAGGTAATTGATTTGTTAAATTTTCTAATTCTTGCTTAGAAAAATTATAGTGTGGTGGAAGGTAGACGGAACAAATCGTTATGGATTTGGATAAAGTGACGTTTACAGCAACAGCTTGTAAATTAGTGTTTACATCTATTTTCCTATGAGGAGCGTCAGATTTTACCAGGATTGATGTACCTCCTGATGCCTTCTGATTATCCGTTGTGATATGATTGTACATACTGTAACCCTTGAAATTAATATTATCTGTAGTTTTCAAAAAAGTTTCTTGGAGACAAATGACATTAGGAGAAAAAAGTGTAGATAAAATTAAAAGTTCGTTAAAATTGGCTTTCAGTCCTCGACAATTCCATTGAAATATTGACTTCTTATCCATGGTTGAATGGAGAGAAGATTAAAACAAGGAATTTAATCCTTTATCTTTTATTATGCTTTGAGAACGTGGAGGGATCAACGTCCAACTCCATGTCCTCAAGGGCGACGTACTGATTAGTTTTACTGGATCAGCAGACGCCCCTTTACTGTTTGGGTTTGATCCTTTGTGCTTTTCTTTGCCGTTTTTTTCTTTTTGATCCGCCGTCCCTGACGTGGATCGGGAGTGATCTGCTAGAATGTTTGCCGTTAGGTTGTGAACTGGTCTGTGAAGTTTGTCTAGATTCTGATCTTGAATGATGAGTAGAAGTAGGTTGTGACGATGTAGGTTGTGATGTGGGTTTTGGTTTAACAGTAGAGGTAATTACTTTAGAATGGGGTTTAATTTCAAAATCTTTTTCATTAAATTGGGTGGAGGTTTCTTTTGTTTCAGGTTTGCTGGCAAGGGATTGGACAACTTTGGCGAATGTGTTTTCTGGTTTGTTTTGTTGAATTTTCTTTGCTTCCAAATAGGTGACGTTTTGTGTAACTTTAATTTTCATGATTTCTTTTTCGGTTTTCCAAACTTCACAGACATTGGATTTAGATAAATGATCTTTTCCGCAGTTCACACATTTTGGAGTATTCTTGCAGTTGGTAGTGTGATGGTCGGTACCACCACACTTCTCACAAACAGATCCGCCAGGGACAGTGCAATCGTTTTCATGGTGTCCAAACCTCTGACAATTGAAACATCGCAGAGGATTGGGCACGTATATGTCAACCGGTATTATCCTGTAGAAAATTTTTAGTGATTTCGGTAAGGAAGTGGTACTAAATGTAAGAAGAAGTGTGTTCGTGTCAATCAGATTTCCGTCTTTTTTTATTTTAAAACGTTTACAGGCCGTTACTCCTTGATCTTTAAGGTATTCTATAATGCTGGCTTCAGATTCCTGTTTTAACATTCTGTCACGGATAATTCCCTTACAAGAGTTTAAAGTTTTATGTTCCGTGACAGAAACATTCATGTTGAAAAATTTGTTGATTTTAAGTAGATTTTCCGTTTGCGTTTTCCTGTTAGTTCCAATCAAAAGAGTTCCATTTTTTAATTTTAACGTTTTTAGGTGTACCAATGATAGATTCGATTTGCTTTTCGATCACAAACGGTGAAAGGGTAGTAACAGCCTTTTCTTCCTTACTCGAAATCACCAAAAATCTAGCGAAATTTTCGTTGGCTTTGAAATTGAAAGTCGGTTCCGGGTCGTCATCGGATAAATCTAAAAATGCTCTTTTCCTGTGTTGGATCCCATGGTGAAAATTTATGATTCGATAGCTATGCGCCCCACCCTCCTTGGAGCCCTACAAGGGGACGTTTAATGGAAATGGATCTCCTATTTCCAACGCCAAGGCTACATTGCTATTATACTCGATGACAGGACCAGAGTCCTTCCGCTCTACTTCTGTTTTATGATTCCCAACTATGCACCCAGATTTCAAAGAAAAATGAGGAACAGTTGGGACCCATCCCCACCCATATTCTCTCCCTCACAGAAGTTTCTGCTGAATTTCCCCAGTACAAGCCCACCGATTGATCCATCAGCCGCCGCCCATCAAATAACACTCAAAGATAGAGGAATAAGAAAAAATTACACCCGGTTTGTACCATAAAGATACGTAAGAAAGATAGAAGGAAGTAAAGAACAAGCTGTGCGATTCTAGAGCTTGGCACGACTGAGCCGATTGATTCAGGCCGGATCTAGCCCAAACCCCTCTTCTATCTGAAGATATGGGCCAAAATGATGTGTTGAAAAGCTGGAGATCCCTGGGCTTTTCTCAATCATCAGGATCCCTTCTTCCAGCATACGAGACGCCACTCACGGCAAACAAGTGGCTCCTGTTTCAACAAGGAATTTCATCCCCATTCACTACAGAAGGAAAGTGACCTGTATATTTTATTCCCTACAGACAAGGGAGGCCGAAAACGTTTGCTTAAATAAAAGCTTGGCTCTAAAAACAGGAGATCCTTTGCTAAATATGAGATCCACTATAATGGTAAGAAATTATTGAGGTGATAAGTTTCCGGGAGTACAAATGATTTTATAGACTGATGAAGAAATGAGCTGTGTTAGATGATAACGTACACTTCAGAATTTAGTGACAAGTATCTGATTCTGTTAACTTTAGAATAACATGAAATAAATTTGAGGTAACATGAAACGACAAGTTACTTATCTAATAACGTATTTAAAATGCATCTTTCATTGATGTGCAGAGTGATGGAGCATGAAAAAGTGACACATACACAGTACAAACATATACAGATGAGGTTTCTTCTTTGTGGTGCGCGACCCACCAGCAATGATGATACACGTACAAATGCAGCGTGCTAGTAACATGAGATAGGAAAGGTTTAAAAGGATAGATCTCGCGTAGTGAATTGTAAAAAAATTTGGTAAGATGCATTTGAATAAATTGAATTACAAAATAATACCGGTTGAACGGACGATTGTTCTGTATGTTGGAGGCTTTTACCCAACTGCCACAGAACCTGAAGGCAGCCACCTATTTCGAGGCACCGGGTGGTCTCGGCAATGGGACTGTTTTCGGTGGGGTCTTACCACTCTGCCACACTCCCGAAGGCAGCCGCCATATTTCTACCCCCCGGGCTGGCGCGGGGCGAAAGGGAGGCCGAAAACGTTTGCTTAAATAAAAGCTTGGCTCTGAAAACAGGAGATCCTTTGCTAAATACGAGATCCACGATTATGGTAAGAAACTGAGGTGATAAGTTTCCGAGAGTACAATTGATTTTATAGACTGATGAAGAAATAAGCCGTGTTAGATGATAACGTACACTTCAGAATTTAGTGATAAGTATCTGATTCTGTTAACTTTGGAATAACATGAAATAAATTTGAGGTAACATGAAACGACAAGTTACTTATCTAATAACGTATTTAAAATGCATCTTTCATTGATGTGCAGAGTGATGGAGCATGAAAAAGTGACACATACACAGTACAAACATAAACAGTTGAGGTTTCTTCTTTGTGGTGCGCGACCCACCAGCAATGATGATACACGTACAAATGCAGCGTGGTAGTAACATGATATAGGAAAGGTTTAAAAGGATAGATCTCGCGTAGTGAATTGAAAAAAAAAAAAAAATTGGTAAGATGCATTTGAATAAATTGAATTACAAAATAATACCGGTCGAACGGACGATTGTTCTGTATGTTGGAGGCTTTTACCCAACTGCCACAGAAGCTGAAGGCAGCCACCTATTTCGAGGCACCGGGTGGTCTCGGCAATGGGACTGTTTTCGGTGGGGTCTTACCCCTGCCACACTCCCGAAGGCAGCCGCCATATTTCTACCCCCCCCCCCCCCCCGGGCAGGCGCGGGGCTCCAGTATTGATGTTTCTATTAGGATCTAGTTATTTCATGTTCGTGTTTCTTTCCTTTTGGCGTTTCTAATGGGAGGTGTGTGTTAATTGTATCGATTCGTGCATGATCATTGCCTTCACTTCTATTTTCATATGATGTTTTGTATTAACCCTTATCTTGCTGAACACGAAAACATCCCTGCCTAGCCGTCTGATCAGGCTCTTCACTGTTTGTCATGCAGTTTGTGAACTGAAAGAATACATTATAATTTGAATAATTTGATTTGACAGTCAGAAAAGGGTGTGGCTAAATTACTTTGTTCAGCAGGATAGGGTTAATAGTTCACACATTGCAAGACACGCGTGACACACCATGGAGGGGATGCACCATCAGGGGAGGTAAATCCTCCAAAATAATGTTTTCCTTATCAATGGGGTTTACACAGAAGAACCGACCTCGGTAGCTCAGTCGGATGCGCGTCTGACTTGTGATCAGGAGGTCGCGGGCTCGATACATGTCGGGGTTGGCAACATTATTTTGTGGAGATTGATCATGAAATCTTCTCTTTCCGCTGATTCAAGTAAGTCACTTTTTGGTGAAAGAATGGTCACTGGACTGGTTATCCGTTTACGTATAAGCCCGTCTAGGAAAAGTGTAGATAGGTAATATGAGGTAATATGATTTAAATAGTGTTGTATTGGGTGCCGTTTTATTATTTAATCAATATTTATAGATCCATAATTCGATTTATGGATATCCATAATTTGAATTATGGATATCCATAATTTGAATTATGAATTATTAATATCCATAAATAATTATGGATACATGTATCCACAATTCTAATTATGGATATCCATAAATAATTATGGATATCTATAAATAGGGAATAATAGTAAAAGGGCGCCCAATAGTATTGACTTGGCCTTAGGGCAACGACTCATGGAAAAAATGCTCGTGAGGGGTAAAAACCCTTAAGATGCCAAGAAAAACTGCATATGAATATGTCATATGTTTTAATGTCTCTGCTTCATCTTGTTGCAAACTTTTTGAACAAGTATTTTACATAAAGATAAACAGTGGTCCCTGATCAGCCTGCTTCTAGAGATCAGACTGCTCCCCTGAGCCGGGTTCACACCGTTTGCAAAAATGACTTAAGTAACCTTCAGACAAGAAAGTGGACGACAATTGTTGTGGTCGGCATCTTAATTGTCCCTGTATGTCACAGGACTTCCGGTGAGTGGGAGGTTGAGCTAGCCCGCGGCTCCGTTCAGCCTCACACACACCCAAAGGCAGCGTGCGTCAAGATAGACGAGGGGTGGTCTAATCGAGAAAGAACAAGGTCCAAGTAACAAATGTTTATTTACAACGTCACTTCAATAAAACAGTACACGTCACTTCACCTCAATAAAACAGTACACGTCACACACTCACTTATGGAAAACAACAGTTAATTATGGCCATGTGCATAATGCTCTTAGGAGCAATAAGTTAATTCCTTATCTGTTCCCATTTTGGCATATACGAGATGTGTTCATGTTTTGAACCATACACGTTTAAGGAGATCTGATAGACGGGACGCCTGAACGCCTCCTTCACACGTCCTTCATGTTGGAGATTCTTCCTTCATATAAGAGATTCGTTTCTGACAACGTCAAGTATGGATTACCCTCTTGGCTTGACAAAATAGTCGATTAGATGCTACTACGGGCTACAGGCCATTGGTAGATCATAAAGCCTTGTAGATGTCTGAAATTAACGAATATCTCATAATAATCTCTGCTAACCTGAACTTTTCAAATTCTCTCCCTGATGTGCGATGCCATGCGCGCGCAAGTGGGGGTTGCGAAACTTTCAGGATAATTTGACCTTTGACAAATGCGATAAATGAAAGCCACCCCTCATTGCACGGGAAACCTGCATAACAGATCACTAGGAGCGGGCAAGCGAGCGTTATATCAACGTATATTCGAAGTCAACTGTCATGACGTCAACGTGAATTTGACGTCACGACGTTGCGGCCGAATACACGTGGTGGGACTGATATAACCTCAGTGCACCAAAGCTTCTACATTTAAGACAAAACTATTACACTTAAGAAACGAGCTTGTACATGTACAAATAAAATACAGACAGAAACATTACACTTTTAAATGATTGGAATGGTCCCTTAGAACGCCATTGCGCAAACAACCAATGCGTTACCATAAATATAATGTTCTTCTAACAAAACATGGCTGAAAATGACGGTGCAAAAGTTTGCCATTGTTCCCTACTTCTGCCCAGAATACGGACCGCGTCCACACGTTAGAACAGTATCACTGCGCGAGGCCGTTCTAAGGAGTACCCACAATCCGCATGCCAAAGCAGAAACACGAAAAAATGAGTGCACCACCGTTATTTTAACACTGCAGCGACAATGTATCGGTCGGAGTACTCTGATATAAGTACACCGACTCTAAGGATAAAGGGTACTAACTCAGGACTACCAGCCGTAGATGCTGGGACTCCTCGCCTTGCCAACAGACGGCGAGTAAAGTACATTATTTTGTCATCCATAATCGAGAACAGTATGCTCGCCCAGTCTTACAGGCTAGACCGGTGAGCAAAATGTACTCCCCTCAAAATATCTGGAAAATCTGCTTGGAGCCATATGATTGATAAAAAAACATACCGCGCGTAGACGCAGGTGGCGTCTGATCAGGGTCTACAGAAAATGCACCCTGGCACTATTTCATTAAAACTTTCATTGGATCTGAACAGTCTTCCAACGAAAGAAGAGAAAAAAAAACATGTACAATAACATTATTGCGAAAATTCAGTGCTGCGTCTGATCAGGACCTTCAATGCAATGAAGCGCCGATAATGATGGTATGTGTGACCTTAAACTGCGCCTGATCAGAATCTACACCAATTATATTGCAAAAAGATGCGTGCGTGCGTGCTCTATGAACCAACGCCGTCTTACACGGTATCTTTCAATCCTAACGCAGTTATCTCCCCTACTATGAACGCGGGTACATAAATCGCCAAAATTATCTACCCTTACAATAGATGGCGATCCATGTAAGCAATAGATCCAGCGCTTAAGTTCCATTTCTTCTCTGCCCAACACTTAAGGTGCCCCCCTTATGTGCTCTACAGGGAAAAGAAATGGCAATAATAAACACAAGAAGGATACTGACAAGCAAGAATAGCGCTGCACCTAAGAATCAAAGATAATAAATAAAAATCATTTTACTCACTGCTATCGGCCTATGCTCGATACTGCAACAACGGCTCTGGAAATAATGTCCCACACCCGATGTTGAGCGATCAGTCACTTATATAGGGATGGGTCAGTACACGTGTACGATCATGCGATGGCCTTGCCACAATAGCTCACAAAGTCGGGTCGCCTGATCGACACGCCACCTGTATGGAGGACCACATAGGCCAGCCAGCAGAGAATAACAGAGGGTTCAAGAAGGTTAGTTGGTTACAAAATACGCCCTCTTAACAAGATCTGTCTGATTTGACAGACGTAACTTCCATCAAGAACATATGTTTAGGTGTGTGCAGGTCCGAAACCGTCCGAAAAGAACGAAGAAACCTACGTTTATCAAGGAAAACATAATTGGACAGTTTTCTTGACAAGGCCTAGCTACCGTAGCACAAAAAAAAATATAAGAATTCGGTTAACTTGTAAACATGTCAGTATTGCTCTCTTGTAAGAGAACAAGTAATTACATGCCTATAAGTTTCGGGTTGAAAATAAGAAACCTTGTCGTGACACTGTATAAAGGACCCCTGTAAACAGAGAGAAGTGGAATTTACAGTGGGGTATCCTTTTTTATTTCAAATACCTGTATGTATCATTAGAACTGCCTCTTTGAGGTGGTTCTGATCAGCCAAAACATCTATGTTTGACTGAATATGAATGAGTGAGCTTTTCCATTGTGATTTGAAAAAAAAATAAATATATTTTTTTTTCAAGAAATACCATCATTATAACAAATCTGTGTAACGAACATCCACCTAAATCCCACTTTACACAGAGAAAACTAGGGTTTACGGGGTATATATATTTTTCATTTCTGCTCTAAGACATAGGTTGTGGGTACGCGTTACAACCACCTCAATGGGGCGGTTCTATCGAGCACCCACAAATACATTTGAAGTATAAATAAGAACTAGAGGCCCAAGTGGGCCAGAATTGCTCACCTGGATGAGGCTGATCATATATTAAATTGTGCCTTTGGTGCCATTTTGTGTTTCAGATCACATTTCCTCCAGCAATTCTGAATCTTCTTGCTATTTTGATGCTTCTGATTAAGTTCCTTAACAGCTTAGTCTATTTTTTGGATTCAGAAAGGGATGATGTTGATGCAGTGGAAGTGTATAGTTTGGTAGGCCAGAGCTATCGTCTATACCTTCCTTTGGCATATTCTGTTATCAAAACAGTAAACAAAGTCAACCAATCATGTGAATGCAACTGCAACACAAACAAAGCTTTGGTGTATATGATCGCTTTCGAAAAAAAGCCACAATTCTGAATCATCTTGTGGACTCAGCGAGTTTGACATATACTGACAACCCCTGAGCTGCCCATCCCTGTAAATTTAATATGCAATTACTTTACAGGTGCTTTGAAGAATTTCAAGATGGCCGCCATCTGGGATATCAGAATGCAACTTTTATCAATTCTGAATCTCCATGTCACCCAAATGCCTCCTACCAATTTCAACTCAATGCAACAGATTATTCCGTAGCAGATGTGGTTTGAAGATTTTCAAGATGACCAACATGGAAGCCATCTGGGATATCAGAACAGAATGGTCCTAATAAGTCTGAATCTCCATGTCACCCCAAAGCCTCCCACCAAGTTTCAGCTAAATTCAACTCGATGTGGTTTTGAAAATTTTCAAGATGGCCAACTTAGACAACAGAACAGAATAATTTCAACAATTCTGAATCTCCATGTTGCCCCGATGCCTCCAATCAAGTATCAGCTCTATACCCTCTGTTCTGGAGGAGATGTAGTTTTGAAACATTTCAAGATGACCACCATGGTGGCCGTCTTGTATATCGGATTAAAGGGATTTTAGCAAATCGAAATTTCCATGTCGCCCTAATGCCTCCCATCAAGTTTCAGCTTGATCCGACTTCTGGTTTAGGAGTAGATGTCTTTTGAAGAATTTCAAGATGGCCTCCATGAGCAGCCATCTTGGATAGCGGAACAAACTTTTTTTAGCAAATCGGAATCTCAATGTCGCCCCAATGCCTCCCATTTAGTTACAGCTCAACCCAACCCTTGTTTTTGGAAGAGATGCCATTTGAAGAATTTCAGGATGGTCGCCATAGTGGTCGTCTTGGATATTTGAACAGAATTTCAGCAAATCTAAATCGCCATTTCGCCCGAATTCACCATATTTGCATTATTTGCTGGCTCCAAGCTTACACTTTATCAATATTGGAAACACAGGTAACCAGACCCCCCTGACCTTTCAAGGTCAGGGGGGTCTGGTTACCTGTTTTTTCTACACTGATAACGTTCAGACTAGGAACCAGCATATAATGCAAATAAGGTGAATGCCTACCATTATGTTTCAACTTGATCCGATATCTGGTTCGGGATGGTAAGATTTAAGCAAATCCGATTTCCATGTCGCCCCAATATGCCTCCCATTATGTTTCAACTTGATCCGATATCTGGTTCGGGATGGTAAGATTTTAGCAAATCCGATTTCCATGTCGCCCCAATATGCCTCCCATTATGTTTCAACTTGATCCGATATCTGGTTCGGGATGGTAAGATTTTAGCAAATCCGATTTCCATGTCGCCCCAATATGCCTCCCATTATGTTTCAACTTGATCCGATATCTGGTTCGGGATGGTAAGATTTTAGCAAATCCGATTTCCATGTCGCCCCAATATGCCTCCCATTATGTTTCAACTTGATCCGATATCTGGTTCGGGATGGTAAGATTTTAGCAAATCCGATTTCCATGTCGCCCCAATATGCCTCCCATTATGTTTCAGCTTGATCCGATATCTGGTTCGGGATGGTAAGATTTTAGCAAATCCGATTTCCATGTCGCCCCAATATGCCTCCCATTATGTTTCAACTTGATCCGATATCTGGTTCGGGATGGTAAGATTTTAGCAAATCCGATTTCCATGTCGCCCCAATATGCCTCCCATTATGTTTCAGCTTGATCCGATATCTGGTTCGGGATGGTAAGATTTTAGCAAATCCGATTTCCATGTCGCCCCAATATGCCTCCCATTATGTTTCAGCTTGATCCGATATCTGGTTCGGGATGGTAAGATTTTAGCAAATCCGATTTCCATGTCGCCCCAATATGCCTCCCATTATGTTTCAACTTGATCCGATATCTGGTTCGGGATGGTAAGATTTTAGCAAATCCGATTTCCATGTCGCCCCAATATGCCTCCCATTATGTTTCAACTTGATCCGATATCTGGTTCGGGATGGTAAGATTTTAGCAAATCCGATTCTCATGTCGCCCCAATATGCCTCCCATTATGTTTCAACTTGATCCGATATCTGGTTCGGGATGGTAAGATTTTAGCAAATCCGATTCTCATGTCGCCCCAATATGCCTCCCATTATGTTTCAACTTGATCCGATATCTGGTTCGGGATGGTAAGATTTTAGCAAGTCCGATTTCCATGTCGCCCCAATATGCCTCCCATTATGTTTCAACTTGATCCGATATCTGGTTCGGGGTGGTAAGATTTTAGCAAATCCGATTTCCATGTCGCCCCAATATGCCTCCCATTATGTTTCAGATTGATCCGATATCTGGTTCGGGATGGTAAGATTTTAGCAAATCCGATTTCCATGTCGCCCCAATATGCCTCCCATTATGTTTCAGCTTGATCCGATATCTGGTTCGGGATGGTAAGATTTTAGCAAATCCGATTTCCATGTCGCCCCAATATGCCTCCCATTATGTTTCAGCTTGATCCGATATCTGGTTCGGGATGGTAAGATTTTAGCAAATCCGATTTCCATGTCGCCCCAATATGCCTCCCATTATGTTTCAACTTGATCCGATATCTGGTTCGGGATGGTAAGATTTTAGCAAATCCGATTTCCATGTCGCCCCAATATGCCTCCCATTATGTTTCAACTTGATCCGATATCTGGTTCGGGATGGTAAGATTTTAGCAAATCCGATTTCCATGTCGCCCCAATATGCCTCCCATTATGTTTCAACTTGATCCGATATCTGGTTCGGGATGGTAAGATTTTAGCAAATCCGATTTCCATGTCGCCCTAATATGCCTCCCATTATGTTTCAACTTGATCCGATATCTGGTTCGGGATGGTAAGATTTTAGCAAATCCGATTTCCATGTCGCCCCAATATGCCTCCCATTATGTTTCAACTTGATCCGATATCTGGTTCGGGATGGTAAGATTTTAGCAAATCCGATTTCCATGTCGCCCCAATATGCCTCCCATTATGTTTCAACTTGATCCGATATCTGGTTCGGGATGGTAAGATTTTAGCAAATCCGATTTCCATGTCGCCCCAATATGCCTCCCATTATGTTTCAACTTGATCCGATATCTGGTTCGGGATGGTAAGATTTTAGCAAATCCGATTTCCATGTCGCCCCAATATGCCTCCCATTATGTTTCAACTTGATCTGACTTCTGGTTTGGCAGGAGATGTCATTTGAAGAATTTCGAGATGGCCACCATGGCAGCCATCTAGGGTATCGGAATGGAAAGATTTTAGCAAGTCGACCCGATGCCTCCCGTCAATGTTCAGCTCCATTCGACCTTTTTTGTTGGGGAGGAGATGACATTTGAGGAATTTCAAGATGGCAACCTTGGAACGGAACGATTTTAACAAATCTGAATCTCCATGTCACCCCGATGCCTCCTATCTTGGAAATTCGAACATAACCATTTTAACAAATCTGTGTCTCCATGTCACCAGAATGTATCAGCTTAATTCGACTTCTGTTCGGAAGGAGATTCGAAAATGTGAAAAATTGACAATGGATGGACGGGCAGAGGACGGATGGACGGACAACAGACGACGGACAGGCCAAGGCATAAAATTTCATGGAGCATCGGTGTGTTATCGTAATGAGTAAACTCAACATTTTCATGGGCATGTTAAGATAATTAAAAGCCTAACCCCTTGGTGAAAACAACAGAAAATAGTCAGGTTTATACAGATACTAAAATGAAGGAAATTGATCATTTAATTCCATACTTAAGTGAGGAAAGTAAAATAAACTATTGTTTCCTGTCATGTAAAATATTTTATTTTCAAATTGATATGACATAAATAATACAGGTATTTCTAAATGCATTGCACAAAACACAAATAAAAACATGTTATTCATCACAAAAACACATATATATATTATTTTTATTTCCTTGAACTCCACTTTTAAATAGTAAAACTGAGGTTTACATGGGGTATTCATTGTTTTTCTTATTTCTGCTCAAAAGCATAATATTGTTGGTACTCATTAGAACCGCCTCGTTGCATTACAATAACACAGCCGTGCGACATAGTACATTTTTCACATCTCCAAAATGGCTACTAATCTGATGAAAATCCGTGATATTTTTCTTATAAATGTTTAAAACATAGGTTGGGGGTGCTCGTTAGAACCGCCTCATTGAGGCGGTTCTAACGAGTACCCACAACCTATGTCTTGGAACAGAAATAAGAAAAAATAGTGTTTACCCCCGTAAACCCCCGTTTCCCTATATAAAGTGGGGTTTAGAGGGGTCTTCATTTCACGGGCTTGTTCACGTGATAGAGGTGGCTCTAATCAGTACCAACAATCTGTTTTGAGCAGGAGTATAAAAAATATCAGAATTTTTCATCTGATTTTTTTTTTCTTTCTGGTAAAATTTTCAATATATTTGAAAAGGCGTGTTTTCATAATGCCAGTCGCATCATGAGAAAACCTGTCTTTCAGAAAACACAATCTGATACCCCTAAATTTTGAAATGGACTGCACATAAGACGCAAGGCTGCCTCCGCCCATGTGGGCCTGAAGAAATCGATGGGCTGCATGACGCTTCCATGCATAGCTGAAACGGACCGCACAGGAGTACTGGTAAACTGCTTACAGGTTCTAAGCCTGCCCAGGGAAAGTGGTGCGAGTCGGACAGCCCATGCTTATGAACCCTACTGGTTTCATTGGGCGACAGGGCTTGAGATGTCATGTCATCTCAATGTCGGGTAAAGGAAGTAACGTCTGCAAAATACCCTGTAAAGTGTTGAAGGGGATGTTCAACCTCCAATCAAACAAAAGGTGGAAGATTCCATTTGGTACAAAATGGGTTAACCCCAACACAATCAAAATCCTCTAAAATAGCTTAACATAAATGGCAAGAATAGTCTTTCCTTGTAGCAGTTCAAGCACTTGCTGTGGAACAAACAAAACAGGTGTACTCGGACTAGAAAGGTCTCTTAAAATTGCACATGCTTCATATATGAAAATTAATCTATAAACTATACAGTTAGAAACAAACAAGAACAAACATATAAACTCTCAAACACTAGGTAACACTGATTCAAAACATAACAGTAATAAATAACTAATCAAAGCGTTAAATTAAATAAACTCATGATTTCTGCAACTATCTTTTAAAAAACAAATCATTACAAAGTTTGCATTATAGGTTACTTAAATTTACCCTAACCTTTGCAAACAGTGAAGATCCTGACCATCTGATCAGGATCTACACTGTTTGACACTCAGTTTGTGAATTCAAATGAAAACAATATACAGAGTAGTTTGGTGGATAGTCAGCACTTGGTGTGGCTAGATTAATTTATCATACCTGTGATTCTTCCCTCATCAGAAGAGAGACTCCCTTATTTTGATGCTAATTTTTGCCCAATTTATGCAAAATTTTGGAGTCCCCCTCATTTGAACTAAGAATTTCTCTATATATGCTTTACATCTCCCTCATCACAATGGCTAATCTTCCTCATACAGTTAAAATAATCATCACAGGTATGATTTATTCAGCAGGATAAGATAATATACTTTGTCATGCTATATATTAACACCATCATCTTTGACCAACACTTTGTAGGTAAATATGCATGGTTCCAGATAAGAAAGACAATGTTGGAGGAAAATTCTCATTTCTCTGTTAAAACACTTATGTTGTGAGTATTTGTTAGAATGTGATTCTAACAAATGGCCACCACATACCCTTTAAACAAAAAATAATATAAGTTATTTTGATTCATGACATGGAACATGGGATCACATTCCCTGTCTGAGAGAAATTTTTGCCCAAGCCGTTAGGCGAGAGTAACAGGGAATATGTGACCCGTGTTCCCCCGTCAAGAATCAAAGTAACGAATTTGTTATACTGGAAAGCTTTTTCATGACATTTTGCACCTTGTTGCAATCTTTTCCAAAGACTTCTTTTGTAGCAGACGTCATGAAAAGCATCTGTTTACATGTGACGTCATTATACGCGCCCTTCTGCACGCACTACATTGATCATGTTGCTCAGTGGGAAAATGTTAATGTTATGATAGAGCGAGAGTTTTAGGATGGAATACAATATAATATATGAGTAAATGAAAAACAAACGACTTTAATTTATTGTGGTGCATGAAATTACTTAGCTTTTATTTCCCATCAATCAACAGTGCAGGAAATCCGAGATGGCAGACGTTAGTTCATATTTCAGCAAAGGCGAGAGCAGGAGGGTAATAGGCCTACTAATTTTGCTCATGGGGTATATGGAAATAACTGCCCTTGTGCTGTCCAATCAAAAACCTACAAATTTCTTTCCAGTATAACAATGAAAAATTATTCCCCGATTATCCACTGGCGCAATGGGATATATAGAGGATCTTACATAAGTGTTCATGTACTTTTGAATTTATTAAACGAGTTGAGGTAAAGGTATAAGATGCGAGGCTTTGCCGAGTATTTTATAGCTTTTCCTCAACGAGTTTAATAAATTTAATAATACATGAGATTTATTAAACGAGTTGAGGTAAAGGGATAAAATGCGAGGCTGTGCCGAGCATTTTATCCCTTTTCCTCAACGAGTTCAATAAATTCAACTATACATGAGCAGGAATGCAAGATTCTATTTATCATACAACATTTAAAACGCTTTTTATTCACGTTTATTTTACAAAAATGTCAATATTCCGCCATAAGTAAACGCGACATCGTTAAGGACATTGTGCGTGTAACGTTTCGGGACGTATCTAACTAATTTGCATATTTAATCCACTAGCCAGTGGATTAACGAATGTATAACATGGCGTTATTACACTCTCAGACGCGACGTCCTATGATAAAGATACATAAGATCATAATCTTGGTTCAGTTGTTCAAAGGCTCGTCAGGCTTAGAGCTGTCATACTAAACATAAAAAACAAGCATGCGGTCAGGTGCAACAGAAAGCTACTTAAGCCAACTTTCGACATGTAGCATCATCTTAACAGGTCCATGAAATGAACACTCCTCTAAACCCCCACTTTATCTAGAGAAAACTGGGGTTTATAGTGGTATACACTATTTTTCTAATTTTTGCTCCAGGACTTAGGTTGTGGGTAGAACTGAGACGGTTCTAACAGGCATCCTTTAACTGCATCTTGGAACAGAAAGCAGAGAAATTATGGATACCCTGTAAACACCAGTTTTCTCTCTATAAAGTGGGGATTTAGAGGGGTGTTCATTAAATGGACTTGCTAACATGACGGCCATAAAAATTCAAGAAATAACTGAAAAAAAAAATAACCTTTAAATTCTTGCTATATACACATCATGTAATGTGGAATATTCATTTCAGTACAAAATGGATTAAAATATTCACAAAATCTGCATCTCCAGCAGTTGTGAATGATGGACATAAACAAGAATTAGGTGGAATATTATGTAACTCTATATAAACATATAAGCTACCTCAAGTAAAAATGTATGTTTTGGATGTGACAAAAAATCGGCCTGCACATTCACTAAATCTAGCTACATCATTACCACCACCCCCATCTTAACTCTCACAATGCTTTATATTTCAATATGCTACACGCCTCCCTGATTTTCAGCCATTTGTGTTGTATGATTTCAATTTTTACCATGGATTCATGTAACAGGTGAAAAAAATGCTCATAACCTTTAACCGGTCAGTGATCAAACCCGGTCCGCAGGAGTGACAGGCCAACACCCTACCGAGTCGCTATAAAAGCCGGCTTGTACCGCAAGGCAGTACAGTTGTGCTATATACCTATACCCTATGACATTCTCCCCCTCCATATTGAAATTTGCCCTTGAATTTCTGGGAGTCAGAGAATCACGTGGGTGATTATCAAGGAGTTCTATTGTTTACGGTCACCTTTACCCGGCCGGAGTGAAGCCCAACACTCTACCGGGTCGCCATAAAAGCCGGCTTGGACCGCAAGGCAGTACAAGTGTGCTATACCCTATGACATTCAGAAGAAGAAATGTAAACAGTATCAATCTTGATCAGCTTGCTGAGAAACTAGCTGATCTGGATCAATACTGTTTTCAAAAGGGCATATCCAGATTTAGCATGGTGAGTGTTAAGAAGAAAGGGTGTACATATGATAACACACCAATGTAACATAGTGGATTTTTTCACATTAAAGGGCTACTTTTCTAATGAAAGGCGTAAAATTGTTCTTATTTAAACTGCAAACATAGGTTGTGGGTGATCGTTAGAACCGCCTCAATGAGGCGGTTCTAACGAGTACCCACAAAATATGTTTTGGAGCAGAAACAAGAAAAATAATGTATAACCCCTTAAACCCAAGTTTTCTCTATATAAAGTGGGGTTTAGGGGGTGTTCATTTCACGGACTTGTTCACGTGATGAATATTGCACATGTTCATAATTTGTCCTCCGAAAAGTCTGATCATATCATGTACCATGAATGACAAAAATGCACAAAAGAATCCGTTCTCCTAATGTAAGCTGAAATACATGTACATATATACAAAAAATGTGAAATTCTAAATGCCTATTTCCATATACATGATCAGAATGCTGATATTAATCATATAAGTAAGAAATTATTACTCCATACAATGACCATAACAGAACATACAAAGTCCATAAGGTAGAGAAATGATGGGCGATTTTTACCCATTAGGTTATTCTAACAATAACATCACAATTTCGTTATAACAAGGTTTCAAGATGGATCCCAAAAATGTATAGATTATACAGAAAATTTTCTGTATAATCAATACAATTTTGTTTGAATATATGTTAACAAAGTGGTTTAACTAACACCATTACGAAAACACGTCTATACAAATACATTGTAAACTTTACCACCAAAAAAAGGATACTGAGTTTAAACTGATAAATTGCATACCTGTGATACCTTCCTCATCAGGAGGGAGATTCCCTCATTTTTATGATAATTTTTGCCCAATTTATGGTAAATTTTAGTAAAATTTTGGAGTCTTCCCTCATTTGAACTGAGAATTTCCCTATATATTCTTTACATCTCCCTCATCACAATGGCAAATCTTCCTCTTACAGTTCAAAACACTATCACAGGTATGAAAATGTGATGTTTTTATTATTTCTGCTCAAAATATAGATTGTGGGTACTCATTATTACCGCCTCGCTAATGAGTACCCGCAATCTATATTTTGAGCAGAAATAAGAAAAATAAGATTTACCCCTGTAAACCCCAGTTTTACTGTATAAAAGTGGGGTTCAAGGAAACCATGAATAGTGTTATAACGAGGTCATGGTGTACCCACAACATAATGTTTCTTATCCCCAGTACTGACTTCCCTATGCTGTTATGCACTGATTGAAATGGGTTGCCTGGTTCTAGGAAAAAATGTAGGTATGGCAGGTAGCAGCAAGCTTTGATAAGGAAACCAATAAAACCATAATTATGTCACCCCACCCTTAACAAAGTAGTTCTTTTCAATGAGTGGTTCCAGTCATGTTATAAAACATAAGTTGTGGGAGCTTGTTAGAACCGCCTCAATGAGGCGGTTCTAACAAGTGCCCACACAATGAATACCCTCGTAAACCCCATTTTTCTCTATATAAAATGGGGAATTAGAGGGAGTATTCATTACACAGACTTGTTATCAGGATGAGAAATAAATAATCTTTGACTGAAGATGTCATCTTCCATTCATGACTGGTCCTTTAAAGGTTAAATACTGTTTTCAGAGTGTACATGTACATGGAATAATCACTGATAAACATATAAATTAAGTTCACATTAATTCTTATATGTAACATGTAACCTATAAAATATACCATTCAAACACAGTTTTTGACATCCAAAACATATTAAGAATTTTATTCATCACGAAAACACGCATATATAATTTTTTCCCCCTTGAACCCCACTTTTATAAAGAAAAACTGGGATTTATGGGGGTATACTTTATTTTTCTTATTTCTGCTCTAAAATATAGATTGTGGGTGCTCGTTAGAACCGCCTCACCGAGGCGGTTCTAAAGAGTATCCACAATTTATATTTTGAGCAGAAATAAGAAAAATATCACATTTTTTCATCTTAAACTTTTCATTTTTGTCAGTGATATAGGTTACAATGTATTTGTATAGGCGTGTTTTCGTAATGTATCATCTGATGTCATTTTTCAGTAACATAATGTCATTCTATTAAATTAAATTATATTATGTTCGGTATGTAACATGAGTAATGTTATATTGAACTGCAGCATACTAATTATTACGATAACCATTATGATCGGCCCATTATGATAACACATCCGTGTGACATAGAGCATTCTTTCATACCTCCCAAATGATTTTTTTTCTGATAAAAATGTGAATGTTTTCTTATTTCTACTCCAAAAATACATTTTGTGTACTCATTAGAACTGCCATATTGAGGAGATTCTAAGGCGGTTCTAACAAGTACTGCAACCTGTCTTGGAGCAGAGAAAAGAAAAATGATGTATAGCCCTGTAAACTCGTTTTCTCTATATAAAGGGGGTTTAAAGGGGTATTCATTTTATGGACTTGTTAACATGATGACACCCATGTAACATGGTGCATTCTATCATATCTCCAAAATAGTTACTTTTCAGGTGAAAATTTGCGATATCTTTCTGAATTACATGTATACTCCAAAAAAAGCTTGTGTGTCCTTGTTAGAACTGCCTCACTGAAGCAGTTCTAACAAGTACACACAACCCATGTATTGGAGTAGAAATAAGAAACATAATCTAAACCCAAGGTTCTCTTTATAATGTGGGGTCTGAGGGGGGTGTTCATTAAGCAGACTTGCCCAGGTGATGTGTTATCAGGCCATCCATGACAATGTAATGTTTTTGAAATTAAAAAATTAAAACGTGTAAAGAATCTGACACATTTGGTCATTTCATATGAGCTGTATGAACCTCACTAAAGGTTTGTTCATATTAAATTATCACTAGTGTAAGGTCATGCTTTTATCAAAGGACCGACATATCTTCTAAGCCTTAGCTTAAGTCATTATGAAAACAAGCCTATACAAATACAATGTAAATTTTACGGCCAAAAACGACAATTTTCAAATGAAAAATTGTGATATTTTTTCTTATTTCTTCTCATAATATAGATTGAGGGTACACTCTAACGAATACCCATAATATTAAAGCAGAAATAAGAAAATAAGGTTTACCCGTGTAAACCCCAGGTTTACTGTATAAAAGTAGGGTTCAAGGGAGTCAGAATTATACAGGCATGTTTTCATGATGAAACAGCATCACAAAACAATAACACACCCATGTGACATAGTGCATTATTTTCTTTCTTATTCCCAAAATGGTAACCGTTCTGATGTAAATATGTGATATTTGTCTTATTTATATGCCAAACATAGGTTGTGGGTGCTCGTCAGAACCAACTTATTGAGTCACTGCAAACGTGTACCTACAACCTATGTCTTAGAGCAGTATTAACAAAAGTAATGAATACCCCTATAAACCCCAGTTTACTCTATATAAGATGGGGTTTAGAGGGGGTTCATTACACAGACTTGTTAACATGATAATTTCTTTGTTATGTTTCAAACTGTTGACCCTCTAAGACATTGTTTTCAAATTTTTCTTATTATCCAGAGTAAGGCTGACACGATTAATCGTATAATCGATTAATCGATCGATAAATTCCACAAAAATGATTATCGTTTCTGATTTGCTTTTAATCGATTACTTGATAGGTACAATTTATTACTCAAAGTTATGCCTAAAATAGCTGGATGAATGGCAAACAGTGCAGACCCTGATGAGACGCCGCATTATGCGGCGTCTCATCTGGGTCTACACTGTTTGCTCAGGCCTGTCTGTTCAAATATACATAATGTAAAGTGCAACATATGGTAAGAGTCATGCTCAGACAGAAAGCCAGACAGGTAAAATAATGACAAAAACCTTAGCGATAACTAATTGATTATCGATCGCAATGACGGGACTGATAATCGATTCTCTTTTCAGCTCCGATTAGCCAGCCCTAATCCAGAGAGAATAAGGCTTGACATAATGTGTGAATTGTCTGCTGGACGAGCAATTCACATGAATATCATTACTTATATTTTTTGTCTGTAAATAAATAAATAAAATTGTCATTCGCATAAAAGTTTCTGTGGTGCTTTAAAAGTAAATATGATGATTCCTTTGCCCATGTTTGTTTGATTTGGGGCTTAACGGCACAGTCAAGACTACTTTAGGTCATTTTTTAGCCAATCAGTTTAACCATCCACACTTTTCTTGGGCAGGCTTATACATAAGCGGTTAACCAGTACAGTGCACATTCTTTTGCCAGAAACTGACAACTGCCCTTCTTGAATCAGCGGAAGGGAGAGAATGACCATAGAAAATATTTCATGATCAATCTCCACGAAAGAATGTTGCTGACCTCGGCAGGTATCGAACCCACGTCCTCCTGATCACAAGCCAGACACACATCCAACTGAGCTACCGAGGCTGGGCCCTTTGCCCTTGTAATGATTTTATTGTACATGTGAATATTGTCTGTTCTCCATATGAAATATATGTGGTGAAATAGAATATCAATGATATGGTACTAAACTGAATCATACTTCCATGCTCATTTAATAAAATTATGGAATCAATAAAGCTCCTTTTAACAATTCCATATGAATTGACCAGTCATGTCATTACCCAATATATGTTATATACCAGTTAAAAGTGTCACAGGTTATCTTGCCCAAAGGGATCAACCTACCCAGGGACAGCAAACTGTTCTAGGAAATCCCCCCCACCAATCCCACAATCGCCCCCTCCCCCAGCTCTTACCTTGATATCTTGCACTCTGATTTATAAAAACAGTATTCTATAATAATTCAATATCCTGTTTCAGATTGAAATGATCAGCAAAAATTGCCCAAGGACATAAATAATCTTCGTAATGGACAAAAGTGTACAACCAATCTGTGCAACCAAACCAAACCAGATGGCCAAAAATTATCCCGTCACCATGATAACAAGTCCGTGAAAAGAAGTCCCCCCTAAACCATACTTTATATAGAGAAAAGTAGGGTTTATGGAGACATACATTATTTTTCTCATTCCTGCTTCAAGACGTAGGTTGTGGGTTGTGGGCACCCACAACCTATATTTGCAGTATATGTAAGAAAAATACCAAAGATTTTCATCAGAAAAGTAGCCATTTTGGAAATGTTAATACTGCCCTATGTTGCATGGGTGTGTTATCGAAATATATGCCTCCTGACCTGGTGCTATGATCAACCCTCAGTGGCTCAAACTATCCTGACTACATTACAAAACACAGGCAAGTGATCATCTAGTGCATTCTCCCATATCTCCTAAAAGGTCATTTTCCTGATGATTTTTTAAATATATTTTTCTTGGTTATATTCCAAACCATATCGAAAACACGCCTATACAAATACAATGTAAATTTTACCGCCAAAAATAACTAAAATTTTCTGAAGAAAAATTGTGATATTTTTCTTACTTTTGCTCAAAATATAGATTGAGGATACTCGTTAGAACCGCATCATCGAGGCAGAGGCGGTTCTAACGTGTACCCACAATCAATATTTTAGAGCAGAAATAAGACCCTGTAAATAGAATTGGGGTCCACGTTGGTCAAAATTTTATAGACATGTTTTCGTGATGCATACGTTTTGGGAGCTGGTTAGAACGGCCCACATTGAGGCAGTTCTGTTTGCTTGTTTGCATTGGCGTTTAACGGCACAGTCAACACTATTCTAGGTCATTTTAAGCCGGTCAGTTTTCATATCCACACTTTTCCTGTGCAAGCTTATACGTAAGAGGTTAACAAGTACAGTGAACATTCTTTCCCCAGAAACTGACAACTGCCATTCTGGAATCAGCAGAAGAGAGAGGAGAACCTTACTAAGATTTCATGATCAATCTCCACAAAAGAATGTTGCCAACCTCAGCAGGTATCAAACCCGCGTCCTCCTGATCACTAGTCAGACGCACATCCGACTGAGCTACCATGACCGGCTGAGACAGTTCTAAGAAGTAACCACAACCTTTGTCTTGGAACAGAACTAAGAGAAATAATATTTACCCCTGTAAACCAAAGTTTTCTCTCTATATATAAAGGGGTTTAGAGAGGTGTTCATTACAAAAGACTTGTTAATATGTTGTATAACAAATTTCTATGGTACAAAGGATGAGTGAGCCACTGTAGTTTGACTGTAGTGATAATAGTCCACAACCATTTCTCTGCCAGTTCTGCTGTAACAGCCTCTCTACTGCCTTTTATCTCGTCCAAGTACTAGGATGATATGGATGAAGAATGGTATTCCTATAGCCATAGTAACCATCATACAAATGCCTGTCACAAACATAAAGAAATATTTGCTTACACCTGTGGACACAAATCCGTTCAAACTTTTATGGGCTTCATTTCATTTTGATTTGATGCCACTTTCATTCAATATTTCCTTACGTCTTGTCAGTCAACTGCAAGCCAGGAACAAATTTGAAACACAAAGTGTTGTATATTTCGTTGCAGACTCCAGCACTGTCCAATCAGAAAACATCTCAATTGTCAATCAGACCTAAAAATGGAAAAGTGCTTGCCACAATGAGACCAATTAATGTACATGGGTTGATCAAGTTTTAGAATGCTTTGGTGAATGACATTTGCTTGTCAAACTAACTTGATGCAAAGAAATTCATTGAAAGGTACTTCATAGGAGTTTGAACTGAGTATTGTGTTCACAGATGTATATACATTGAAATTGCTTATTTCTCCACAAAGTCACCACTATATATGCATACACAAAACTTCATAGCTATAGATAAGGAGTAGTGAGGATAGTCCTTCATTCTTTTTAGGAACATGGTGTGGGTTTTTGTTGAGGCGATTCTAACTAAAACCCACAACACATCACGTTCACAAGTCCGTGAAATTAACACCCCTCTAAACCCCACTTTATATAGAGAAAACTTGGATTTGCAAGAGGTATACATTATTTTTCTTATTTCTGCTCCGTGACATAGGTTGTGAGTATTCGTTAAACCGCATCAATGAGGCGGTTCTAACGACCACCATCGACCCACCTGTTTATGTACAAATATGAAAAATATTACATATTTTCTTCAGAAAAGTAACCATTTTAGAGATATGAAAGAATGCAATATGTTTCCTTACACGAATGTGTTGTCGTGATGTTAGATTCAATGAAAACGCACCACCAGTACTATACCTAAATTTTAATTGATTCTTATTTGATCAAATTTAATGAATCATCACTAACTTATCTACAGACTCACTACAGAGTTACAGCATCTCATTGGATCCAGAGATACGGAGTCTCGAATAAGTCTTTGACTGTTTGTTTGTTTGATTTGAGGTTTAACGTCCCCGTCAACACTGTAAAGGTCATTTTGGAGACGTTGCTTCCAATTTTGAGGGAATTTTACCCGTCATTGTGATGAAATGACATCTCAAGCCCTGTCGCCCAATGAAACCAATAGGGTTTATTAGCATGGACGGTCCTCCTCGCACCACGGTTCCTGGACAGGCTAAGATCCTCTAAGCGCTTTACCAGTACTAGTGTGCGGGCCGGATTCAGCTCTGCGTGGAAGCATCATGCAGCACATGTATTTCTTTAAGCCCCTATGGGCGGGGGCAGTCAACACACCCGAAAAATCAAAATCACATATCCTAATAACGGGTATGTCCACCATTAGCATCAAGTGCTGCTTGGTATCAACGCCTCATGCTTCGAATTAAACACTGTATCCGGCCTTGTATGATGTTGTCCCATTCTTCCTGTAGCGCCATGGCAAGCTGCTGATGGTTGATTGGCGGATGGCGTCGGCTGTACACACATTTTCCGAGCTGGTTCCAAAGGCGCTCAATTGGGTTTAAATTCGGCGATAGCGCAGGCCTTTCACACCATTTTGATTGAAAAAGAAAACCATGGTTAGGGTCGCAGAATGAGCACGTGCATTGTCCTGTTTGAAAAGCGTAACGTCACCATTATTGCGTAAAAACGGTACCACCTCATGCTCTAACATTTCATCGATGTACCCACGTGCCGTCAAATTGGCATCAAAACGATGAGTTGGGTTTTGTGGCGCCATGAGATCCCCCACAACCACTCAACCCCATTTTGCTACCAACACCCAAATGTGACACCTGTTTAACATAACAGTCTTGAAACCGGTCCCCACGTCGCCGCCATACTTTACGCCGCCTATCGAACATTTCAACACAAAAACGGGACTCGTCCGTGAACAGTATACCACGACAACGTTGTTATGTCCATCGAATACGCTGACGACACCAATTAAAGCGATCGATTCGATGTTTTGCCATCAAAATGTTCCCCCTATACGTCTTATGGCTAGGAATACCGCGTTCCTGGAGACACCGACGTACAGTTAAGGCACTTAAGGGTAGGTAATGGATTTCCACAGACGTCCTGAATCTGTCAAAACAATGTACCCGTCCTACTGACGTGTAATAACAGGTTCACGTCCAAGGCGTTGTCTATCGTCCACAGACCCAATGGCGACGTGCCTTTCACCCAATCGAGCAATCGTAATGTGCGAACAACCCATACACTCTGCAGCTTGGAGGTATGAAAGTCCGCCTGCAACCATACCTTGGGGCAGGATGACGATCGACGTTACTTAGACATCCCATTGGCTTGCTCTTATGAAATGTTTTGCTGGCTTTTTAACGTAAAGAATCCGGCCTTTATAATGACGGTAAAGAAAGTTCCAAAAATATCGTGAATACGAAAATTTGGCATTTTTTTTTTCATTTTGTACGTGCACATCGTGATAATCACACAGTATTTCTGTCAAACAAAATCATGCTTCGGTGACAACTTTACAATACCGTGTTTATCAGTTGAAAAGTTAGTCAAATTTACCTTAAACTAAAGAAATTAAAATTCCAATAGTGGTGCGTTTTCATTGAATCTGAGTATATATTCTATGTTCCATAACAAAATCAACATCACTATTCCTCCTTATCCTTATCTGGAGCTATGCAAGATATAGAGGATCTTACATGAGTGCTCATGTATTATTGAATTTATTAAACGAGTTGAGGAAAAGGGATAAAATGCGAGGCTTTGCCGAGCATTTTATCCCTTTTCCTCAACGAGTTTAATAAATTCGATAATACATGAGCACGAATGCAAGATTCTATTTATCAGATGACATTTAAAACGCATTTTATTCACGATTGTTTACAAAAATGTCAATATTCCGCCATTAGTAAACGCGACGTCGTTAAGGACGTCGTACATGTAACGTTACGGGACGTATCTAGCTAATTTGCATATTTAATCCACTAGTGGATTATCGAAAATAATACATGACGTTATTACACTCTCAGACGCGACGTCATATGATAAAGTTGTATATTCGTTAACGGTAACTTAGAACTAGGACATCCTAATCAGTAATATTAAACTAGAAACTGTGTTTGTAAAGCAATATGCCCCCAACCATATGCTTGCCCCTAAATGCCGAACGTATCAAAGGGTCAAACTGAAGAAAAATTTTCAGATTTTTTTTTCAAAAGTTAATCAGGTCACCTTTCAGCCTGTCAAGTTTCAAGGACACGCCTTGCATTAAAATGCCAAATTGTTCAAAGCCCCATAACTAACTTACGAAACAAAACAAAAAAATATGGATTGATTAATTTTTAAGAGGAACCTATATAATAATATGAGACCAAACTAATGTAACAGTTGGTAGAACGTGTAGCCCAACCCCCTTGTTTGTACTGTTACATTATGTACAGAGGCAATAAACTATGTTTATACAATAATAATACGATACAACATCTTCTTGTTCAAATTTTTGATTAAGTACGGTAAGCAGATGAGGTGTCCGAATACTTAGGGTAAATACAGGATGCTAGATTATTGCCAATCATCAAGCTGAACTCGTCTTACCTTCTCAGCAGGTGGTGCTGTAGGACTGGGTACCTCCTGACTGGAACTGTATGGGGGCGGGGGCTCATTATATGAGGGTGGGGCTTCATCAGTTGGATAGGGCGGAGCTGAAAATGATCAGACAGGAAGTTTAGCACATGCATTCCATAAACAGTACAAATAAATGGCAGACAAAATAGACCGAGATTGTATGCCACAAAATGTGGCATCTGATTTAGGTACAAACAGTTTTGTAACCTCATATTTATCCGACCTCTAAAAGTATTAAGAACTAAGTAATCAAGCTCTCAATCAATGTAGGATCTACAAAATTCCTGAGATGCCAAGAGCAAAGTTTACCAGGTAAAATGTAGGTAAGGAAGTTACTATGTGCATAAAAAATAGTCCATGACGAAAGCATGCCTATACAAATACATTGTAAACTTTACGGCCGTAAAAACAAACAAAAAAAAATAAGATGAAAAACTGTCATAAGTTTTACCCCTGTAAACCCCAGTTTTACTTTATAAAAATAGGATTCAAGTAGGCCAAAATTATATAGGCATGTTTTCGTAATGAGGAGAATCAAGCCCTTTTTAGCTTTGTGAGAAACCTTCGAGTTATACTATAGCCGGGGAGCCAGGCTACAAAGCTGTTACTAGGATGATTTTATTTGAATTCCAATACAAAGAGATCTTCATTTTAGCCAGTTTTAGAGCCAATCTTAGAGGTTATAAGAGAACTGACTCCTTAACAATATGTCTCTCACTGCTGTGGGTTCAGAGCCTTCCTCATACCAAGTTCAGCAGGCAACGGAAGGTCGGGTATTTTATTTCTCCATGTACAATGGTTTTGGCCAACCTCTGATCAACAACTGGCTCAACATAAGGGTAATCAAAGCACATGTAAATTACTGGTTTTGTGTCCTTTATTTAACAGACAGACTGCAATGATAATAAAGGACACCCCGACATGGGGAAGTTTTTTTTGTCAGTGCTAAACTGGTTAACCCAAATATGCCCAGAAAAATGGGACGCTGGCAGTCAGTAAACCTCAGACATTTTACCATTTCAACACAACGGTCCGAGGCACAAGGGTAAACCGTAATTGGTATACACCTCCAGGCAAAAGGCTAAAAGCCCTAAATAGAAAGTGGGGAAAACAATACTGCACTCATCCTCGGGGAAGCCCCTGTGTGCTTTTAGCGACTGCTTACCTTACAAACTAGTATTAGTCAGGCAGTCAATCAAAATAAAACAGTCTAAGTCCAGGTTCAGGGCCACATGTTCAGCCTTCACTCAGGAACAATCGATCCACCAGTGCTGTCAATGCTCTGGTTGATACATCAACTACACTCAACGGTTGACGTGGCCGGCCCTCTTTATAACTATGGCTGGCACGATTAATCGGATAATCGATTAATCAATCGATAAATTCCACAAAAATTATTATCAATACTAATTTGCGTGTAATCGATTATTTGATGAATACAATTTTATTACCTAAAGTTGTGCCTAAAATAGCTGGATGAGTGGCAAACATTGCAGACCCTGATGAGATGCCGCGTTCTGCGGCGTCTCATCTGGGTCTACACTGTTTACTCAGGCCTGTCTATTCAAATACATAAGGTTAACTACAAAAAATAGTAGGTGTCATGCTAGACATAAAGCCAGACAGGTAAAACTATGACCAAATCTTCAGTGGCCACTTATCCATTGCAATGGCAAGACTGATAATCGATTCTCTTTTCAGCTCCGATTAGCCAGCTCTATTTATACACATTCAATATAACAACATAACTTGTCATTACGACATTTTTCAAGAAACAAATGCTGTGGACATTTGTAAGCATCACGTTAGCAAATCCGTGAAATGAACACCCCTGTAAACCCCACCTTATACAGGGAAAACTGGGCTTTACAGGGGTATGCAAAAATTTTCTTATATCTGCTCCAAGACATAGGTTGTGGGTACTCAATGAGGTGGTTCTAAAGAGCACCCACAACCTTTGTTTTAAATAGAAATAAGACAATTATTACAAATTTTCATCAATAAAATAACCGGATGTGTTATCGTAATGGATACCATGAAACAAGTGTTGTGGATGTTTGTTAGAATCGCCCCGGTGAGACGATTCTAACGAATTTCCACAGCATTTGTTACCTAGTATGCTACTTCGGATACTACTCCATATTGGGATTTCTCTTTAGCCGCAAATTTGCTACAGGAGCAAATTGTTACACCCAAAATACCTTTTTTTATAGTAAGGATCCTCTGTACCACTTCGGCCCCCGCCCGTTGGGGATTGAAGAAATAAATCGCTACATGATGCTTCTACGCAGAGCTGAAACCGACCGCACAAGAGTACTGGTAAACCGCTTAGAGAATCTAAGCCTGCCCAGGTAAAGCGGTGCGAGTCGGCCCGTCCATGCATATAAACCCTATTGGTTTCATTGGGCGATTGGGTTTGAGATGTCATTTAATCTCAATGCCGGGTAAAAGTCCCACAAAATTGGACCCAACGTCTCCAAAATGACCTATATAGTGTTGACGGGGACGTTAAACCTCAATTCAATCAAACAACCAAAACCACTCACCTGTTGGCTCTACAGGGCCCCTGTCTTGTTCTGGTCTGTTAGTAGCTGACTTTGGAGTCTGTCTGTACGCTAGACCATTATGTCTATTTTTACAACAACAACATATAATGGCGACCGCTGCTATTACAACAACCACTATCACTCCCACTATTATTGCTACTATCACTCCGATAGACAGTATAAAAGCATCAAGTCCTTCACCAAAAGCATCACCTGAAGATTTAAAAGACAAACTCACTATTTTTGATAATTAGATTAACAAAATCCATAAACAAATAATGAAAATACATTGCTACAGTAAGGTGGGTATTTTGTAATAACCGAAGAATAGTTTTCCTTATATCTCCATATGTTATTGTGTTTTCGGTATAAAATTTGTAGGAAAAACTGCATTTGAAAATGTAGTCTGTTTATGTCATCTGCTGCGATTTCTTTACAACTTTTTGAAAATGTATTTGCACACAGGAGCAGTCTGATCTGGGTCCATAATATTTGTAGTCAAAGGACCGAGAGCACTGGTGGGTCTATTGTCTCTGAGGGTTGGCTGGAAAAATCCTGAACGGTGACATTGACTGTTAAAATTTTGTTTTTAATCCTTGCATTCCCACATTAATGTACTGTAAGCAAACAGTGTAGACCCTGATCAAACACTGCAGAATGCCAGTTTCTATGGAGTCTAACCTTTAAATTCCTGTACTGTAAGCAAACTGCATAGACCCTCATCAGATGCTGCATTCTGTGGCATCTAATAATCTGAGTCTACTCTGTTTTGCCAAACCCAACACATGATCGATTCCAGTCCGGATTCTATAGATAAAACTCGAAGGGAACACTCTGTCCTCACAGCTATTAAGAATAACCCAGCTATTTTCTACAAAATAACTGTTACCTTAATGTCCTACAAAGTAGTCATAGTCATGTGGACATCAGCACTGAAGAGCTGCTGTGCTTAGTCACTTTGGTCCATGTCAAACAATCGGCCAAAAAATGGCTTTTAGGGTAACAAGTAGGCAACTTGTTCAAAACTAACGACGTCGTTAATTAACGTATTGTTAAAACTTTGATCATTTATTATGCCAAATATGCTACTATTTTTGCTGAAAAAAATGTGAGCAGCTTTTGCATTCGCAAACGCTGCTCACATTTTTTTCAGCAAAAATACCAAAATTTTAAATATTAAACTTACTAGAAAAGATAACAATATGACCACTAGCGAGCTCGTTAAGCTAACGATGCTTTGAAATACTGGCCTCAGATGACAATACTTGTGATTGGTATCTGAAGGGTTAACATAACGAAAACACACCTTGAACCCCACTTTTATATAGTAAAACTGGGGTTTACAGGGGTAAACCTTACTTTTCTTATTTCTGCACTAAAATATAGATTGTAGCTACCCGTTAGAACCGCCTCCATGAGTACCCACAATCTATATTTTGAGCAGAAATAAGAAAGGATCACAATTTTTCATGTTAAAATTTTCTTTTTTTTTAGGCAGTAAAGTTTACAATGTATTTGTATAGGCGTGGTTTCGTAATGGTGTTAAACTAACATAGTTTCTTACTTTGTGTCATTTCTCGTAGCTCCATAGAGAAATCATAGCCATCATGTGATAGCTGTCTCTTCCTCAGTAATATTGTCAGGTATCTGCCTTCACTACATAATGAAGTTGGAATGTCTTCAGTGTAACAACTATAACTACCCTGAAAAAAAAAACGATGTCCAGTTATTCAAAACTTACGCCATTAACTAGCATATCGTTGAAATTGCACGACCCGCAGAAAAAGCGACCGACTGAAGTCAGTTGATTTTCTAAGAGTGCCCTAAAATCACCGTGTCATTCTGTCATTCGTCATTCTGTCAGTCTGTCAGTCTGTCTGTCCGTCCGTAACCCGTTTGTGAAAATTGGTGATAGTGACTTAACCGCTTGGAATATTTAAACATTTTTTGGCATACTGATAGATATCAATGAGATCTAACCAATGAACTTGCGAAATATTACATTCACTTTGGTACAGCCTCGCCGAGGCGAAAAATGTGAAAATTTTCGAACCGCTTCTCCTCGGAAACCGTTGGGCCGATTGAAGTCAAATTTATCGTTGAAATTGCACGACCCGCAGAAAAAGCGACCGACTGAAGTCGGTTGATTTTCTAAGAGTGCCCTAAAATCACCGTGTCATTCTGTCATTCGGTCATTCTGTCAGTCTGTCAGTCTGTCTGTCCGTCCGTAACCCGTTTGTGAAAATTGGTGATAGTGACTTAACCGCTTGGAATATTTAAACAATTTTTGGCATACTGATAGATATCAATGAGATCTAACCAATGAACTTGCGAAATATTACATTCCATTTAGTATAGCCTCGCCGAGGCGAAAAATGTAAAAATTTTCGAACTGCTTCTCCTCGGAAACCGTTAGGCCGATTGAAGTCAAATTTCATATGGAGCCTCTATGGGATGGGGGAAACCAAAATTTGCTCATAGGTTCCAGGTCACATGACCAAAATGGCCGCCAAGCCATATATGGTCTGTCTGTCTGTCCGTCCGTAACCCGTTTGTGAAAATTGGTGATAGTGACTTAACCGCTTGTAATATTTAAACAATTTTTGGCATACTGATAGATATCATTGAGATCTAACCAATGAACTTGCGAAATATTACATTCCATTTAGTATAGCCTCGCCGAGGCGAAAAATGAGAAAATTTTCGAACTGCTTCTCCTCGGAAACCGTTGGGCCGATTGAAGTCAACTTTCATATGGAGCCTCTATGATGGGGGAAACCAAAATTTGCTCATGGGGTCCAGGTCACATGACCAAAATGGCCGCCAAGCCATATCAGGCCTGGGGTCGAATACTTTCAAAAGTATTCAAATACAAATACAAATACTTTGCATTTCACGAATACAGAATACAAATAAAAATACATTTTTTATGAATGTATTCGAATGAGAATACAAATACTTTGCAAATGTATTCAAATACTTTTAGAATACTTTTGAATACATTTCAATCAAAATATAGTAAATGGAGGACTTATATGAAACTAAAACACCTGGTGATTGTAGTAATGTTTGGGTCATTGACAGATACACATCTCTTTGTTTTCTCTGGAACAATTTAAGACACAATCAATGAAGGTCTGCAGGATCTTGTACGACGTAGGTCATTTGTAGTGTCTGAAGCATCAATCAAAGGCTAATGATTGATGAATTACATTACATCACATAAACACCTATATAATTCTGACCCCCTTGAACCCCACTTTTATACAGTAAAACTGGGATTTACTGTAAACCCAATTTTTCTTATTTCAGCTCTAAAATAGAGATTGTGGGTACTCATTAGAACCGCCTCATTAGGATAATGTATCACTTTTGAAAACGCTGCTTGATTATTTTGATGAATTTTTAACACATTTCTTTATAAATTTCATGATGTAAATACACACTATGTATATATATGCTATTATGTCAGTTCAATGAATTAAATCTCCTGCCCTGACTAAAGAAGTACTTTACTTCATTTTTAATGTTCTTATTGTTAGAATGTAGTCATCTTGATGATTTTACTGTTCTGTATTTTGTCAGCTGTTGTACTTGTGCAGTATTACCTGCTTGTTGCAATAATTTCTCCATTAGCACCAATATAGCTATGATATTCCAAATCTGATTTGGAATCTGCAGTTTTTAAAACGATACATGTACATACAGATTGATTTTCAAAAATCAGTAATTGTGCATGTGGAGGTGTGGGGGATTTTCTCCACCTTCACAAACAGCAGCTGGGATTATGACAAATGGTGGGGGAGATTTTGTCCGCCTTAACAAAAAAGGGGGATTTTGTCGGGGGAGTGGGGATTTGGCCTGTGATTCAAAGGAGGCAGTTTTAACAAGTACTCACAATCTATATTTTGAGCAGAAATAGGAAAAAATATCACAACTTTTCATCTTAAAATTTGTGACTTTTTCGGCAATAAAATTTAAATGTATTTGTATAGGCAGCATGCTTTCGTATTATCAATTCATATACTGCTGAAACTAAATAAGGGCCATTATTGTGTTCTGATTCTTGTAAGAAACAAGTATCAAATGTGGCCAGCACATAATAAATTAATCAGTTTGCCCATTGCCTACTATTTCTACTTTTGGGATTTCTATTTTAAAGATTGCCTTCACTTTCATTTTACTACTTAGACCTTTTTTTTTTTTTTTTGGTGTATGATTTTTAATATATTATCAACAGGGAAAATGATCTTATCCTACAAAGCTCATCAATTTACCATTAATTGGAATTACATACATATGGGTAATTTGTAGGTTTTTACTTTGGCATGCATATGGCTCAGTTGTAAAAACACCATGTCTTGCCCCTATCTTTCTATCCTGAGGCAATTTATTGGAAGATGACATACAGGTAACTTCACAGATCAACACACCATTGCCTACAGTACACTCCCTTGAAAGGGACCTTGGCAGTGTAGATTAAGATCACATGCCACAGAATATAGTGTCTGATCAAAGTGTAGAGTACTTTCTTATTTTCTAAAGATCATACAATTTTGCAAAAATAATAAAAGTTAGCAGACACCTCTTAAATTGAAATGGACCTGTCTAATAATACAAATTGAAGAGTTCACTGGACATAAATGGGTACCAGAAATTATTTTATGCAAGGGGCTGGAGCCGAGCGATGGTCTCCCTGTTCACCGGCAACGGGGAATGGGGGTACCACCGAACGGCTACGGTGTAGTGCCAGCATGGATTCGTTCCCTGGGACCCCACCAGCTGACGACCCGCGACACGGGGAAACTGGAAAACAACAACAATATTTTATGCAATCAGCACAAATCAGCCTAAAACATATATTGACAAATGGATACATTTCTAAGAACTGACTAGAAATAGCCTTGTGCCACAGTGGTGGGCCATGATTGTAAGATATTTGTGATTGAGGTTAGTGTCTCTGAATAAAAAATATCTAATTGAGAATAGATGTTATTTTCTTGTTTTTCACACCTCTCAACATGCTCAATGTCAGTCACTTTAAAAGTAATATATTCATAATAATGAAATGTTTGTCATCTTACAAGTTTTTATTTGCATCAATGCAGTCAAATAAATCAATTAATATTCTTGGATTTCTGTTTAAATGTATTGTATTAAACCATCTAATAGTAATTTCAGAAGTTCAGTGTAGGACTTGAGTCACATCAATTAAAACACTTATGTATTGTTTCATATATGGCTGCCATATATGGTAAAAAACCCTTCAAAAATAGTCTTCTCCAGAACCACTGGGCAGATTTCCACGAAACTTGATAAATAGCATCTGGGACGTAGGCCCATCATAAATTGCTAAAATGGTGACCCTGGGTTGACCTTGACCTTCTTTGTGCCTAGGTCAAACTTTGACGCATATGCTCAGTTTGTATTGGAAAAGTGAGAATGCATTTTATTCTGCAAACGATTCAGAATACAGTACTAAAGTATAAGATATAGTTTTGCTCCTTACGATAAGGCGCATTTTTTTTTTTTTTTTTTTGGGGGGGGGGGCCGTTTTAGGTCCAGGTCACATGACCAAAATGGCCGCCATACCCATGTATGGTAACACTCATAAAGCTAAAAGCATCCGGCGGGTCGTGCACTTCAGCTGAAGCACTGGTTTTGATAATTTATTATGGCGAATATACTAATAATTTTGCAGAAAATAATGTGAGCAATTTTGCAAAAGGTGCTCTCATTTTGCAGCAGAAAAACGGTAAATGCCCAATTAATTCGAACAGTAAAAAATAAATACTGATCTGAGTGTTCGAATTATTAGAAATTATCAGATCAAAAAATTATTAGAAATTGTCAGTGTTCGAACTATCTAATACGGCTGCAACCCCCCCCCCCCCCCACCCAACCCCCCCCCCCCCCCCAACACACACACACCTGCCCCGCCCGAAAATTTTTATTCCAGATAGAAGAAACTGGAGCTATCAGTGAAACTGACTAGGGCCCAGGCAGCGCTATCAGAAATTTGTGGACGGACAGACGGACAAACAGACAGACGGACGGACAGAGTGATTACTATAGGGCACCCACACTTTCAGTGCGGGGCCCTAATAAATATAGGAATTTAAGAAGTACCTATTCTAAAAGTAACTGGACCTGAAAAAACTAAGTTGTAAAAGTAGAAAAAGTTGATGAAAAATAAAGCAACGATAACCTCAATTCAGCTACAAGCGACAAAAAACACCCCCAAAGTTTCAGAAGAATTGGTGGAGTTGCGCTCAAAAGGTCTCAACTCCAATAGTAAATGGTCCTGGAAAAAACTAAGTTGAAAAAAGTGGAAAAAGTTGGTAAACAATAGCCGGAGGATAACCACAAAACCATATGCACATCTTCAGACCATGATAAAAACACATGCAAAGTTTGAAAATGAACGGTAAACGACTGTATGAGGAGTTGCGGTCAAAAAACACCCAGATAAAATGTTGACGGAAAGACGGATGGACGGACAGACAGACAGACGGACTGACGAACGGACGGACGGAAACTTGCACGCCTATGTCTTCCTAAAGCAGGTAATAATAAAACGACAGCAGCTCTGTTGCCGTTTTGCTACGGCTACCAAGCCGGTAACAAATTTAACAGCCACAACTATCAGCCAGGAAGTAGTCAATTGGAGTGGCTAGCAGCTGCAAAGCTACAACCTAGCTGCTCGTATGAGCCAGTACTGCTTTTGTCAGCGGCTATAGGCTCTGAACAGCCACTAGCAGCTCATGAAAGCCAGAAAATATCCAGAACTCAAACACTGGAATAATGGGAAAGACAGTGAGCCAGTAGCAGCTTATAGACGTCATCTGCGATGTTATTCAGGGGCACACTACTCTAAGAGCACTTACTCTGCGACCATGCTTTAGCAAAGCACGGGTGGAAAGGCAGTGAGTAACTAGATACAAGTAAAGTTGATGTAGAAAATTCTGCAAAATATCAATTTTGATTATGTCTAGTATTTTAAAAATCTGCTTGTAGATGTAAAAGTTTGAAGGTCTACAAACAGAATGTTTTTTATGCTGTTAGGTGTGTCAACAAAACTGTGATGCCATAATTTGTCTTAATGATGTCATCGAGTGACAATATCCTGAATAGGACCAATAGCAACAACCCTGAGTCCACTTCCCCTTCTTGATAGGAATGGTTGATATGGAAAAGTCAGCATCCATTTTGATGATGTATTAACCCATTTAGTACCAGAAACCCCAAAACGGGTAGCGTGGCAAATAGTGCAGGCTCAGATTAGACGCCGCGTTCTGATCAGGGCCTCCACTGTTTGGAAAAAGTTTAGCAATTTTCCAAATAAATTTGACCTGCTGAATATTTATATATGCCACACCCACAACCGATTATCAACCAATCGGATTACTTGATGAAAATTGTTGCAACAAATTCACTATCTGAATGTAAAACAATGTAGATCCTGATCAGATAGCTTCTTCAGAAGCCATCTGATCTGGATCTTCATTGTTTGAAAGATAAGACATATCCGGGCTCATCATGTCAATGGTTAATTGCTAGAACAGATCACGATTTGGCCTCTTATGAGGTCATTAAGCTAATGATACTTTGACAGAAATAAACAGAAATGGCCCCCACAATGTCTGAAATATACTCTAAGACGAGACAACGCCACATTTAAGCCATTTTAGAAACAAAACCCATAAAGAGGACTTTGGCAAACAGTTAAGGCCAAAATCAGATGCCACATAATGTGGCATCCTATCAGGCCTTTATATGCGTAACATTTACCAATTTTGTAAAAGTGACCGATCAGGAAGAAGGATCTTACGGGCGTATAACCTTTGAACCAAAAAAGATACATATATCATTCAGGCTTTGGACACATGGCTGAATTTATATGGCAGTAGGTAATCATACCATCTCATTTACATGAAAATACCCATACAAAAAGTTCAAATGCATGTACTTTGCCTTTATATTGCAGACAGAAATGCGGCCCCGCCCATCGGGGCTTGAAGAAATATATGGGCTGCACGAGCTAAATCCGACCCGCACACGAGTACTGGTGAACCGCTTAGAGGATCTAAGTCTGCCCAGGCAAAATGGTGTGAGTCGGACCGTCCATGCTTGTAAACAATATTGGTTTCATTGGACGACAGGGCTTGAGATGTCATGTCATCTCAGTGTCGGGTAAAAGTCCCACAAAATTTGAAGCAACGTCTCCAAAATGACCTATACAGTGTTGACGGGGACGTTAAACCTCAAATCAAACAAAAGAGAAAGTTAACTTACCAGGGCTCTACCAGAGGCAGACTGTTCCGAAAAAACTTCAAATTTTACATCACATTTACTGATGAAAAATCTCCTAAAATGGAGACACAACCTATCATTCTTTTCAGACTTAAATGAGATCTCACAGACTAAGGTGTCAAATGCTTCTCCACCATGAGATAAGATAGAATATTCGTCGTTAGCTGCCACAGTAATGTACGTCTCCCGGTCACAGTCACCATAGCGATCCAGATACACTGAAAGAGAAGTATTACTGTGTCAAAATTAACACAGTGACATGGAAAGAGAATTATGTCGGGTAAGCATTCGAGTCAATACCTAATGTTACATTAACACTCATCTCATTCAGTGTTGCAGGAACATCATTTTTGCTGAAAAATCTTTTTGCACTGCAAAAGATAATCACTTTTTTCTCAGTAAAAACTCCACTGTAGTTGCTACAGTTGGCTAATAATAAGTTTGCATTCTGCAATACAGTAAAATACCTATATTAAGACCACCTTTGGGGCTGTTTGAACAGTCACAAAGGTAGTCGCTTACCAGAGGACACTGTATGCAGAAAACGCAAAGAAAGAATGACTGCAATCTGCTAAATAATCTTTTTAAAGCAGAATTAGTCTTAGTTTAAAGTGGTCTTAATAGCGGAATTTGACTGTACAATTATTATTGCCAAAAGTACTATTGCAGTTACTATTTTACTACTGGTATTGCAGTTTCCTGTTGCAATACAATAATGTTATTAATCAAGTAATTTCGTATTGGCCCAGGTACAGGTCCGAGGTCTTCTGCATTTGCCCGAGGCTGAAGGCCGAGGGCTAATGCAGCTGACCGAGGACCTGCAGCTGGGTCAATACGAAATTACTTGATCAATGACAATTTTATTAATTGATTCAATTACAAAATCATGATTATTGATTTTTTGACCTCACTTGACTTCAGTTAATATTGGTTGACCTGGTGTTAATACAGATAACCTCAGATAAATACAGGATAGTCAATTAATAAACTACTGCAATAACTACTGAGAACATTAACCCATTGTATGCTAGTGGACTCTTCCATTGCTATGTGTTGGACAAGTCCATTTGTCACATAGGGGTGTCAGGCCTATTTTTGATGGAAAATTCTGTTAGCAAATAGTGCAGGCCCTGATCAGACTGCGGCGTCTGATCTGTGTCTGCACTGTTTGCCTATGTACCCCTTTAGGGGTTTCCCGCAAACAATGGGTTATTTATACTCAGATTCATTAACAAGAGGGCCCACAGGGCCCTGGTTCGCTCACCTGTGTGACACTGTCTCGAGTACATTCTATTTTAGCTATGGTTGCCATCTTGTTCATCAGCAGAGTGATTTTAGCTTATTTGGTAGGGAGTTACCTAGGCAACATTCCTGTTAAGTTTGAATCAAATTGTCCTTAGGGTTTAGGAGGGGTTCACGTTTGAATCAGATTTACAATATTTTTCTATTTTTAGCTCCGGTGGCCATTTTTTCTTCAGAGCGGGATTGTTTTAGCCTTTTTGGTAGAGGGTCATCTAAGCAACATTACTTCAAAGTTTGAATGAAATTGGCCCAAGGGTACAGAAGGAATTATCGTTTGAAGATTTTTTATTTTTAGCTCTGGAAGCCATCTTGTTCATTGGAGTGGAATGAGTATTAACTATTTTGGTAGGGAGTCACCTAGGCAACATTCCTGTGAAGTTTTAAATCCAATTGGCCCAAAGGTTTAGAAGGAGTTAGCATTTGAAGCAAATTTACAATGTTTTCTATTTTTAGCTCTTGTGACCATTTGTTAATCGTTATGCTATTTTCCTAGAGGGTCATCTACACAACATTCCAATGAAGTTTAGAAGCCTTCATGGTGAAGTGGTCATGCTACTTGCCTTGTAAACCAGGGTAGCAGGATCGATGCCAGGCTTCTCCAGACTTTCAGATTGGTCTTTAAACAGAGGTCCCATAACTGTATGACCTTAGCTGTTGGTGAGACTTCAAACTCAAACACTCACTCCTATGAAGGAACCTATATGCCAAATATGAAGGCTGTATCTTAAATGCTCCAAAAGTTATGACAAAGTAGGTCAAAGGTCAAGGTCATGGCTCAAAAGTTTTGAATGGTTGAGAAAACCTTGTCACAAGGAACATACATGCCAAATAGGAAGGCTCTATCTCATATGGTTCAAAAGTTATAATAAAGTAGGTCACAGGTCAACGTCACAGGTCAAATCTTTATATGAGTGGAAAGCCCTTGTCACAAGGAACCTATATGCTAAATATGAAGGCTCTATCTCAAACAGTTCAAAAGTTATGACAAAATAACCTACTGATCTACTTTTTGATTTGACATGACCCATATTCGAACTTAACTGAGATATTGTCCAAATGATCATTCTGAGCAAGTTTTATGATGATTTGACTAAAACTGTGGCCTCTTAGAGTGTTCAAAATGTTTTTTCTATGATTTGACCTGCTGACCTACTTTTTGACCCGACATGACCCATATTCAAACTTGACCCAGATATTGTCATGATGATCATTCTGAGCAAGTTTGATGATGATCAGACCAAAACTGGGGTCTCTAGTGTGTCCACAAGGTTTTTCAACAATCTGACCTACTGACCTACTTACTGGCCAGATATGACCCATATTCGAAATTAATTGAGATATTGTCAAATGATCATTTTTAGCAAGTTTGATGATGATCAGACCAAAACTGTGGCCTCTAGTGTGTACACAAGGTTTTTCTCTGATTTGAACTACTGACCTACTTTTTGAACCGACATGACCCATATTCAAACTTGACTCAGATATTGTCAAGATGATCTTTCTGGGCACGTTTGATGATGATCGGACCTAATCTGTGGCCTCTAGTGTGTTAACAAGGTTTTTATATGATTTGACCTACTGACCTACTTTTTGACCTGAAATTACCCATATTCGAACTTGACCGAGAAATTGTCAAGACTATCATTCTGAGCAAGATTGATGATGATTGGACCAAAAATGTGGCCTCTAGTGTGTTCACAAGGTTTTTCTCTGATTTGATCTACTGACCTACTTTCTGACCTGCCATGACCCATATTCGAAACGTGACTAAGATATTATCAAGATGATCATTCTGAGCAAGTTTGATGATGATTGGACCAGAAATGTGGCCTCTAGTGTGTACACAAGGTTTTTCTCTGATTTGAACTACTGACCTACATTTTAGACAGACATGACCCATATTCAAACTTGACTCAGATATTGTCAAGATGATCATTCTGGGCAAGTTTGATGATGATTGGACCAAAACTGTGGCCTCTAGTGTGTTCAGAAGGTTTTTCTATGATTTGACCTACTGACCTACTTTTTGATCCGACAACATCCATATTCGAAGCTGACTGAGATATTGTCAAGATGATCATTCTGGGCTAGTTTGATGATGATCGGACCAAAACTGTGGCCTCACAAGTTTTTTTTTTCTGATTTGACCTACTGACCTACTTTTTGACCCAACATGACCCATATTCGAACTTGACCGAGATATTTTGTGGTGGTACAAAATGTGTGTAAGTTTAGTTAAAATCAAATGATAAATGAAACAGCTATCATGCAGACAAGACCAAAATAGGCAATTTGTGCCCTTTCAGGGGCCGTAACTCCGCAACACATGATGGGATATGGCTGGTTCAAGAAAGGAACCCAGATCTCATGGTGGTACAAGTTGTGTGCAAGTCTGGTTAAAATCAAATCATAAATGAAGATGCTATCGTGCGGACAAGACCAAAATAGGCAATTTTTGCCCTTTCAGGGGCCGTAACTCCGTAACACATGATGGGATATGGCTGGTTCAAGAAAGGAACCCAGATCTCCTGGTGGTATAAGTTGTGTGCAAGTCTGGTTAAAATCAAATCATAAATGAAGCTGCTATTGTGCGGACAAGACCAAAAAAGGCAATTTTTGCCGTTTCAGGGGCCGTAACTCCGTAACACATGATGGGATATGGCTGGTTCAAGAAAGGAACCTAGATGGCATGGTGGTACAAGTTGTGTGCAAGTTTGGTTAAAATCAAATCATAAATGAAGATGCTATCTTGCGGACAAGACCAAAATAGGCAATTTTTGCCGTTTCAGGGGCCGTAACTCCGTAACACATGATGGGATATGGCCGGTTCAAGAAAGGAACCCAGACCTCATGGTGGTACAAGTTGTGTGCAAGTCTGGTTAAAATCAAATCATAAATGAAGATGCTATCGTGCGGACAAGACCAAAATAGGCAATTTTTGCCATTTCAGGGGCCGTAACTCTGTAACACATGATGGGATATGGCTGGTTCAAGAAAGGAACCCAGATCTCATGGTGGTACAAGTTGTGTGCAAGTCTGGTTAAAATCAAATCATAAATGAAGATGCTATCATGCGGACAAGAAATTGTTTACGCACGCACGGACAGACGCACGGACGCACGCACGCACGGACGACGGACAAAATGTGATCACAAAAGCTCACCTTGTCACTACGTGACAGGTGAGCTAAAAACGCACCACTTTTAGAATCTTGATTTCTTTAGTTTAAGATAAAAGGGACTGACTTTTTTTCAACTGATAATGGTATTGTAAAATTGTCATCGAAGCATGAATTTGTTTGACACGAATTCTGCGCGATTTTCATGATGTGCATGTGCACATGCAAAATGCAAAAATTGCAAAATTTTCGTAATCACGATATTTTTGGCACTTTCTTTACTGTGATTATAAGGTCCTGATTCTTTACGTTAAAAGGCAGCAAAACATTTCATATGAAGAAGCCAATGGTGCGTCTAAGTAACGTCGATCGTCATCGTGCCATCGGTATGGTTGAAGGTGGGCTTACTTACCGCCAAGTTGCAGAGCGTTGTTTGCACACTACGATTGCTCGACTGGTTGAAAGGCACAACGCTAAAGGGGTCTGTGGACGATAGACAACGCCTTGGACGAGAACGTGTTACTAGACGTCAGCAGGTTTGCTTTGGTTCATTTACGCGACCGATTCAGAATGTCTGTGAAAACTGCCCAGGAGACAGTGGGAACCCATAACCTACGCGTAAGTGCCTTAACTGTACGGCGGCGTGTCCAGGAACGCGGTAGTTCTAGCCATACGACGTACAGGGGGAACGTTTTGACGGCGGAACGTCGAATCAGTCGCTTTATTTGGTTTCGACAGAATATCCGATGGACACAACAGCTTTGGCGTGGTGTACTGCTCACGGACGAGTCCCGTTTTTGTGTTGAAATGTTTGATAGGCGGCGTAAAGTATGGCATCGACGTGGGGAGCGATTTCAGGACTGCTGTGTTAAACAGGTGTCACGTTTGGGTGGTGGTAGCGTAATGGTGTGGGGAGGGATCTCATGGCGCCACAAAACCCAACTCATCGTTGTTGATGACGATTTGACGGCATGTCGGTACATCGATGGAATCTTAGAACCTGAGGTGGTACCGTTTTACGCAGTAATGGTGACGTTACGCTTTTCCAACAGAACAATGCCCGTGCTCATTCTGCGAGGCTAACCATGGACTTTTTAAATAGAAATGGTGTGCAAGTTCTTCCTTGGCCTGCGTTTTCGCCAGATTTAAACCCAACTAAGTTGAGCACCTTTGGGACTAACCCCGGTATCCGTGACGGTGTCTTCCGAGCTATTCCGATTTCTCTTCAGACTCTTCAGATTTAACCCGAAAGGAAAATAGAAAAATAAAGAAATCTACACAAAACGGATGGGTGGCCAGCCTACTTTGGGACCAACTCGGAAAACCTATGTACAGCCGACGTCATCCGCCAATCAACCGTGAGCAGCTGCAGGAAGAATGGGACAACATCACACAAGACCAGATATAGCGTTTAATTCGGAGCATGAGGCGTCGATGCCAAGCAAAACTTGATGCTAATGGTGGACATTGTTTGTTTGATTTAAGGTTTAACGTCCCCGTCAACACTGTATAGGTCATTTTAGGGACGTTGCTCCCAATATTGTGGGACTTTTACCCGACACTGAAATGAAATGACACTTCAAGCCCTGTCGCCCAATGAAACCGATAGGGTTTATAAGCATGGACGGGCCGACTCGCACCGCTTTGCCTGAGCAGGCTTAGATCCTCTAAGCGGTTTACCAGTACTCGTGTGCGGTTGGTTTCAGCTCTGCGTGGAAGCATCATGCAGCCCATCTATTTCTTCAGGCACCGATTGGCGGGGCGAAATAATGGTAGACATTGATTTTTCAGGTGTGTGGACTTATTCGAGGCTCCGTATCACTGCATCCAATGTAACGCTGCAACTCTGTAGTGAGTCTGCGGATAAGCGTTAGTGATAATTCATTAAACGTGATCAAATGCTGGAAATATTGTGAATCAATTAAAATCTGAAGTGTATGAAGTTGGCTTGGAGTCTGGAGTATGGAGTTTGGAATTCGAACACACACTAAAATTTAAGGTTAAGTACTAGTGGTGCGTTTTCATTGAATCTATGTGTATTTTGTTAAAAAATATCAAATATCTTAACACGTCCGTGAAATGAACACCCCCATACACCCCACTTTATATACAGAAAATTTGGGTTTATGGGGTATACATTATTATTCTTATTTATGCTCCAATACATAGGATGTTGGTACTCGTTAGAACCGCCTCAATCAGGTGGTTCTAAAGAGCACCCACAATCTATGTTGTGAAATTAAATAAGAAAAATGTCACAAATTTTCATCCCCATTTTGGGGATATGAAAGAATGCACTACATGTATACATGTCAGACGAGTGTGTTATCATAATGAAGCTTTAGTTATGGTGGAATTTAGAAAGCCATACTGTTGCTTGAACCCGTTGTATACTAGTGGACTCTTCCACTGCTTTTTGTTGGACAAGTCTATTTGTCATATAAGGGGTTTCAGGCCTATTTGATTGTTTTTATTTTACTTTTAACGGAAAATTCTTTTAGCAAATAGTGTAGGTCCTGAGTTCGCCAAGGTACACTGTTTGCAAAGGTACCCCTTTAGGTGTTTCCCGCACAAAGTGAGTTATTTTTTTGGGGGGGGTGGATTTAAGGCCCTTTCAAGATTATTTCACTCATATCGAGCCGATCGTTAATCAGAGGTGAGGGAAAACCGAAGTACCCGGAGAAAAACCACATGACCTTCCGTTGCAGAACTTGGCGTCTCACATAGGCTCGAGCCCACAGCGGTGAGAGACCTAATGAAAAAGAGTCAGTGCTCTCATCCGCTTGACCACGGAGACCCGTTACAATGAGTTAGTTATTTTATGAATTGAGCACACACTAACACATCAAAAATGTACCTACTTTGACAGTTTGAGTTCTGGTATGCAAATTCTATTAGACATTCCTCGGCGCCCGCTCACTGGGGCTTGAAGAAATAGATGGGCTGCATGATGCTTCCACGCAGAGCTGGAACCGACCGCACTTGAGTACTGGTAAACAGCTAAGAGGATCTAATCCTGCCCAGGCAAAGCGGTGCCTGTCCGACGGTCCATGCTTATAAACCCTATTGGCTTCATTGGGCAACAGGACTTGAGATGTCATTTCATCTCAATGTCGGGTAAAAGTCCCACAAAATTGGAAGCAACGTCTCCAAAATGACCTATATAGTGTTGACGGGACATTAAACCTTAAATCAATCAATCAATCAATCAATCAATTATACATTCCTCCTTATTTTTATTGCATGCAGATATCATATGCACAAATCATACTTTAAATCCACCCTGGTGGTTAGTGTGTTTCCTTATCATTCTTTGAATAGCCCAGAGGCTATAGAAGGCTCAAACCAACACAGATGGGTCTGATCAGACTGTGCATGCTGAACCCAGTTTCAGCTGGCCATGCAGATCGACCCCTCTTGTAATGTAAAATCTGTAATTACCGTAACCATCACGAAAACATGCCTATATAATTTTGACCCCCTTAAACCCCATTTTTGTACAGTAAAACTTGGGTTTGCGGGGGTAAACATTATTTTTCTTATTTCTGGTCAGACACATAGATTGTGGGTACTCGTTAGAACCGCCTCACTGAGGCGGTCCTAACGAGTATCCACAATCTATGTTTTGAGCAGAAATAAGAAAAACGGCGAGACGGTTCTAACGAGTACCCACAATCGATGTTTCTCAGCAGAATTAAGAAAAATATCACAATTTTTCATCTGAAAATTTTCTTTCTTCGGTGGTAAAAGTTACATTGCATTTGTACAGGTATGTTTTCGTAATGATGATCAAACAGTGCAGACCATCCATTCTGTCTGCAACTTTTGGACTCCTCGCTAGACTGATAAACAAATTTGTTCCATTTTCTTTTCTTTTTTTATGAGAATTATAGCAAGTCCTTTAAGTGTACGAAGTTTTAGAATTTTTAAGGTAAGGCATTTGCCTGCAAGCTGTCTTTGACAATAGTAATAACTGGAAAAGGTTAAATTGGCGCTTTAAGCACAATTGAAAATTAACAGCACACAACATTCTATATTGATATTATTATCATTATATTACTGTCATGCTTTTTTTAAGATAAACAGACTTGCCATCTCGTGTGAATTGTCTTCTAGCAGACAATTCACATGAGATGTCATACTTTATATCTCTAAAAATATATCTAAAATGTCATCTGCTACTTTGTGATTGGTGCTTTAAGCTAAATGGATACAGCTGACATATCTTTTTAGCAAATGAGGCAGCTGTTTCAAACCCCTATTTTTCACTTAAGGGGAATGGGAACACCTAGCACATTTCCGCCATTTTTTCAAAGGGAGACAACTTTCGGGACTTCCTGTACGCTTTTCTGTAAGACCTGTCCCATTGAAAAAGGGGTCTATTCTTAAAGGAAATAATTTGCTCCTCTGGAGCAAATTCTTTCCTTTAAGAGTTGACCCCTATTGACATGCGAGACAAAAATACTTTTGCAGGAGTTGTCTCCCCTGAAAGTGTTCCCATTCCCCTTAAACGACCCACCAAAATTAACGAAACCATGCTTATTCTTAAAAGAAAGATTTTGCTCCTCTTTCTGAGAAGAACCCTGTTTATAAAAAATCAGATAAAATTATTTTTGGAAGAGCTGTCCTCCACCCACTTGCTCCAGATAAGATGCTTTTTTTATCCAAAAAGAACTGATATTTTTTCTTGTTTCTATATGTTGTGGGTACTCATCAGAATCACCTTGCTGCAGTCCTTCTAATGGGTATCCACAACATATGTTTTTGTGCAGTAATAAGAAAAATAATATGTGGATACCCACTCTTATCTGGGGCAACAAAACCCTCCCCCGCCCCTATGATGGTGTCTTCCGTCCTTATAAGCATCACGTGACCAAGTCCTGAAATGAACTCCCCATAAACCCCACTTTATATATAGAAAACTGGGGTTTACGGGGTTATACATTATTTTTCTTATTTCTGCTCCAAGACATAGGTTGCGGGTACTCGGAGGCGGTCCTAACGTGCACCAACAAAGTATGTTTGCAGATATCACAGTTTCATCAGAAAATTGGCCATTTTGATGATGTGAAAAAATGAAGTATGTCGCACGGGTGTGTAATCGTAATGAGAGTTAAGGGGAATGGGAACACCTTCAGGGGAGGTAACTCCTGCAAAAGTTGTTTTTGTCTCCCATGTCAATAGGGGTCAACTCTCAAAGGAAATAATTTGCTCCTTAAAGAGTAGACCCCCTTTTTAGTGGGACAGGGCTTATAGAAAAGCAAACAGGGAAGTTTCCAAAATTGTCTCCCTTTGAAAAATGGCGGAAAGATCTGCAAGGTGTTTCCTTTCCCCTTAAAAGTATATATATATACTCACACTAAGTTCAATATCATCTAAACCAGCAGTACAGGCATAAATAAGAACTAAAGCCACAAATCATAGAACAGAACAGAATCACTGCAAATACAACAGAATTACAACAAAAGAAAACACACCCAAACTCATTCATAATAATGCATGCACGCTTAACCCTATTTGTACCAAGGGGAATCTTCTTCCTTCTTATATAAACAAGGCGTCCATTTCAAACTTAAGGAGTGTCAGGTTGTGTTTTCTTCAAAATTTATTTGAAAAATGGCTTAACTTTTTGCAAACACTGTAGACACACGATCAGACGCAGCGATCTGTGGCTGCACTGTTTGCCAGTTACCCGTTTTGCGGTTTCTGGTACAAAATAGGTTAAAAACAAAACTGAACACATTTCAAACAAAAGTAACATAATGCACCTATCAATTTTACCCCCAGAATTGTCATCAGGACAACAAGTCCATGTAATGAATGTCCTTGTAAACCCCGCTTTAAATAAAGAAAAGTGGGGTTTGCCATACCAACAAATAAGGTAAGTATTTTGTGATAATTGAAGGATAGTTCATATAAACCTATGTTGTGGGTGCTGCTGTTTGTTTGTTTGTTTGAATTGAGGTTTAACCTCCCCGTCAACACTATTTAGGTCAGTGTGATCGAGACACGTACTGCTTCCAATTTTGTGGGACTTTTACCCAAGTTTGAGTGAAATGACATCTCAAGCCCTGTCGGCCAGTGAAACCCAAATGCTTATATATGTTCTGGATGGTCTGACTCACACCGCTTTGCCTGGGCAGTCTCCCTGCCCTACATCATAGTGTAGTTTATATTTTCTTGTCCTTTGGTATTGATTCCAATGTGGAATTTGAAAATATTTGAGGGTCACTGATGAGGCTGAATTGGCCGAAACTAGCTAGTCTGGCCCAGAAAACTTGTACGATTCATATTTTCCAATTCTGTGGTGTATTCCTTGCTTCCTATAACCTTTTTATAGAACAAATTTAACGTCACTACATCTGGTGTCTGGGAATGTGTGGCGGCCGTAAAAAGTCCCCCTGCCCTACACTTTCCAGTTCTGTGGTGTTTTCCTTGCTTCCAATGGATAACCCTTTTATAGAACATATTTAGTCCTTCTAAGCGGTTTACCAGTACTCGTATCTGGCCAGTTTCAGCTCTGCGTGAAAGCAACATGCAGCGTAAGCAACATGCCGTCCAACCTATTTCTCCAAGCCCCGATGGGCGGGGGCGAGGGTTCTCATTAGGCCTTAATGAGGCAGTTCACATCTTGGTGAATTTCAACTCATATTATTACTCAAGGAAGGGCAATTTGATACAACAATAAAAGTTGTTGGGGCATATTGTTTTTGCTTTGTTCATCTGGGCCCACTTGTACAAATCTAACGACACCGTTAGTTAACGTATCGTCAAAACTTTGATCATTAAATATGGCAAATATGTTGAAATTTTTGCTGAATTTTTTGCGGACGCAAAAGCTGCTCACATTTTTTCAGCAAAAATACCAAAAATTACGATATTTTACTTGCTAGGAGAGTTAACAATATGACCACTTACGAGCCCGTTAAGCTAACAATGCTTTGAACAACTGGCCCCTGAGTCCTTCCATCATAAGTAACTTTTGAATAGTTCCCCAATGACAAACATTATCTGAGCTATTGAAGTGGAATCTTCCATCAAACAAGAGGCTAAGTCGCTGGCAACCAGTGTAGTTCCAAATATAACTAGAACTGTCAGAGGATCTGACTATAGCCCCGCTATAGCCCTGTCAGAGGAGAAAGACTCATGAATTAAAGGTAAAGACTTGTGAGAGGGTTAAATCCCTAACAAGGTACCTACGCCTTGTCTAAGTTAAAAATTAAGTTTTGGATAATGAAAAAAGCATATGCACATCTTCAGACCTATATGAAAACACCTATTAAGTTTCAAAAGGATTGACCTAGAACTGTAAGTGGAGTTGCGATCACAAGGTAGCTAATCCCTATACATTTCAACATTAGTAGATCTCAAAAATTGTCTAAGTTAAAAAAGGTGAAATAAGTGAAAAAAATTATTTAAGGATAATGAAAAAAGAATATGCACATCTTCAGACCTATATGAAAACACCTATAAAGTTTCAAAAGGATTGACCTAGAACTGTAAGAGGAGTTGCGGTAACAAGGTAGCTACTCCCTATACATTTTAACATTAGTAGATCTCAAAAATTGTCTAAGTTAAAAAAGGTGAAATAAGTGAAACAAATTATTTAAGGATAATGAAAAAAGAATATGCACATCTTCAGACCTATATGAAAACACCTGTAAAGTTTCAAAAGGATTGACCTAGAACTGTAAGAGGAGTTGCGGTAACAAGGTAGCTACTCCCTATACATTTTAACATTAGTAGATCTCAAAAATTGTCTAAGTTAAAAAAGGTGAAATAAGTGAAAAAAATTATTTAAGGATAATGAAAAAAGAATATGCACATCTTCAGACCTATATGAAAACACCTGTAAAGTTTCAAAAGGATTGACCTATAACTGTAAGAGGAGTTGCGGTAACAAGGTAGCTACTCCCTATACATTTTAACATTAGTAGATCTCAAAAATTGTCTAAGTTAAAAAAGGTAAAATAAGTAAAAAAATTATTTAAGGATAATGAAAAAAGAATATGCACATCTTCAGACCTATATAAAAACACTTGTAAAGTTTCAAAAGGATTGACCTAGAACTGTAAGAGGAGTTGCGGTAACAAGGTAGCTACTCCCTATACATTTTAACATTAGTAGATCTCAAAAATTGTCTAAGTTAAAAAAGGTGAAATAAGTAAAAAAACCTATTTAAGGATAATGAAAAAAGAATATGCACATCTTCAGACCTATATGAAAACACCTGTAAAGTTTCAAAAGGATTGACCTAGAACTGTAAGAGGAGTTGCGGTAACAAGGTAGCTACTCCCTATACATTTTAACATTAGTAGATCTCAAAAATTGTCTAAGTTAAAAAAGGTGAAATAAGTGAAAAAAATTATTTAAGGATAATGAAAAAAGAATATGCACATCTTCAGACCTATATGAAAACACCTGTAAAGTTTCAAAAGGATTGACCTAGAACTGTAAGAGGAGTTGCGGTAACAAGGTAGCTACTCCCTATACATTTTAACATTAGTAGATCTCAAAAATTGTCTAAGTTAAAAAAGGTGAAATAAGTGAAAAAAATTATTTAAGGATAATGAAAAAAGAATATGCACATCTTCAGACCTATATGAAAACACCTGTAAAGTTTCAAAAGGATTGACCTAGAACTGTAAGAGGAGTTGCTGTAACAAGGTAGCTACTCCCTATACATTTTAACATTAGTAGATCTCAAAAATTGTCTAAGTTAAAAAAGGTGAAATAAGTGAAAAAAATTATTTAAGGATAATGAAAAAAGAATATGCACATCTTCAGACCTATATGAAAACACCTGTAAAGTTTCAAAAGGATTGACCTAGAACTGTAAGAGGAGTTGTGGTAACAAGGTACCCACTATCAAATATTACAGACAGACAGAAAGACAGACAGACAGACGGAATTCCGGACAAGATTACAGACAGACGGAATTCCGGACAAGCCAAATCCAATGTAGCCCCCACTTTTTCAAAGCGGGGCTATAATTAGCCGTCGCATTGGCTAATAAAGTCATTAGGAGCCGTTTCATCTGGATCTACACATTTTTCATAGGTATCTATACCCACCTTCCAAAGTGAAAGAGTTGAGGGTTGTTTTTTTTTTTTCTATGAACAAAAATTCAAAAATACAGCAAACAACAGAGAAATGCCAGGGTAACACCATGATTGAAATTTTACCTTTGGTGGCAGCTACAGGACTTAGGATACATTTCAGAGAGGTAAAATACAACACTGTCTGGACCCAATATAAAATCCATGACTGCTGCATCTTAAACTTTCCTACTGCATGTACTAGGAAGGGTCAGCTATTGGGCATACCCTGAAAAAGATGAATTTTTATAGTAAACACTGAGAATTTAGGTGCCGTGTTACTATTTAATACAATTTTGAGATATCTATAATTTTATAATAGATATCTATAAATCCATTATAGGTGAGCTTTTGTGACTGTGAGATGTCCGGCGTCGTCGTTCGTCGTCCGTCGTCCGTCGTGCGTAAACTTTTTCTTGTTAACACTCTAGAGGCCACAGTTTTGGTCAAATCATCATCAAACTTGCTCAGAATGATCATCCTGACAATATCTCGGTCAAGTTCGAATATGGGTCATGTCAGGTCAAAAAGTAGGTCACCAGGTCAAATCAAAGGAAAACCTTGTTAACACTCTAGAGGCCACAGTTTTGGTCCAATCATCCTCAAACTTGCTCAGAATGATCATCCTGACAATATCTCGGTCAAGTTCGAATATGGGTCATGTCGGGTCAAAAAGTACGTCACCAGGTCAAATCAATGAAAAACCTTGTTAACACTCTAGAGGCCCCAGTTTTGGTCCGATCATCCACAAGCTTGCTCAGAATGATCATCCTGACAGTATCTCGGTCAAGTTAGAATATGCGTCATGTCGGGTCAAAAAGTAGGTCAGTAGGTCAAATCATAGAAAAACCTTGTTAACACTCTGGAGGCCACAGTTTGGGTCCAATCATCTTCAATCTTGCTCAGAATGATCATCCTGACAATATCTCAGTAGAGTTCAAATATGGGTCATATCGGGTCAAAAAGTAGGTCGGTAGGGCAAATCATAGAAAAACCTTGTGAACACTCTGGAGGCCACAGTTTGGGTCCAATCATCTTCAAACTTGCTCAGAATGATCATCCTGACAATATCTCGGTCAAGTTCAAATATGGGTCTAATCCGGTCAAAAAGTAGGTCACCAGGTCAAATCAAAGGAAAACCTTGTTAACACTCTAGAGGCCACAGTTTTGGTCCAATCATCCTCAAACTTGCTCAGGATGATCATCCTGACAGTATCTCGGTCAAGTTTAAATATGAGTCATGTGTGGTCAAAAAGTAGGTCAGTAGGTCAAACCATAGAAAAACCTTGTTAACACTCTGGAGGCCACAGTTTGGGTCCAATCTTCTTCAAACTTGGTCAGTAGGTCAAATCATAGAAAAACCTTGCTAACACTCTGGAGGCCACAGTTTGGGTCCAATCATCTTCAATCTTGCTCAGAATGATCATCCTGACAATATCTCAGTAGAGTTCAAATATGGGTCATATCGGGTCAAAAAGTAGGTCGGTAGGGCAAATCATAGAAAAACCTTGTGAACACTCTGGAGGCCACAGTTTGGGTCCAATCATCTTCAAACTTGCTCAGAATGATCATCCTGACAATATCTCGGTCAAATTGAAATATGGGTCATGTCGGATCAAAAAATAGGTCAGTAGGGCAAATCATAGAAAAACCTTGTTAACACTCTAGAGGCCACAGATTTGGTCCAATCATCCTCAAACTTGCTCAGAATGATCATCCTGACAATATCTCAGTCAAGTTCGAATAGGGGTCATGTCGGGTCAAAAAGTAGGTCAGTAGGTCAAATCATAGAAAAACCTTGTTTACACTCTAGAGGCCACAGTTTTGGTCCAATCTTCCTCAAACTTGCTCAGAATGATCATCCTGACAATATCTCGGTTAAGTTCAAATATGGGTCATGTTGGGTCAAAAATAGGTCAGTAGGGCAAATAATAGAAAAACCTTATTAACACTCTAGAGGCCACAAATTTGGTCCAATCATCCTCAAACTTGCTCAGATGACCATCCTTACAATATCTCGGTCAAGTTCTAATATGGGTCATGTCGGGTCATAAAGTAGGTCAGTAGGTCAAATCATAGAAAAACCTTGTAAACACTCTAGAGGCCACAGTTTTGGTCCAATCATCCTCAAACTTGCTCAGAATTATCATCCTAACAATATCTCGGTAAAGTTCGAATATGGGTCATGATGGGTCAAAAAGGAGGTCAGTAGGTCAAACCGTAGAAAAACCTTGTTAACACTCTAGAGGCCACAGTTTTGGTCGAATCATCATCAAACTTGCTCAGAATGATCATCTCTACAATATCTTGGTCAAGTTCGAATATGGGTCATGTGGGGTCAAAAAAGTAGGTCAAATCTTAAAAAACCTTGTGAACTCACTTGAGACCACAGTTTTCGTCAGATCATCATCAAACTTGCCCAGAATGATCATCTTGGCAATATCTCGGTCAAGGTTGAATAAAGGTCATGTTGGGTCAAAAAGTAGGTCAGTAGGTCAAATCATAGAAAAACGTTGTGAACACTCTAGAGGCCACAGTTTTGTTCCGTTCGTAATCAAACTTCCTCAGAATGATCATTTGACAATATCTCGGTTAATTTCGAATATGGGTCATGTCTGGTCAATAAGTAGGTCAGTAGGTCAGATCATAGAAAAACTTGTGAACACACTAGAGGCCCCAGTTTTGGTCGGATCATCATCAAACTTGCTCAGAATGATAATCTTGACAATATCTGGATCAAGTTTGAATATGGGTCATGTTGGTTCAAAAAGTAGGTCAGCAGGTCAAATCATAGAAAAACGTAGTGAACAATCCTAGGAGCCAAAGTTTTAGTCCAGTCATCATAAAACTTGCTCAGAATGATCATCTGGACAATACCACAGTTCAAATATGGGTCATGTCAAATCAAAAAAGTAGATCACTAGTTTATTTTGTCATAACTTTTTAACCTTTTGAGATAGAGCCTTCATATTTGGCATGTATGTTCCTTGTGACAAGGGCTTCCCACTCATATAAAATATTTGACCTTTGACTTTGACCTGTGACCTACTTTATCATAACTTTTGAAACATATGAGATAGAGCCTTCATACTTGGCATGTATGTTCGTTGTGACAAGGCTTTCCCAGCCATTCAAAAATTTTGACCCATCACCTAGACCTTTGACATACTTTGTCATAACTTTTTAAGCATTTCAAATACAGCCTTCATCTTTGGCATGTAGGTTCCTTGCGACAAGGGTTTCCTATTCATACATAAAATATGACTTTTACCTTGACATTTGACCTCCTTTATCATAACTTTTGAACCATTTGAGATGGTGCCTTCATATCTGGCATGTATGTTCCTTATGAAAAGGTCTTCCCACCAATACAAAAAATTTGTCTTATGACCTTGACCTTTCATCTACTTTGACCATTTGAGATAGAGCCTTCATATTTGGCATGTAGTTTCCTTCTGTCATACAAAAATGACATGTGACTTTGACCTTCACATGTGACCTACTTTATCATAACTTTTGAACCATTTGAGGTAGAGCCTTCATCTTTGCCATGTATGTTCCTTGTGGCAACGGCTTTCACCCACACAAAAATTTTGACCTGTGACCTTGACCTTTGACCTTCTTTCTCATAACTTTTGAACCATTTAAGATGGAGCCTTCATATTTGACATGACTTCAAGGGCTTCTCAACCATGCAAATTTTTTTACCTTGACCTTTGATCGTTGTTGTCATAACTTTTGAATCATTTAAGGTAGCACCCGCATATTTGGCATGTATGTTCCTTGTGAAAAGGTCTTCCCACTCATGCCAAAATTTTGAGCTGTGGCCTTGACCTTGATCTGTGACCTACTTAAGTATAACTTTGGAACCATTTGAGATAGAGCCTTCATATTTGGCATGTATACTCCTTGTGACAATGGCTTCACATCCATACAAAAAGTTTGATCTGTGACCTTGACCTTTGACCTACTTTATCATAACTTTTGAACCATTTGAGATAAAGCCTTCATATTTGGCCTGTATTTTCTTTCTGACAAGGCACCTTACTGTATTACCTACCATTTCATTGCTACAGTGTAGATCAGGTGAGCGATCTAGGGCCATCATGGCCCTCTTGTTTTAACATTATTGATATCTGTATTTATCAATATTTTTTGATATCATGACATGTTATCAATGGTATGTAATATACATTTCTTGATATCTATAAATTTGTTTTTTAATATTCCTTTGCATATAAAGATATCGAAAATCAAGTTATAAATATCATTTAAATATAATAAATGTTAATATTGATATCTTAAAACGTTCTTCAATATTTGATATCTATATATCGAATAATAGATATCTATAATTGGAATTATAGATATTCCTTAGCATATGAATATAATAAAATAAATAATAGATAGCTAATATTAATTATAGATGTCTAATAATCTTTATTGTTATCCTATGTTTTATTATAGATATCTATAAATCAAATTATAGTTATCTACAAATCACTGATGATACAAAGGCTGAATAATAGATATCACAATTTTCAATAACGGATATCAGAAAATATATTATGGATATCAATAAATGGAATTATTGATATCCTAAAATGTTCTTCAATTTTTCATATCTCTATATCGAATAACAGATATCTATAATTGAAATTATAGAAATCTTATAATATATTTATTGATATCCAATATTTTTATTAAGAAATCAGTAATTTTATTTATAGATATCTTGAAACTTGATTAAATAGTGAAACGGCACATCAGAAAAACTTACCTATATAAATTTAACCCCCTTGAATCCCACTTTTATATAGTAAATCTGGGGTTTACAGAGGTAAGCCTTATTTTTTCTTATTTCTGCTCTAAAATATAGATTGTGGGTACTCATCGAGGCGGTTCTAACAAGTACCCACAATCTATATTTTAGAGCAGAAATAAGAAAAATATCACAATTTTTCATTTTAAAATTTTCATTTTTGGAGGTAAAATTAACACTTTATTTGTATAGGCGTGGTTTCGTAATGTTTCATAAGAGTTCATGCCAGAAAGGCACAGTGCACAAAAATTCCATTCTAATCGTAAAAAAACAACCCCAGATAGCCTACCACGAGGTCTTCTTTTCTAGGAAAGAATTCGATCTCTCCATTAAAATGAGCATTTTTGGTCGATTGTTTATCAATCGACCCAAAGTTATAAAGACAATACCTCTATTAGTGCTGGAGTCCACGTGACTAAACACTCAATGTAACCTATATATAGAATTCTATCGCAGTGACGTCACCGGTTATCTGTAGAATCTGGCCTGGAATCATGGGTTGGGCTTTGCCAGATCAGACGCCACTTAAAGCGCGCGTGACGTTGCACCGACGTAGATTATACGTTGCCCTAGTGACGTGTGCCTACTGGGATACAAGATGGCAAGCACAGAGGAGATCCTGATGAGATGCTTATAATGAGGCATAACATCTGGATCTACATTGTTTAAGAAAAAAAGGTACCTGTTCTTGTTTCCAAGGTTGGAAGGGTAAGGACTTTGGATTGCACCGGTCCTCTTGATCAGAATGACAAATTCATCCTATCATGATGGTATACAAGTCGATGTATTAAATGAATACCCTTTGAAACCCCATTAAATGTAGACAAAAATGGGGTGTATAAGGGTGCACGCCAGTTGTGCAATCCTCAGTTATTGTAGATTGTGGGTACTCTATAGAACCGCCTCAGTGAGGCCGTTTAAATGAGGAACCTCTACAACCTCACTGAGGTGGTTTAAATAAGGACCAACCTCAGTGAGGTGGTTCTAATGAAAAAAAAAAAACTGAGGTCATTCTAATGAGCACCCACAATCTATGTTTGAAGCAGTCTGCCCCCGCCCATAGGGGCTTGAAGAAATATATGGGCGGCATGATGCTTCCACGCAGAGCTGAATCCGGCCCGCACTCTAGTACTGGTAAACCGCTTAGAGGATCTGAGCCTGTCCAGGAACCGCGGTGCGAGGCGGACCGTCCATGCTTATAAACCCTATTGGTTTCATTGGGCGACAGGGATTGTGATGTTATTTCATCTCTGTGTCGGGTAAAAGTCCCACACAATTGGAAGCAACGTCTCCAAAATGACCTTTACAGTGTTGACGGGGACGTTAAACCTCAAATCAAACAAACAAATGTTTGAAGCAGAAGTTAGAGAAAGCATGCTGGTGAGGCCTAATTGGCCGAAACTAGCTAGTCTGGCCCAGAAAACATGTACACTCCATATTTTTCAGTTCTGTTGTGTATTCGTTGCTTCCAAAGGATAACCTACCGGCCCCGATAGCTCAGTTGGTAGAGTGTCCGCTCCGGGGAACGGGAGGTCTGGGGTTCGATCCCGGGCCGCGACATACCAAAGTCGTTAAAAATGGTACTAGCTGCTCCTCGCTTGGCACTCAGATTTACGGGGAAGAGCTAGGACTGGTCGATCCAGTGTCAGGATAATGTGACTGGGTGTGGTATCATGTAATGTGTCTGGGACATGATACTTCAGTGAGGCAGCACTATAAACGTGAGCATTGAGCTCCCAGTCGCAACCAGACACCGTCGTGATATGACTGAAAAATTGTTGAAAGCGACGTTAAACCCGAATTCACACACACACACACACTCCAAAGGATAACCCTTTTATAGAACATCTTTCTTTGTTTGTTTTGGAGTTTAACGGCCCAGTCAGCACCATTTTAGGTCATGTTTACCAATCCACACTTTTCCTGGGCAGGCTTATACTTAAGCGGTTAACCAGTACAGTGCACAGTCTTTCGCCAGAAACTGACAACTTCTTGAGTCCTTCTTGAATCAGCGGAAGGGAGAGAATGACCGTAGAAAAGATTTCATTTTTCAATCTCCATGAGAGAATGCTGCCGAACCCGGCAGGTATCGAACCCGCGTCCTCCTGATCACCAGTCAGACACGCATCTGACTGAGCTACAGAGGCCGACACAGAAAAGCATGCATTGTTACAACGCATAATGTAGTAATGTAGTAATTACTACATTTTGATTTTTTTTACTACATTATGCGTTGGCATAGTCGACGCGAAATGAAGTAAAAAAATTATTTCATTTCGCGTTGATATGCACCATATCGACGCATAATGAAGTAATGATGGTAGAACATAGCTGTCTTCGAAAAGACTTAGGAAGCAATACAGTTAAATTCCTACAATTTAGACCACATTTGAGACGGTTCAAAAGTGGTCTTTAAGACCACAGTTGAACAGTCCAAAAGACGGTCTTCCACAAAAGCACACTGAAGGTCAAAATCACAAAGAAAATGTAGCTTTAACCTTCCAAATATGCTTTAAACACAAAATTTGTATTAATTTTAGGTGGTCTTAATAGTGGAATTTCATTGTATTTGATTAAGCCAGTAGAATTAAAATCGTGTAAAAGTCCCATGAAATTGGAAGCAACGTCTCCAAAATGACCTAAATAGTGTTGACGGGGACGTTAAACCTCAAATCAAACAAATCAAACAAAAGACAGACAGGCAGACAGACAGACAGACAGACAGACAGACAGACAGAATGGACAAAAACTATATACCCCCTTGCATACTTCGTATGCCGGGGGTATAAATAGATGGGCTGCACGATGCTTCCACGCAGAGCTGATACCGCCCGTACATGAGTCCTCGTAATCTGCTTAGAAGGTCTAAGCCTGTCCAGGAAAACTGCTGCGAGTCGGCCCATCCATGCATATAAACCCTATTGCTTTTAATTGGACGGCAGCGATTGAGATGTCATTTCATCTCAATATCGGGTAAAAGTCCCATAAAATTTGAAGCAATGTCTCCAAAATGACCTAAATAGTCTTGACGGGAACGTTAAACCTCAAATCAAACAAACAAACTGTTGACGCATAATGAAGTAAAATTAAGTATGCCACCCATCGCCGCAAAATGTAATAATTCTTTCATTTTGCTCAAACCTCTTAGTATCGACGCATAATGTAGTAAAAACGACATTTTATTTCATTTCGCGTCGACTATGCCAACGCATAATGTAGTAAAAATTTCATAATGTAGTAATTATTACATTACTACATTATGCGTTGTAACAATGCATCTTAAATTTTCATCAGAAAAAGGTTATTTTGCAGCCATATTAATGGCCTCCTCACTGAGGCTGTAGAGGTTCCTCATTAGAAACGTCTCTCTGAGGCTGCAGTGGTTCCTCGTTAGACACGCCTCTCTGAGGTTGTAGCGGTTCCTCATAAGAATCACGGTTCCTCGTTAGAATAGCCTCACTGAAGTTGTAGGGGTTCCTCATTAGAAACGTCTCTCTGATAGCGGTTCCTCATTAGAAACGTCTCTCTGAGGCTGTAGCGGTACCTCATTAGAAACGTCTCTCTGAAGATGTAGCGGTTCCTCGTTAGAAATGCCTCTCTGAGGTTGTAGCGGGTCTCCATTATAATCGCCTCTCTGAGGTTTTAGCGGTTCCTCATTAGAAACGCCTCTCTGATGTTGTAGCGGTTCCTCGTTAGAATCGCCTTCCTGAGACTGTAGCGGTTCCTCATTAGAAATGTCTCTCTGAGGTTGTAGCGGTTCCTCGTTAGAACAGCCTCACTGAGGTTGCAGCCGTTCCTCATTAGAAATGTCTCTCTGAAGTTGTAGGGGTTCCTCATTAGAAACGTCTCTCTGAGGCTGTAGCGGTTCCTCGTTAGAAACGTCTCTCTGAAGTTGTAGGGGTTCCTCATTAGAAACGCTTCTCCGATGAGGCGGTTCTAACGAGTACCAACAATCTATATTTTGAGCAGAAATAAGAAAAATATCGTATTTTTTCGGCTTAAAATCTTCATTTTTTCGCCGATAAAGGTGGCAATGTATTTGTATAGGCGAGTTTTCGTAATGAAAAGTGACCAAACATGGTCATTTTTCTATACAATCTATACAATTTTTTTTTTGGTTTCTTCGTTGGACCTCTACAATTGTGTTATAGAGAGGTCGTCGTGTACATCTAACATTTTGCTTTTACAGGACCTCTAGCCCAACCTAGTAGGAATGGCTAGAGTTCCGAAAAAGGACCTCTAGACACCTGACCTCTAGCCACTTCCTTTCACAAATCAAGCAAGAACTGGCCAAATATTAACCCTTATCTTGCTGTTCACGACGACCCCTATCTTTGGAAACAGTGTAGATCCAGATCAGATGGCTTCTGATCAGGATCGTCACTGTTTGGCATTCAGTTTATGAATTTGTAGCAATAAATTACATCAAGTAATTTGATTGGTTGATAGACAGAAATGGGTGTGGCTTAATTGAATATTCAGCAAGATAAGTGTTAAGAAATGGCTAACAGGTTCACCTGGTGCACTGTGATAAATAATGTAATGATTATGTGTTATGATAGCTTATTAATCATGTTAAATAATATACTAATTATCGCCTTGGCTACTGGTTCAGGATGCCACAACATACTGTAATAGCCTACCAGGTCAGTCTTTTTACTTTGATTTATGAGGACGTATTAAATTATCCCTTAAAGCAGATAGAGACTGGCTCCTGTCTCACTGATAATCCAGATATAGACTGGATCCTGTCTAACTGATAATTTAGTAAAAAGTGTTATTTCTTTTTACCATAAAAATCCGAAAATTGTGATATCTTGAGGATTTGCAGTAATTCTCCTAAAATTTCAACAAGTTTGTTTTGCCGTCCAAGCAAGGAGTCCAAAAAGTGGACACTGAATGACAAATGGTATAGGCTATAATCAAACTGCTCCTGAAGGAGCAGTTTGATTTCGATCTGCTCCTGAAGAAACAGTCTGATCTGGGTCTGCACTGTTTGCTTGGGCCTGTCCTGATACTTAGGATCAATGCTCTCACATTGGGGGGGGGGGGGGGGGGGAGTAAAAACCTACAACTCATAGCTAGGGGCCAGGCTACTCCAGATGTGGAAGTGTTTAATACAAAGAAAGGGATCCTGTCTCTTGTCAGAAGCGTATGCTTAAGATCACGGTTGCTGGGTACTTGATAGAACTGCCATTCGGTACCAACAATTACATGGTTTTGGAAACGGTAACCCCCCCCCCCCCTTACACTGTTTGTATTGAATTGCGGTTTGTGAACTGAATGGATACATTTTGCAAAGTAACTGGATTGGTTATAAGTCACTATTGGGTGTGGCTAATTTAATTTATTCAGTAGAATAAGGTTTAAATATGAATCCTAAATTTCCTCAGGCTAATCCTGTCAACCTACCTCTGCTCTGGGGAAAATAATGATCATTATAGTTTAAACCCAGATCAGACACGACAGAACGCGGCATCTGGCCTGAGGTTCTAAATTTCTTTTTTTTTTCTTTCTCCTATTACTGCTACTCGCTCACATCTGAGCATTTGTAAGCAATGAGGATGAAGTGCCTTGCTCAAGGACACAATACTTAGGTCAGGATCGAACCCGCAACCTCTCGATCACAAATCCAATGCGCTACCACTGCACTTGATTGCTTAAATTACGGTAATTTACAGGCCAATACTCCGTTCAGAATCATTTTCCCAGTTCAGAAACAATCGATCCAACAGTGCTGTTATTATGCTTTCATACGTCCATCATGTTAGCAAGGCTGTGTTATAAACATCTCTCTAAACCCCACTGTATGAAGAGAAAACTCGGGGTTTACAGGGGATATGCAATATTTTTCGTTTTTCTGCTCCAGTACAAAGGTTGTGGGTACTCGTTAGAACCACCTCAATGAGGTGGTTCTAACGAGCACCCACAACCTATGTTCGCAGTATCAATAAGAAAAATATCACGGATTTTCATCAGAAAAGTAGCCATTTTGGAGATGTGAAAAAATGCACCATGTCTCATGGGTGTGTTATCGCAATGATTACGGGAATGGACAGGTTAAAAGACAGGCCAATTCTCCCTCCAGCTCAGAAACGTCGACCCAGCAGTGCTGTTATAGTCTTTGCTGTAATGAACACCCATGTAAACACCACTTTATGAGTGTTTGAGTTTTACGTCCCACCAACAGCTAAGGTCATACGGAGACGATATCTCGGTTTAAAAACTCATCCTAAAGTCTGGAGAAGCCCGGGATCGATCCTGCGAACCCTGGTTTACATGGCGAGTAGCGTAACCACTACACCACGAAGGCTTCTAGTTTATGGAAGGAAAACATTACGAAAACACGCCTATAAAAATACATTGTAAATCCTACCGGAAAAAAAAAAAAAAAAAAAAAAATTTAAAATAAAAATTGTGACATTTTTCTTATTTCTGATCAAATAAATAAGAAAAATAAGGTTTACCCCTGTAAACCCCAGTTTTACTATATAGAAGTTGGGTTCAAGGGGGTCAGAAGTATATAGGCGTGTTTTCGTGATGATGGCTCTTATGTAAGTAACACTGTTTAGTCTTATTTTTGTTCCCTAGGTACTGACATTGCTGGGCACATACAGCCAGCTCATGAGGGTTGAGAACTGAGGGTTGATCGCAGTCATTATTGCATATTAAGTGATCATTCATTGCAACAATTCACCCATGCAACATAGTGCAATTTTTCACATCTCCAAAATGGCTAATTTTAAGTGAAAATCTGTGATATTTTTCTTATTTATACTGCAAACATATGTTGTGGGTGCTCGTTAGAACCGTTCCATTGAGGCGGTTCTAACGAGTACCCACAATGTATGTCTTGGAGCAGAAACAAGAAAAGTAATGTATATTTACCCCCGTAAACCCAAGATCCTCAAAGCAGTTGCCAGTACTCATGTGCAGTCGGGTTCAGCGCTGCGTGGAAGCATCATGCAGCCCATGTATTTCTTCAAGCCCCGATGGGCAGGGGCTAAAAATATTGAACATGTTCTTCTGAAAAAAAAAAAAAATGCTTGTTCTATAAAAAGGACACCATATTAGTTCACAGGTGTGTTATAGAAATGTTCATGCAAAAGAGGTCTGTTTTAATAGTTGGCTGCAAACACACATTTGAAAAAGTAAACAGGGCACTTTTCTCATGTAGCAGCCCAGTTGGAGTGTGCCAGAAATCCCAATGGTTTCTTTCATTAGGCATGTATGCAGTGCATAATTAGTAGATACCCCCACCAAACCCTTTTCAGAGTCTTTTGAGAAGATCTTAGATACTGGAGTGTGGGTGGGGGGGGGGTTGAGTCTTCTTTGGTCTATGACTCAGTCAGATGTCGGTCTGACTGGCAATTTGGGCATGCATTCTATCATGGAATCAGAATTGTTTACTGGCGACACGTCTTTAGACAGCCTGAAAATATATATAGTGCCTGAACAAACAGTGTAAACCCAGATAAGACGCCCCAAAAGGCATCTCATCACAGTCTACACTGTTCACCACTCCTTCAGCTGTCTTAAGACACAACAGCGAGCAGAAAATTGTTCTCTTTCAAATGTTAGAACAAACTGTTTGGTAAGTAGTTGAGGTGTCCGAATATTTAGGATAAATACTGTATTTTATGGTGATTGTCTCCCTTTAATAGGGTGCACAAGTTGTCGGTTTCTGGCAAAAGAATGGTTGACTTATTATGTATAAATCTACATAGTAAAAATATGGTTAGGTAAACTGACAAGCTAAACATGACCCGAAAATGTTGACTGGCCGTTAAACTCCAATCTCAACCCCAACCAAGGCACCCCAAAAAGACCCCTAAAAGACGATTAACCCATTTAGTACCGGAAACCCCAAAACGGGTAGTTTGCAAACAGTGCTGGCCCAGATAAGACGCCACAGAACGCGGCGTCTGATCAGTGCCTCCACGGTTTGCAAAAAGTTCAGCAATTTTCCAAACAAATTTTGAAGAAAACACAACCTGGTACCCCTAAATTTTGACATGGACTCCTGCTATATACAAGGAGGAAGATTCCATTTGGTACAAAAAGGGTTAATACAGGCCCCTGTGGCGTTGTGACAGAAACTGATCATATTTACCTTTGACTCTGTAATCCATGAAATGCCTGACTCACAACACAGAATGTCTCTCCTAAGTCGTCATTAGCCTGGAATTGACAAGAAAATCGCAGGGGTAAATCAATGAAAAACCCCAAGGAACTGTAATTTCAGGAATGACTTACTGCACTATTCCAATACACAATAAGCAGTGCCAGTAGCCAATTCTTTTCTAATTATGTCAGTATCTTCCTATCTATGAATCCAATTATGATACAATACAATATTGATCTACCTTCTCCCAATACACAGCTTCGGCAGCATATTGATTTACAATGTTCAAAGCGCACAGCAAACATATGACTTGATTTTTTCAGAAGCATGCTTCCTTCTTATTGATTAGGTTAGTAGGAACAGCTTGAGAGGACCTAATTAACCCACAATACAATAACACGCCTATATAAAATCATTTTCAATTTTATCGCTGAAAAAACGAGCATTTTAAGATGAAAAATTGTGATATGTTTTCTTATTTCTGCTCAAAATATAGATTTTGGGTACTCGTTAGAGCCGCCTCATCATCGAGGCGGGTCTAACGAGTACCCACAATCTATATTTTAGAGCAGAAATAAGAAAAATAAGGTTTACCCCTGTAAACCCCAGTTTTACTATATAAAAGTGGGGTTCAAGGGGATCAAAATTATATAGGCGTGTTTTCGTTATGATTAAGCGAACTTTCTTCAAACAGTGCAGACCCTGATTAGACGCCGCGTTCTGGTCCTTGCCAGTGACCCGTCATGCCATGATTAAGTCTACTCTTCAGACCGTCTAGGGCAAGGCATGTTTGCAGAGTAGGCCCTACTCTGCCAACCTCCCTTACTCTAGGCGTGAATTTTAAGCTTTTAAATGAGTGATGAATGCGCCTACCATCCAGCCTCCGTGGTGTATGTTATACCCTGGGGATTAGACAGTCGAAATCTCCACCCTCAGGAATAAGACAAAAATGTTAGATTCTGAGGGCGGCCATTTCACTGGACGGCGATTCCACTGCACTCATAGCGATCATGGCGCTTCGTCAAATCATTGCGGCAGCGAGATCCTGTGGTGCCTAATTGGGACCTGCAATGTTTGCAGGAGATCCCACCCCAGCATTACATTGGCAGGTTCATAGCAGTCTTAAAATAAACGAAACTTTTTTAAATAAAGGCATTTTCTTCGAAAATAAAGCTTTCTATATCTCAGACTTTTCATTTTCCGCATAATAATATTCTTCTGGCAAATATATACAGCCTATCTGTTTATCTGGAGTTCTTCTGATGTACATGTAGATAATATAAATTGTGGAAATACAAGAATAGTACACCTGGAGAAATTTATTTTCTCTATTCCTTTACCACTTATGCAATTTGCTACTGTTTAATGTTTGTTTCTAGGCAACCAAAGAAAAGGTAAGCTGTATGAGTCAGCATAACATTTGATTATATTTTGTGCTAACTTTGAGCAAATCCGATCGGGAAAAGCGAGTATGAATGGATTTTTTTACTTTCTAGGTTTTGAAATAATATTTCACACCGAGCAAACAGTGACGTTTACGCAAAGTCGATGCCAAGTTATAACGCTGTATCGACGTAACATAACGTTGCCTACACGTTGTGTGTTATATCAACGCGAAATATAGAAATTACGGGATCCTTGCGCGTATCATGATGCAAGATAAAACAGTCTGGCCCGTCCCACTCCATCCAACTGACCTCACGTACCCAACCCGTCCCTATCCAAAACCCTAATTTATCATATGACGTCGCGTCTGAGAGTGTAATAACGCCATGTAATATTTTCGATAATCCACTAGTTGTTGTTGTTTTCCAGTTTCCCCGTGTCGCGGGTCGTCAGCTGGTGGGGTCCCAGGGAACGAATCCATGCTGGCACTACACCGTAGCCGTTCGGTGGTACCCCCATTCCCCGTTGCCGGTGAACAGGGAGACCATCGCTCGGCTCCAGCCCCTAATCCACTAGTGGATTAAATATACAAATTAGCTAGATATGTCCCGTTACGTTACATGTACGACGTACTTAACGACGTCGCGTTTACTAATGGCGGAATATTGACATTTTTGTAATCAATCGTGAATAAAATGCGTTTTAAATGTCATATGATTAATAGAATCTTGCATCCGTGCTCGTGTGTTACTGAATTTATTAAACTCGTTGAGGAAAAGGGATAAAATGCTCGGCATAGCCTCGCATTTTATCCCTTTTCCTCAACTCGTTTAATAAATTCAATAATACATGAGCACTCATGTAAGATCCTCTATATTATAACCATCCGTCTTCTATCCTACTCTGTCATGTTACGGTTTGATAGAATGCCGGGTAGGCCTATGAGGTGCCGTTTTACTATAAATCCCCTATTTTGTGATATCACTAAATCCAATTAGTGATATCACTAAATAGAATTAGTGATATCACTAAATAGAGATGAATTTGTGATATCAAAAAATAATACATGAGCACTCATGTAAGATCCTCTATATTATAACCATCCGTCTTCTATCCTACTCTGTCATGTTACGGTTTGATAGAATGCCGGGTAGGCCTATGAGGTGCCGTTTTACTATAAATCCCCTATTTTGTGATATCACTAAATCCAATTAGTGATATCACTAAATAGAATTAGTGATATCACTAAATAGAGATGAATTTGTGATATCAAAAAATCGAATTAGTGACATCACAAAATCGATTTAGTGATATCACTAAATAGAATTAGTGATATCAATAAATCAAATTTATTTTGTGATATCACAAAATCGAATTAGTGATATCACTTTATTGATTTTGTGATATCACTAATTCGATTTAGTGATATCACAAATTCGATTTAGTGATATCACTAAATAGACATGATTTAGTGATATCACAAAATCGATTAGTGATATCACTAAATCGAATTAGTGATATCACTAAATATGAACGAATTAGTGATATCACAAAATCGAATTAGTGATATCACTAAATCTGTTATATTTGCAAACAATGCAATGTTTACTCCCTAACCCATTGTATACTAGTGGTCTCTTTCACTGCTATATGTTGGACAAGTCCATATGTCATATAAGGGGTGGCAGGCCTAGTTTTTCGTTTTTATTTTATTTCGACGGAAAATTATGTTAGCAAATAGTGCAGGCCCTGATCAGATGCCGCGTTCTGTGGCGTCTCCTCTTGGTCTGCACTGTTTGCAATTAGTTGCCTGACAGAGAAGGTGTTCCCCTTACAACATACGTCGCCGTTACGTCACGTATTGTGTGGTTTTCAACGTTCAGCTGTAACTTGTGTTCTTTATAATAAGCAGGGCGTGATCAGTGCATTAAAAAGGTTATCACTGTACAGGTACTATCCGAACTTTTATGCCAGTCGAATAATAAAAATCCACAAAATTCTTTGTCATCATGACGTAGGTTGTTGCCACTGTTCAGAGCAACGTCGGTCATATTCTGAAGGCTATTTTGAATTTTGAGACTGGTGATGTGATGTAGACGACAGTGGGATTTTACTAGAACCCCGTCTTTGTCTGAGGTAATATTGACCCAGATAATGCGGGACACATAAGGGAGGCTATCACAGTATGACTTGTTATTTCATGTAAATAGCCTTACTAGCAGACGACTTACATGGATACATAAGTTCATTTACATACTAAAATGCCTACAAAGTTTCATAAATCTAAGCCCAGTAGTTCTTGAAAAATCTTTGGCGGAACAAAATCACACACACAAACACGCACGCACGCGCACACAAACGGATAAAGACAATGCCGGTTTTGAATGGCAGTATGCGGATAATATGCCGTAAGAGCATGTGCAGTAGATCGCATGCGCAGTGATCATTCTGGGAGCCCTCATTATTCCAAGAATTCAAAGAGAAAAAATGAATTTGTGATATCACAAAATCGATTTAGTGATATCACAAATTCATATCTATTTAGTGATATCACAAATTCGAATTAGTGATATCACAAAATAGATTTTGTGATATCACTAAATAAATATGAATTTGCGATATCACTAAATCGAATTAGTGATATCACAAAATCGATTTAGTGATATCACTAAATAGAATTAGTGATATCACAAAATGATGCGTATTTTGTGATATCACAAAATCGATTTTGTGATATCACAAATTAGATTTAGTGATATCACTTAATCGATTTTGTGATATCACAAATTCAATCTTACTTTTTGATATCGCAAAATCGATTTTGTGATGTCACAAAATCGATTTAGTGATATCAAAAATGTATTTTGTGATATCAAAAAATAATTAGTGATATCACATAATATTTAGTGATATCACAAAATCGATTTAGTGATATCACTTAATCGAATTTGTGATATCAAAAATAGGGGATTTATAGTTAAACGGCACCTCATATAGGCCTAGGTCGAGGGGTATAAATTTTTTGCCTTGCATTCATCCACCTGTCCTACCGTTCGTTCGTCTGTTCATTCGTCAACATTTACGTATGGTGGTGACGTCAACGGTTCGGACTGAGTATTAGGCGAGGCACTTTAATTTTTATGGTCAAGATAATTCCTTGAGAAACTCTTTTAACACCAAAACACAGGTCTATGTTATATTAGATCTAGTTACCAAAAAAAAAGTCCTCAAAAAATATCCGTGCCAGTTCTGAGAAAATTAGGATTTAATCCGCAGAAAAAACATTAAATAAGTAATGGTCCAATAATAGCACCATACACTGTTTTACTGGCTGTAAGGCGAGCTCTCCTCACGCGCAAACAAATGACGTCATTAAAAACAAAAAATACGTCACAAATGTATAGTGCAGTCTATAATTTATTATTAAAAAGAGAACGAAGAAGCTTTCTCTTGATTGATAAATGAAAATATTTGCTCAAAATCGTTCGAGATATGGTACACGGAGGCTATGCGTTTTCCCAAATCTATCCATCTATATGTGTTTGAATCCACAAAATCAAGAGGAAATCCAGTTGAAGGTTTGGCGGACACAAGCAGACGATGCAGACTCCCGCTGCTTTCTATATTCTATTTTTTTTTTTTTTTTTTGAATAGATGCCATTTATATTTTCCTTGTATGATATTGATAAACAAGATCTATGTTCAAGTTGTAAAAATAAACATTTGAGGGGGTGGGGGGGGGGGGGGGTCAGAAAATACATTTGTCAATGTCTCATGACAAAAATTTAGTGTATGGAAGCACATTTGTGCCATCAAAATCAAATCAATTAATATCATAAATATGTGTATACGGTGTATTCTGGTAACATTGCGCACATAAGATTTTGAAAGCTATGTGTGACTTTGTGGAACCAACCACTCAAAAATCACAATCAGTACAATTGCAACACTGTCCTATCTACTTACTGCAATAGAAATTGGCCGCTGAATTTTAAACAGGCAGGAAAAATAATACTAAGAAAAGGGATACCCCCTTGAAAATGATTTACAAATTTTGTCTCCCAACATTGCGCACAATAACTGTTTTGAGCTGATTGAACACAAAGGTTGATTCAAACAACCTTAAAAGGGGCAAAATCCGGATGAGAAAAAAATATCTTTCAGCTAATTTTCCATGTGGAATCCATATATGAATTTCAAAACCCTAGCATACAAGCTTCTATAGTTATGCTATGCATCACAATGCATACAATGTACCGAAAGTGACAAAGGGCCATTAGCCACAAAGTATTTTTCCGAATTTAGTCAAAAGTTAATCAGGACATCTACTCATCAGCACCAATCTATTCACCAACTTACAAGGTTCTAGCTCCAATAGATTTTGAGATATGTTGCTGACAAGTTTTTATAAAAACAGAAATTCAAAGGGCAATAACTTTTGAAAGGGGCATAATCCGGATAAGAAAAATATATGTGTTAGCTAATTTTCCATGAAGAATCAATATATGAAATTTCATAACCCTAGCATGCAAGGTTCTTGCGTTATGCTATGCATCAAAGGAGTAACTGAAGTTCGAATGGACGAACCAGAAGCAATATGCCCCTCCAAAAAAGTTGGGGTCACAAAAAACATTACGAAAACACGCATATTCAAATCTATTGGAAGATTTGATCACCCAAAAAATTTCCAGAGAATATTCTGATGTTTTTCTTATTCATCACGAAAAAGAGACGTTGCTTCCAATTTTGTGGGACTTTTACCTGACATTGATATGAAATGACATCTCAGTCCCTGCCGCCCAATTAATCCAAAAGAGTTTACATGCATGGACAGGCTGACTCACAGCAACTTTTCTGGGCAGGCTTAGACATTCAGTACTCATGTGCGGTCGTTATCAGTTCTGTGCGGAAGCATAATGCAGCCCTATCTATTACTCCAAGCCCAGATCGGCCCCCACCCATAGGGGCTTGAAGAAATATATGGGCTGCATGATGCTTCCACGCAGAGCTGAATCCGGTCCGCACACTAGTACTGGTAAACCACTAAGAGGATCTAAGCCTGTCCAGGAACCGATAGAAACCCCTTCCTCATCGAGTTTTAGTTTATACTAATTTATTTTTGTTCGATTTAAAACTTAATTAATCGCTCTAGAACACTCATTCCGGATGTTTTCACGTGCGCGAGGGCGAGGCAGTTGACTTTTACACCACTGCTACCTATTTACACCTGGGTGGGGTGGGGCAGTGGGGAGTTTTAGGGGGTATACATGCGCATTATTTTTCTTATTTCTGCGCTAAGAAGCCTCCATGGTGTAGTGGTTAAGCTACTAACCTCATAAACCAGGAGTCGTGGGTTCGATCCAAGGGCTTCTCCAGACTCTCAGATGAGTCTTTAAACCGAGGTCTGGTCTCCGTATGCAGGGGTTCATCAATAGACGGATACTGGGGATTTTCCCCTGCTATGCTTCATAAATTTGGCTTTATTCAGATAACATTGAAAATCACACTCCTATCTTTCCTTGAAATCTCGATGCCAAAATGTTTTTGAAACCACTGCATATGACATTTGCTGTTGACGGGACGTAAACCTCAAACACACTCACTCACTTATTTCTGCTCAAAACATAGATGAGGCAGTTCTATTGAGTATCAACAATCCCAGAAGCGGTGTTTTTGAGCAGAAAAATAATATATAACCCCTAAACCTCAAGTGTTTCTAGTTTATATATAAAAGTTGGTTAGTGGGGGTCAAAATTACATGGACATGTTTTGTGATGTGCCACAGTTTGCTTTTGATTTTCTTTTTTTGATTTTGTTTTATGTGACATTGTTGATAATATTTGGAAATCCCTATTTGATATCTGTGACTCTTTTTACACTTTATGGTAACTGACCCATTTTAGTTCTACACAAATTAATGTGTGCTTAGCATAGACTCAAACTTTTTGTAAAAGCTAATACTTGTTTTTCCATATTTCACACAAAAATATATAAAAAAATAAATTAAAAGAAAACTTTTATCTTCAGAATTTTTAGTATTTTTCCCCAAATAGAAATATTCATTTGGATGATTTAATGAAGTCAAGTATTAATTGTTTAACATACGCCAGTAATATTAATTTTGTCCTGGTTTTTGTGATTTTTCTTCATTTTTCATATTTTTCACCCCCCAAAAATACCCTTTCCCCTCGGATTTTTTTTGAGGACTTTTTTTCTATAAATCAGGACACCTTCCTGATACTAAAACTGCTAATAACATTTCTCAAGGAATTAGTTGTGGGTCAAGGGTCATTTCCAGCTAAATGTACTGGCCTATATCGATCTTGAGGGAATGTAGGGAATATATTTCCGTAAACCCTGATAAGAAAGAGATATTTTTTAGGAAAATAGTTTGGCACACGAAAATTATGAGTGCCTTCCCTTAGACATAATTGTTAACAAGTAAAGCTTTAGTAAAGCTTTTTTTTTCCTCTTTTTAGGTCGATTGTCGATCCAAAGCTACTAAGTTCATTGCTAAATGTTCTGAAAACGGTGAGTCCATGTGACTCTCACTGATTTGTAAGAAATCCAGGTAACTTATTTACAGAAAATAGCAGCGTTAAGTTGATCACAGTGAGGTCAACGTGTTGCGTATTAATTAGGATTATCTGTATTAAATGGGCTGGAATCATGCATGTATTTAGTTTGGAAATAGTGTAGGCCCAGATCTGACCAGGGTCTATACTGTAAGCTAACATTACAAAACTACAAAATATACTTCATACTTCATGTGTTCAGTAAATACAATTTAGGCAATTTTAACTCGTAATAAAACATATTATACTTTTCTTGTTTCTGATTAAAACATAAATTGTGGATGCTGGTTAGAACTGCCTCATTGAGCGGAGCGCAGTGGTGCAGTGGTAAAGCATCAGCTTAGAGATCGAGAGGTACCGGGTTCGATCCTCACATGCGTCATGTATTGTTTCCTTGAGCAAGAGACTTTATCCACATTGCTCAGTACTGGTTCCTACCCAGGAAAAGAGGGCCACATGGAAGATTAGTACTAGTACTAAATGTGTTACCCTCTATAAATAAGGTCGATTATTATTTTTATTATTATTTATTATTATTATTGAGCCAAGGGAAACTAATGTATACCGCAGTAACATTACGATAACACACCTGTGCGTCATAGTGCATTTTTGCACATCTCCAAAACGGTCAAGGTTCTGAAGAAAATTTGTGATATTATTCTTATTTATACTCAAAACATAGGTTGTGGATACTCAATGAGGCGGTTCTAACGAGTACCCACAACCTATGTCTAGGAGCAGAAATAAGGAAAATAATGTATATCCCCGTAAACCCCGGTTTTCTCTATATACAGTGGGGAGTAAGGGGGTGTTTATACAGCTAATGAACTCCACTTTTCTTTATATAAAGTAGGGGTTTAAAGGGATATTTACAGAGGGGCTAAGGCTATTATAATAACGTTGCTGCAGTGCTTTATTTTCACTACTCAGATTATCTAATTGATCAATACACGTACTTGAGCTGTGTCAGGTAGGAAACTGCACCTTACTCCTGAATGTTCAGACCAGTTTGTAAGTACCGGTGCAAGTGAATTCATCACGAAAACACACCTACACAATTTTGACCCCCTTGAACCCCACTTTCATACATGTATATATAGTAAAACTGGGGTTTACAGGGGTAAACATTATTTTTCTTATTTCTGTTTTAAAATATAGATTGCGGGTACTCGTTAGAACCGCCTCGATGAGGCGGTACTAACGAGTACCTACAATATATATTTTGAGCAGAAATTAGAAAAATATCACAATTTGTCATGTAAAAAAATCGATTTTTCAGAGGTAGAGCTTACAATATATTTGACTATTTGTATAGGCGTGTTTTCGTATTGGATGAAAGAGAGAAGAGTAGGCTCCGGCAAACGGAAGCTGACGTGAGTTTATACCAAAATCATTACAAAGAGGTGCGAGTCGGACCGTCCATGCTTATAAACTTGGTTTCATTGGGCGACAGGGCTTGAGATGTCATTTCATCTCGATATCGGGTAAAGGTCCAACAAAATTGGAACTTGCACGGCAACGTCTTCAAAATGACCTTTAGTGTTGATGGGGACGTTAAACATCAAATCAAACAAACAAAACCATTTATTTCTTCCTTCAGCTCCAATAACATGAGAAGTGTGGCCGGAACCATTCCTTTATTGATCTTGCAAATGATAACCTGTATATTTACGAGCAAATTAACCCGTCCACTTCTACAATCTTGATAATATAAATCCTTTGCACTGATTAACCAAAGAAAACATTACTGAACACAGGTTCCCATACGCGGTGTGGATTCATTGGCAGCATTGGTAGGTCAATGTGTGTATGAGAGTTGGCTGGAAAAGTGGTCCTCATCACGTTAACAAGTCCGTGAAATGATCCCCCACCCCTAAAGCCCATTTTATATAGGGAAAACTAGGGTTTACGGGGGTATACATTTCTGCTCCAAGACATAGGTTGTGGGTACTGTTAGAACCGCCCCAATGAACCCTATTGGTTTGCCCAGGCACAGCGGTGCGAGTCGGACCGTCTTTGCTTATAAACCCCTATTGGTTTCATTGGGCGACAGGGCTTGGAGGTCATTTCATCTCAATGTCGGGTAAAAGTCACACAAAATTGGAAGCAACGTCTCCAAAATGACCTATACAGTGTTGCCTCAAATCAAACAAAAATCCACATTTGCGAACACCAAAGGTGCTGCACAATCTGATCAACACCTTCGTTATCTGGTTTATGTCGGACCAGCCTGTGTCTTACCTGATCGCAAACCACGAAGACGTGTTTTCTCGTGTCGTGGCTCATACAAATAGCTGTTTCAAACAGAACTGTACTGTCGGAAGATAGGCACCGGGTATACACGCTGTCAAAAAAGACACGCCTACCAGAAGAAGGGTTACCCGAACGCCAAACACAGTAATGCGAAGATGAAAATCAGCCTGCGCCACAGGCTAATCTGGATCTTTGCTGTTCGCTCATTTCCAAAGACAATTTTTACTTGTCCAGTATGCGGCAAGTTTTTATTTTGGTGGTGGTGGTTGTGTGTGTGTGTGTGTGTGTGGGAGGGGGGGGGGGGTTAAGGCCCTTTCAAAATTATTTCTTATATCGAGCCGACCGTTAATCAGCGGTGGGCGAAGAGTACCCGGAGAAAAACCACCAAACAGCCCGTTGCAGAACTTGGCAACTCACATATGACCCGAGCCAGGCTCGAACCACAGCGGTGGGTAACTTTTATCCACTAGGCCCCAGAGGCATTGTTTTTTTTTTTTTATCTTTTTACTTTGTCACTTACCTTTATTTGCAATTATTATTATCTCCAGCAATCATATATTATCCAAACAAACCTTGAGATCAGATCTGTTTATTACACTCTGGTGCACCTTAGTCTGAGATTGATACCTGGCAACGGAACTAGTAAAGCACAATATGTTATACCGGTGCTTATCATTAAATCTTTAAGTGCCATTCACAACTAAAGCAGACGCCATTTCCAGATACGTTTGAAGCCATCATCATCATCATCTTTATCATCATAATCATCATCATCATCACTGGTTTTTAAGGTAACCGAGCGCTAGAAGCACATTGGGGCTACCCCTGCTTGAAGTCATGTTTCAAATTAGATTTAAAAAGTATTTATTAACCTTTGTCCTGCTGAGCCCAGATATGTCTCTTCTTTCAAACAATGTAGATTCAGATCAGGGTCTGCATTGTTTGTCATTCAGGTTATGAATTTATTGCAACGATTTGCATCAAGTAATCTGATTGGCTGATAATCAGTAGTGGGTGTGGCATATTTGAATATTCAACAGGACAAGAGTTAAATAAATCAAGCTGCTGTCTAACTGATAGACCGAAAGCCAATCGCGCGGCCCTTAGAGAGAGCAACATGATCTAGTTTGCTCTCGGGCAAGACTGGGAATTTGCGTTGATTTCTCTGTTGTTTTATGGCCACTTTCGACCTGGCGTTCAAAATTCAAAATTACAGTGCTTCCAATTTACTTAGGTTAATTAGGGAAGGGGCACTGGTAGATCAGCACGATTGACACAGCGCTGAACTCTACCGCGATTTGCAGCCCAGAAGAACTTAAACTTTACATCCTGTTGTGGGGTAATGCTAACGCCCCTGACCGTAGCGGACGTAAAATGCTAAAACTTTACAATACAATACAATATTAACTGATATTTGATCTGTATATGAGGCAGTTTTACCTTCTCTCTGATTTTGCTGGTCATGTCATATAAGGAGAAAAATAGTCTCGGTCTAAAGCCATGGCATTTCGAAAACACGCCAATACCAATACATTGTAACCTTTTATCGCCGAAAAAATGAAAATTTTAAGATGAAAAATTGTGATATTTTTCTTATTTCTGCTCAAAATATAGATTGTGGGTACTCGTTAGAATCGCCTGGATCAGGCGGTTCTAACGAGTAACCACAATCTATATTTTATAGCAGAAATAAGAAAAAATAAGATTTACCCCTGTAAACCCCAGTTTTACTATATAAAAGTGGGGTTCAAGGGGGTCAGAATTATAAAGGCATGTTTTCGTGATGGGAAAATCTGACCAACGGAGACGATATTTCTCACACATGGGACTAGAATATCCCTTTGTGTCCCAAACTGCTGTCTCACCCAAGGGTTTATTAGCTGTCTGAACCTCCCACACCCACTGAATTCTTTGTATAAGTTTCTCAACATGATAGAAATTTTCTCATCTGTTCTCGGCACTTCTTTTGTGCCCGGCATATTTTGCGAATCGTCGGAATAAGTAGCCAGCTATTTATTCCTGATTCGAATCAGCTACTTATTCGGGAACAGGGAATAAGTAACCAACTTGAAAATGTACACGCACTGGTAAACCGGCTACGTATACGCCTGCCCAGGGAGTGTGTGGTCATGTAAACTGACCGGCTAAAAATGACCTGAAAAGTGTTGACTGAGCCGTTAAACTTCACTACAAACAAACAAAATTATCCCAGGCGAAAGGTACGGAACCCTGGAAGGGACATGAAATTTATTTTAATATGTTGTGCGAACAAAAAAATATCTTGTGCGCACAAGCGAACAACATAATATCTTGTTTGCACAAGTTATTATCTTGTGCCCACAAGACAATAGCTTGTTTGCACAACATATATATTGTGCGGACAACATAATATCTTGTACGCACAACTTATTATCTTGTTCACACAGCGCACAATCTATTATCTTGTGCGCACAAGATATTATCTTGTTTGCCCAACATATTATCTTGTTCGCACCACATATTATCTTGTTTGCACAACATATTATCCTGTGCGCACAGCATAGAGCTTCTACAGACAACATAATATCTTGGGCGCACAAGATATTATAAAGGTCTTGAAAAAGGTCATTGTATGACCGAAACTAGTCGACAATAAAACTAACCTGTCAAACAAGCCCGTGGTTGATTGTTAATTCAGTCTTTTCGTATTTTATCCTAAGATATTATCCTGTTCGCACAACTAATATCTTGTGCGCACAACATAATATCTTGTGCGCACAACATATCTTGCTAGCACCATTTAATCAAACACATGAACACATATGTTGTCACCACAAGATCTATGTTGTGCAAAAAGGATAATATTTTGTGCGCACAAGCTATTATGTTGTCCGCACAAGATATATGTTGTTGTCCTTATGCGCACAACATATTAATCTTGGGCGTACTATATAATATCTTGTTCGCACAACGTAATATTTTGTTCGCACAAATTGCTTCACCCTTTCCGGGTTCCGTTGAAAGGCGATTATTTATTTTCGGGTCTATTATTATTTTGAATATCCAATATCGAATAGCTAATAGGGATAAGTTACTAACTTGACGCATTGTTTCGTCCGAAACTGACATGCCATTCTTGTTTGGCCCGAGAGGCTCATCAAACAAGTCACGATGCTGAGTCCGTCAGAAGGACAAATGTTGGTTGACATCATTAATGATCATGGCTTGGAACAGGTTGTTGACCTCCCTACTCGAGATAGGAACACTTTGGATTTGATTCTTACAACTTTGCTGGGACAGTTTGGGGATATTCATGATATTGTTTCTGGATTTTTGAAAATCTTCATACCGCCTATAAAACAACCTCGTAGAAAGGTGTACTTATATCAAAAGGGTGACTATGAAACTATGAGGAAGGATGTCCTAAAATTTGCAAGAGATAAATACTTCAATGGTCATTCAGACGCTCGGTCTGTCCAGGAGAACTTTGATTTGATAAAGCCTTTTATTCAAGCTTTGTCCGAAAATCATATCCCCTCCAAACTAGCAGGTCTGTATCTTCAATTCCTTGGATCACACCAGAAATAAGAAGAACAATTCGGAGGAGAAATAAGATTCATGCTAAGGCAAAAAAGTTGGGAAGTGGTAAACTCAGAGCAAAATTTGAAAACTTCAGACGAGAAATTAAAAATGACATAAAAATCAGCATGACCTGTATGTGGATAACTTGGTAGGTAATGTAAAGGCAAATCCCAGAGACTTCTACAGATATATCACTAGCCAGAAGAAAGACAGGCAATGTACCCCACATCCCTTAATAAAAGAGGAGGGAAAGGGGTTGCTGAATCGGACTCTGAAAGGGCAGAGGAATTGGTTGGTCAATTCAATGATGCAATCAATAAAACTCAGTTCAACGAGGTTCCATTGACTGGAAGATCGGCCCCTTTCATGAAAAATATTGTTGTATCCCCGACGGGAGTGATCAAGCCTTGAACCTGTCTAATGCTTTAGGGCCTGATGAGCTTCGTCCTATAGTCCTGAAGGAACTAGCAAATGAGTTAGGTCATGTTTTTGCTCATCTTTTCCAACAATCTCTCGATACGGGTGAAATTCCCTAAGAACGGCTTCTAGCGAACATCTGCCCACATTTTAAAAATGGAGACAGGGCTCTTGCTCGTAATTATCGCCCGGTGTCACTGACTTGTGTTCTATGTAAATTGCTTGAACACATAGTCTGCTCAAACATCATGGCCCACTTGGATGAACATAAACTTCTGTTAGACAGACAACATGCATTTTGGAAAAAGCATAGTTGCGAAACTCAGTTGAGCACGGTTATAAATGATTGGGCAAAAATCTTGGACAAAGCGGGGCAGGTGGACTTATTTGTTCTGGAATTTGACACCCAACCTCATGAACTACTTAAATCCAAATTATTTGACTATGGGATTGTGGGGAAGACTCTCAAATGGATAGATTCCTTCCTTTACTACTGAAAACAGCGGGTTGTTGTTAATGGTGAATCTTCAGTATGGGCGCCAGTTTTATCTGGGGTCCCTCAGGGGACTGTTCCTGGTCCGCTGCTATACTCCCTGTACAGTAATGATATTTCCACTGACATCGACTCAGAAATAAGACTGTTCGCAGACGACTGCGTTTGCTATCGGAAAAACAGAGATACTGAGAACTCAATGGAACTTCAGAAGGATATAGATAGATTAGGATGTTGGGCACTAAAATGGGGCATGAGATTTCAACCCGTTAAATGCAATATTATGTCGATAACTTAGAAGAGAACAAATACAATTGAGGTTTCATACACCTTAGAGGGAACGGTCCTCGAAAATGTGAATTCCATTAAATACCTTGGTGTAACAATCACACACGATTTGAGATGGCATACACACATTAGCAACATGTGTACAAAGGCGAATAGAACACTTGGTTTCCTGAGGCGAAATCTTCACCAGTGTCCCCAGAATGTGAAAGAGACAGCATATAAGGGACTTGTTCGCCCAATCTTGGAATATGGGAGTTGCATCTGGGACCCAAGAGGAGTGGTCCTTAATGAAGGAATCGAAAAAGTTCAGAATGGAGCTGCTAGATTTGTAACAAGCAATTACTGCTTTGAAACTTGGAGCATGACTGGAATTCTAGGAAAATTAAGATGGGAGTCTCTCAAGAAAAGGAGAAGAGACAGTAGGTTCATACTCTTATAAAAAGGTCTAAAGGGCGGTGGTAGCACTCCAACAGATGACCTTGTTCCCCCAGCTAGGCACTGTAGAAAGCACCATTCAATGACGTTTCAGACCATTACTGCAAGAACTGACATTTATAACGAATCGTTCTTCCCCCGAACCATTAGAGATTGGAATGCCTTTCCCGATTCGATTATTTCGACGGCCGAAGGTGCTGAGGATTGTGTAGCTAAGTTTAACTATTTGGTCAGAGCTAGCTAGGGACTAACTTCCCATATCACAGGTCCTGGTGTATGAATGTCATTTTGACGTATCACCAGTAACAATTCTGATTCTGAGAAATATATAACAATGTTTTCCTAAACCAAGGGATATGTACTGGCGGGTACCAAAACTAGAGCTCCCGGATATCCTAGCTAGTGAGAGAATAAGTGCACACAAAGAACACACACTGAGTAATCAAGTGGCACGTTTTAAAAGATTCGTCAGGCCAATTTTAATACTGAAATATTAGCTTCATTACCCTAAATGTACTGGCGAGTACCAAAACACCCTAGGGCATTTTCAAATAAATGAGAACAAGGGCATGCAAAGGGCACTCACTAAGTAATGAAGAGGCATGTTTTAACCCATTTTGTACCAGAAACCCCAAAACGGATAGTTGGCAAACAGTGCAGTACCAGAGGGCCTACGCCGCTTGCAAAAAATCAGCCAATTTCCAAATCGATTTTGAAGAAACAATCTGACACCCCTAAATTTTGAAATGGACATCTCTAATATGTAAGTTAGGAGGTTCCATTTGGTACAAAAGCGTTAAAAGGAATTTTTCTGGACAATTCTGAGAAATATATTGAAAAATATTAACTATATCAACCTAAATCTACTGGCGCGTACCGATACTCGCAGTCACTGAAAGTCTGATACCCTACCTAGGGAGTTTTCAATTCAATGAGTATAAGTGCAAACAAAAATATACACTGTGTATTCAAGAGGCACATTTTGAAAGAAATTCGTTTGGGCTAATTCTGGAAAATAAATACTTAAATCTTAGCTACACCAGCCTTACTGAACTAGCAGGTATCAAAACTCGAGCTTCCCGTTACCTTAGCTACTGTGTTTTCAATTCAGTGAGAATAACTGAAAAAAGAACATACACTGCGTAATCAAGATGCACAGTTTGAACGAATTCTGAGAAATATATAACAAACCATTTGCTTTAATAACCGGCTTACCGCTATGTTCCAGCGGGTGCCTAAACTGGAGCTCCCTGTTACCTTGGCTACAGAGTTATCAATTCAGTGAGAATTAGTACACACAAAGGACATACACCGAGTAATCTAGAGGCACATTTGAAAGAAATTCGTCCGGCCAATTCTGAGAAATATTGACTAAAATATTAGCTAGACAAACGTAACTGAACTGACAGGTACCAAAATTAGAGCTCCCTGTTATCCTAGCTACGGACCAAAATTAGAGCTCCCTGTTATCCTAGCTACGGAGTTTTCAACTCAATGAGAATATGTGCACACAAAGAACATACAATGAGTAATCAAGAGGCATATTTTTCAAAAAATTCGTCGGGCAATTTCTGAGAAACATATTCTGAAATATTAGCTATATCAACCTAAATGAGCCGACGGGTAACAAATTTCGAGCTCTCTGATACCCTAGCAAGGGAGTTTTCAACTCAGTGGGAATAAGTGCACATAAAGGACACACACTGTGTAATTAAGAGGGTAATTTTAATATAAATTCTTGGGGCCAATTCTGAGAAATATACACTGAGGCTGCCTCACTGAACTGGCAGATACAAAACCAGAGCTCCCTGTTACTCTAGCTGCGGAGCTTTCAACTCATGAAAATAGGTGCACACAAAGAACATATACTGGGTAATCAATGGTCATATTTCAAAAGAAATAAGTCAGGCCAACCCTGAGAAAAATATACTGAAATATTAGATACGCCAACCCCACACAACTGGCAGGTAACAAAAGTCGAGCATCCAGCTTCCCTAGCTACATAGTTTTCAACTCAATGAAAAAAGTGCACACAAAGAACATACACAGAGTAATCAAGAGACACATTTTAAAAGAAATTCGTCGGGACAATCCCGAGCAATATGTACTGAAATATTAGCTACATCGCCCTATATATACACTGGTGGGTACCAGGACTCGAGCTCACTGATGCCCTAGCTAGGGAAATTTCCACTCAATGAGAATTAGTGCACACAGAGAACACATACTGAAAAATCAAGAGGCACATTTTAAAAGAAATTCGTCCGGCTAATCCTGAGGAATATATTCTGAAATATTAGCTTCACCAACTTCACTGAACAGGTAGGTACCAAAACTAGAGCTCCCTGTTATCCTAACTACGGAGTTTTCAACTCAATGAGAATAAGTGCACACAAAAACATACACTGAGTAATTAAGAGGCACATTTAAAAGAATTCGTTGAGCCAATTCTGAGAAATATAAAATAAAATATTTGCTATATCAACCGCAATATATTGGCGGGTGGCAAAAGTCGAGTTCCCTGTTACCCTAGCTAGGGAGTTTTCAAGTCACTTTGGAAAGACATTCGTCGGGCCAAATCTGAGAAATGTATAACAAAACATTTGCTATAACAACAGCAATGCTGTGGCAGGTGCCTAAAGTCGAGCTCCCTGTTACAGCAGCTAAGGTTTTTTTTAGTTTAATGAGAATTAGTACACACAAAGAACATACAATGAGTAATCAAGAGGCACATTTCAAAGATTCGTCGGGCCAATTCTGAGAAATATTTAATGAAATCTTAGCTAGACAAGCAGGTACAAAAACGCAAGCTCCCTCTTACCCTAGCTACAGCGATTTCAACTCAATGGGAATAAGTGCACACATAGAACATACACTGAGTAATCAAGGGGCACATTTCAACAGAAATTCGTCAGGCCAATTCTGAGAAATGTATATATACTGAAATAGTAGCTGTATCAACCAAAATGTACCGGCAGGTACCAAAAACTCAAGCTCTCTGATACCCTAGCTAGGGAGTTTTCTGCTCAATGAGGATAAGTGTACAAACAGAACACAAACTGAGTAGTCAAGAGGCACATTTTAAAAGAAATTCGTCAGGCCATTTATGAGAAATATATACTGAAAAATTAGCTATATCAACCTAAATGTACTGGCGGGTAATCAAGAGGCACATTTAAAAAGAAATTCACTGGGACAATTCTGAGAAATATATAGCAAAATATTTTTAAAACAAGCACTTTGTTCTGGCGGGTGCTAAAATCGAGCCCCATGATACCTTAGCAACAGAGTTTTCAATTTTAATGAGAATAAGTACTCATAAAGAACATACATTGCATAATCAAGAGGGACATTTTAAAAGAACATACATGTATGCTGATGGCAAGGTCAAACGGGCATTTTCAGCAACCAAGAGCGCGTAAGTCTATGATAAAAAGACTGATATTGCCAGTTTTCAGACTCATCTGACCTTTTATACCAAGCCCACTTGAATGTAAGTTGCAGGAAGATCTGATCAAGACTTAAGAACTTATTATGATGACAAGGTCAAAAATAGGCATCTTTCTAAAACTATGAACAATAGAATGACCTTGCCAGTTTTCAAACTCATCAGGCTCCACCCCCACCCAAGACCCCAATGCTACATACCAGATTATAAGGCAGTCGGCCCATTGTTCCAGAGAAGAAGGTTTTTGCTATGTTTTGCCATATATGGGCATGGTGGTCATATTGTTCATGTGACCAAACTCATATTCATTGCTTTTCAGTGCCTTTCTAATGAAATTTGCTTACAAAATGGCCCAGTGGTTTCTGAGGAAAATAAGTTGGAATGACCTTGGGCCAAGGTAAAAAAATGACCTTGACCTTGAATGCTCATGTGCTTTCATTAATTTATTTAGCAACCATCTACCAATTTTTTGATCGCAGGCTGCAATGCTTTCCGAAAAATACAGTTTTGACTTTTTCCCATGCATTTAAAGCCTATGCAACCAAAGTTGTCCTTGACCTAAATCAGATCAAGGCCATTCAGGGTGAATCATTAGAAAAACTTTGATATTGACCTTGAATACTCATGTAGTTTAATTCACTCATTTAGCTAACTGGATCTACCAATTTTCAGATCACAGGCTGCAATAATTTCTGAAACAAGAGGGCCATGATGGCCCTGGATTGCTCACCTGATCCATAGGGTATCAAGTGGGTCCCTGGGAGAGCCATTATTGGCCATGGGCTATAATATGATTAATCTTGGTAGCTGTCTAAACGGTGAAGCTTCATACCAAATATCAAAGAATGGAGACTTCTGGTTTCAGACAAGATTTTTAAAGGTTTTCCTTATATAAGTCTACACAAACCTTGGGGTCCCTGGGGTGGGCCATTTACGCCCCAGGGCTATAATTTGAACCATCTTGGTAGAAATCCACAAGATGAAGCTTCATACCCAATATCAAAGACATTGGCCTTCTGCTTTCAGACAAGAAGATTTTCAAAGGTTTTCATTGCCTTGACTTCTATTTCCTAGGGCTATAATTTGAACAATTTAGATGAAGCTTCACACCAAATATCAAAGACCTGGGTCTTGCGGTTTCAGAGTAGAAGATTTTTTAGCTCACCAGAGCCGAAGGCTCCGGGGGAGCTTATAGTATAGGCATTGTCTGTCGTCCGTTGTCGTCGTCATCTGCGTCGTCAACATTTTCAAACAGCATCTCCTCTGAAACTACTTGGCCAATTGAAACCAAATTACATGTGGAGTATCTATGGGAAGGGGGAAGAAAGTTTGATCGTAAGGACTGGATCACATGACCAATATGGCCACTATGCCCATATATGGTAAAAACTTTAAAAATCTTCTTCTCAAGAACCGCTGATGATCTTGAAACTTGGTATGCAGCATTGGGGACTCGAGCCCTATCAAGTTTGTTCAAATGATGACCTTTGGTTGACCTTGACATGTTTTACGTCAAGGTCAGATTTGGTCACTTAGACATTTGTATGGAAAAAAGGCAAAACAGTGGATTTTTCTGATTGCATGGTAGCTAGTGGCATCAGAAATGGTATTTGCAATCAGCTGAATGAAAGTTTATCAGTTCCAAAGGTCAAGGTCATTTACCGACCTTTGTCCAGGACGACTCAGATTCAGTATTTTTTATCTTCTTCTTCATTTAAACTACTTGGCCATTTGGAACAAAATTACATGTGTGGAGCCTCTGTGGGAATGGGGAACGAAAGTTTGTCCGTAAGGACTGGATCACATGACCAATATGGCCGCTATGCCCATATATGGTAAAAACTTTAAAAATCTTCTTCTCAAGAACCGAACAGCCGATGATCTTGAAACTTTGTATGCAGCATCGGGGACTCGAGCCCTACCAAGTTTGTTCAAATGATGACCTTTGATTGACCTTGACCTGTTTTACGACAAGGGCAAATTTGGTCACTTAGACATTTGTATGGAAAAAAGGCAAAACAGTGGATTTTTCTGAATGCATGGTAGCTAGTGGCATCAGAAATGGTATTTGCAATCAGCTGAACGGAAGTTTATCAGTTCCAAATGTCAAGGTCATTTACCGACCTATGTCCAGGACGGCTAAGATTCAGTTTTTTTATCTTCTTTACTTAAACTACTTGGGCAATTGAAACCAAATAACCTGTGGAGCCTCTATGGAATGGGGAAATGAAAATTTGTTCGTGAGGACTGGGTCACATGACCAATATGGCTGCCATGCCCATATATATATGGTAAAAACCTTTTAATATCGTCTTCTCAAGAACCAAATGGCCGATGGTCTTGAAACTAAATATGCAGCATCGGGAACCCTGGCCTTACCCAATTTGTTCAAATGACGACTTATTTGACCTTGACCTGTTTAAGTCAAGGTCAAATTTGGTCACTTAGACATTTGTTTGGAAAAAAGGCAAAACAGTGAATATTTCTGATTGCCCAGTAGGCTGAGACATCAAAAATGATATTTGCAGTTAGCTGAATGGAAGTTTATTAATTCCAAAGGTCAATGTCATTTACTGACCTTTATCCTGGATGCCTCAGATTGAGTTATTCTTTTATCTTCTTTGCCACTTAAACTGGTAGGTTGATTGAAATCAAATTACATGTGGAGCCTCTATGGTAGGGGGAATGAAATTTGTTCGTAAGGACTGGGTCACATGACCAATATGGCCACCATGCTCATATATGGTAAAAAACTTTAAGAATTTTCTTCTCAGGAACCAAACAGCCAATGACCTTGAAATTTGGTATGTAGCATTGGGGACTCAGGCCCTACCAAATTTGTTCAAATGATGACCTTTAGTTGACCTTGACCTGTTTTACGTCAAGGTCAAATTTGGTCACTTAGACATTTGTAACAAAAAAGGGCCAACTGAATGTCAAATAGTGTAGATCCAGATCAGATGGCTTCTGAAGAAGCCATCTGATCTGGATCTACACTGTTTGCAATAGCAGGGTTTGTTGTGAACAGCAGGAAAAGGGTTAAAATTGGAGTTTTTAAGGACTCTCACTTTGCAGACTTGTTAACCCATTTTGTATCGAATGGAACCTTCAACCTTATGTACATGTATAGCACAAGTCCATTTCAAAATTTTTGGGTGTCAGATTGTTTTCTCTTTTATTTGGAAACTGGCTGAACTTTTTGCAAACAGTGTAGGCCCTCATAAGATAGTGTTGTGTAGCATCTGAGTGGGGCTTGCACTGTTTGCCAATTACCTATTTTGGAGTTTCCTGTACAAGATGGGCTAATGTGATGTTCTTTATAAAGATGAAAGAAAAGAAAGAATATTTTCAACATTTAATAATGTAGTATAAATGTTATTTAACAGCAACATGACAAATTATGATTAATATTTTGTTTTATCATATGACATTGCATCTGTGAATGTCATAACACCATCTATTAATTTGGTTATCAACTAGTCGATTAAATATGCAAACTAGTAACATACATACCCGGTCCCCGTAACGTTACACATAATGACATCCATAACGAGGTTGCATTTATTTATGGTGGAATATTGACATTTTTGTAAAAAAAATATTGAATAAAATGCATTTTAAATGTCATATAAGAAATAGAATCTTGCAGTCACGTTCATGTATTACTGAATTTATTAAGCTTGTTGGGGAAAAGGCATAAAATGCTCGACAAAGCCTTTCATTTTACATGTTTATCCTTTTTCTCAGCTTGTTTAATAAATTCAATAATTTATGAACACTCATGTAAGATCCTCTATAGTCAATTTTTCATATATGTATCACAGGTTAAAATTACAGCTACAGTTTTTACCCTATGTATTTGGACAGAATGAGTTCACAGCAAACAGTGTAGACACAGATGAGACACAGAAAGCGGTGTATCATTAGGGTCCACACTGTTTGCAATTCATCCAGCTACCGTATTCGCCCAAATTACCGCACCGTGCGCTTATTTCAAAATTGTGTCAAAATTGGTGGTGAAAAATCTACCTAATTAGTGCGCACACGATGCGAAAATAGCTTCTGAGATGATGCATACTGATATTTAATGGGACAGAAAACAGGATACTAAAGCATTGCTTTCATTGTTGAAGAAATAAGGGTAAGTTTTTATAGATTTCCTGTGAGAGCTTTAAGGGACGGTTACTGTAAAGTGTGCGCTTATGCATTTTCTTTTCAAAAATAGCTTTGGTGTGCGCTTATAGGAGCATGTGCGGTAATTAGGGGGAATACGGTAATTTTAGACTAATCGGTCAGTAAATTGCACTTTTCAAATTTTAGAGCAAGTACGGCAAGGAGGTGATGTGTCCGAATAGTTGGGGTAAGTATGGTAGTTGCAAGTGTATCACATTATGAGAAAACCTGGGGCCAGTTGTTCAATGCATTGTTAGCTTAACGAGCTCGATAGTGGTCATATTGTTAACTGTTCTAGCAAGTTCAATATTCAAAATTTTGTTGTTTTTTTTTCGCTGAAAAAATTGGAGCAGCTTTTGCATTTACAAAAGCTGCTCACCTTTTTTTTCAGCAAAAATATTAGTATTTTTACCAGTTTTAACGATACATTAGCTAACGATACTGTTAGTTTTGATTGATTGACTGATTTGAGGTTTAACGTCCCTGTCAACAATGTAAAGGTCATTTTGGAGACATTGCTTCCAATTTTGTGGCTTTTACCCGACATTGAGATGAAATGACATCTCAAGCCCTGTCGACAAATGAAACCAATAGGGTTTATTAGCATGGACGTTCCGCCTCGCACAGCAGTTCCTGGACAGGCTTAGACCCTCTAAGCGGTTTACCAGTACTAGTGTGCAGGCCGGGTTCAGCTCTGTGTGGAAGCATCATGCAGGCCATATATTTCTTCAAGCCTGTTAGTTTTGAACAACTGGCCCCTGCTTTGCAGAACAACTGGCCCCTGCTTTGCAGTTTATGAACAAAGGTGAAGATCAGCCCCAGCATTTGTGCAGTCTCATCAGAACCTTATTGGGTTTGCTGCTCCAATGCCAGAAAGTGTACTGTCTTGAATTGGAGAACATACTTAAGCGTTACATACCTGTCAAATTGAATAAGTAAAGTTTAATGGCAAGGTGATTTGCTGAATAAACTATTCCTGGTAAGAAATACTTCAGAGACAACTAACTGCAAACATACTTGACCAAGTAACTCATCATAAAATCTCGTCTTATTATACCTTCTTTTTCGAAGACAAATCGGGTATATTGTTTTTGTACCAGAGATGAGTGGTCGTCAGTCCGTCTGTCCATTTGTCATGTTTTTGTTAATGGATCTCCTCTGCAATCACTGAAGTTGCACTTTTGAAACTTTGCATGTGGAAAGTACATGGTATGTAGATGGCAATGGGCTACTTTTTGTGACCTTGACCCCAACATGGCCCCAGGGTCAAAAGTCAGAAAATAGGACATTATCATATCTTCTAAACTGTTGGGATTGCACGTCAGAAGAATAGAATCTATAACTTGATTATTGGATAGCCCTTGGAATGTAGAACATATTGGAATACTTTTCCCAACATGGCTCCAGTGTCAAAGGTCAAGAAGTTGGACTTATTGTTATTCATAGAAAAAGTGTATTTGCGATGGTGTACCATCGACTGTGCCATCTAGTGTGCTCTTGACTTGACGGACTCATTACGATAACATACCCATGTGACATAGTGTATCTTTCATGTCTCCAAGACGGTTATTTTCTGATGAAAATTTCTGATGATTCCCTTATTTTTACCATATTCCAAACATAGGTTGTGGGTGATAGTTAGAACCATAGGCCTCCGCCAATCGGGGCTTGAAGAAATAGATGGGCTGCATGATGCTTCCACGCAGAGCTGAATCCCACCCCTCACACAAGTACTGGTAAACAGCTTAGAGGATCTAAGTCTGCCCAGGCAAAGTGGTGCGAGTTGTACCGTCCATTCTTATAAACCCTTTTGGTTTCATTGGGTGACAGGGCTTGAGATGTCATCTAATCTCAATGTCGGGTAAAAGTCCCACAAAATTGGAAATAACGTCTCCAAAATGACCTATACAGTGTTGGCGGGGTTGTTAAACCTCAAAACAAACAAGCAATAGTTAGAACTGCTAACGAGCATTCACGACCTATGTCTGGGAACAGAAATAAGAAAAACAATGTTAATCCCTGTAAATGCCAGTTTTCTCTACATAAATTGAGGTGTAGATGGGTTTTAGACTTGTAAATGTGATGTGATAAAATAATTCCATATCTGGAGCCAGTTCTCACAGGAATGGCTCCAGGTATGGGTCCACCCCGTGAAATGAACACCCCCAACCTACCACACACACCCTAAACCCCACTTCATATAGAGAAAACTGTGATTTACAGGGGTATACATTATTGTTCTTATTTCTTTTCCAAGATAAAGGTTGTGGGTACTCTTTAGAACCACCTTAACCCTTTCCCACTCAGATACGTGTTTTTACGTGTCTGAACCACCACCACCCCTTTTTTGAGCCCCAGAACCACCTAAAATCTGCATTCCCCACACCCAGATGTCTATGTTTGCATAAGGATTTGATGTCCTTAAAAAATGGCCTGTTTTTTCGCACAGCTCCCCACTAAAAATATACCTTTGGGGGGGACAGCAGTGTGAAGATTAAGATTCGGTCAAAAATACGTGAAATCACTTTTTGACAACTTTGAGATGCCCCCTCATTGCCACGGCAACAATGATTAAGCCTTAAGAGGTTCCGTTTGAAAGGCTACTGCCCAGTGAACATTCCTGCCGAGTTTGATGTAAAACAGACCATTCATTATGAAATAATGGTTATATGAAGTTGCTGTCCTAGCCAACACTGTAAAAATCAGCAAAATTCACAAAGTCCCCAAGTGGGAAAGGGTTAACAAGCACCCACAACCTAAATTTGCAGTATCAACAAGAAAAATAACATGGATTTCATCTGAAAAGTAGCCATTTTTGAGATGTTAAAAAATGCACTATGCCACACAGATGTGTTATCGTAAAGTGATACCATACCCAGAGCCACTTATAAAATTTAGAGCCTGTTCCCAGTAATTGTGGCTGAGCACATTCAGAACCAGAATCAGAATTGTTACTGGTGACGCGTCAAATGACATTCACACACCAGGACCTGTGATATCGGAAGTTAGTCCCTAGCTTACCAAAGAAGTAAACTCAGCATACATCCTCAGCACCTTCAGCCGTCGAAATAATCGACTCGGGGAAGGGCATTCCAATCCCTAATGGTTTGGGGGAAGAGGGATCCTTTTCAAATGTCAGTTCTTGCAGTAAGGGTCTGAAACGTCATTGAATGGGAACTGCCAAACAGACCACTCCTACATTAAGACCATCATTTAGACTGTTCAAAAAGATCATTTTTGAACAGTTCCGAATTGCAAATGTGGTCTCTTACAAGAGGACACTGGGTATAGAAAAAAGAACAAATGAACAACAGCAACCTTTTTAAATATGACTTTTAACAAAGAAATACTCTCCAATTTTGGCTTGGCTAAAACATGCATCCCACTGGAATGTTACAATATCAAGCTAAGAAACTCTACCCTTTCTTGCTTTGAATAAGGCCATGTCCTCAAGATCCATAATAAACTAGAGCTATCACTAAAGGTGATGAATACCCCCACAAAAACTGCCTTGATAGTACAACAGTGGCATTTTGCAATTTTTTCACTTAAAAGGGGCCATAACTATGTCGAAAATTGACGAATTGTAGTGGAAACCGAACTTGACCTGTATTTTATGATGTTACATCAGTGTACCAAAAATTATAAAAATCGGTGAAGCGCTTTTTGAGTTATCGTCTGGAAACCAAGTCAACAGACCGACCGACCGATCGACAGACTGACAAGCTCACTCCTATATACCCCCCCCAAATTTCATTTGTGGGGGTATAATGAAGGTATTTTTTTTTTACAGTTCATTTAAGTATGTACAACATTGGTGGTTCACATAAACTTTGCCCCTGACCCAATGTTTTTCATGCTACAATGAATGTTAAATAAATTACCTTTATTTATTAATAATCAATTTTAACCCTTATCTTGCTGAATATTCATTTTAGCCACACCCATCTCTGTCTATCAACCAATCAAATTACTTGATATAATTTATTGCTACAAATTCATAAACTGAATACCAAACAGTGTAGATCCTGATCAGATTGCTTCTTCAGAAGCCATCTGATCTGGATCTACACTGTTTGCAAAGATAAGGGTTGTCTTGAACAGCAAGATAAGACTTCTTCAGAAGCCATCTGATCTGGATCTACACTGTTTGCAAAGATAAGGGTTGTCTTGAACAGCAAGATAAGGGTGAATACATTATTTAACAGATTGATTTTTCCTTCCAGACTTTTGGAGGCATGGTATGCTACTGTATCCAAATTGTGTTATAAATATATAAAGTAGCGCTGCAACAAAACTTTACCATAATATTTTTCTTGGCAGTTCATGGCAAATGTACAGCGTTCTTTCTAGCAATTATGAAAAATAATGTCCTATAATTGAACATATCTCTTGATAAGGAGAAATGAAGATAATAAGGGGAATGGGTACACCTTCAGGGGAGGCAACTACTGCAAAAGTATTTTTGTCACCCGTTTCAATAGGGGTCACCTCTTAAAGGAAAGAATTTGCTCCTAAAGAGCAAATTCTTTCTTTTAAGAGTAGACCCCTTTTTCAGTGGGACAGAGCTTATAGAAGAACAAAAAGCAAGTCCCAAAAGTTATATACCTTTGAAAAATGGCGGAAAATATCAGGTGTTCCCATTCCCCTTAAAGAATAATTTTGCTTTTTTCTTGTTTGAAACAAATTACTTTATGGGTCTTTTTTTAGAATCCCCTCAATGAGGCTATTCCATTAAGACAACACAAAAGTGCGATAGGCGCATTTTTTTTCACTTCTCCAAAATGGCTTTTTTTCTGACCAAAATCTGTGATAGTTTTCTCATTTATACTGCAAATATAGGTTGTTGGTGCTCGTTAGAACCTCCTAATTGAGGCGGTTCTAATGTGTACCCACAGCCTATGTCTTGGGACATAGGTTGTGGATGCTCGTTAGAACAGCCTCATTGAGGTGGTTCTAACGAGTACCCACAGTCCATGTCTTGGAGCAGAAATAAGAAAAATAATGTGTGTGTGTGTGAATTTGGGTTTAACGTCGCTTTCAACAATTTTTCTGTCATATCACGACGGTGTCTGGTTGGGACAGGGAGCTCAATGCTCATTTTTATAGTGCTGCCTCACTGACGCATTACATGATACCACACCCAGTCACATTATCCTGACACTGGGTCGACCAGTCCTAGCTCACTCTACCCCGTAAATCAGAGTGCCAAGCGAGGAGCAGCTAGTAGCATTCTTAACGACTTTGGTATGTCGCGGCCTGGGTTCGAACCCGTGACCTTCTGTTCCCCGGAGCGGACACTCTACCAACTGAGCTATCGGGGCCGGTATAAGAAAAATAATGTTAACCCCTGAAAACATCAGTTTTCTTTAAATAAACTGGGGTTTATGGGGTGTTCATTTCAAGGACTTGTTCACGTGATACTAACAAGTACCCACAACGTATGTTTTACCGAGAAATTACTACTTGTGATTCAAAAGATTATCCTCATACTTCCTCTTATCTGAAGCTGTGTCCACAATGAAATATAGCACAAGCCTTTAATCCTTATCCTGCTGAATATTTCAATTAGCCACACCCATTTCTGACTATCAGCCAATCAGATTACATGATATGATGTTTTCGTTCAAATTCACAAACTGAATGAAAAACTGTAGATCCTGATCAGAAGGCTTCTTCAGAAGCCATCTGATCTGGATCTACACTGTTTGCAAAGGTAGGGGTTGTCGTGAAAAGCAGGATAATGATTTAGCTATACAACATGAAGCAGAAACGGTTATTACCTGGATGCAAAATTAGATTGTCAAAAGCATTGGATTTGAGCAGAGCAGACCAGATATTTCTGGTTTTCCTTGGTGTGAATGCAGAAGTTAATGAAAAATTATCTTTATTTCGCCAATCCTTTCTTATATTAATGGATGTCTACAATGAGTGAGGTGGTTCAAAAGTGTTCCCATAATCTATGTATAAAGCAAAATTTAAGAAAATGTGTACCCTGCAAAACCCCCTTTTCCTAATGTTTAAGTGGGGGTTTTCAAGGGTATACAGTTCAACCTGTATTAAGCAAGTGCCTAAGGGATAGTCAAAATATGCTTGCTTAAGACAGGTTCTTGCTTAATACAGGTGAAATTTAACACATCTGCCTTTCTTGGGAACTGAATGCCTGCTTGCTTAAGACAGGTTGCTTGCTTAATAGAGGTGGCCACTAAGACAGGTTTTACTGTATATTATATACACATATTCTGGCAATATCAAATTAATGTACAAAATCTATTTTTAGAACAAATATAAGAAAACTAGCCTCCTTTACTTACAAAAAAACGCTTGGAATGTCAGTTACACAACAAGGCATAACGCATCTACAACTACAAACATATATTCAAGTACAATCATCGTAAGAAATTGGAATAAAAAATACATGCTCTCCTTATATGAACAATTAACCTTCTTCTTAATGACATTTGTTATAACAGCAAAATTCTTTAGAAACATCACTATCATCACACTAACAAGTCTGTGAAATCAACACCCCCTTACACCCCACTTTATAAAGAGAAAACAGGGGTTTATGGGGGTATACATTATTTTCCTTATTTCTGCTCCTTGACATAGGTTGTGGATACTCGTTAGAACCGCCTCAATGAGGCGGTTCTAATGAGTACCCACAACCTATGTTTGGAGTATAAATAAGAATGATATCACAAATTTTCTTCAGAAAATTGACCGTTTTGGAGATGTAAAAAATGCACTATTTATGGGTGTTATTGTAATGGATTGCAGAAAACTGCCCATCTGTTATATATGTACAATCTCTATAACAACAAAGTTAGTTTAACCCATTTTCTAATGTATAGACAAGAACAGTCCACATTATATTTCAGTGATTTACCAGTAGAATGCACATTCAGTTCCACCACTGACTGACAGCTACTCCCACTTGACTTAGTGGAATGGACAGACTAACCACAGATAATATTTCATGATCAATCCCCCAAAAAAGAGTATTGGCTGACCCTATGGGGACTGAATACCTGACCGTCGGATCATCAGCTGAGCCACCAGGCCCTGCTGACCATTGGCCATTTTTCATGACCTTTGAAACTTGTAGTATGATCAATTTTTTCAGTGCATTAGGAAAACATGTCCGTAAGAAATAATGGCGTCCAACATGGTGTCAGATAATGATAAATATTAGGTAAAAATGATAACATTTTTATTATTTCTGCTTTCAACATAGACTGTGGGTGCTCGTTAGAACCGCCTCATTGAGGCGGTTCTAACGAGTACCCACAATCTATGTTTTTGAGCAAAAATAAGGCAGATAATGTATACCCCCGTAAACCCCACTTTTCTCTATATAAAGTGGGGTTTAGGGGGTCTTCATTTCATGGACGTGTTATCGTGATGGTGTAATCAGAAGGCACTGATGTGCAGTTTTGTCTAGACCTAGGACCGAAGTGTCTTACAGCCTAATTAATTAATAATGTATCAAAACTTCACAGATTTTCAAAAAAATAACTTGATACAAAAAGTAAATGTCTAAGTATAAATAGAAAAAAACTTAAATTTATGTTTTCCAAATGTATGTCATAACTGCCTTGAAAAAACATGATGCGGGTACTTGTTAGAATCAAATCATGAAGGCCATTCTAACAAGTACCCACAATGTGTTTCTAACAGAACATGTGGGTACTTGTTAGAATCACCTAATTGATATGATTAGCAAGTATCCACAACATGTTTCTAACAAAAAGCATGTTGTAGGTACTTACCGGAATCACCTCATTGATGCAATTCTTACAAGTTACAATAAATGCCTCGAAAAAACATGTGGATACTTTTTAGAATCGCCTAACTGAGGCGATACTGTTGCTAAATGCATTAGTATTTAGTATGTTAAATCTGCCTAAAAACATATGCAGTGGGTACTTGTAGGAATCGAGGCGATTCTAACAATTACCCACAACATATGGGCCCCGTCAAGCGATTTTGGTACTTATTGCCTATGCGAGCATCCGCGCAGTCTCGCCAGAACCTTTGCTGCTCGCTCATACAAGCAGTGAATCAAGAGGAACCTTCAGACAGAAAGCCATATCCCTGGCCCCTCTGAATGGCTGGGCATGCGCAGTTAAAATTTGTCATGACGGAATGCTCGAAGACACAAATTCGCTTGGCGGGGCTCATATGTTTGTAACAAGAAATAAGGTTAATTATCCTCCAATTATCTTAATTACTTCTAGAGCTGAATCACTCGAAGAATGTGTCGGGAGGCACTTAACTCGGAGATAAGCAATGGAGGAGAAAGGGCTTAGAGTAAATGCAGGAAAGATGAAGATTACGAGTCTGGCTGGACCTCCTAGAGTTCAGCTGAGTGCCATGTGCCGTATGTCCCACTGGAGTGGGCAGCAACAGTAGCTTTTGCAATGGCTGTCAGCTCTGAGTACACAAGAAATTCAATCTGCTCATGTGCTTGACAGAGGATCCTGATTATAGGTGTACACGGTGCCAGGGACGGCAGACCACAGAGGGAAGTCCAAATCGAATATGACAAGCTGGAGGTGGTAGCTTTGTTTTGCTACCTATACAGCATACTCTAGCAGCTGGTGGCTGTGATCTTTCGATCACATCAAATGTGAAAACAGCCTAGAAGAAGTTCAAGGAACTGCTAGCAGTTCTCTTCCCACCACCTCTAGTTCAAGACAGTTGGCCGTGTGTACAGCTCTTGTGTGCAGAGTACACAGCTCTGTGCCAGTGAGACTTGGCCATTGACAAAGCCAAACCTCCAACTTCTGCAGCAGAATGACAGGGCAATGATCAGACAGATCTGCAATGTCAAGCCTCAAGACACTGTCACCATCAGGTCCAGTGAGCTACTTGTGCAGCTTGGTATTGAGGACCTGGACCTCATCCAGAAGGAGAGAAGGCGCCACTGGTATAGACATGTTGAATGCTCTAAAGGTGCAGTCAAGACAGCCTGTGACATACAGGTTGATGGAAAGCGTGGACCTGGGAGGCCCAAGATGACTTGAAAGCAGTTGACAGAGAGAGATCGCAGAGAGTGGAAACTCTCGCTATCAACCCTAATGATACACACACCTGGAGATCTGGAGCAAGATCTGCCATGCATGCAGCAAGCCAGCCACATGGAAGAGGGCCCACTTATGTTGATGTTGCCCATGTATCTGCATGATAATCGAAAATCAATCCAGTGATGATGATGATGATGATTAAATGCTAGGCAAAACATTTTTGGTGATATTTATAATGATATACATGGAATGCTATTAGAAATGTGAACAGATCTTTGTCTTTGGAACAATGAAAAATCTACGCAATTCATTCTAATAAAACTTTGGATATAATATATATTTACTATAAGCAAAAATAAACAACATCAGTGCATGGAAGTTATATATCTAAATTTTTACCAACTGTTTTCAAAATCTTAAGGGCAACAATTAAAATGGCATCAAAATATCGATACAAGAGGGACATTACAAAAACACGCCTATTCAAATATATTGGAATTTTTTTCCAGCAAAAAATGGAAACATTCAGATAAAAAACTCTGAAATTTTTCATATTTCTGTTCAAAACATAGACTGTGGGAAATTGTTAAAACTGCCTTAATATTTGCAATTACGAGGCTAGTGACGTTAAGAAAGTTTGGGGGTTGACGCCGTGTACAACATTGACGTTACGCCCGGTTTGCCTTGTTTATTTCCAGAAAATTGTAATAGCGGCTTAAAAATTAGTTTCTAGTGAATTCGTATTACTGATGAAGGCCTAGTGCCGAAATATTTAAAGAAGAATGAAATTTATTAAATTACCTTAATATATTTTTCAACAAAAATAAGAAAATAATGTGTACCCCTGTAAACCCCAGTTTTACTGTATAAAAGTAGAGTTTAAGGGGGTCTGGGTTGATGATGGTTGATCTGTATAATAAACTTTACAGTTTAAGTATTAAAGGAATATATCTCTGATTATGGGATTTACATAAGGCACACACAAATTGTTGAAATATCACATGAATTGAAAAATCATGATAAAAATATAAGAAATTACATGTACATGCATGAAAGAATATGTATAACAATTTTCTTTTGGTCCTCTTGGCCTCATTATGTATCACTTAACCCATTGTATACTAGTGGACTCTTCCATTGCTATATGTTGGACAAGTCCATTTGTCAGGCCTATTTTTTCGTTTTTATTTAATGTTTGACGGAAAAATCTGTTAGCAAATAGTGCAGGCCCTGATCAGACGTCGCATTCTGCGGCGTCTGATCTGGGCCTGCACTGTTTGCCAAGGTACCCTTTTAGGGGTTTCCAGCATACAATGGATTAAGGATAACACTCGCATAATGTTTTCTTAATGATATAGGTTGTAAGAAACACAACAGAATATAGATTTCTTTCATTAATGTGTTTATTACAAGCTATGAAATAAAGGAATATGTACAATAGTCTTTATTATTTATGATCACAAACATAAATTGCCTATACAACTGTTTCACTAAAGAGTCCATTCAGTGCACAAGTACATGATAAACTCCCCTTTTTTCATTGAAACATGCCTATTATTAAAATATATTGAAAATTTAACCACCAAAAAATGAAAATTTTCAGAAAAAAATTCTGATATTTTTATTTCTGCTCAAAACATAGTTTGTGGGTATTGTTTAGAACAGCTTTAAATAGCCAAGGCAGTTCTAATGTTTTGTATATATATTCTCTTATGCCACATGTGTGGCCTGAGCTTAGACAAATAAAGTTCTGTTCTGTTCTAACGAGTACCCAAATCTATGTTTTTAACTAGAGCTATCACTAAAGGTGATGAATACCCCCACAAAAACTGCCTTGATAGTACAACAGCGGCATTTTGCAATTTTTTCACTTGAAAGGGGCCATAACTATGTCAAAAATTGACGAATTGTAGTGGAAATCGAACTTGGCCTGTATTTTATGATGTTACATCAGTGTACCAAAAATTATAAAAATCGGTGAAGCGCTTTTTGAGTTATCGTCTGGAAACCAAGTCAACAGACCGACCGACCGACAAGCTCACTCCTATATACCCCCCCAAATTTCATTTGTGGGGGTATAATAAAAAAAAAGAAAGAAAAATAATATACACCACTGTGAACCCCAATTAAACTACATAAACGTGGGACTTAAGGGGATCACAATTATATAGGCGTGTTTTCCTGATGAGTCCTCTCCTCATATCAGACTATTTGTCTGTTTTTAACCCTTATCTTGCTGAATATTCATTTAAGCCACACCCATTTCTGTTTATCAGCCAATCAAATGACTTGATGTAATTTATTGCTACAAATTCATAACCTGAATGCCAAACAGTGTAGATCCTGATCAGATGGCTTCTTCAGAAGCCATCTGATCTGGATCTACACTGTTTGCAAAGATAGGGGTTGTCGTGAACAGCAAGATAAGGGTTAATGCTTCTCAATTTTTCAAAAAGACAACTGCTATATGTAAGGCAGAGGATTCTATTCAGTACTAGATCTAAATGGGTAAACATCACAAAAGCACGCCTATATAATATTGACCCCCTTGAACCCCACTTTTATACAGTAAAACTGGGGTTTACAGGGGTAAACCTTATTTTTATTATTTCTGCTCTTAAATATAGATTGTGGGCACTTGTTAGAACTGCCTCAATGAGGCGGTTCTAACGTGTACCCACAATATATATTTTGAGCAGAAATAAGAAAAATATCACAGTTTTCATCTTAAAATTTTCATTTTTTCAGCGATAAAGGTGACAATGTATTTGTATAGGTGTGTTTTCGTGATGTCATAAAAAAGCATGGTTCAGTTGTTCAAAACTAATCATTACGATTACAAACCCATGCAATATAGTGCATTTTTTCACATATCCAAAATGGCTATATTTCTGATAAAAATCTGTGATATTTGTCTAATTTATACAACAAACATAGGCTGTGGGTGTATGTGGGTGCTTGTTAGAACCGCCTCATATATGTCTTGGGAGCAGAAGTAAGAAAAATAATGTATAACACCGTAAACCCCAGTTTTTTCTAAATAAAGTTGGGCTTAGGGGGTGTTCATTTCACCGACTTATTCACGTGATAAATTTTAAATTGTTTAAATTTTGATCACTAAATATGGCAAATATACTAATATTTTGCAGAAAAAGATGGGAGCACATTTTTTCAGCAAAAACACCACTATATACTGTATTTTGATTTCTAGAACAGTTGATATTTTGACCACTGACAAGCTTGTTACTCTAACAAAGCTTTGAACAACTTTGCCCAAATTGGTATTTTTTAGTGAAACTAGTCCTCTTCTTCCATTAGGCCATTTATCTGTTCCAATTTCTTGTCAAGGTGGAGCCTACAGGCATCCCTATTTGTAGACAAGTCATCTATCACCTGCGGAAAGAAATATGTATACATTATATAGTACAGAAGACCTGTGTTATAATGTAAGTATTTGTTCCCTAGCACTACACCATAACCTCTTCATAACACTATTAATGGGATCCAGAGCAGAAACCGTGTTAGTTAAACAACCGTGTTATATCCAAGCAAAAATGTATAGATTATATAGAAACATGACCTGTTTTTCCAATATTGACAATGTGCAAGCTGGGAGCCAGCAAATAATGCAAATATGGTGAATTCTTGCCAGAACAGTTAACAGTTGGTCCACCAATGAGCTTGTTGAGCTAATGGTGAACAATTTGACCATCTATGAGCTTCTTTAGCTAATGATGCTCTTAACATTATACTTGCTAGAGCAGTCAACAATTTGACCACTAATGAGTTTGTTAAGCTAATGATGCTTTCAATGTTGTACTTGCCAGAACAGTTAACAATTTTACCACTAATGAGCTTATCAAGCTAATGATGCTTTTAATATTATACAGTTGAACTTCGAAGGCTCGAACTCGCCGGGACCGCCGAAAAAAAGTTCGAGCCATTGGTAGTTCGAGCCATTGGGGTCCAACTCGGCAAAAGATCCATCTTTGTGTACTATGATTTTTTATCATAGCTGCGGCTATTTTGGTGACTTCCAGTACATTTATGGGTCATAATTTAAGCCACGTAGTATACCTTTCGTATGTTTGGTCCGTATTTTAAGGCAAAGGCTGTAATTTTGGCAGGTCTTACTCAATGTCGGTGTGTTTGTTTTGTTTGATTACAGGTTTAGTGTCCCCGTCAACACTGTAAAGGTCATTTTGGAGACGTTGCTTCCAATTTTGTGGGACTTTTACCCAACATTGAGATGAAATGACATCTCAAACCCTGTCGCCAGATGAAACCAATAGGGTTTATAAGCATGGACGATCTGACTCCCACCGCTTTGCCTGGGCAAGCTTAGATCCTCTAAGAGGTTTACCAGTACCCGTGTGCGGTCGGATTCAGCTCTGCGTGGAAGCATCATGCAGCCCATATATTTCTTCAAGCCCCGATGGGCGGGGGCCGTCAATGTCGGTGTGAAATTTTAATTTGTGAAAAATATTTTGCCAGCTTTAATTTCCTTATGCCGCCTCATTAGCCCTGGGTTATTATAGGTGTTTACAATAAACTTAATTTGACACCTCAACATTAATCTCTTGACCTGTTGAACAAAGGGATTGCGCCAATCAAGTACATCTGTGTTATGTAAACAGCTGTTTCGGGAAGACCCTTTGTCCATATCAAAGCGTCTTATGATACTGATCACGCGCATGCGTGACTTGATCGATAAAATTGGAATTTTTGAAAAGGTAATTAGTGCGAGCCATCGGTGGGATGTTACATAGAAAATGCACTCTAGGGACCAGGCTTAGAGTTCGACGGTTCGAGCCATCATGGTTTGAACCAAGGGTGGCATGTTTAGTTAAAATTAATAGGGATTTTGCCAGGACTGAAAAGTCAGTTCGACCCAAACGTGGTGTACGAGCCGTTCGAGTTCGACCCATCGAAGTTAGACTGTACTTGCTAGAAATTAATAATTTAACACTAATGAGTTTGTTAAGGCAATAATGCTTTAAATATTATACTTGCCAGAACAGTTGACAATTTGACCACTAATCAGCTTGTTAAGCTAATGATACTTTGCTTTGAACAAGTGGCCCCAGAAAATCTTCCAGTCAAGAGTCTCCAACTATAAGAGGGTGAATTCTTCTATTTATGTGTTAAATATGTTCGAGAAAGGGTTAAGCCTTATTCGAGGAGAAGGTAACTGTTTTATCCAAGTATAACCACAATTTAAGCATTAAGTCTTCTATTTTAACAGTGGCCTCTTTGAAAATTGTTGGCCATTTAACCCTTTCACCTCTGTAGCTTGTTTTTTTGTTGTTTTTGGTTTTACATGCCTTTCAAGATTACTTCACTCATATTGAGTCAATCGTTAATAAGAGGTGGGCAAAAACTGGAGTACCCGAAAAAAAAACACCTGACCTTCCGTTGCAGATCTTAGCGTATCACATGTGACCCGAGCCAGGCTTGAACCTACAGCAGTGAGAGACCTAGTAATTAAGAGTCAGCATTCCTATCCACTAGGCTGTGGAGGCCCGTTCTGTAGCTTGGTACAGATTCCTTAGCAACATTGTAGATCCTGATGAGATGGCTCATTATGAGCTCAGGATCTACACTGCTTGTCATCCTGTTGACCATTATTGGCCAGACACCATATTCAGAATAATGGACATGCCCAAATTCAGTGTAGTTTAGAAACTCAGGAATGAAAGAGTGAATGACCATTTTGTCATACAAACAACCTACCTCTACAATGTAAGGCTCCATCTGTTGGTACAGCTTGTGAAGGGCAGACATCTTGTTGAAACTTGTATGCTGTTGTTGTAACTACAATCAATAAGAAGAGAGTAAGACTGTAGTTGACAGCAATGAAATCTATTATGATAACACATCCATGCTATATACTGCAATTTTTCACAGCTCCAAAATGGCTACTTTTATGATGAAAATTTGCGATATTTTTTTTATTTATACTTTAAATATAGGCTGTTGGTGCTCGTTGGAACCGCCTCATTGAGGCGGTTCTAACGAGTACCCACAACCTACGTATTTGGAAAAGAAATAAGAAAAATAATGTATACCCCGTAAACCCCACTTTTCTCTATATAAAGTGGGGTTTAGGGGGGTCTTCATTTCACAGACTTGTTCAAATGATAGCACATTTTTTTACATCTCCGAAATGGCTCCTTTTCTGATGAAAATCCGAGAGATATTTTTCTTATTTATACTGCAAACATAGGTTGTGGGTGCTCGTTAGAACAGCCTCATTGTGGCGGTTCTAAACAGTACCCACACCCTATGTCTTGGAGCAGAAATAAGAAAATAATATATACCCCCATAAACCCCAGTTTTCTCTGTATACAGTGGGGTTCAGTGGGGTGTTAATTTCACTGACTTATACACATGATGCAAAGGAAAATTAATGTTGTGTGCAAAAAGGAAAGAAATGTTTAATATATAGATGATCTCTCTGTACATCAAATTTTTAAGAAAAGAAATATGACCAACATCAGCTCAGGTGCAAAATGACACTTTGCTTACGCTCATGACCCAATGTTGTAATACTTCAATGAAAGTTACATAAAATACCTTTTCTACTTTAATTTATATTCATTATTCGACAAAAAATTCTGGTTTGAGGGCTAAAATTGAAACAAGAAATAATTGCACAGTTTACTTTTAACACAATACAATAACGCATCCATGTGACAGAGCGAATTCTTGGATATCTCCAAATGGTTAGTTTTATGATGAAAATTTGTGATATTATTCTTATTTGTACTCAAAACAGGTTGTGGGTGCTCATTAGAACAGTCTTATAGAGGTGGTTCTAACGAGTACCCACAACCTATGTCTTGTACAGAGTCATAGATATACAAACATATGTACATACATATGAACATACAACACACATACCAATAACCAGAACCGGGTCCAGCATCGTGTCTGAGAGCATGAAATAGTATGAAAATAAGTCTTGCAGCCAGACTGGATAGGACTTAGAGATTCGGGACGAATCTAATGAAGAGATTCGGGACGAATCTCATTAGGCAGGGGGAGAATGTAGCAGGTCGACCGTGTGGCTCGGTAGCTCAGTCGGTAGAGTATTCGCACGGTATGCGAAAGGCCCTGGGTTCGAGTCCCGGTCGAGTCATGTTCTTTTTCCAATCCTGTGACATATGGTGGCCAGTGTGGGGGGTCCAGCACCGCGCCAGAGAGCATGAAATAGTATGAAAAATAAGTCTCGCAGCCAGACTGGATAGGACTTAAAGATTCGGGACGGATCTCATTAGAAGAGATTCGGGACGAATCTAATTAGACAGGGGGAAAATGTAACAGGTCGACCGTGTGGCTTGGTATCTCAGTCGGTAGAGTGTTCGCACGGTATGCGAAAGGCCCTGGGTTCGAGTCCCGGTCGAGTCATGTTCTTTTGCCAACCCTGTGACATATATAAGCCATGAAAAGGAAAACTTGTGTATGCCGACCTCTGCATAGCAAAACTCAGACAAGCCTGACCAGATCAGCCATTATTCTAGATACAGTGAAGTTCTGCTATTAAGACCAGCTAAAATTAACACTAATTAATTCTCCTTTGAAAACAATACAGTAAAATTCCACTATTAAGACCACCTAAAATTAAGACTTTTTCTGCTTTTAAAAGCTTACTTAGTAGGCTGCAGTTATTCTTTCTTTGTGTTTTCTGCATAGATTGTCCTCTGGTCAGAGACCACCTTTTGGACTGTTCAAAAGTGGTCTTTAAGACCACTTTTGAACAGTACCATAGGTGGTCTTAATATTTTACTGCATTTTTAAAAAATATTTTTTTCTTTGCATCCAGTGTCATCAAGTTAGAAATCACCTCTGGGACTGTTCAAAAGTGGTCTTAAAGATCACTTTTGAACAGTCTCAAAGGTGGTCTTTCTACACGAATTCAATGTATCTATACCCTTTTTTTTACTTTATTTCAATATAATGTATATAGTTTGAACTTTCCTCTGAATCTAAAACAAGAGGCTCAATGAGCCTAAACCGCTCACCTGAGGAACTTAAGTTTTAACAATTCACAGACTTGACTACTAAATCTGCTAATAGAATCCAGCCCATTGACCCTTACAGGATATAAGTCATCATTATTGCATTGCATTCCAAGTTTGAGACTTCTAGCTTCTATAGTTCCTGAGAAATCTTTGACGAAAATTTAACATTGGTCAAAATGGAGAGAAAGAAGAATGAAAGAACAGATGAACAAATAAGCTGAGAAAGCCCAATGTCTCTTACACAAAATAAGTCATCATTATTCTATTGAATACTAAATTTGATGCTTCTAGCTTTTATAGTTCCTGAGAAATCTTTGATTAAAAATTTAACATTGGTCTATTATCTCTATATAGAGAGAAAGAAGAATGAAGGAACAAATGAACCAGACTAGCTCCAAAACCTAATGCAGCCTTTCCCCTTGCCCAATGGTGCTACACATAAAATTTAAGCAAGATTGGTTGACTGCCTTCTGAGATATGCTTCATTGAAAGTGTGGACGACGGATGGACGGACGACAGACGACGGACTCCGGAGCCTTGGTATACTATCAGCTCACTGGAGCCTTTGGCTCAGGTGAGCTAAAAATTCAAGTCGCTATTTCTGTCACAACATTTTCCCTACGTTAAGTCTATGGGCAAATTTTTTTGTCTCTCAAGGTCACGTAACTCCGAGGTCAATATTCCGATTCGGCCCAAAATCGAACTTAACCGAGATTTTATGCCTGTCCTCGTTACCTGCAAGTTTGAAGCTGATATGAATAAAAATAAAGTTGCTATCGTGGTCACAACATATTTTTTTATGCTCAAGGGCAGGTAACTCCAAGGCAAATATTCCGATTCGGCCCAAAATCGAACTTAACCGAGATTTTATGTCTGTCCTTGTTACCTGCAAGTTTGAAGCTGATCTGAAAAAAATTCAAGTCGCTATCGTAGTCGCAACATTTTCCCTAATTAAGTCTATGGGCAAATATTTTGTCGCTCAAGGTCACGTAACTCCGAGGTCAATATTCCGATTCAGCCCCAAATTGAACTTAACCGAGATTTTATGCCTGTCCTCGTTACCTGCAAGTTTGAAGCTGATATGAATAAAAATAAAGTTGCTATCGTGGTCACAACGTATTTTTTTAAGCTCAAGGGCAGGTAACTCCAAGGCAAATAATCCGATTCAGCCCAAAATCAAACTTAACCGAGATTTTATGTCTGTCCTCGTTACCTGCAAGTTAGAAGCTGATCTGAAAAAAAATTCAAGTCGCTATCGTAGTCACAACATTTTCCCTATGTAAAGTCTATGGGCAAATTTTTTGTCGCTCAAGGTCATGTAACTCCAAGGTCAATATTCCGATTCGAACTTAACTGAGATTTTATGCCTGTCCACGTTACCTGCACGTTTGAAGCTAATCTGAATAAAAATAAAGTTGCTATCGTGGTCACAACGTATTTTTTTATGCTCAAGGGCAGGTAACTCCAAGGCAAATAATCCGATTCGGCCCAAAATCTAACTTAACCGAGATTTTATGTCTGTCCTCGTAACCTGCAAGTTTGAAGCTGATCTGAAAAAAATTCAAGTCGCTATCGTAGTCACAACATTTTCCCTATGTTAAGTCTATGGGCAAATTTTTTGTCGCTCAAGGTGACGTAACTCCGAGGTCAATATTCCGATTCAGCCCAAAATTGAACTTAACCGAGATTTTATGCCTGTCCTCGTTACCTGCAAGTTTGAAGCTGATATGAATAAAAATAAAGTTGCTATCGTGGTCACAACGTTTTTTTTTATGCTCAAGGGCAGGTAACTCCAAGGCAAATAATCCGATTCGGCCCAAAATCGAACTTAACCGAGATTTTATGTCTGTCCTCGTTACCTGCAAGTTTGAAGCTGATCTGAAAAAAAATTCAAGTCGCTATCGTAGTCACAACATTTTCCCTATGTAAAGTCTATGGGCAAATTTTTTGTCGCTCAAGGTCATGTAACTCCAAGGTCAATATTCCGATTCGAACTTAACTGAGATTTTATGCCTGTCCACGTTACCTGCACGTTTGAAGCTAATCTGAATAAAAATAAAGTTGCTATCGTGGTCACAACGTATTTTTTTATGCTCAAGGGCAGGTAACTCCAAGGCAAATAATCCGATTCGGCCCAAAATCTAACTTAACCGTGATTTTATGTCTGTCCTCGTTACCTGCAAGTTTGAAGCTGATCTGAAAAAAAATTCAAGTCGCTATCGTAGTCACAACATTTTCCCTATGTTAAGTCTATGGGCAAATTTTTTGTTGCTCAAGGTCACATTACTCCGAGGTCAATATTCCGATTCTGCCCAAAATCGAACTTCACCGAGATTTTATGCCTGTCCTTATTATCTGCAAGAATGAAGTCGATCAGAAAAAAATTGACGGAGCTAGAGTGATGACAAGCTTTTTCCTATGTTAAGTCTATGGGAGCTATATGTTGCCATGGTAACCAGAGTTCCACTCAGATCTGCATGAAAACCTTATGCAGTCTTTCCACTTGCCCAATAATTTTACACATGAAATTTGATCAAAGTCGGCCAAGTAGTCTTCAAGATATACATTTTTGAAATTCACATTAACCCTTATGCAAAAATGCACAAGGGCAGGTAACTCCTAAGTGTATGATCCGATTCTGCCAATTATCGAACTTGACCTAGATTTCATGGCTGTGCTGGTTATCTGTAAGAATGAAGCCAATCCGAACAAAATTGAAGCAGCTACAGTGATGACAACATTTTCCCCATGTTAAGTCGATAGGCAATTTTTTGGGCGCTCAAGGGGACGTAACTCTTGAGTGAATTATCTGATTCAGCCCAAAATCGAACTTGACCGAGATTTTATGCCTGTACTGGTTATCTGCAAGAATGAAGTCGATCAGAAAAAAATTGACGGAGCTAGAGTGATGACAAGCTTTTTCCTATGTGAAGTCTATGGGAGCTAGATGTTGCCATGGCAACCAGAGTTCCACTCCGATCTGCCTGAAAACCTAATGAAGCCTTTCCACTTGCCCAATAATGCGACACATGAAATTTGATCAAAGTTGGCCAAGTAGTCTTTAAGATATACATTTTTGAAATTCCCATTAACCCTAATGCAAAAACACACAAGCAGGGGTGTAAAATTCCACTCGCCCGCTCGCATTTGCGAGTAAGTTTTAAGGCAGGACGAGTAAGTTTTTCAAAACTGACCTTACTATTTCTTCATTTTTAGCACCTAAATGAAAAGTTTAGACGATAAGGGCGAGTAAGTTTGAGGGAAATTTTACACCTCTGACAAGGGCAGGTAACTCCTAAGTGAATGATCCGATTTTGCCAGTTATCGAACTTGACCGAGATTTCATGGCTGTGCTGGTTATCTGCAAGAATAAAGCCAATCTGAAAATAATTGAAGCAGCTACGGTGATGACATTCTCCCCATGTTAAGTCAATAGGCAATTTTTTCAATGCTCAAGGGCACGTAACTCCTGAGTGAATAATCCGATTCAGCCCAAAATCGAACTTGATCGAGATTTCATGCCTTTCCTCGTTATCTGCAAGAATGAAGTCGATCAGAAAAAAATTGATGGAGCTGGAGTGATGACAAGCTTTTTCCTATGTTAAGCCTATGGGAGCTCTTTGTTGCTGTGGCAACCAGAGTTCTCATCCGATCTGCACGAAAACCTAATACAGCCTTTCCCACTACCTGATGATGGTTCATATGAAATATGATCAAGGCCGGCCCACTGGTTCCAGAGATATACTTCGTTGAAAGTGTTGACGACGGACGCCGCCTCGTGGTATACTAATACCTCACATGAGCCTTCGGCTCAGGTGAGCTAAAAACAATGTAAACAGATGTTGTGGTGTATACATGTATATTACCCTATTCACTTCTTCGAGGTATTTCCTAAGATTGTCTGGTTGAGATTCTGACACGCTTATCTCCCTGTAAAACTGCTTCACTTTCTCCATGTAATGGCTCATCTCACTACTAAAGATCAGTTTATGAGTCGGCGAGTCTCTCGAGAGTTTGTGAGCTTTAAGAGTGAAGCATTCGATAAACACTTGACTGATCACGTCCATACTGTCATCCACATATGGCGGGGACTTCACATCGAACACAGTTGAGGGCTGCTTCATTAGGTTGGCCCAGATTCTCTCAGGGTAGCTGAATAAAATGACACTTGATGATGAATTTACATTTACAGTCCAACTTCAATGGCTCGAACACCTTTGGGACCTCGAAATTCTGTTCGAGACTGGGGTAGTTCGAGCCACTGAGGTTACTGTCAGGAGGCATAACAAGATACTTTAAGACATCTTTTCGGTGTTCTATAATGAAAATGTATGCTGTGTGTACACACAGCATACACTTGCAAGATAAAAGGCTGAAACCTCCTTAATTATCCCCCACTATTTCTTATGTAGAGGATTTCGCTAGGGACTCAAGAATTGGTTCTTTCTTTCTTTCTTTCTTTCTCCCGATAATGTTTTCGGTCAATTCTGACCATGATAACAGGTTTGGGGTGTGGCACAAATGTTTTCAATCCCCACCCCCAAAAAGAGCTTTGTGACACAGCCACCAGCAGATTAAAACTATTTACAAGAAGCCATCAGGGGAAGGAATCCATGCCTATCCCCTGCCCAACCCTGGGATATTATATTTTGGCCTTAAACCCATCAACTGTCTCAGAAGAGACAGCTTCGATTGTAAGGCCATTCCAAGTTGCAATTGTCCTGGGGAAAAAAGAACTCTTAAAACCATCCGTATAAGCATTAGGACGGTGATACTGAAAGGGATGGGACCTGGTTCTCCTACATCCTCCACCAGCTTCAGATAGGTACCTACTCTTATCTATAATGGCTAAATTATTGTGGATTTTATAGAATAGAGTCAGCGAAGCCTGCTCTCGCCTTTCCTGCAGAGTCGGCCACTGGAGTTCTTCAAGCATCTCTCCAACGTGGCTTTGGTTGCGCCAACGTCTGCAGGTCCAGCGAGCAGCAGTCCTCTGAACTTTTTCTATTCTATCAGTCTCCTTTTGATGATAGGGCATCCAAACTGGAGCTGCATATTCAAGCTTGGGGCGGACTAAGGTTTTGTATGCAGCATCCTTGGTTTCCCTCGGTGCGAAGGCCAAATTTCTACGAAGGAAACCGAGTGTCTTAGTAGCCTTACTAGTTATCTCATTAATGTGTTGACCCCACTCGAGGTCATCAGTGATTTGAACTCCTAAGTATTTAGCAGAAGAAACGTTCTCTAAATAAAAATCAAAAATGAGTTCCTTTAAGAGCAATGAAAACATTCATAAGAAAGAAGATGGGTCATACTACGTAGTTTCGGCTAATAAAGCCTCATCAGTGACCCTGTAATGATCCGGCAAAGAAAGCCAGAGGAAGCATACTGCAATTTTGCAAATTTCGAATAGGCAGTCGATTCAAAGACTGATATAAATCAAAATGGGGTCCAGATAATTAAAAACCTGTCTAGAATATGAGTCTAAACTAATAATTTATTTCCGATTTCTCAGAATATTCACGCTGATCTCAAAGGACCAAAAGTAAAATATAAACTGCACTATGGTTGATGTACGGGGAGACGTTTTACGGCCGCCACACGGCACAACACCAGCTGCAGTGAAGGCAAATAAAAATCAAAAATGAGTTCCTTTAAGAGCAATGAAAACATTCATAAGAAAGAAGATGGGTCATACTACGTAGTTTCGGCTAATAAAGCCTCATCAGTGACCCTGTAATGATCCGGCAAAGAAAGCCAGAGGAAGCATACTGCAATTTTGCAAATTTCGAATAGGCAGTCGATTCAAAGACTGATATAAATCAAAATGGGGTCCAGATAATTAAAAACCTGTCTAGAATATGAGTCTAAACTAATAATAAACCTGGTTATGTAATGTATAACCATGGACCATCTGTTTATGTGGAGGGTGCCTTGTCACTCTCATAGAGTGACATTTGGCGACATTAAATTTCATGAGCCATGCCTCTTCCCAGGTAGCCAACTTTTCGAAGTCATCTTGAAGTATCTGTAGGTCATCAGACCCTCTTATATTTCTATACAGTACACAATCGTCAGCGAAAAGGCGGATTGTAGAGTTGATGTTGTCTGGCAGGTCGTTAATAAAAATCAACAAGAGGGCCATGATGGCCCTGGATCGCTCACCTGATCCATAGAGTAATAAGTGGGCCTTGGGGAGGGCCATTATTGATGCCAGGCTATAATGTGCATAAAGTTGAATGAGGTCTAAAAAGGTGAAGCTTCATACCAAATATCAACAAAAGCTATAATTTTAACAATCTTGGCAAAGGTCCACTAGATGGAGCTACACACCAAATATCAAAAACCTGGGCCTTGCAGTTTCAGAGAAGAAGATTTTTTTAAAGATATTCCCTACATAAGCCTATATAAAACCAAATGGCCATGGGGCGGGGGCATGTTTGGCCTCAGGGCTATAAGCTAAACAATCTTGATAGAGGTCCACTAGATAAAGCTTCACACCAAATATCAAAGACCTGGGCCTTGCTGTTTCAGAGAAGAAGATTTTCAAAGATTATCTCTATATAAGTGTATGTAAAACCAAAGGGCCCCAGGGCAGGGACATTTGTGGCCCAGGGGAAATAATGTAAACAATCTTGGAAACGGTCTACTAGATGAAGCTCCATACCAAATATCAAAGACATGGTCCTTGCAGTTTCGGAGAAGAAGATTTTTAAAGATTTCCCTATGAAAGTCTATGTAAAACCAAAGGGTCTCGGGGCGAGTGGGGGGCATTTTTGGCCCCAGGGCAATAATTTGAACAATCTTGATAGAGGTCCACTTGATGAAAATTCACACCAATTATCAAAGACCTAGGCCTTGTGGTTTCACAGAAGAAGATTTTTAAAGATTTTCCCTATATAAGTCTATGTAAAACCAAAGGGCCCGAGACGGGGGCATTTTTGGTCTCAGGGCTATAATTTGAACACTCTTGGTAAAGGTCCACTAGATGAAGCTTCATACCAAATATCGAAGACCTAGGCCTTGTGGTTTCAGAAGATTTTTCAAGATTTTCCCGATGTAAGTCTAGGTAAAACCAAAGGGCCCCGGAGCAGGGGCATTTTTGTCCCCAGGGATATGATTTGAACAATCTTGGTAGAGGTTTACAAGATGATGCATCATAACAAATATCAAAGACCTTGGTCTTGCGGTTTCAGAGAAGAAGATTTTTAAAGATTTTCCCTATATAAGCCCATGTAAAAGCAAAGGGCCCCGGGGCGGGGGGCATTTTTGGCCTGTGCACTATAATTGAACAATCTTGGTAGGGATCCACTAGATGAAGCTTCATACCAAATAACAAAGACCTGGGCCTTGCGGTTTCAGAGTAGAAGATTTTCCCTATATAAGACCATGTAAAACCAAAGGGCCCCGGGGCAGGGGAATTTTTGGCCCCAGCACTATAATTTAAACAATCTTGGTAGGGGTCCACTAGATGAACCTTCATACCAAATATCAAAGACCTGGGCCTTGCGGTTTCAGAGAAGAAGATTTTTAAAGATTTTCCCTATATAAGCCAATGTAAAACCAAAAGGGCCCCGGAGCGGGGGCATATTTGACCCCAGCACTATAATTTGAACAATCTTGGTAGGGGTCCACTAGATGAAGCTTCATACCAAATATCAAAGACCTAGGCCTTGCGGTTTCAGAGAAGAAGATTTTTAAAGATTTTCCCTATATAAGCCCATGTAAAACCAAGGGCCCCGGGGTGGGGGCATTTTTGGCCCCAGCACTATAATTTGAACAATCTTGGTAGGGATCCCCTAGATGAAGCTTCATATTAAATAACAAAGACCTGGGCCTTAAGGTTTCAGAGAAGAAGATTTTTAAAGCTCTTCCCTATATAAGCCCATGTAAAACCAAAGGGCCACGGAGCAGGGGCATTTTTGGCCCCAGCACTATAATTTGAACAATCTTGGTAGGGGTCCACTAGATGAAGCTTCATACCAAATATCAAAGACCTGGGCCTTGCGGTTTCAGAGAAGAAGATTTTTAAAGATTTTCCCTATATAAGCCCATGTAAAACCAAAGGGCCCCGGAGCAGGGGCATTTTTGGCCCCAGCACTACAATTTGAACAATCTTGGTAGGGGTCCACTAGATGAAGCTTCATACCAAATATCAAAGACCTGGGCCTTATGGTTTCAGAGAAGAAGATTTTTAAAGATTTTCCCTATATAAGCCCATGTAAAACCAAAGGGCCCCGGAGCGGGGGCATTTTTGGTCCCAGCACTATAATTTGAACAATCTTGGTAGGGGTCCACTAGATGAAGCTTCATACCAAATATCAAAGACCTGGGCCTTGTGGTTTCAGAGAAGAAGATTTTTAAAGTTTTTGGTGAAAAAAATCTATTTTTGGCTCCTATGACCTAGATGTGCAACGGACCGGAACCATTTGAACAACTTTGAAAGGGGACCACCTAAGGATCATTCCTGTGAAGTTTGGTCAAAATCCAATCAGTGGTTTAGGAGGAGATGTCGTTTAAAGAAATTGTTTACGGACGGACGGACGGACGCACGCACGCACGGACGCACGGACGACGGACGAAAAGTGATCCCAAAAGCTCACCTCGTCACTACGTGACGGTGAGCTAAAAACAATATCGGTCCCAGCACGGAACCTTGTGGGACACCAGACAGCACCGGGGCGGGGTCAGAGCAAACACCGTCAAGTACGACTCTTTGTGTTCGTCCGGATAGCCAAGCAGAAATCCACTGGAGGGTATCATTTCGGATCCCATAGTACTCCAGTTTATACAGAAGTCTTCTGTGGGGGACTTTATCGAAAGCCTTAGCGAAGTCCATAATAATTAGGTCTGTTTGTTTGTGACCCCTATTATGGGCCCCGTCCAGGTTTTCCTGTAGGTCGTGGATGAACTGGACAAGCTGGGTCTCACATGACCTACCGCTTCTAAATCCATGTTGGGATTCGACAAGGATCTTGTGCTCTGAAAGATGTTGCATGATTTTGCCCACGATGATGTGCTCCAGAGACTTACAGCAAATACAAGTCAGTGATACAGGCCTATAATTGGCAGGGTCATACTTTTCCCCTTTCTTGTAAATGGGTGCCACATTGGCTTGAAGCCAATCATCTGGGACCTTACCCTGGGCCAGGGACTGATTGAAGATGCAGGCAAGGACTGGAGCAATTTCTGCGCTGCATTCTTTTAACACGCGGGCGCTGAGGTCAGCAGGACCTGAGGATTTGTGGGGGTTAAGACGGTCTAGTAGTTTTTTGACCCCATTTGGGTCAATGAATAGGTCATCTATGTCTGGATAGGGGCTTGGTCCTTTTGATGGAGGGGCACCTACTTGTTACCGGGTGTACACAGACTCAAACTGTCTGTTGAGTATATCAGCTTTGTCTTTGGCTCCAGTTTTCAAGGTTCCATTTTCTCTTAGACAAGCTACACCCGTGGAATCCTTCTTCAAGTTTTTCATAAAGGACCAAAATTTTTTTAGCCGATCGTTTTGGTTACAGTCTTCTATAGCAGTATCTGTATCCAGGGGATTGAAGATATTGGAGACGAGTTTACATTTCGTCATCTTAGACGGGATAAACTTGTTTACCGCACTGAGTAAGACCGTCTTAAATTCAATCCACATCTCATTAACATCAACGTGAGCAAAGTCCTGCGACATAAAACGGTCTGCAAAAGCAAGCATGTGGTCTTTCAGACCCTGCATATCAGCCCGTTTATAGAGGTCAACCTTACGAGGAGACTGAACGACCCTTTTAGCTTTTATGTCATACTCTACCAGCACTATATCATGGTCTGCTCGACCAATAGGTGGCATTCCCTTAACTCTTGTAACTGGGGTTGGATTGTTAGTAAGAAGGATATCTAGGGTCCGTTCTTGTCTTGTAGGGATATCGACAACCTGGGAGAGGCAGTGCTCCTGGACAATGTCAATCAAATTGGTCTGTACCTGTCTTTTGGGCATGCCCAAAGGTACATAAAGCTTATTCCAATCAATGTCCCCACAATTGAAGTCACCTCCAAGAAGGACATGGGCATTTTTGCAAGACATGATTCGTTTTAGAGAACTATTTAGTTGATCCAAGTAGTCCGGATCAGAAATATCTGGGGGCCGGTAGAAGGAGCCCAGGTACAAAGTTTTACAGCCCATAATTTGAAGTTTGACCCAAACAAGTTCACAATCAGTCTCAAGTTCTGTCACCTCAGTACAAATCAAATCCCTCTTGAAACATACAAATACGCCCACATGGGCATCTCCAACTCGGTCCTTCCTAATGGCATCATATCCATCAGGAAAAATTTCCGAGCTGGCTATGTCCGGAGACAACCAGGATTCACAACCCAAGATAATGTCCGGTTTCGCTGTATCAACAATTGTCTGAAGTTCAGGTTTCTTGTTCTTGATCGATTGACAATTCATAATCAGGATCCGAAGTGGGTGATTTAAAACAGACTTTTTGCCTGTTTTAGGTCTTTGATGCTGCACTCCAACAGGAGAAGAATGAGCGGTTGGTGTGCCTAAGTCAGTTGGGATTGGACTGTCAGGGATTGACAGGGAGTCAAAACGATTGCTCGTCTCAATCAGGCCTAATGTATCAAACAAAGAAGTTGAGAAGTTTGGCATGCCACAGTTCAGGCATTCCCATGCCAAACTTCTATCCAGAGGCTGATTGTAAATAGAGTACATCCTGGAATCCATTCCCTGGCAGTCAATGTGGTACCATTTGTTACATGAATCACAGACTATAGCCCGGTCATCCAAGCCAACCGCAACCTCGCAAACGCCACATGGGAAATGTGAGGAAGAAAGGGATGTAGGACAGGGATTGAGTTCTGTGTCCCAAGAATTACTAATGATAATAAAGAAAATGTACAAATATGCCAATCTCTGGGAAGTCTTCTGAAAGTCCTTAAATTTCTTCATGTTATTAAACAAACATGTTCCCATCAAATGTGGCAGGCCTTCATCTATCTGCAAATCACAGTAAAACTTACCACTGTAACCCAATTTCACTGGAAACAGGTGAAAACTGCCGAGGTAAGAGTCCGTCTCTTCAAAACCGACGCGAATCTTCATGGCCACAAGGGCAGCACTGAAGAGAAATGTAAACAACCACTGCTTCATGACTAGCTATGTCAATATAGCAAAATATAGTTACAATTTCTGATCTAAGGTCCAACTATGCACTAGCACATAAATTCCAAATGGAATTTGGCCAAAAAGCTAGTTTATAGTAGGTCGCGAAAACTTATGACATGAAAACAGGAAGTACGGTGGCCATCTTGGAACAATGGCTCATGGGATTGGCTGGGACTTACCACACAAAAAATGAAAATATCTTAAAGAAAACACAAGGGAATACCCAATATCATAGATATGCACTTTCAGAAGGTAATCTTGTAAATTTCTGCTGAGTAGTTTAGTCAGAAACGCTCAATTAAGGTTAAAATTGACCCAAAACGGCACCCGGAGAAACGGAAGCGCCAAACAGTGTAAAAGCCAACACCCTGCGCATCCATGGCAAACGAGCCATCGGTGTTCGAGCCATCGAAGTTCTACTGTACTTTTGTAGAATGTGCTACTGCAAACAATGCCAACTCAGCAACATCTGGTCAAAATCAGATTTTCCATTGTCTGCAATAGTTGCTATAGCAACAGATAAGGTTCATATTTTTGTGATAACTGAACCAAGCTTGATTAAAAAGAATCAATTCATTCATGAGATCCAGTGAAGACAAGTGAGAAATTGGATAATCATTAAACTTCCACTTGCCCTGCATTGCAAAATTTGAATGCACCTATTGTAAATTTGTAAATTTACACTGGGTAAAATCCAAATTATCATTTGCCAACATGGTTTCTGCTTAAATTTGGACTACAACAATGTTATCCCATTTAAGACCAAATGGAATCTTCCTCCTTATAAATAGCAGAAGTCCATTTCAAAATTTAGGGGTGTCAGGTTGTGTTTTCTTCAAAATTTATTTGGAAAATGTCTGAACTTTTTTGCAAACAGTGTAGGCCATGATCAGCCGCCGCGTTCTGCGGCGTCTGATCTGGGCCTGCACTGTTTGTCATCATACCCGTTTAGGGGTTTCCAGTCTGAAATGGGTTAATAGGTTGTGGTGTAACTAGCTTTTTTTTTTGAATGATTGTGGCTGCTGAAGAAAGGTGGCCATTGAATCTAAGTGATCATTACAAGATTAACAGTACCTCTTACTCTTCCAGGCATGTACTATATCAGATTCAATACTGTGTTTCTCTGCTAGGGAATCCAACAGGTGGTAGAGAAAGTGGACATGCGGTGGTACAGTATCAGCTCTTAACACAGTATCATAGATGGCGCGAACATACTCCAGAATTGATTGCTGAAAGAAACATAGTGAAACTTTGATTGTTCCAACATTGAAGGCTTGTTTACAAATAATACACCACAACCTCTTTATAACACTATTAATGGGGTCCAAAGCAGAAACCATGTTAGCTAAACAACCGTGTTATATCCAAACAAAAATGTATAGATTATATAGAAAAATGACCATTTATGGTCATTTTTCTATATAAACGATACATTTTTGGGATCCATCTTGAAACCGTGTTATAGCGAACCATGTTATAATGAGGTTGTGGTGTACTACCACAAAAATCTAAAAGAATTGGGACACCTTTAGGACTTACTGTAATTCTCCTAAAAGTTTTACAAATCTGTTTCATGAGCCAGAAAGGAGTCCAAAAGACTCTGACAAAATGGCAAACAGTGTAGACCCTGATCAGACTGCTCCTTCAGGAGCAGTCTGATTTGGGTCCTCACTGTTTGCTTAGGTCTATCTTTTCCAGTACTTAGGATCAAACTTCTTGAGTCCCTAGGCAAAATTTCACATAACTGTTTGGGATCATTTAGGAGGAATTTTCTTATGTTATCTTTACTGTGTTTCTCTGCTAGGGAATCCAACAGGTGGTAGAGGAAGTGGACATGTGGTGGTACAGTATCAGCTCTTAACACAGTATCATAGATGGCGCGAACATACTCAAGAATTGATTGCTGAAAGAAACATAGTGAAACTTTGATTGTTCCCAACATTGAAGGCTTGTTTACAAATAATACACCACAACCTCTTTATAACACTATTAATGGGGTCCAAAGCAGAAACCATGTCAGCTAAATAACCGTGTTATATCCAAACAAAAATGTATAGATTATATAGAAAAATGACCATTTATGGTTATTTTTCTATATAAAATACATTTTTGGGATCTATCTTGAAACCGTGTCCAATCCAAAACCGTGTTATAACGAACCGTGTTACAATGAGGTTGTGGTGTACTACCACAAAAATCTAAAAGAATTGGGACACCTTTAGGACTTACTGTAATTCTCCTAAAAGTTTTATAAATCTGTTTCATGCTCCAGAAAGGAGTCCGAAAGACTCTGACAAAATGGCAAAAGGTGTACACCCAGATCAGGAGCAGTCTGATCTGGGTTTGCACTGTTTGCTTAGGCCTACATGTACTTTACCCACTACTTAGGATCATTACAGTATTTCATTCTGCTTCCATGCAGAGCTGAAACCGACTGCACATGGGTACTGGTAAAACGCTACCACCCTACTTAATGTAGAGAAATTCTTATTTAAAAAAAAACAAAAAAACACACACACAAAAAAACAACAAAAAAAAAAAACAAGAGGGCCATGATGGCCCTGGATTGCTCACCTGATCCATAGTATAACAAGTGGGCCCCAGGGAGGGCCATTATTGGCCCCAGGGCTTTAATGTGCATAATGTTGAGGGAGGTCTTAAAGGTGAAGCTTCATACTAAACATCAACAAAGGCTATAATTTGAACAATATTGGCAAAGGTCCACTAGATGAAGCTACACAACAAATATCAAAGACCTGGCCCTTGTGGTTTCAGAGAAGAAGATTTTTTTTAAAGATATTCCCGTCATAAGCCTATGCAAAAACAAATGACCCCGGGGCTATATAAGTCTATGTAAAACCAAAGGGCTCCGGGGTGGGGGCATTTGTGGCCCCAGGGCTATAATTTGAACAATCTTTGTAGAGGTCCACCAGATGAAGCTCCATACCAAATATCAAAGACCTGGGCCTTGCAGTTTGCTGAGAAGAAGATTTTTAAAGAACCAAAGGGTCTCTGGGCGGCGACATTTTTGGCCCCAGGGCTATAATTTGCACAATCTTGATAGAGGTCCACTAGATGAAATTTCACAACAAATATCAAAGACCTAGGCCTCGTGGTTTCACAAAAGAAGAATTTTTAAGATTTTCCCTATATAAGTCTATGTAAAACCAAAGGGGACCCAGAGCGAAGGCATTTTTGGTTTCAGGGCTATAATTTGAACAATCTTGATAGAGGTCCACTAGATGAAGCTTCATTCCAAATATCAAAGACCTAGGCCTTGTGGTTTCAGAGAAGAAGATTTTTAAAGATTTTCCCTATATTAGTCTATGTAAACCAAAGGTCCCCGGAGCATTTTTGGCCCCAGGGCTATAATTTGAACAATCTTGGTAGATGTCCATTAGATGAAGCTTCATACCAAATATCAAAGTCCTGGGCCATGCGGTTTCAGAGAAGAAGATTTTTTAAGATTTTCCCTATGTAAGTCTATGTAAAACCAAAGGGCCCCAGAGCGGTGACATTTTTGGCCTCAGGGCTATAGTTTGAATGATCTTGATAGAGGTCCACTAGATGAAGCTTCATACCAAATATCAAAGGCCTAGGCCTTGTGGTTTCAGAGAAGAAGATTTTTAAAGATTTTCCCTATATTAGTCTAAGTAAAACCAAAGGGCCCCGGAGCGGGGGCATTTTTTGCCCCAGCACTATAATTTGAACAATCTTGGTAGGGGTCCACTAGATGAAGCTTCATACCAAATATCAAAGACCTGGGCCTTGTGGTTTCAGAGAAGAAGATTTTTTAAGTTTTCAGTGAAAAGAATCTGTTTTTGGCTCCTGTGACCTAGAAGTGCAACGGACTGGAACCATTTGAACAATTTTGAAAGGGGACCACCTCAGGATCATTGCTGTGAAGTTTGGTCAAAATCCAACAGTGGTTTAGGAGGAGGTGTCGTTTGAAGAAATTGTTTACGCACACACGCATGGACGGAGGACAAAAAGTGATCCCAAAAGCTCACCTCGTCACTGCGTGATGTGAGCTAAAGACAACAACATCATAGATTAAAAAGAAACAACAACAAAAAAAAAAACAACAAAAAAAAACAAACAAGAGGCCCATGGGCCACTACACTCAGCAGAGGTCATGTGGTTTCCTACCATATACAGGCAAGGTGCCCATTTTTGGTCAAGTGATAATGTTTAACTGCCTCACCCCCATAGAGGCTTTTCATGTAATTTGGTTTCGATCAGCACAGCTCTTTTACTGGAGAAGAAGATAAAAATACTGAATCTGAGCCATCCAAGACAAAGGTCAGTAATGACCTTGACCTTTGGAATTAATAAACTTCCATTCAGCTAACTGCAAATATCATTTTTGATGTCACAGCCTACCAGGCAATCAGAAATATCCACTACTTTGGCATTTTTCCGTACAAATGTCTAAGTGACCAAATTTGACCTTGACATAAAATAGGTCAAGGTCAACCAAGGTCATCATTTGAACAAACTTGGTAGGGCCAGAGTCCCTGATGCTGCATACCAAGTTTCAAGATCATTGGCAATTCGGTTCTTGAGATGAAGATTTTTAAAGGTTTTTACTATATATGGGCATGGCAGCCCATATTGGTCATGTGACCCAGTCCTCACGAACAAACTTTCTTTCCCTGATTCCATAGAGGCTACACATGTAATTTGGTTTCAATTGGTCAAGTAGTTTAAGTGAAGAAGAAAATAAAAAATACTGAATCTGAGCCGTCCTGGACAAGGGCGGTAAATGACCTTGACCTTTGGAACTGATAAACTTCTGAGAAATCTGAGAAATATTCTGAGAAATCAGAAATAAATTATTGGTTAAGACTCATATTCTAGACAGCTTTTTAATTATTTGGACCCCATTTTGATTTATATCAGTCTTTGAATCGACTGCCTATTCGAAATTCGCAAAATTGCAGTATGTTTCCTCTGGCTTTCTTTGCCGGATCATTACAGGGTCACTGATGAGGCTTTATTAGCCGAAACTACGTTGTATGACCCATCTTCTTTCTTATGAATGTTTTCGTTGCTCTTAAAGGAACTCATTTTTTGATTTTTATTTGCCTTCACTGCAGCTGGTGTTGTGCCGTGTGGCGGCAGTAAAACGTCTCCCCGTACATCAACCATAGTGCAGTTTATATTTTACTTTTGGTCCTTTGAGATCAGCGTGAATATTCTGAGAAATCAGAAATAAATTATTGGTTTAGACTCATATTCTAGACAGCTTTTTAATTATTTGGACCCCATTTTGATTTATATCAGTCTTTGAATCGACTGCCTATTCGAAATTCGCAAAATTGCAGTATGTTTCCTCTGGCTTTCTTTGCCGGATCATTACAGGGTCACTGATGAGGCTTTATTAGCCGAAACTACGTTGTATGACCCATCTTCTTTCTTATGAATGTTTTCGTTGCTCTTAAAGGAACTCATTTTTTTATTTTATTTGCCTTCACTGCAGCTGGTGTTGTGCCGTGTGGCGGCAGTAAAACGTCTCCCCGTACATCAACCATAGTGCAGTTTATATTTTACTTTTGGTCCTTTGAGATCAGCGTGAATATTCTGAGAAATCAGAAATAAATTATTGGTTTAGACTCATATTCTAGACAGCTTTTTAATTATTTGGACCCCATTTTGATTTATATCAGTCTTTGAATCGACTGCCTATTCGAAATTCGCAAAATTGCAGTATGTTTCCTCTGGCTTTCTTTGCCGGATCATTACAGGGTCACTGATGAGGCTTTATTAGCCGAAACTACGTTGTATGACCCATCTTCTTTCTTATGAATGTTTTCGTTGCTCTTAAAGGAACTCATTTTTTGATTTTTAATTCCATTCAGATGATTGTAAATACCATTTCTGATGCCACTAGCTAATATACAATCAGAAAAATCCACTGTTTTGCTATTTTTCCATACAAATGTCTAAGTGACCAAATTTGACCTTGACGTAAAACAGGTCAAGGTCAACCAAAGGTCATTATTTGAACAAATTTGGTAGACCCAGAGTCCCTGATGCTGCATACTAAGTTTCAAGATCATCGGCCATTCAGTTCTTGAGAAGAAAATTTTTAAAGCTTTTTACCATATATGGGCATGGCGGCCATATTGGTCATGTGACCCAGTCCTCACGAACAAACTTTCGTTCCCTCATTCCATAGAGGCTCCACATGTAATTTGGTTTCAATTGGCCAAGTAGTTTAAGTCAAGAAGAAGATAAAATTACTGAATCTGAGCCGTCCTGGACAAAGGTCAGTAAATGACATTGACCTGTGGAACTGATAGACTTCCATTCAGCTGTTTGTAAATACCATTTCTGATGCCACTAGCTAATATACAATCAGAAAAATCCACTGTTTTGCCATTTTTCCATACAAATGTCTAAGTGACCAAATTTGACCCTGACGTAAAACAGGTCAAGCATGGTTCATACAAAATTTTTCAGACAAAATTCCATGACTTTTCCCTGAAATGAAAGCATTTTTCCCTGACATTTTGGTTTGCATAGTTACTATAGATGACAACTTATACAGGTGGGGCAGGGCCCCGGCACACCCAGGGAGACCCCCAAGTTGGTGTCAATGAATGCATCTCTTTGTAAGGAAAAAGATCAATTTATGGTTAAGGGGTGTGGATCTGTAAGGTTTCTAAGATAGTGGGCCTTTTATGAAATGGAGGGGGTGGGGCATGACCCTGGCGCATCCCATGGGACCGCCAGGTTGGTGCCACTGAATGCATTTTATCAAAAGGAACAAGAATGCATATGGTTTGGGGGTGGGGATCTGAATGTTTTCTGAGATATATTGCCTTTTGTGAAGTGGAGGGGTTGGGCAAGGCCCCAGCTCACCCCGGGAGACCCCCCAAGTTGGTGTCATTGAATGTGTCTCTTCATAAGGAACAAGAGTATATATGGTTTAAGGGTTGGGATCTGTAAGGCTTCTGAGATATTGGGCCTTTTATGAAATGGAGGGGGTGGGGCATGACCCCGGTGCATTGGGGAGGACCCCCAGGCTGGTGTTACTGAATGTGTCTTATCAAAAGCAACAAGAATATCAATATGGTTTAGGGATGGGGATCTGAATGGTTTCTGAGTTATATTGCCTTTTATGAAGTGGAGGTGGGGATTGAATCATTAGATATAGCCATCACCAGAGTTGCTCAGGAGGTAAGGGGTGCAAATACCTTTCAGTTTCTTCTATATGGAATTTGAAAAATATGTAGAATATAGATATATGCATACAATTTAAAGTATGCTTAAATGCTGTAAGTGTGATTATAGCTTTCATGAAAAAGGAAGTATTTGAAGAAACTGCCTTAACCTTTACAAATTGGTATCTGCTCAGATCAGAAAATTCCCTGACATTTCCCTGACATTTTCCAAATTTCAAAATTTCCCTGACATTTTGTAAAATTCCCTGACAATTCCCTGACCTTGAAAAAATATTTTTTTCCCTGACTTTTCCCTGACAAGTATGAACCCTATCAAGGTCAACCAAAGGTCATCATTTGAAAAAACTTGGTAGGGCCCGAGTCCCCGATGCTGCATACCAAGTTTCGAGATCACCGGCTGTTCGGTTCTTGAGAAGAAGATTTTTAAAGGTTTTTGCCATATATGGGCATGGCGGCCATATTGGTCATGTGACCCAGTCCTCCCGAACAAACTTTCATTCCCCCTTCCCATAGAGGCTCCACATGTAATTTGGTTTCAACTGGCCAAGTAGTTTCAGAGGAGATGTTGTTTGAAAATGCTGACGACGCAGACGAAGACAGACCAATGCCTATACTATAAGCTCCCCTGGAGCCTTCGGCTCTGGTGGGCTAAAAAAACAACTGATTATGGGCACTCCTTTGAACTGCCTTATCTAAGGTGCACGCACAATCTATGTTTGCACCAGAAAAGTGTTGTCAATTTTAAAAAAATATCAAAACTTTTCAGCTTTTAAGAATATAAGGATCTTATATGGGTGTGAGGGGTGGATGGAAAAAACTGGCATGTTTTCATAATGTACCAGTGGTTCCAGTACAAATTTAATCCTTGCCCAGCTGAAATAGTTTATAGACACATCCAAACACTAAATCATCACTCAATAATACTATTTACCGAGACTTACCGGTGGTTGGCAAAAAACGTCTTTGGCCATTTATCGCCATTGTAAATGCGATGTTTTTTTCTCTCAACTTGTATTTTGTTTGGAATCCAAACGACAAAATTAACCTTTAAACATTTATAATAGACATGTCTTAGCTAGTAATTATTGATTTCTAGGAGATTTGAGGATGTTTTGATGATTAAATTACCTGTTAAACTTATGCAGGTAATGAGGCAGGACGGTCTTAATTATTTGTAATAAAAATGCGCAAAATGAATGAATGAACTCTAAAATACATTTATCAACTCATTGGAAGTGTAATTCGACCGATTTTCTGTGAAAGTCAACTAACATATGCCCGCAATATTAAATCTATTTACAATGTGTTTATATGGAACCAGGGACTTTTTGCCAACCACGAAAGATCATTACAGACTGGAGCCCCTCTCCCCCACCTTCAAAAGCAAAATAATTTGGTAATATTCTTAACCCATGTCCTGCTGAATATTCAAATATGCCATGCCCACTACTGATTATCAACCAATCAGATAGCTTGATGCAAATTATTGCAACAAAATCATAAACTGAATGGCAAACAATGAAGATCCAGATCAGATGGATCTACATTGTTTGAAAGATAAGACATATCCGGGCTCAGCAGGACAAGGGTTAAATTAACTTCTATACATGTATATCATAACTTCTATATATCACTAGACAGGACTCCCCTGAATTTCAAAACTGAGCAATGTTATATACACTGTATAAGGTGGGAGATTCTATTCACTCCCAAATAGGTGAATATATTACCTTGAATTTGAGTAGTCTATTGAGATAGAGTTCCGTCATGAGGGTGGATTTGGGATTCCCTGGTGTCAGAGTTCCTTCTTCTTGTCTTACCTGCAAAACAAAACATGCCATTTTGATATCATATCCACGTGACCTAGGACAATCTTTCATATTTCCAATACGGTCCTTTTTCTGATGAAGATTTGCAATATTCCTCTTACTAGGATGTAGGTACTCGTTAGAACCACCTCATTGAGGCGGTCCTAACAAGTACCCACAACCAATGTCTTGGAGAGACATAGGATGTAGGTATGGTTAGAACTGCCTCATTTAGGCGCTCCTAATGAGTACCCACAACCTTTGTCTTGGAGAGACATGGTACTTGGAGAGGACATAAGTCCTAACGAGTACCCACAACCTATGTCTTGGAGAGACATAGGATGTATGTACTCATCAGAACCACCTCATTGAGGCAGTTCTAAAGAGTACCCACAACATATAATGGCCCTGGATATATGTGACAGCTTCTGGGAAAGAACTTACAAGCCAGTCACCACCACCTCATGATAACACTGTTGTTGGGGCCCAAAGCAATAACCATGTTAGATAAACATTGTTACGGCCAAACAAAAATGACTATTTAGAACAAGATGTGTTTGTGAAACACGAACATGTCCCCGGGCATGATCATTTTTTTTTCAAAGTTGGTCACAGTTCAAAGTCAAGGTCACAGGTCAAGATTTTTGGTTTGAGTGGGAAGCCCTTGGCACAAGGAACTTATGTGCCAAATATGAAGGCTCTATCTTAAATGGTTTGTTTGTTTATTTGATTTGAGGTTTAACGTCCCTGTCAACACTGTAAAGGTAATTTTGGAGACGTTGCTTCCAATTTTGTGGGACTTTTACCCCGACACTGTGATGAAATGACATCTCAAGCCCTGTTGCCCAATGAAACCAAAAGGTTTTGTTAGCATGGACAGTCCGCCTCGCACCGCGGTTCCTGGACAGGCTTAGATCCTCTAAGCGGTTTACCAGTACTAGTATCAAGGTCACAGGTCAAAAATTTTTCACAAATGTAAAGCTCTTGTCACAAGGAACCTACATGCCAAATATGAAGGCTCTATCATAAATGATTCAAAAGTTATGAACACTTTTATTTGTTTGCTTAAGTAGGTCAAAGGTCAAAGTCATGGTCAAAAATTTTTGCATGAATGTAAAGCTCTTATCACAAGGAACCTACATGCCAAATATGAAGGCCCTATCCCAAACGGTTCGAAAGTTATGACCAAAATGTTAATTTTTTCTTTTAAGTACGTCAAAGGTCAAGGTCACAGATCAAAATTTTTTGAATGGATGTAAAGCTCTTGTTACAAGGAACCTACATGCCACATATGAAGGCTGTATCTCAAACGGTTCAAAAGTTATGACCAATGTTAACTTTTTCTTTTATGTAGGTCAAAGGTCAAGGTAACAGGTCAAAATTTTTTGTGTGAATGTAATTCTCTTGTCACAAGGAACCTACATGCTAAAATATAAAGGCTATATCTCACTCAAATGGTTCAAAAGTTATGACCAAAATGTTATTTTTTTTATTTTAAGTAGGTCAAAGGTCAAGGTCACAGGTCAAATTTTTTTGCATGAATGTGAAGCTCTTGTCACAAGGAACCTTCATGTCAAATATGAATACTCTACCTCCAATGGTTCAAAAGTTATGACCAACATTAAAGTTGTCCACTTACAAACCAACAAACAAACAGACAGGGCAAAAACAAAATGTCCCCGCTTTTGCTACCGGGTACATAAAAATCACTAATTTTGGTCATTGTTCTATATGAGTTCTATATTATTCTAATAAATGTTTAAACAGATGTACCACTATGGTCCCAAGTATTGGGACAGAGAGGCCTCAGCAAATTCGCCATTCCATCTGCTTTTTTGGACCCTTTGCTTGATCGTGAAACAAATTTGTTAAAATTTTAGGAAAATGACAGAAAGTCCCCATGGTTTTCATTTTTTTAGGCTTTTTACGAAATATCCAAAATTATGTATCAAAATAATGAATTTGTTTGGTTGTTAGTTTAAGAACCCATACAACAAATCATAGGTCAAATAAAGCCTGTCAGTTTACCTGGCTGCACTGTAACTGGCAAGACTATACGTAAGTAATTTACCATGCTTATACATACTTAGGGGATAACTGTATTGAAAATTGTCATTTGGGGAGGTAAATCGATGGTTTAATGGTCGGAAATTTCGTTTTACAGCAACGCGCAGAATATACCCTCGCAAAATTTTGACGTTATCCAATCAGACGTCATGTTACATACTCGACTGCATTAGAATATATAGTAAGCAGTTTACTATAACACAGATTTTTGTCTAAAGCTGACAACTGTCCTTGAATTAGATGAAGAGAGAGAATGACCACAGAAAAGAATTCATTATGAATCATACAGAAATAATATCAAATCGGCCACTATCTGATCACCTATCTGATTTCACTAAGCTACCTAGGCAGGCATTCATCACATGAAAAAGCCAGTAAAATGAAAACCACTAAACCCCACTTTATATACAGTAAACTGGGGTTTAAGGGGATGTTATTTCTGCTCCAAGACATAGGTTGTGGTTACTCGTTAGAACCACCTCAATGAGGCGGTTCTAACGAGTACCCACAACCTATGCTTGCAGTATAAATAAGATACATATCATGGATTTTCATCAGAAAAGTAGCTATTCCAGAGATGTGAAAAATGCACTATGTTGTATGGGTGTGTCATAATAATGATAATGAATTGTATTTTTAAGAGGTTAAAGTGTACTTGAGACGTCTGTCACTATGACCTGTAACTAGGGGGACAGTGGCAGCATCTGTAATCTATAGTTCACAGAACAACCACTGGTAGAGGATAACTGTATCTATACTTACAATATGCCAGTATTTGATATTGTGGTCACTTGCATCTGGAACTACGAGGGACGCTGTCGCCGCATCTGTAGAGTCCATAGAACAATCACTCGGGCAAGAAATTTGTATCTGTGCTAGGTTTGCTGAAATATGAACCAAAGTTTTTCTAGGTCTAACCCGTTCTTTGATCACAAAGCCACAAGGAAATAAATAAGACACAACCTCTTTATAACACTTTATATCACAACTTGGATTTGCATTTAACACAGTTTTGGATATAAGAGTGTTCAAACTGTAGAGATATAACACGCTTAACAGGCTTCTTTGTGGTGAGATTGTTAAACTCATTACGAACACATGCCTATACAAATACATTGTAAATTTTGTCACCGAAAAAATTTTTTTTTTCATTAGGAAAACATGTCCTTAAGAAATAATGGCGTCCAACATGGTGTCAGAAAATGATAAATATTAGGTTAAAAATAATAACATCTTTATTATTTTTGCTTTCAACATAGATTGTTGGTGCTCGTTAGAACCGCCTCAATGAGGCGGTTCTAACGAGTACCCACAATCTATGCTTTTGAGCAAAAATAATGCAGATAATGTATACCCCCGTGAATCCCAATTTTCTCTATATAAAGTGGGGTTTAGGGGGGTCTTCGTTTCACGAGTTGTTATCGTGGTGAAGATGAAAAATTGTACTATTCTTATTACTTCTGCCCAAAATGTAGACTGTGGGTACACATTAGAACCGCCTTATCGAAGCAGTTCTAACGAGTACCCACAATCTATATTTTAGAGATGAAAAAATAAGAAAAAATAATGTTTACCCCTGTAAATCCAAGTTTTACGTGTGGTTTTTATGTGATGTGAGATTTAACGTCCCGGTCAACACTGTATAGGTCATTTTGGAGACGTTGCTTCCAATTTTGTGGGATTTTTACCCGACAATGAGATAAAATGACATCTCAAGCCCTGTTGCCGAATGAAACCAAAATGGTTTATAAGCATGGACGTTCCAACCCGCACTGCTTTGCCTGGGTAGGCTTAGATCCTCTAAGCAGTTTACCAATACTCATGTGCGGGTCGGTTTCAGCTCTGCGTGGAAGCATCATGTAGCCTATCTATTTATTCAAGCCCCAATGGGCTGGGGCACAAAAGTGGGGCTCAAGGGGTGCAGACTTATATAGGCGTGTTTTCGTGATTTGTTCTAGCAAAGCCAATTTTAATATTGTGATATTTTGTTGGAAAAATTTGAGTAGCTTTAGCCTTTGCAAAGCTACTCACATTTTTTTCAGCAAAAATAAACTACTGCATCAGATATTGTACTTGCTAGATAATTTAACCCATAAAATGTCAATCACGACAATTGTCGTCTGCTTTGCCATCTGCCAGTTACCTTAAAAGTAATTTTTTTGCAAACAATGTGGACCCAGATCAGATTGCTCCAGGCCAACACTGTTTGCCTGTATGCTAAAATAAGTTTTAAAATGTTTGTCAAAAAATTCAGCAGACGACAATTTCAGATGTAGTTTTTCTTGGCATCTTAATGGTTAACATTTTAATCCTGACAAGTTCTTTAACCCATTTTGTACCAGCCCAAAACAGGGACCCTGGCAAACAGTGCAGGCCCAGATCAGACGCCATTTCCCGAAAACACGACCTGACACCCCTGAATTTCCAAATGGACTCCTGCTATATATAAGGAAGAAGATTCCATTTGGTACAAAAAGGGTTAAGCTAACATGGGCTGTCCTCAGTTAGCTGTGGATCTGACAAGTGATCAGGAGGTCAAGGGTTTGAAACCCGCCATGTTGGCAACATTCTTCGATAGAGATTTATCATGTGGTAATTTCTATGATACTAATTCACCTTCCACTGATTCAATAAGGGCAGCTCTATCGGTCTCTGGTAAAAGAATGTGCACTGTACTGATTAACCGCTTATGTGACACCCTGCCCAGGAAAAGTGTGGTGAGCTAACTGAGCAGCTGGATATGACCTACATAGTGTTGACTAGGCCACTAAACTCCCAAACAAACGAAAGCCAACAATGCATTGAACAACTAGGCTTTATTAACCCTTATGCTGCCGAGAAAAACTACATCTTACAATGTCGTCTGTTTTTGCTGACTGCTGAAACTTCTTGCTAACTTTTCAAACACATTTTTGCATACAGGCAAACATTGTGGACCCTGATCAGACTGCTCCTAGCAGTAGGAACAGTCTGATCTAGGTCTCTAAGCAAACAGTGTGGACCCTGATCAGACTGCTCCTAGCAGTAGGAACAGTCTGATCTGGGTCTCTAAGCAAACAATGTTGACCCTGATCAGACCGCTCCTAGAAGCGCAGTCTGATCTGGGTTCACATCCTTTGCATGAGTTCATTTTAAAGGAAATAGCAGACAACATAGCAGATGACAATTGTTGTGATTGGCATCTAAGGTTTAAGTTATGGCCAATATTGAAATTACTAGCCAGCGGGCATATGACGTCTTAGCAACGTTGCATCAACGTCGATGCAAAGTCATGACGTCTAAGCAACGTTGCATCAACGTCGATGCAACGTCATGATGTTGCATCGACGTTGATGCGATGTTGTACACACATTGTGTGCCTGCTGGGTAATTACCATAGTCTTGTTCTTGAGCAGCATCCGCAACCTGTGGGTCTATCAAAGCCATGTTGCTGCCATCTTGAACATTGTAGTGAGCAAGCGTGTTCAGCCGCACCCAGTCTCCATGTCTCTTGCTGGTATTATCTACATCTCGTAGCCTTAAACTGCCACTCATTCCAGCATGCCACTCTGTGAGGAATAAATAAATAGAGCTGTATTGTGAGAAACATGTTTTATGATGTTTGCGAGCAACGAAGATACAGATCAACCTTTATATTACATGCATAACAGAGAAAAACCATGATTTCTATCAGACATAAACTTAGTACAGTAGAACTTCGATGGCTCAAACACCGATGGCTCAAACACCGATGGCTGAGTCGAACCCGTTCTTGAGTCCCTATGGAATTTCTCTGCATAAGAAATAGGGAGGGTAAAATTGAGGATATTTTCGTCTATTATCTTGGAAATGTATGCTGTGTGTACTCATTAGAATCGCCTCATTTAGGCGATTCTAATGAGTACACACAACATACATTTTTCATTATAGAACATCGTAAAGATGTCCTAAAGTAAGTGGTTATGCCTCCTGACAGTAACCTCAGTGACTCGAACTACCCCTGTCTCGAACAGATTTTCATGGTCCCAAAGGTGTTCGAGCCATTGAAGTTCGACTGTATTTTGCTTTTTGCTAAGAAGAAATATTTCCTCTCAACCAGGGAAATAAATCTTAGTAGCTGGAACTACTTTTGGCACAAGCTACAATGTACTGCTTTTGCAATGAAATTGCTATATTCAAACGCGGGAAAGTTTCAGACACGTCAATGTTATTCATGATGTTGTCATCTCAATGATGTCTGAAAAGATATCAACAGACGTTCAGAATGCGTGACTTTCGAATCCTGTGCCTAAGCACACTCATTTCTTTATAGGATGTTCAACCTCCCTTGGTTTATAAATCCCATATATAAAATGGGTTGAGTAATAAACTCTATGTATTCGCTGCTTGGAAAGTAAGTACCTCTAGTTTCTGTATCTAAAATTTAAAGGTTTCATGGCCTGCTCATCTACACAGACAAGCAAGTCATATCTTACCCAATAAAAAACTGCAGAAGATGCGTTTTAGCAGAGCAGAGCTCAATAAATGGAAAAATAAATCAGCTAAGTAAAGCAATAATGATCTTCAGTTATGGGTACACAGTGAAGATAAAATCTGGGTCAGTTGTTCAAAGCGTTGTTAGCTTAAGGAGCTAGTTAGTGGTCAATCTTTTAACTATTCTAGCAAGTACAATATCTAAAATTTTATTTTTGCTGAAAAAATGTGAGCAGCTTTTGCTTCTCCAAAAGCTACTCACATTTTGAAGCAAAAATATTAGTAGATTTGCATATTGAATGATCAAAGTTTAATGATTCATTACTACTACAACTTCGATAATTTGGAACAACTGGCCCCAAACAGCTTTTCCTGTTAACCCTGAAGGACCTTTGGGGCAATCAGTCATGCCATGCACTGTGAAGACTGATTACAATGCAGAAACTTTTTTTTCTTGGTTTTGTTTTTGGCCGCTTCAAGATTATATCACTTATCTGAAGCCAATCATTAAACAGAGGTGGGCAAAAACCAGGATACCCAGAGAAAAATAACCTGATCTTCCATTGCAGTTCTTGGAACCCCACATGTTACCTGAGCAAGGCTCGAACCTACAGCAGTTAGAGACCTAATGATTAAGAGACAGTCCTCTGGGAGGCCTGTCAGCAGAGATGTGCAGGCTGATATAAGTTTTCACTAAGCACACATTCATTATAAGACACATTTTAACACTATCTAGTGGATGGCTGCCTGTATCTACATTTTTTCTAATATAAGCTCCCTGGATTGTAAACCGCTTAGAGGATCAAAGCCTGCACAGGCAATGCAGTGCGAATCAGTCTTATAAACCCTATTGCTTGAGATGTCATTTCATCTCAGTGTCGGGTAAAAGTCCCACAAAATTGGAAGCAACATCTACAGTGTTGTGGGGGACTCAAACCTCTAATCAAACAAACAAAACAGGCTCCCTGGATCTACATTGTTTGCAAATACAGGCTCCCTGGATCTACATTGTTTGCAAAAACAGGCTCCTTTGATCTATATTGATGCAAATACAGGCTCCCTGGATCCACTGTTTGCAAATATAGGCTCCATAGATCTAAAATTGTTTGCAAATACAGCCTCCCTAGATCTACATTATTTGCAAATACAAGCTCCCTGGATCTATATTGTTTGCAAATACAGGCTCCCTGGATCTACACTGTTTGCAAATACACGCTCCCTGGATCTACATTGTTTGCAAATATGGGGTCCCTGGATCTACATTATTTGCAAATACAGGCTCCCTGGATCTACACTGTTTGCAAATACAGGCTCCCTGGATCTACATTGTTTGCAAATATTGGGTCCCTGGATCTACATTATTTGCAAATACAGGCTCCATGGATCTATATTGTTTGGAAATACAGGCTCCCTGGATCTACATTGTTTGCAAATACAGATTCCCCGGATCTAAATTGTTTGCAAATACAGGCTCCCTGGATCTAAATTGTTTGCAAATACAGGTTCCCTGGATCTAAATTGTTTGCAAATACAGGCTCCCTGGATCTACACTATTTGCAAATACAGGCTCCCTGGATCTACATTGTTTGCAAATACAGCCTCCCTGGATCTACATTATTTGCAAATATAGACTCCCTGGATCAACATTGTTTGCATATACAGGCTCCCTGGATCTATATTGTTTGCAAATACAGGCTCCCTGGATCTTCATTGTTTGCAAATATAGACTCCCTGGATCTACATGTATATTGTTTGCAAATACAGGCTCCCTGGATCTACATTGTTTTCAAATATGGGGTCCCCGGATCTACATTATTTGCAAATACAGGCTCCCTGGATCTATACTGTTTGCAAATACAGGCTATCTGAATCTACACTGTTTGCAAATACAGGCTCCCTGGATCTAGTGTTTGCAAATATGGGGTCCCCAGATCTACATTATTTGCAAATACAGGCTCCCTGGATCTATATTGTTTGCAAATACAGGCTCCCTGGATCTACATTGTTTGCAAATACAGACTCCCTAGAGCTATATTGTTTGCAAAAACAGGGTCCTTGGATCTACACTGTTTGTAAATACAGGCTCCCTGGATCTACACTGTTTGCAAATACAGCCTCCCTGGATCTACATTATTTGCAAATATAAACTCCCTGGATCTACATTGTTTGCAAATACAGGCTCCTGGGATCTATACTGTTTGCAAATACAGGCTCCTGAGATATATACTGTTTGCAAATACAGGCTCCCTGGATCTATATTGTTTGCAAGTACAGGCGCCCTGGGTCTACGTTGTTTGCAAATACAGATGTTGTTGTGTTCAGCGGCCAAAGGCTAATATTCTCCAAATTATGTTCTTCAAAGGTGTACTTGTATCTGGAGTCAACTAATAGAGCTGGCACTTTTTTCAACCAAAAGTACTGATATTTTTCTTATTTCTGCACGAAAACGTATGTTGTAGGTATTCATTAGAAGCGCCTCAGTGAGGCGCTTCTAATGAATACCCACAACATGTTTTCGTGCCGAAATAAGACAAGAAATCCGCAGAAGGCTATGTAGTGCCTGTGGGGGTTCAAAGTCACCAAACCATGACATCTAGGCCAAGGTCAAACATAGATGCTTGCATAAAAGTTGCCATTCTTAAATGCAAGCTTGTAATAAGTATCATTGATGAAGCTCTAATAATTCTTGAGAAATGAACTTAACCATTAGGTTGAATGCTAGGGTGGTTGCAATATTTTACAAAGTCAGTGAACCAAAAAATGTAGGTCAAGGTAAAATATGGATGCTTGCATTTAAGTTTCCATCTCCAGATATATAAGTTTGTATCAAGTATCATTAATGAATCTCTTATAGTTCTTGAGACATTAACTTGACCATTTGGGTGAACGCTAGGGTGGTTGCAATATTTTACAAAGTCAATGGACCATAAAATGCAGGTCAAGTCAAATATGGGTGCTTGCATTTAAGCTGCCACCCCCAGATACAAGTTTGTGCCAAGTATTATTAATGAAGCTCTTATAGTTCTTGAGAAATTAACTTGACCATTAGGGTGAATGCTAGGGTGGTCGCAATATTTTACAAAGTCAGTGAACCATGAAATTTAGGTCAAGGTCAAATATGGATGCTTGCATTTAAGTTGTCATCCCCAGATACAAGTTTGTACCAAGTATCATTTATGAAGCTCTTATAGTTCTTGAGAAATTAACATGACCATTAGGGTGAAGTTCGGTGAACGCTAGGGTGGTCGCAATACTTTACGAAGTCAGTGAACCATGAAATTTTGGTCAAGGTCAAATATGGATGCTAGGAGAATTAGACTGAGCTGCATGGTACTTCCAGGCAGAGCTGAAACCGACCACAGTTGGGTTCTGGTAAACCACTTAGAAGGTCTAAGCCTGCCAGACAAAGATGTGTTAGTCGGACTGTTCATGTATTATATAAATCATATTTGTTTCATTGGGCAGCAGGGCTTGATATGTCATTTCATCTCAATGTCAGGTAAAAGTTGCACAAAATTGGAAGCAACATCTCCAAAATGACCTAAATAGTGCTGACCGGGACTTTAAATCTCAATTCAAACAAACAAAGCAATTTATCACATGGGTGGAATTATCTTGATGTGAACAAATCAGCTTTACTGACCTAGTTCTAGTTCTTCTGGTTTGACAGTCAGATTTGATGCTGGATAATTTACGTAGATCTGTGTTAGGCACTTTTCTTTCACTTGCGTAATGGTATCACAGTCAAGAACTCGGCACACTTTAATGTCACGGCAATTGTCAACCACTACATTTAGTGTCTGAAAAATGAGAAAAAGCATTTTACCCATTTTGTTCTGGAAACCCGAAAAAGGGATACTTGCAAACAGTGCAGGCCCAGATCAGATGCGTCTGATCAGGGCCTACACCAGGGCTCGAAAAAATGCCGGTTTGTCGGTTCCGAACCGATTTTGGTTTTCTTAAACCGATTTTGACATCAGAAGAAGATTAAAAAATCGGTCCATAATTCAATAACATTTTTAAAAAATCGGTTCGAAAATTTTCGCTAAATCATTGTTGTAAAAACAAGCTGACCTTTTGCAACTAAAAATCCAAGCATGTATACAATAAGCGCCTGGAGCCGAAGGTGTTAGACTGGTTCATTATCTAACTAGGTGAAAATCAGACAAGTCCACGTCGGGTTCTTTGATCTCATCGCAGCAAAATTTGACCCGTGTGTCAAAAGTATTCAACCGTGAACACTTGCCTCAGGCATTATCGGTAAGCTGGCAAACAATGTGACAAGGTGAGAAAATCAGGTCAATCAATGCAGGACATACCCTAGTTTGTTTACACAAGTCATTAATTTATGGCTTACTATAGAACCGGTATTTGAATACAAAATCGTGAAATATGTATTTATATTCTTTAGTACTCGGTTCGGCCATGTAAGATTTTCAATGACTCTCGTTCGGCAATGTTTTGGTTCGAGAGTAAAGAAATGTTTTTCGATTTTTTTAACTCGTTCAAAACGATTTTTATTAAGAAATACGCTCTATGAAAATCAATGACATGAAACAGGCGTGTGTTTCGTCCGTGACTGCATTATTGTGTATTGTGTAAACGGAAACCGTAATGACGTCATTTTCCGACCACGTGGCTGCAATATCGATCGCCATTTGTAACATAGCAGTTTAGACAAAATAAATATGCGTGAAATAAGAAATATTTTAAAGGTTTTAAAACGGAAAAAAATAAAGTGACCATCGAACTGGTCTATTACTGCACCACGCCTGTTGTTTCCCTTTAGCGGTCTGCAGGTACAGAGTGACCCAGATATTGGGAAAATGAAAGTAGATGAAATCTGGCACAGAAAATGAAAGTAGATGAAATCTGAACGATGCGAGCAATAATTGCTGTTTATAATCAAGATACTGGTGCTCATATTCATTGAACAAGTGTAAGAGCAATATTGGTATGTCATTCTTTACGCTGATAACACATTTTGAAATTACAAATCACCAAGGAACTTAATGGAAATTACCGAACCGGTTCGGCATTTTCCATAATTTTTGGTGAAATCTGTCTGGACCGATTTGGATTCTTCAGTTTCTCGAGCCCTGGCCTACACTATTTGCAAAAAGTTCAGCTATTTTTCAAATCAATTTTAAAGATAACACAACCTGTCACCCCTAAATAAAGGGATGGACTTCTGCTATATACAAAGGAGAAGATTCAATTTGGTACAAATTGGGTTAAATAAGAGATAATCACGAAAACACTGTATAATTTTGCCCCCTTGAACCCCACTTTTGTATAGTAAAACTGGGGTTTGCAGGGGTAAACCTTATTTTTCTTATTTCTGTACTAAAATATAGATTGTGGGTACTCCTTAGAACCGCCTCATCGAGGCGGTTCTAACGAGTACCGACAATCTATATTTTGAGCAGAAATAAGAAAAATATCATGCTTTTTCATCTTAAAATTTTTATTTTTTCGACGATAGAAGCTACAGTAGAACTTTGATGGCTCGAACACCGATGGCTCGTTTACCATGGCTGGGTCAAAATCACTTGAGCCCCTAGGGAAATCCTCAAGATAAGAAATGGTGGGGGATGATTAAGGAGATTTTAGTCTTTTATCTTGCAAATGTATGCTGTGTGTACTCATTAGAATCCCCTCGGTGAGGCAATTCTAATGAGTACACACAGCAAACATTTTCATTATATTACATCATAAGATGTTTAAAAGTATCTCGTTATGCCTCTTGGCAGTAACCTAGAGTGGCTCAAACTACCGCTGTCTTGAATAAGTTTTCATGGTCCCAAAGGGGTTCGAGCCATCAAAGTTCGACTGTACCTACCACAATTTTTAGCAAAGGATTTGCTCCTTATGGGGGTCTACTCTTAAAGAAAAACATCAGGAAAACACTCCTACATAATTTTGATCCCCTTAAACCCCAGTTTTATATTGTAAAACTGGGGTTTTTTGGGGTGTACATTATTTTTTCATACTTCTGCGGAAAAACATAGATTGTGGGCACTCTTTAGAACCGCCTTGCTGAGACACTCTAATGAGTAACCACAATCTATGTTTTTGAGCAGAAATATGAAAAAAAATCCAAATTTTTTTTTTTTATCTGAAAATTATCATTCTTTTCTCAGTAAAATTATTAATATATTTGAATAGGCCTGTTTTTTTGCGATTAGACCTGTGAAAAGTTCAGCCACTTTCTAAGTAAATTTCTAAGAATAACTCAACCTGACACTCCCTAATGCTCTGCATGCTGGGTATTTTTCTTCAGCAGACACTTTGAAATATTTTCTAATTTTTCCCAGAAAATAGGATTTGACATCTCATGCAAATTGTCTGCTGTACACAAGATGTCAAGTCCTTTTTTTCTGGTGGAAAAAAGTAAAATATCATCAATTTGTTGTCTGCTGAATTAACCTAGATCTAGTAGAGGTTAATTTCAAAACAGATTTTTGCTATATAGATTGTGTAAAGGGGAAGATTTCATTCATTACAAAATGGTAATAGGATTGACCCTTGACCTGCTGAATATTTAAATATGCCACACCCACCACTGATTATAAGCCAATCAGATTTCTTGATGCAAATCATTGCAACAAATTCATAAACTGAATGACAAACAATGAAGATCCTGATCAGATGGCTTCTTCAGAAGCCATCTGATCTGGATCTACATTGTTTGAAAGCTGAGACATATCCGGGCTCAGCAGGACAAAGGTTTTTAACTTACAAGGCACTTGGCTTCAAATGTTGGCTCATCTGAGCCCTGTTTGGAATGTTGACTGTATTTCTTCAGTAGTTTTTCTTCTGACAGGGTGTACTTCGCATGGTTGTAGATGGCATCAATTGGTCCCGCCTCCATGTGTAACTGGGTTGCTTTGTATAACAGGTAGAGGGGGTAGCCAGACTGGGACTGAATGAAATAAAAATAGTTATAGAGGATCTTACATTCGTGCTCATGTATTATTGAATTTATTAAACGAGTTGAGGAAAATGGATAAAATGCGAGGCTGTGCCGAGCGTTTTATCCCTTTTCCTCAACAAGTTTAATAAATTCAATAATACATGAGCACGAATGCAAGATTCTATTTATCATATGACATTTAAAACGCATTTTATCCACGATTGTTTACAAAAATATCAATATTCTACCATTAGTAAACGCGACGTCGTTAAGGACGTAGTACATGTAACGCTATGGGACGTATCTAGCTAATTTGCATATTTAATCCACTAGTGGATTATCGAAAATATTACATGGCGTTATTACACTCTCAGACGCGATGTCATATGATAAATCATGTTAATGAGTATGTATAATTAGAAAGCCGATAAACCAGGGCATTGAGCTAAACTGGTCGCACACATGTATGTTCTGTGGAAGGGTCACCACATGTCTAATTTAGTCTGATAGCACATGATGTTCTTGTACACCCGAGGTGCATTCAACAGCTTGGGCGCTCATCCAGAGCTCACTTGGTTACCTATGTTATGTAGGCAACAAAGTGAGCTCTCAGTTGCCTATGTTATGTAGGCAACAAAGTGAGCTCTTGGCAGGCCCCCGCTTTGTTGAACGCACCTCTGATAAGGAAATCTTGGATTTTATCCTGGAATAAGATAATCTGACATTTGCATTGGCTACAGAAATTTTTTATCACAACTTGTTTATCCCACCCTCGAGGACAAAACTTCAACGGAAAATGTATATCTAATGCATTAAAAACAATTAAGATTGAACACAGCATGATATTTTTTCATTTTTGGTCTTTCTCATTCCTTGTGTTTTACTTTACTTATATGATGAACTATCTATAGCACATAACATCATGTCATACTTTGTCTTGGCAATGCAACAACGCAAACCGGCGAGAGATGATGCAGTTATCCAATAGAAATGCTCCTAAAGATAGCAAATAAATTGAAAAGGAAGAGGCCCATGGGCCACAATGCTCACCAGAGCTCAGGTGGACATTGCCCAACTGCACACTGGAAACCAGATAGAATTGTAATTAACTGATTATAAAGTCTCCCAACTGATTGATTGTTTTGGGTTTAACAACACGTCAACCCTTTGAATTTTTTAAGTTTTTCAAAGGGCCATAACTCTGAGAGTATTGAAGCTACAGTTAGGTAACTTGCCATAAAGTTGTGTAATGATGATGAGACCATATATTTAAAGTTTGAAGTTGATAGATTTGACTGTTTGTACGTAATTAAGAAAAAAACATGAAAAAGTTGTTTTTTTTTTTTTTAGTTTTTCAAAGGGCCATAACTCTGAGAGTATTGAAGCTACAGTTGGGTAACTTGCCATAAAATTATGTAATGATGATGAGACCATATATTTAAAGTTTGAAGTTGATAGGTTTGACGGTTTGTAAGTTATTAAGATAAAACATGAAAAATGTGGACATTTTTTAAGTTTTTCAAAGGGCCATAACTCTGAGAGTATTGTAGCTACAGTTACCTAACTTGCCATGAAATTGTGTAATGATATTGTGACCTTATATTTAAAGTTTGAAGTTGATGCCTCTAACGTTTTTTAAGTTAAGAAAAAACATAAAAAATGTGGATGGACAGACAGACGGACGGACAGACAGGGTGATTACTATAGGGCACCCGCAAATATATTTGCGGGGCCCTAATAACACACTCCCGCTCTACCCTTACCTGCTGCAAGGACAGCAGGCCTTGCCCAACTCTGAGTCAATATCAGTTGGATGCAAAATACATGTCACTTTTACCTCACCCATACTCAAATGAGCACCCATGTCTGAAATATTAGGCCTGTTATGAAGTGGAAGGGGTGGGGCATAAACCCAAAGGAGCCCCGGCTGATATCACTGAATGCGTCTCATCATAAGGAACAAGAATATATATGCTTAAGTTGTGGGAATCAGTCTGGCAACACCTGGCTAGCCTTGTGGTGTCAGAAAGTAATCCTCCAGTTTTTTGCATATCCTATAAGAATATCTAACCTCTGCACTGGCTACAGAAATTCTTATCACAACTTTTTTATCTCACTGTACAGTTCCTGAGATAAAAGGCCTTTTAAGCAGTGGTATGGTTGGGGTATGGCTAAGGTGGACCCCAGGAAGACCCAAGATTGTTGTCACTGAATGTGCCTTATCAATAGAACCAAGCATATATATGGTTTAGAGGAGGGGATCTGGACAGTATCTGAGATATGAGGCAAATTTGCCAAATTAAATGATCAGAGTTTAAAATAACTAGAGCTGTCAGAGGATCTGACTATAGCCCCGCTTCAGCGCTGTCAGAGAAGAAAGTTATTTAAGCTGCAGAAAAAACAGTTATGAACAAGAAATAACTGTTGAAAATTTTACATTATCTGGAAAAACTCTAAGAGTTGTGAGCCCTTGTCCCTCATTTCAATGAGCATGATACATTACCAGAATGTCCATGTTTATACTAAATTTCATCTTCCATTTTTCAATGTTCAAAGGGTAATAACTCCTAAAGTAGGCAAATCAGAGTCAGGGTTCCTGCGCTCTGCACATTGTCTCATGGTGCTTTACACTTGTGTGAAGTGTCATGAAAATATCTCAAATGGTTTGTGAGATATGGAGCCGACACAGTCAAAATTGCCTTTTTAAATGTTCAAAGGGCAATAACTCCTAAAGTAGGCAAACCAGAGTTATGGTTCCTGCACTCTGCACATCATCTCAAGGTGCTTTTCATTTATTTGAAGTTTCATGAAAATATCAGAAACGGTTATGGAGCGGACATAGTTAAAATTGCCATTTTTTAATATTCAAAAGCCTATAACTGAAAAAGTAGACAATCCAGAGTTTGGGTTCCTGCGCTCTGCACACGTAATATGGTGCTTTACATTTGTGTGAAGTTTCATAAAATTATCTCAAACGGTTTTTGAGTTATCGAGCAAAGACGGCTAAAATTGATATTTTTCAATATTCAAAGGGAAATAACTCAAAAATTAGGCAATCCAGAGTTATGGTTCCTGCACTCTGCACACCATCTCATGGTGTTTAATGTTTGTGTGAAGTTTCATGAAAATATGTGAATGGGTTTTAAAGTTATGGAGCGGACACGAAAATTGTTAACAGACACAGACAGACACACAGACAGACACACAGAAAATACGAAAACCAGAGTTATGGTTCTTGCGCTCTGCACATTGTCTCATAGTGCTTAACATTTGTGTGAAGTTTCATGAAATTATCTCAAACGGTTTTCGAGTTATGAAGCGGACACTGTTAAAATTGCCATTTTTCAATGTTCAAAGGGCAATAACTCCAAAAATAAGCAATGCAGAGTTATGGTTCCTGCGCTCTGCACATCGTCTCATAGTGCTTAACATTTGTGTGAAGTTTCCTAAAAATATCTCAAACGGTTTTCGAGTTATGAAGCGGACACAATTAAAATTGCCATTTTTCAATGTTCAAAGGGCAATAACTCCAAAAGTAGGCAATCCACAGTTATAATTCCTTCGCTCTGCACATTGTCTTATGGTGTTTAACATTTGTGTGAAGTTTCATGAAAATATGTTAAGCAGATACAAAGTTATGGAGCCAACACAAATTAACGGAATCACGGAATTACGGAATTACGGAATTACGGAATTACGGAAAATGTTCAAAGGGCAATAACTCCAAAAGTAGGCAATCCACAGTTATAATTCCTTCGCTCTGCACATTGTCTTATGGTGTTTAACATTTGTGTGAAGTTTCATGAAAATATGTTAAGCAGATACAAAGTTATGGAGCCAACACAAATTAACGGAATCACGGAATGACAGAAGGACATGGCAAATCCAATATAGCCCCACTTTTTCAAAGCGGGGCTATAATGATGGGGTAAGTTTTGAATGGTGTTAGTTTTGAACAACTGGCCCCAGATCTGGACTTGCAGTGTTTATCAGTGTCCCTTTTTGGAGTTCCTAGTCTAAACTGGGAGAATCTAAGAAACGGTTTTTGGATCAACTTTGTTTCAGACAGTCTTACCTTGAGATGTGTGTAGCGACACAAAGATAACCAGGTCTTACCTTGAGATGTGGGTAGAGACACAAAAGATAACCAGGTCTTACCTTGAGATGTGTGTAGAGACACAAAGACAACCAGGTCTTACCTTGAGATGTGGGTGGAGACACAAAGATAACCAGGTCTTACCTTGAGATGTGGGTAGAGACACAAAGATAACCAGGTCTTACCTTGAGATGTGGTTAGAGACACAAAGATAACCAGGTCTTACCTTGAGATGTGGGTAGAGACACAAAAATAACCAGGTCTTACCTTGCGATGTGGGTAGAGACACAAAGATAGTAGAGACACAAAGATAACCAGGTCTTACCTTGAGATGTGGGTAGAGACACAAAGATAACCAGGTCTTACCTTGAGATGTGGGTAGAGACACAAAGATAACCAGGTCTTACCTTGAGATGTGGGTAGAGACACAAAGATAACCAGTTCTTACCTTGAGATGTGGGTAGAGACACAATGATAACCAGGTCTTACCTTGAGATGTGGGTAGAGACACAAAGATAACCAGGTCTTACCTTGAGATGTGGGTAGAGACACAAAAATAACCAGGTCTTACCTTGAGATGTGGGTAGAGACACAAAGATAACCAGGTCTTACCTTGAGATGTGGGTAGAGACACAATGATAACCAGGTCTTACCTTGAGATTTGGGTAGAGACACAAAGATAACCAGTTCTTACCTTGAGATGTGGGTAGAGACACAATGATAACCAGGTCTTACCTTGAGATGTGGGTAGAGACACAAAGATAACCAGTTACTCAACAATTTCTTTGTTACTGTGTCACTCCTGAAAATGTATGTTTCACATTACAATAACATATTTATATGAGCCCCGCCAAGCGAATTTGTGTCTTAGAGCATTCCGTCATGACAAATTTTAACTGCGCTTGCCCAGCCATTCAGAGGGGCCAGGGATATGGCTTTCTGTCTGAAGGTTCCTCTTGATTCACTGCTTGTATGAGCGAGCAGCGAAGGTTCTGGCGAGACTGCGCAGATGCGCAGGCTCGCCTGAACCTTCGCTGCTCGCATAGGCGATAAGTACCAAAAGTATTGGCGGGGCCCATGTGATATAATGGCGTTATTTATATTTTCCGAGCTAACATTTTTCATATGGATGTTTTTTGCAATTTTTCTTAACCCCTTTTGTACCAAATGGAATCTTCCTCCTTAAATATACCAGGAGTCCATTTCGAAATTAAGGGGAGTTAGGTTGTGTTTTCTTCAAAATTTATTTGGAAAATGGCTGAACTTTTTGCAAACAGTGTAGGCCCAGATCAGACAACGCATTCTGCGTCATCTGATCTGGGCCTGTACTTTTTGCCAGGTTACCCGTTTTGGGGTTTCCGGTACAAAATGGGTTAATTCACTGTGGGTGTTCCTTAGAACAGCCTCAAAGAGACAGTTTCAACAAGTACCGATAATCTATGCTTTTGAAAAAAAACTAAGGAAAATAGTTATTTTCTCCATATCAATATCAAGTGTGTTTTAGAGGGGTGTCAATTATATAGAGGATCTTACATAAGTGTTCATGCATTATTTAATTTATTAAATGAGTTGAGGAAAAGGGATAAAATGTGAGGCTTCACCGAGCATTTAATGCCTTTTCCTCAATGTTGCTCTATTTGTCATGCAGTTTGTAAATTAACTAATACATTATATCAATTATTTTGATTGGTGGATACTCAGAAATTGGTGTGACTAAATTAATTTATTCATCCGGATGAGGGTTAACAACATGTTAACCCTTGAGGGTCATTTTTGGGGGTTGAGGGCCATTTTGTATCTTCTACAAGAATAAGAAGAACTGCATTACGAAAACGCGCCTATACAAATACATTGTAACCTTTATCGCCGAAAAAAATGAAAATTTTAAGATGAAAAATTGTGATATTTTTCTTATTTCTGCTCAAAATATAGATTGTGGGCACTCGTTAGAACCGCCTCATCGAGGCAGTTCTAACGAGTACCACAATCTATATTTTAGAGCAGAAATAAGAAAAGTAAGGTTTACCCCTTCAAACCCCAGTTTTACTATATAAAAGTGGGGTTCAAGGGGGTCAAAATTATATAGGCGTGTACCAAAAGCATGAGCCAAAGAAGAAATGATCGACAAAGTAGAGGAACAGCTGAAACTACAAAATATGTTTGTAAAATGCTATTTGAGCCAGCGCACGACAAAACCTACATTAAGCAATGTGCACCCAGCGAAGACTCAGATCAGCCTCCGCATCCATATAGTCTAACCAGAGACTGCCCTAGCTGCATGAAGGAGCATTGGGCCCTTAGCTCTCCTTAGAGTGCACAACAAAGACTTTCATCAGATTGTGCAGATGCGCAGGCCGGTCCGAGTCTCTGTTGGGCACACATGTCTTATTGTAGGTTTTGTCATGCCCTGGCTCATTTAAGAAATAGATCTGTTCCAGCTGTGTTGAGTAATGCATCACAGTTTGGAGGTCAGTTGTAAAGTAGATCAATTCACATGCGCAAAGCACGCATCGTTTTTCTACTCGCAACTGACCAACAAACTATGATCATAACTCAACAAATCACAGACTAGAGCTGATCTATTTAGATTCAAACAGACTAAAAATCGGCAATAATGTTGTTGTTTCCTTCAAATTCTCACAACTTTTCTCCATTGTTAAAAGAAATCCTGTAAAAATTATTGACTGTAACATATGTATTTATGTCCCTTTGTAATGTTTTTGGTGCGAGAAAGTGATGTTACACCATCTAATGTCAAAGGATCTAGAAGTGATGTCATAAATTGGCAGCTTTTGATGACATCATTCGGCACGCTCTCCCGCTCTGTGTTTTGTTGCATAATAAAACACAGTTCCTTCCCATTGCCTATATAGGCGCACTGTGCTAGAATCTCCCCCAACCCCCTCACCAACAAATACTTCTCTTTCAACTACCAGTATTTTCACTGATGCTGTAAACTGGAAAGACATCATTATTACCAATTCACAACTTAGGTTGTGCGTGCTCATTAGAACCGCCTCATCGAGGCGGTTCTGATTCTGACGAGAATTAACCTACGTCTTGGAACAAAAATAAGAAAAATAATGAATATCCCCGTAAAAGCCCAGTTTTCTCTATATAAAGTGGGGTTTAGCGGGTTGTTCATTTCACAGACTTGTTCACGTGATGTGAATGTCAAAAAGTGTTGATAAGATCAGATCAGATCTGTATCTACCATGTTTGCACAAGGTAGTGCAAATTCTGGTTAAGAAGGACAAGGGTTACTTTTTTTTACATTTCTTTTCTTTACTCCTGGTTTCACTTAACCCATTGTATGCTGGTGGACTCTCCATTACTATATGTTAGACAAGTCCATTTGTCATACAAGGGCTGTCAGGCCTATTTTTTCATTCTTATTCTATTTTTGACGGAAAATTCTGTTAGCAAATAGTGCAGGCCCTGATCAGATACCTCGTTCTTCTGTGGGAAGACACAAATAAATTATAACATGCATACATTACCATCTAAACAACACTCTTTGGTTTTTCTTTCCAGCTGATTCTTCCACCAAAGTGCCTAGTAAATCAACAAGTACTCTGAAATTACAAATACTTTGGTTGTTTTTATGGCCCTTTCAAGATTACTGCACCTAAATTGAGCACGTTTTCATACCTGTGATAATGAGGATTAGCTATTGTGATGAGGGAGATATAAAGAATATATAGGGAAATATTCTCAGATCAAATGAGGGAGACTCAAAAATTTTACTAAAATTTAGCGTAAATTGGGCAAAAGGAGGGAGTCTCCCTCAAGAGGAGGGAGTCTCCCTCCTGATGAGGGAGGTATTACAGGTATGAGTCATTGATCAAAGGTGGGTGAAAAACAGAGTATCAGGAGAAAAAACACCTTACTATCCCCTGCAGAACTTTAGTAGTGTCCCACATGTAACCTGAGCTAAGTTTGAACCCATAACATTGAGAGACCTTAAGGGGAATGGGTACACCTTCAGGGGAGGCAACTCTGCTATCAGTCTGACAGCAAAACAACCTGTGTAACATCCTGCAGTAACAAGGATAACTAGAGCTGTCAGTGAAACTGACTAGGGCCCCGGCAGCGCTATCATAAATTTGTGGACGGACAGACGGATTGACGGACAGACAGACGGATGGACAGAGTGATTACTATAGGGCACCCACACTTTCAGTGCGGGGCCCTAATTAAGAGATAATTTTTCCATAATTATCTTCAGAAACCAATGTTTTGGGTTGTCTTTATTATTATCATTTTTTTGTGGTGTGTGTGTGTGTGTGGGGGGGGGGGGGGTTATGGCTCTTTCAAAATTAATTTCACTTATTTTGAGCTGATCGTTATTCAGAGGTGGGCAAAAACAGGTGCACCTGGAAAAAAACATGTTCCAGAACCTGGCATCTCACATGTGGCCTAGAGCGAGGCTCGAACCACAGTATGTTGTGGGTACTTGTCAGCATTACCTCATCAAGAAGACTCTAACAAATACCCAAATAGGTCCCACAACACAGGTTTTTATGAAGAACTTATTACCGCTATTATTCCCAATTATCTGGAACTACAATGCATATATCAGTTTCCACTTTTTAACCCATAAAATGCCAATCACCACAACTGTTGCCTGCTTTGTTATCTGCCAGTTACTTTAAAAGTCATTTTTGCAAACAGTGTGGACCCAGATCAGACTGCTCCTCTAGGAGCAGTCTGATCTGGGTCCACACTGTTTGGCTGTATGAATAAAAAAATATTTCTAACAAGTTTGCAGATGAAATAAGCAGATGACATTTTCAGATGTAGTTTTTCTGGGCATCTTAAGGGCTAAGTTTAAGAACAAGAGCACCGCATGTGGGTGACAACGCTCGGCTGCAAAAATTCTAAGTCGAAAAAGGGGCATAACTGTGCCAAAAAATATTTTGAGGGTTACCTCACCTACTGGTATGAGTTCCCCTTTTCATAATGAACAACTAGTTTCAAGTAAATATGTTCAGTAATGACAGAGATATTACAAAATGTTTAAGTTTTTGCACGATGACGCAGATGACGACAACGCAGACGACGCCAGAGCTATGACAATACCTTGTCGTTTTCTTCGAAAACAGCCGAGCTAAAAATGAAAAAATGAAAATGGCAACATACTCTTGCAAATATTCCATCCTTCCCAGCAGTATTGTACAAAGGTAGCCACACATATTTGCTCTTGCTCTGAAAGGAAACAAAACATATCACATATTCATAACGATAACACATCCTTGCGACATAGTGCAATTTTTCACATCTCCAAAATGGCTACTTCTTTATGAAAATCTGTGATATTTTTCTTATTTATACTGCAGACATTGGTTGTTGTTCCCAATTAGGTCCACCTCACTGAGGCGGTTCTAACGAGTACCCACAACCTATGTCTTTGAGCAAAAATAAGAAAAATAGTGTATACCACCCTAAACCCCAATTTTTTTTTATATATAAAGTTGGCTGTAAGGGGGTGTTCATTTCACAGACCTGTTCTCGTAATGTACCTTATGTTTTCTGACGGACAGGCATGAGCAAACAGTGTAGACCCAGACGAGACGCCACAGAATGTGGTGTCTTGTCAGGTTCTACACTGTTTGCCACTCATCCAATTTTTCAGACACAACATCTGGTAAAAAAGTGTACTTGTTGATATTTTAAAACAAGTCTGGTAAGGAGATAAGGTGTCTGAACACTTAGGGTAAATATCATACAAAATCAAGTCATACAATAAATGGTTTTGGCCGGCCTCGGTAGCTCAGTTGGATGCGGAACTGACTGGTGATCAGGAGGATGAAGGTTCGATAACTGCTGGGGTCAGCAACATTCTTTTGTGGAGACAGATCATGATATCTTCTCCCATCCGCTGATTCGAGAAGGGCAGTTGTCAGTTTCCGGCGAAATAATATGCACTGTACTGGTTAACAGCTTACATATAACCCTGCCCAGGAAAAGTGAGGATAGGTAAAGTGACCGTCTCATTAATGGCCTAAAAAGTGTTGAGTGGGCCGTCAAACTCCAATACAAAATGCGGCGTCTGATCAGGGCCTGCACTATTTGCTAAGAGAATTTTACATAGTCCACCAGTAACAATGGGTTAAAGTGTATTATATCCAGAACCATGTCATAATGAACAGTAATATACAGAGATTGACGTGTTTTTTTCTCATGTCACTGAATCAACTTACATGTCATTGGTTTTAAACTTTTTCTGTTTCTCCAGACTGTAGATAACAGACGTGAGAAAATACTTGTTGAAAATGAGACTCTCGAACTCCTCCATGCCACGTTTCATCTTGCCTCGCATTTGGTCCGTTACCTGAAGAACATGAATAAAGACTTAAAAATAAACAAGAGCACCGCATGCGGGTGCCAACGCTCGGCTGCAGCCCCTTTACATAATACACAACTAGTCCGAGTTTCAAGTAAATATGTTCAGTAATGACAGAGATATTACAAAATGTCCAAGTTTTTGTACAACGACGCAGACATCGCCAGAGCTATGACAATACCTCATCGTTTTCTTTGAAACTGACTTTTTCAGATTCTTCTCTTATTAGTGCTCAAAAAATAGGTTTTGGGTGCTTGTAAGAACCACCTCATTGAGGTGGTTCTTACGAGTACCCACAACCTATGCCTTGGAGCAGAATTCAGAAAAAAATATTGTATTCCCCTACAACCCCCAGTTTTCTCTATATAAAGTGGGGTTTATAGGGGTGTTTATTGCACGGACTAGTTTACATGATGACTCATATCTTACAAGAAGTCACATACCTTCGAAGCATATTCTTCGTGGATTAAGAATGTCAAAGACACCTTTAATGTTTAACCCTATTTGTACCAAATAGAATCTTGCTCCTTACATGTAGCTGGAGTCCATTTCAAAATTCAGGGGTGTCAGGTTGTGTTTTCTTCAAAATATGTTTGGAAAATGGCTTAAACTTTTCGCAAACAGTGTAGGCACTGATCAGACGCCGCCTTGTGCGACGTCAGATCTGGGCCTGCACTGTTTGCCAAGGTACCCCTTTAGGGGTTTCTGGTACTGAATGGGTTAATGTCCCACCAACACCGAATGTCGTATGGTTTGTTTGTTTGTATGTTTGATTTGAGGTTTAAAGTCCCCGTCAACACTGTAAAGGTCATTTTGGAGATGTTGCTTCCAATTCTGTGGGACTTTTACCCGACATTGAGATGAAACGACATCTCAAGCCCTGCTGCCCAATGAAACCAATAGGGTTTATAAGCATGGACAGGCCGCCCGACTCGCACCGCTTTGCCTGGGCAAGCTTAGATCCTCTAAGCAGTTTACCAGTACTCGTGTGTGGGTCGGTTTCAGCTCTGCTTGGAAGCATCATGCAGCCCATCTATTTCTTCAAGCCCCGATGGGTGAGGGCCGAAAGTCATATGGAGTATCAAATCCAAGCAATGGGTAATTTCTGCTTTATAGCACCAACTTCTTCAACAGAAGGTCAGGTAGTTTTTCTCCAAATACTTTGTTTTCGCCCACCTCTGATAAATAAGTGAAATAATCTTGTTAGGGCCATAAAACAAAACAAAATATCCAGCAAGATTTACAGAAAGTATAATAAAAGCTTTACCCATAAAATGCCAATCACAACAATTGTCGTCTGTTTTGTCATCTGATGGTTACTGTCAAAGTCATTTTTGTAAACAGTGTGGACCCAAATCACACTGCTCCTCTAGGAGCAGTCTGATTTGGGTCCACACTGTTTGCCTGTATGCAAAAATATTTTCAAACAGTTTGCAAAAAAAATTTAGCAGACGACATAAGAAGACAACATTTTACCAAAGTAGTTTTTTTCAGCTTCTTAAGGGTAAATAGTGTTTTTTTACTATATAAATGAGAGTAGCTTTTGCACATTTTTTTCAGTAAAAGTATTGATGTATTTTCTGAATTATCAAACTTTCAACTATATGTTATCTGATGATATTGTTAGCTTTGAACAACTAACTAGACCCAGATGTCATTCATATCTCCCATAACTAAACAATAATTGTCCTGGTAGCTGTTCTCTGTTTATGCGTAGTCTTCAAGCAGAAGACTGGAAATTGGTTAGGAGAGGCAATAGTGTCATGTACCTCATGTCACTATTGTATCTTACTGTATTCAACCTATTTACCGCACATGCTCCTATAAGCGCACACCCCAGCTTGTTCTGGAAAAAATAACGAGCGCACATTTTACAGTAACCTCCCAACAAATTCATATTGAGTTTTGCTGCATCTTTGACCCGGACAATCATATGTATATGTGGTGAACCCCTATGCTGAAATTCAACTCTATAAAATAATCATATTGGAAGCTTTTTTTTCGTATTTTTTTCGTATTGAGTGCATTACGCAAACACGCCTATACAAATACATTGCCACCTTTATCGCCGAAAAAATGAAAATTTCATGATGAAAAATTTTGATATTTTTCTTATTTCTGCTCAAAATTTAGATTGTGGGCACTCGTTAGAACCGCCTCATCGAGGCAGTTCTAACCAGTGCCCATAATCTTTTTTTTTAGAGCAGAAATAAGAACAAGAGGGCCATGATGGCCCTGGATCGCTCACCTGATCCAGAGAGTAATAAGTGGGCCCCGGGAGGGCCATTATTGACACCAGGGCCATTATGTGCATAATGTTGAGGGAGGTCTAAAAAGGTGAAGGTTCATACTAAATATCAACAAAGGCTAAAATTTGAACAATCTTGACAAAGGTCCAATAGATGAAGCTACACACCAAATATCACAGACCTGGGCCTTGTGGTTTCAGAGAAGAAGATTTTTTTAATGATATTCCCTACAAAAGCCTATGTAAAACCAAATGGCCCTGGGGTGGGGGTATTTTTGGCCTCAGGGCTATAATTTAAACAATCTTGATGGGGGTTCACTAGATGATGCTTCGCACAAAATATCCAAGACTTGAGCCTTGCTGTTTCAGAGAAGAAGATTTTTCAAAGATTATCTCTATATAAGTCTATGTAAAACCAAAGGGCCCCGGGTCCGGGGCATTTGTGGCCTGAGGGCTATAATTTGAACAAAATTGGTGGAGGTCCACTAAATGAAGCTCAATACCAAAATATCAAAGACAGGGGCCTTGCAGTTTCAGAAAGAAGATTTTTAAAAATTTCCCTATACAAGTCTATGTAAAAACCAAAGGGTCCCGGGGCGGGGGCATTTTGGCCCCAGGGATATAATTTGAACAATCTTGATAGAGGTCCACTAGATGAAATTTCACACCAAATTTCAAAGACCTAGGCTTTGTGGTTTCATAGAAGAAAATTTTTAAAGATTTTCCCTAAGTAAGTCTTTGTAAAACCAAAGGGCCCCGAGGTGGGGCTATTTTTGGTCTCAGGGCTATAATTTGAACAATCTTTGTAAAGGTCCACTAGATGAAGCCTCATACAAAATATTAAACACCTAGGCCTTGTGGTTTCAGAGAAGAAGATTTTTCAAGATTTTCCCTATATAAGTCTATGTAAAACCAAAGGGCCCCGGGGTGGGGGTATTTTTGGCCTCAGGGCTATAATTTAAACAATCTTGATGGAGGTCCAGTAGATGAAGCTTCACACAAAATATCCAAGACTTGAGCCTTGCTGTTTCAGAGAAGAAGATTTTTCAAAGATTATCTCTATATAAGTCTATGTAAAAGAAAGGGCCCCCTGGGCGGGGGCATTTTTGGCCCCAGCACTAAAATTTGAACAATCTTGGTAGGGGTCCACTAGATGAAGATTTATACCAAATATCAAAGACCTGGGCCTTGCAGTTTCAGAGAAGAAGATTTTTAAAGATTTTCCCTATATAAGCCCATATAAAACCAAAGGGCCCTGGGGCGGGGGCATTTTTGGCCCCAGAACTATAATTCGAACAATCTTGGTAAGGGTCCACTAGATGAAGCTTCTTACATAACATCAAAGACCTGGGACTTGCAGTTTCAGAGAAGATTTTTAAAGATTTTCCCTATATAAGCCCATGTAAAACCAAAGGGCCCCAGGGTGGGGGCATTTTTGGCCCCAGCACTATAATTTGAACAATCTTGGTAGGGGTCCACTAGATGAAGCTTCATACAAAATATCAAAGACCTGGGCCTTGTGGTTTCAGAGAAGAAGATTTTTAAAGATTTTCCCTATATAAGCCCATGTAAAACCAAAGGGCCCTAGGGCGGGGGCATTTTTGGCCCCAGCACTATAATTTGAACAATCTTGGTAGGGGTCCACTAGATGAACCTTCATACCAAATATCAAAGACCTGGGCCTTGTGGTTTCCGAGAAGAAGATTTTTTAAGTTTTCGGTGAAAAAAATCTATTTTTGGCTCTTGTGACCTAGATGTGCAACAGACCAGAACCATTTGAACAACTTTGAAAGGGGTCCACCTAAGGATCAACCCTGTGAAGTTTGGTCAAAATCCGATCAGTGGTTTAGGAGGAGATGTCATTTGAAGAAATTGTTTACGCACGGATGACAGACAAAAAGTGATCCTAATATTAAACACAAAAGGACCATGATGGCCCTGGATCTCTCACCTGATCCATAGAGTAACAAGTGGGCCCCAGGAAGGGCCATTATTGACCCCAGGGTTATAATGTGCATAACGTGAGGGAGGTCTAAAAAGGTGAAGCTCCATACCAAATATCAACAAAAGGCTATAATTTGAACAATTTTGGCAACGGTCCACTAGATGAAGCTACACAACAAATATCAAAGACCTGGGCCTTGCGGTTTCAGAGAAGAAGATATTCCTTACATAAGCCTATGTAAAACCTAATGGCCCCGGGGCAGGGGCATTTTTGGCCTCAGGGCTATGATTTAAACAATCTTGATAGAGGTCCTCTAGATGAAGCTTCACACCAAATATCAAAGACCTGGGCCTTGTTGTTTAAGAGAAGAAGATTTTCAAAGATTATCTCTATTATAAGTCTATGTAAAACCAAAGGGCCCTGGGGCGGAGGCATTGTGGCCCCAGGGCTATAATTTCAACAATCTTGGTAGAGGTCCACTAGCTGAAGCTTCATACCAAATGTCAAAGACCTAGGCCTTGTGGTTTCAGAGTAGAAGATTTTTCAAGATTTTCCCTATATAAGTCTATGAAAAACCAAAGGGCCCAGGAGCGGGGGCAATTTTGGCCTCAGGGCTAAAATTTGAACAATCTTGATAGAGGTCCACAAGATGAAGCTTCATACCAAATATCAAAGACCTGGGCCTTGCAGTTTCAGAAAAGAAGATTTTTAAAGATTTTCCCTATATAAGCCTATGTAAAACCAAAGGGCCCCGGGGCGGGGGCATTTTTGGCCCCAGCACTATAATTTGGAAAGTCTTGGTAGGGGTCCCCTAGATGAAGCTTCATACCAAATAGCAAAGACCTGGGCCCTGCAGTTTCAGAGAAGATTTTTAAAGATTTTCCCTATATAAGCCCATGTAAAACCAAAGGGCCCCGGGGCGGGGGCATTTTTGGCCCCAGCACTATAATTTGAACAATCTTGGTAGGGGTCCACTAGATGAAGATTCATACCAAATATCAAAGACCTGGGCCTTGCAGTTTCAGAGAAGAAGATTTTTAAAGATTTTCCCTATATAAGCCCATGTAAAACCAAAGGGCCCTAGGGCGGGGGCATTTTTGGCCCCAGCACTATAATTTGAACAATCTTGGTAGGGGTCGACTAGATGAAGCTTCATACAAAATATCAAAGACCTGGGCCTTGCAGTTTCAGAAAAGATTTTTAAAGGTTTTCCCTATATAAGCCAATGTAAAACCAAAAGGCCCCGGGGCGATGGCATTTTTGGCCCCAGCACTATAATTTGAACAATCTTGGAAGGGGTCCACTAGAAGAAGATTTATACCAAATATCAAAGACCTGGGCCTTGCAGTTTCAGAGAAGAAGATTTTTAAAGATTTTCCCTATATTAGCCCATGTAAAACCAAAGGGCCCCGTGGCGGGGGCATTTTTGGCCCCAGCACTATAGTTTGAACAATCTTGGTAGGGGTCCACTAGATGAAGCTTCATACAAAATATGAAAGACCTGGGCCTTGCGGTTTCAGAGAAGAAGATTTTTAAAGGTTTTCCCTATATAAGATCATGTAAAACCAAAGGGCCCCGGGGCGGGGGCATCTTTGGCCCCAGCACTTTAATTTGAACAATCTTGGTAGAGGTCCACCAGATGAAGATTCATACCAAATATCAAAGACCTGGGCCTTGCAGTTTCAGAGAAGAAGATTTTTAAAGATTTTCCCTATATAAGCCCATGTAAAACCAAAGGGCCCCGGGGCGGGGGCATTTTTGGCCCCAGCACTATAATTTGAACAATCTTGGTAGGGGTCTACTAGATGAAGCTTCATACCAAATATCAAAGACCTGGGCCTTGCAGTTTCAGAGAAGAAGATTTTTTAAGTTTTTGGTGAAAAAAATCTATTTTTGGCTCTTGTTACCTATATGTGCAACGGACCGGAACCATTTGAACAACTTTGAAAGGGGACCACCTAAGGATCATTCCTGTGAAGTTTGGTCAAAATCCGCTCAGTGGTTTAGGAGGAGATGACGTTTGAAGAAATTGTTTACGCACGGATGACAGACAAAAAGTGATCCTAATATTAAACACAAGAGGGCCATGATGGCCCTGGATCGCTCACCTGATCCATAGACTAACAAGTGGGCACCGGGGAGGGCCATTATTGACCCAAAGATTATAATGTGCATAATGCTGAGGGAGGTCTAAAAAGGTGAAGCTTCATACCAAATATCAAACCAAATATCAAAGACAAGGGCCTTGCAGTTTCAGAGAAGAAGATTTTTAAATATTTCCCTGTATAAGTCTATGTAAAACCAAAGGGTCTTGGGGCGGGGGGCATTTTTGAACACTCTTGATAGAGGTCCACTAGATGAAATTTCACACCAAATATCAAAGACCTAGGCCTTGTGGTTTCACAGAAGAAGATTTTTAAAGACTTTCCCAATAGAAGACTATGTAAAACCAAAGGGCCCCAAGGCAGGGCATTTTTAGCCTCAGGGCTATAATTTGAACAATCTTGGAAGAGGTCCACTAGCTGAAGCTTCATACCAAATATCAAAGACCTAGGCCTTGTGGTTTCAGAGAAGAAGATTTTTCAAGATTTTCCCTATATAAGTCTATGTAAAACCAAAGGGCCCCGGAGCGGGGGCATTTTTGGCCCCAGGGCTATAATTTGAACAATCTTTGTAGAGGTCCACAAGATGAAGCTTCATACCAAATATCAAAGACCTGGGCCTTGCAGTTTCAGAGAAGAAGATTTTTAAAGGTTTTCCCTACATAAGCCTATGTAAAACCAAAGGGCCTCGGGGCGGGGGCATTTTTGGCCCCAGCACTATAATTTGAACAATTTTGGTAGGGGTCCACTAGATGAAGCTTCGTACCAAATAGCAAAGACCTGGGCCTTGCAGTTTCAGAGAAGAAGATTTTTAAAGATTTTCTGTATACAAGCCCATGTAAAACTAAAGGGCCCCAAGGCGGGGGCATTTTTGGCCCCAGCACTATAATTTGAACAATCTTGGTAGGGGTCCACTAGATGAAGCTTCATATCAAATATCAAAGACCTGGGCCTAGCGGTTTCAGAGAAGAAGATTTTTGAAGATTTTTCTATATAAGCCCATGTAAAACCAAAGGGCCCCAGGGCGGGGGCATTTTTGGCCCAAGCACTATAATTTGAACAATCTTGGTAGGGGTCCACTAGATGAAGCTTCATACCAAATAGCAAAGACCTGGGCCTTGCAGTTTCAGAGAAGAAGATTTTTAAAGATTTTCCCTATATGAGCCTATGTAAAACCAAAGGGCCCAGGAGCGGGGGGATTTTTGGCCCCAGCACTATAATTTGAACAATCTTGGTAGGGGTCCAATAGATGAAGCTGCATATCAAATATCAAAGACCTGGGCCTTGCGGTTTCAGAGAAGAAGATTTTTTAAGTTTTCGGTGAAAAAATCGATTTTTGGCTCCTGTGACCTATATGTGCCATGGACCGGAACCATTTGAACAACTTTGAAAGGGGACCACCTAAGGATCATTCCTGTGAAGTTTGGTCAAAATCCGATCAGTGGTTTAGGAGAAGATGTCGTTTGAAGAAATTGTTTACGCACGGATGACAGACAAAAAGTGATCCTAATATAAAACACAAGAGGGCCATGATGGCCCTGGATCGCTCACCTGATCCATAGTGTAACAAGTGGGCGCCAGAGAGGGCCCTTATTGGCCCCAGGGCTTTAATGTGCATAATGTTGATGGAGGTTTTAAAGGTGAAGCTTCTTGAATACCAAACATCAACAAAGGCTATAATTAGAATAATCTTGGCAAAGGTCCATTAGATGAAGCTACACATCAAATATCAAAGACCTGGGCCTTGCAGTTTCAGAGAAGAAGATTTTTTTATAGATATTCCCTTCATAAGCCTATGCAAAACCAAATGGCCCTGGGGCTATATAAATCTATGTAAAACCAAAGGGCCCTGGGTTGGGGGCATTTGTGGCCCCAGGGCTATAATTTGAACAATCTTAGTAGAGGTCCACTAGATAAAGCTCCATACAAAATATCAAAGGCCTTGGCCTTGCAGTTTCAGAGAAGATTTTTAAAGATTTCCCTATATAAGTCTATGTAAAACCAAAGGGCCCCGGAGCGGGGACATTTTTGGTATCAGGGCTATAATTTGAATAATCTTGATAGAGGTCCACTAGATGCAGCTTCATACCAAATATCAAAGACCCAGGCCTTGTGGTTTCAGAGAAGATTTTTAAAGATTTTCCCTATATTAGTCTATGTAAAACCATAGGGCCTCAGAGCACGAATTTTTGGCCCCAGGGCTATAATTTGAACAATCTTGGTAGAGGTCCATTAGATGCAGCTTCATACCAAATTTCAAAGTCCTGGGCCTTGTGGTTTCAGAGAAGAAGATTTTTAAAGATTATCCCTATATAAGCCTATGTAAAACCAAAGGGCCCCGGGGCGGGGCCACTTTTGGCCCCAGCACCATAATTTGAATCATCTTGGTAGGGGTCCTTTAGAAGAAGCTTCATACCAAATATAAAAGACCTGGGCCTTGTGGTTTCAGAGAAGAAGATTTTTAAAGATTATCCCTATATAAGCCTATGTAAAACCAAAGGGCTCCGGGGCGGGGCCACTTTTGGCCCCAGCACCATAATTTGAATCATCATGGTAGGGGTCCTTTAGTAGAAGCTTCATACCAAATATAAAAGACCTAGGCCTCGTGGTTTCAGAGAAGAAGATTTTTAAAGATTTTCCCTATAGAAGACTGTGTAAAACCAAAGGGCCCCGGGGCGGGGGCATTTTTGGCCCAAGGGCTATAATTTGAACAATCTTGGTAGGGGTCCACTAGATGAAGCTTTATACCAAATATCAAATTCCTGGGCCTTGTGGTTTCAGAGAAGAAGATTTTTAAAGATTTTCCCTATATAAGCCTATGTAAAACCAAAGGGCCACATGGGCGGGGGCATTTTTTGCCCCAGCACTATAATTTGAACAATCTTTGTAGGGGTCCACTAGATGAAGCTTCATACCAAATATCAAAGACCTGGGGCTTGTGGTTTCAGAGAAGAAGATTTTTAAAGAATTTCCTTATATAAGTCTATGTAAAACCAAAGGGCCTGGGTGGGGGGCATTTTTGGCCCAAGGGCTATAATTTGAAAAATCTTGGCAGAGGTCCATTAGATGAAGCTTCATTCTAAATATCAAAGTCCTGGGCCTTGTGGTTTCAGGGAAGAAGATTTTTAAAGATTTTCCCCATCAAAGCCAATGTAAAACCAAAGGGCCCCGTGGCGGGGGCATTTTTTGTCCCAGCACTATAATTTGAACAATCTTGGTAGGGGTCCACTAGATGAAGCTTCATACCAAATATCAAAGACCTGGGCCTTGCAGTTTCAGAGAAGAAGATTTTTAAAGATTTTCCCTATATAAGCCCATGTAAAACCAAAGGGCCCCGGGGCGGGGGCATTTTTGGCCCCAGCACTATAATTTGAACAATCTTGGTAGGGGTCTACTAGATGAAGCTTCATACCAAATATCAAAGACCTGGGCCTTGCAGTTTCAGAGAAGAAGATTTTTTAAGTTTTTGGTGAAAAAAATCTATTTTTGGCTCTTGTTACCTATATGTGCAACGGACCGGAACCATTTGAACAACTTTGAAAGGGGACCACCTAAGGATCATTCCTGTGAAGTTTGGTCAAAATCCGCTCAGTGGTTTAGGAGGAGATGACGTTTGAAGAAATTGTTTACGCACGGATGACAGACAAAAAGTGATCCTAATATTAAACACAAGAGGGCCATGATGGCCCTGGATCGCTCACCTGATCCATAGACTAACAAGTGGGCACCGGGGAGGGCCATTATTGACCCAAAGATTATAATGTGCATAATGCTGAGGGAGGTCTAAAAAGGTGAAGCTTCATACCAAATATCAAACCAAATATCAAAGACAAGGGCCTTGCAGTTTCAGAGAAGAAGATTTTTAAATATTTCCCTGTATAAGTCTATGTAAAACCAAAGGGTCTTGGGGCGGGGGGCATTTTTGAACACTCTTGATAGAGGTCCACTAGATGAAATTTCACACCAAATATCAAAGACCTAGGCCTTGTGGTTTCACAGAAGAAGATTTTTAAAGACTTTCCCAATAGAAGACTATGTAAAACCAAAGGGCCCCAAGGCAGGGCATTTTTAGCCTCAGGGCTATAATTTGAACAATCTTGGAAGAGGTCCACTAGCTGAAGCTTCATACCAAATATCAAAGACCTAGGCCTTGTGGTTTCAGAGAAGAAGATTTTTCAAGATTTTCCCTATATAAGTCTATGTAAAACCAAAGGGCCCCGGAGCGGGGGCATTTTTGGCCCCAGGGCTATAATTTGAACAATCTTTGTAGAGGTCCACAAGATGAAGCTTCATACCAAATATCAAAGACCTGGGCCTTGCAGTTTCAGAGAAGAAGATTTTTAAAGGTTTTCCCTACATAAGCCTATGTAAAACCAAAGGGCCTCGGGGCGGGGGCATTTTTGGCCCCAGCACTATAATTTGAACAATTTTGGTAGGGGTCCACTAGATGAAGCTTCGTACCAAATAGCAAAGACCTGGGCCTTGCAGTTTCAGAGAAGAAGATTTTTAAAGATTTTCTGTATACAAGCCCATGTAAAACTAAAGGGCCCCAAGGCGGGGGCATTTTTGGCCCCAGCACTATAATTTGAACAATCTTGGTAGGGGTCCACTAGATGAAGCTTCATATCAAATATCAAAGACCTGGGCCTAGCGGTTTCAGAGAAGAAGATTTTTGAAGATTTTTCTATATAAGCCCATGTAAAACCAAAGGGCCCCAGGGCGGGGGCATTTTTGGCCCAAGCACTATAATTTGAACAATCTTGGTAGGGGTCCACTAGATGAAGCTTCATACCAAATAGCAAAGACCTGGGCCTTGCAGTTTCAGAGAAGAAGATTTTTAAAGATTTTCCCTATATGAGCCTATGTAAAACCAAAGGGCCCAGGAGCGGGGGGATTTTTGGCCCCAGCACTATAATTTGAACAATCTTGGTAGGGGTCCAATAGATGAAGCTGCATATCAAATATCAAAGACCTGGGCCTTGCGGTTTCAGAGAAGAAGATTTTTTAAGTTTTCGGTGAAAAAATCGATTTTTGGCTCCTGTGACCTATATGTGCCATGGACCGGAACCATTTGAACAACTTTGAAAGGGGACCACCTAAGGATCATTCCTGTGAAGTTTGGTCAAAATCCGATCAGTGGTTTAGGAGAAGATGTCGTTTGAAGAAATTGTTTACGCACGGATGACAGACAAAAAGTGATCCTAATATAAAACACAAGAGGGCCATGATGGCCCTGGATCGCTCACCTGATCCATAGTGTAACAAGTGGGCGCCAGAGAGGGCCCTTATTGGCCCCAGGGCTTTAATGTGCATAATGTTGATGGAGGTTTTAAAGGTGAAGCTTCTTGAATACCAAACATCAACAAAGGCTATAATTAGAATAATCTTGGCAAAGGTCCATTAGATGAAGCTACACATCAAATATCAAAGACCTGGGCCTTGCAGTTTCAGAGAAGAAGATTTTTTTATAGATATTCCCTTCATAAGCCTATGCAAAACCAAATGGCCCTGGGGCTATATAAATCTATGTAAAACCAAAGGGCCCTGGGTTGGGGGCATTTGTGGCCCCAGGGCTATAATTTGAACAATCTTAGTAGAGGTCCACTAGATAAAGCTCCATACAAAATATCAAAGGCCTTGGCCTTGCAGTTTCAGAGAAGATTTTTAAAGATTTCCCTATATAAGTCTATGTAAAACCAAAGGGCCCCGGAGCGGGGACATTTTTGGTATCAGGGCTATAATTTGAATAATCTTGATAGAGGTCCACTAGATGCAGCTTCATACCAAATATCAAAGACCCAGGCCTTGTGGTTTCAGAGAAGAAGATTTTTAAAGATTTTCCCTATATTAGTCTATGTAAAACCATAGGGCCTCAGAGCACGAATTTTTGGCCCCAGGGCTATAATTTGAACAATCTTGGTAGAGGTCCATTAGATGCAGCTTCATACCAAATTTCAAAGTCCTGGGCCTTGTGGTTTCAGAGAAGAAGATTTTTAAAGATTATCCCTATATAAGCCTATGTAAAAGCAAAGGGCCCCGGGGCGGGGCCACTTTTGGCCCCAGCACCATAATTTGAATCATCTTGGTAGGGGTCCTTTAGAAGAAGCTTCATACCAAATATAAAAGACCTGGGCCTTGTGGTTTCAGAGAAGAAGATTTTTAAAGATTATCCCTATATAAGCCTATGTAAAACCAAAGGGCTCCGGGGCGGGGCCACTTTTGGCCCCAGCACCATAATTTGAATCATCATGGTAGGGGTCCTTTAGTAGAAGCTTCATACCAAATATAAAAGACCTAGGCCTCGTGGTTTCAGAGAAGAAGATTTTTAAAGATTTTCCCTATAGAAGACTGTGTAAAACCAAAGGGCCCCGGGGCGGGGGCATTTTTGGCCCAAGGGCTATAATTTGAACAATCTTGGTAGGGGTCCACTAGATGAAGCTTTATACCAAATATCAAATTCCTGGGCCTTGTGGTTTCAGAGAAGAAGATTTTTAAAGATTTTCCCTATATAAGCCTATGTAAAACCAAAGGGCCACATGGGCGGGGGCATTTTTTGCCCCAGCACTATAATTTGAACAATCTTTGTAGGGGTCCACTAGATGAAGCTTCATACCAAATATCAAAGACCTGGGGCTTGTGGTTTCAGAGAAGAAGATTTTTAAAGAATTTCCTTATATAAGTCTATGTAAAACCAAAGGGCCTGGGTGGGGGGCATTTTTGGCCCAAGGGCTATAATTTGAAAAATCTTGGCAGAGGTCCATTAGATGAAGCTTCATTCTAAATATCAAAGTCCTGGGCCTTGTGGTTTCAGGGAAGAAGATTTTTAAAGATTTTCCCCATCAAAGCCAATGTAAAACCAAAGGGCCCCGTGGCGGGGGCATTTTTTGTCCCAGCACTATAATTTGAACAATCTTGGTAGGGGTCCACTAGATGAAGCTTCATACCAAATATCAAAGTCCTGGGCCTTGTGGTTTTAGAGAAGAAGATTTTTAAAGATTTTCCCTATATAAGCCTATGTAAAACCAAAGGGCCCCGGGGCGGGGGCATTTTTGGTCCCCAGCACTATAATTTGAACAGTCTTGGTAGGGGTCCACTAGATGAAGCTTCATACCAAATATCAAAAACCTGGGCCTTGTGGTTTCAGAGAAGAAGATTTTTAAAGAATTTCCCTATAAAAGTCTATGTAAAACCAAAGGGCCCTGGGTGGGGGGCATTTTTGGCCCAAGGGCTATAATTTGAAAAATCTTGGTAGAGGTCCATTAGATGAAGCTTCATTCTAAATATCAAAGTCCTGGGCCTTGTGGTTTCAGAGAAGTGGATTTTTAAAGATTTTCTCCATAAAAGCCAATGTAAAACCAAAGGGCCCCGTGGCGGGGGCATTTTTTGTCCCAGCACTATAATTTGAACAATCTTGGTAGGGGTCCACTAGATGAAGCTTCATACCAAATATCAAAGTCCTGGGCCTTGTGGTTTCAGAGAAGAAGATTTTTAAAGATTTTCCCTATATAAGCCTATGTAAAACCAAAGGGCCCCGGGGCGGGGGCATTTTTGGCCCCAGCACTATAATTTGAACAATCTTCGTAGGGGTCCACTAGATGAAGCTTCATACCAAATATCAAAGCCCTGGGCCTTGTGGTTTCAGAGAAGAAGATTTTTAAAGATTTTCCCTATATAAGCCTATGTAAAAACAAAGGGCCCCGTGGCGGGGGCATTTTTTGTCCCAGCACTATAATTTTAACAATCTTGGTAGGGGTCCACTAGATGAAGCTTCATACCAAATATCAAAGTCCTGGGCCTTGTGGTTTCAGAGAAGAAGATTTTTAAAGATTTTCCCTATATAAGCCTATGTAAAATCAAAGGGCCCCGGGGCGGGGGCATTTTTGGCCCCAGCACTATAATTTGAACAATCTTGGTAGGGGTCCACTAGATGAAGCTTCATACCAAATATCAAAGACCTGGGCCTTGTGGTTTCAGAGAAGAAGATTTTTTAAGTTTTTGGTGAAAAAAATCTATTTTTGGCTCCTGTGACCTAGATGTGCAACGGACCGGAACCATTTGAACAACTTTGAAAGGGGACCACCTAAGGATCATTCCTGTGAAGTTTGGTCAAAATCTGATCAGTGGTTTAGGAGGAGATGTCGTTTAAAGAAATTGTTTACGCACGGACGCACGGACGGACGCACGGACGCACGCACGACGGACAAAAAGTGATCCCAAAAGCTCACCTCGTCACTACGTGACGGTGAGCTAACAAGAGGGCCATGATGGCCCTTGATCGCTCACCTGATCCATAGAGTAACAAGTGGGCCCTGGGGAGGGCCACTCTTGACCCCAAGGTTATCATGTGCATAATGTTGGGGGAGGTCTAAAAAGGTGAAGCTTCATACCAAATATCAACAAAGGCTATAAATGTCCACTAGATGAAGCTCCATACCAAATATCAAAGACATGGGCCTTGCAGTTTCAGAGAAGAAGATTTTTAAAGATTTTCCTAGATAAGTCTATGCAAAACCAAAGGGTCTCGGTACGAGGGCATTTTTGGCCTCAGGGCTATAATTTGATCAATCTTGATAGAGGTCCACTAGATGGAATTTCACACCAAATATCAACGACCTATGCCTTTTGGTTTCACAGAAGATTTTTAAAGATTTTCCCTATATAGGTCTATGTAAAACCAAAGGGCCCCCGAGGCGGGGGCATTTTTGGCCAAAGGGCTATAATTTGAACAATCTTGGTAGAGGTCTTCCATTAGCTGTAGCTTCATACCAAATATCAAAGACCTAGACCTTGTGGTTTCAGAGAAGTTTTTTTCAAGATTTTCCCTATATAAGTCTATGTTAAACCAAAGGGCCCCGGAGCCAGGGCATTTTTGGCCCAAGGGCTATATTTTGAACAATCTTGGAAGAGGTCCACAAGATGAAGCTTCATACCAAATATCAAAGACCTGGGCCTTGCTGTTTCAGAGAAGAAGATTTTTAAAGATTTTCCCTACAAAAGCCTATGTAAAACGAAAGGGCCCCGGGGCGGGGGCATTTTAGGCCCCAGCACTATAATTTGAACAATCTTAGTAGGGGTCCACTGGATGAAGCTTCATACCAAATAGCAAAGACCTGGGCCTTGCAGTTTCAGGAAAGAAGATTTTTCAAGATTTTCCATATATAAGCCCATGTAAAATCAAAGGGCCCCGGGGCGGGGGCATTTTTGGCCCAAGCACTATAATTTGAACAATCTTGGTAGGGGTCCACTAGATGAAGCTTCATACCAAAAATCAAAGACCTGGGCCTTGTGGTTTCAGAGAAGAAGATTTTTGAAGATTTTCCCTATATAAGCCCATGTAAAACCAAAGGGCCCCGGGGCGGGGGCATTTTTGGCCCTAGCACTATAATTTGAATAATCTTGGTAGGGTTCCACTAGATGAATCTTCATACCAAATATCAAAGACCTGGGCCTTGCGGTTTCGGAGAAGAAGATTTTTAAAGATTTTCCCTATATAAGCCCATGTAAAACCAGTGGGCCCTGGGGCGGGGGCATTTTTGGCCCCAGCACTATAATTTGAACAATCTTTGTAGGGGTCCACTTGATGAAGCTTCATACCAAATATCAAAGACCTGGGCCTTGTGGTTTCAGAGAAGAAGATTTTTTAAGTTTTCGATGAAAAAATCTGTTTTTGGCTCCTGTGACCTATATGTGCAACGGACCGGAACCCTTTGAACAACTTTGAAAGGGGACCACCTAAGGATCATTCCTGTGAAGTATGGTCAAAATCCGATCAGCGGTTTAGGAGGAGATGACGTTTGAAGAAATTGTTTACGCACAGATGACAGACAAAAAGTGATCCTAATATTAATCACAAGAGGGCCATGATGGCCCTGGATCGCTCACCTGATCCATAGAGCAACAAGTGGGCCCCAGGGAGGGCCATTATTGACCCTAGGGTTATAATGTGCATAATGTTGAGGGAGGTCTAAAAAGGTGAAGCTTCAAACCAAAGGTCCACTAGATGAAGCTACCGGTACACACAAAATATCAAAGACCTGGGCCTTGCGGTTTCAGAGAAGAAGATTTTTTAAAGATATTCCCTACATAAGCCTATGTAAAACCAAATGGCCCCAGGGCGGGGGCATTTTTGGCCTCAGGGCTATAATTTAAACAATCTTGATAAAGATCCAATAGATGAAGCTTCACACCAAATATCAAAGACCTGGGCCTTGCTGTTTCAGAGAATAAGATTTTCAAAGATTATCTCTATATAAGTCTATGTAAAACCAAAGGGCCCCGGGCAGCGCTATAATTTGTTCAATCTTGGCAGAGGTCCACTAGATGAAGCTCCATACCAAATATCAAAGACATGGCCTTGCAGTTTCAGAGAAGAAGATTTTTAAAGATTTCCCTATGTAAGTCTATGTAAAACCAAAGGGTCTCGGGGCAGGGGCATTTTTGGCCCCAGGGCTATAATTTGAACAATCTTGATAGAGGTCCACTAGATGAAATTTTACAAAAATATCAAAGACCTAGGCCTTGTGGTTTCATAGAAGATTCTTAAAGATTTTCCTTATATAAGTCTATGCAAAACCAAAGGGCCACCAGGCGGGGGCATTTTTGGTCTCAGGGCTATAATTTGAACAATCTTGGTAGAGGTCCACTAGATGAAGCTTCATACCCAATATCAAAGACCTGGGCCTTGCGGTTTCCGGGAAGAAGATTTTTAAAGATTTTCCCTTTATAAGCCCATGTAAAATCAAAGGGCCCCGGGGTGAGGGGATTTTTGGCCCCAGGGCTATAATTTGAACAATCTTGATAGAGGTCCACTAGATGAAATTTCACACCAAATATCAAAGACCTAGGCCTTGTAGTTTCATAGAAGATTCTTTAAGATTTTCCCTATATAAATCTATGCAAAACCAAAGGGCCACCAGGCGGGGGCATTTTTGGTCTCAGGGCTATAATTTGAACAATCTTGGTAGGGATCCACTAGATGAAGCTTCATACCCAATCTCAAAGACCTGGGCCTTGCGGTTTCCGAGAAGAAGACTTTTAAAGATTTCCCTATATAAGCCCATGTAAAACCAAAGGGCCCCTAGGTGGGGACATTTTTGGTCTCAGGGCTATAATTTCAACAATCTTGGTAGAGGTCCACTAGATGAAGCTTCATACCCAATATCAAAGATCTAGGCCTTGCGGTTTCATAGAAGATTCTTCAAGATTTTCACTATATAAGCCTATGTAAAACCAAAGGGCCCCGGGGCGGGGGCATTTTTGGTCCCAGCACTATAATTTGAACAATCTTGGTAGGGGTCCACTAGATGAAGCTTCATACCAAATATCAAAGACCTGGGCCTTGCGGTTTTAGAGAAGAAGATTTTTAAAGATTTTCCCTATATAAGCCCATGTAAAACCAAAAAGCCCCGGGGCGGAGGTATTTTTGGCGCAAGCACTATAATTTGAACAATCTTGGTAGTGGTCCACTAGATGAACCTTCATACCAAATATCAAAGAACTGGGCCTTGCGGTTTCAGAGAAGAAGATTTTTAAAGATTTTCCCTATATGAGCCCATGTTAAACCAAACGGCCCCGGGGAGGGGGCATTTTTGGCCCCAGCACTGTAATTTGAACAATCTTGGTAGGGGTCCACTAGATGAAGATTCATACCAAATATCAAAGACCTGGGCCTTGTGGTTTCAGAGAATAAGATTTTTAAAGATTTTCCCTATATAAGCCCAGGTAAAACGAAAAGGCCCCGGGGCGGGGGCATTTTTGGCCCCAGCACTATAATTTGAACAATCTTGGTAGAGGTCCACTAGATGAAGCTTCATACCAAATATCAAAGACCTGGGCCTTGTGGTTTCAGAGAAGAAGATTTTTTAAGTTTTCAGTGAAAAAATTCGATTTTTGGCTCCTTCGACCTATATGTGCAATGGACCAGAACCATTTGAACAACTTTCAAAGGGGACCACCTAAGGATCATTCCTGTGAAGTTTGGTCAAAATCCGATCAGTGGTTTAGGAGGAGATGTCGTTTGAAGAAATTGTTTACGCACGGATGACAGACAAAAAGTGATCCTAATATAAAACACAAGAGGGCCATGATGGCCCTGGATCGCTCACCTGATCCATAGTGTAACAAGTGGATCCAGGGAGGGTCATATATTATTGGCCCCAGGGCTTTAATGTGCATAATGTTGAGGGAGGTCTTAGAGGTGAAGCTTCATACCAAACATCAACAAAGGCTATAATTTGAAAATCTTGGCAAAGGTCCACTAGATGAATATACACACCAAATATCAAAGACCAGGGCCTTGCGGTTTCACAGAAGAAGATTTTTTTAAAGATATTCCAAACATAAGCCTTTGCAAAACCAAATGGCCCCGGGGCTATATAAGTCTATGTAAAACCAAAGGGCCCCGGGGTGGGGGTATTTTTGGCCTCAGGGCTATAATTTAAATAATCTTGATAGAGGTCCACTAGATGAAGCTTCACACAAATATCCAAGACCTGGGCCTTGCTGTTTCAGAGAAGAAGATTTTTTAAAGATTATCTCTATATAAGTCTATGTAAAACCAAAGACCCCGGGGTGGGGGCATTAGTGGCCCGATGGCTATAATTTGAGCAATTTTGGAAGAGGTCCACTAGATGAATCGCCATACCAAAATATCAAAGACATGGGCCTTGCAGTTTCAGAGAAGAAGATTTTTAAATATTTCCCTATATATGTCTATGTAAAACCAAAGGGTCTCGGGCGGGGGCATTTATGGCCCCAGGGCTATAATTTGAACAATCTTGATAGAGGTCCACTAGATGAAATTTCACACCAAATATCAAAGACCTAGGCCTTGTGGTTTCACAGAAGAAAATTTTTAAAGATTTTCCCTATATAAGTCTATGTAAAACCAAAGGGCCCCGAGACGGGGCCATTTTTGGTCTCAGGGCTATAATTTGAACAATCTTTGTAGAGGTCCACTAGATGAAGCTTCATACCAAGTATCAAAGACCTAGGCCTTGTGGTTTCAGAGAAGAAGATTTTTAAAGATTTTCCCTATATAAGTCTATGTAAAACCAAAAGGGCCCCGTGCGGTGGCATTTTTGGCCCCAGCACTATAATTTGAACAATCTTGGTAGGGGTCCACTAGATGAAGCTTCATACCAAATATCAAAGATCTGGGCCTTGCGGTTTCAGAGAAGAAGATTTTTTAAGTTTGCGGTGAAAAAAATCTATTTTTGGCTACTGTGACCTATATGTGGATTTTTGGCCCCAGGGCTATAATTTGAACAATCTTGGTATGGGTCCACAAGATGAAGCTCCATACCAAATATCAAAGATCTGGGCCTTGCGGTTTCAGAGAAGAAGATTTTTAAAGATTTTCCCTATATAAGCCTACTTAAAACCAAAGGGTCCCGGGGCGGGGACATTTTTGGCCCCAGCACTATAATTTGAACAATCTTGGTAGGGGTCCACTAGATGAAGCTTCATTCCAAATAGCAAAAGGCCTGGGCCTTGCGGTTTCAGAGAAAAAGATTTTTAAAGATTTTCCATAGATATAAGTCTATGTAAAACCAAAGGGCCCTGGGGCAGGGGCATTTTTGGCCCCAGCACTATAATTCGAACAATCTTGGTAGGGGTCCACTAGATGAAGCTTCTTACTAAATATCGAAGACCTGGGCCTTGCGGTTTCAGAGAAGAAGATTTTTAAAGATTTTCCCTATATAAGCCCACATAAAACCAAAGGGCCCCGGAGCGGGGGCATTTTTGGCCCAAGCAATATAATTTGAACAATCTTGGTAGGGGTCCACTAGATGAAGCTTCATACCAAATATCAAAGACCTGGGCCTTGTGGTTTCAGAGAAGAAGATTTTTTAAGTTTTTGGTGAAAAAAATCTATTTTTGTGTCGTGTGACCTAGATGTGCAACGGACAAAAACCATTTGAACAATTTTGAAAGGGGACCACCTAAGGATCATTCCTGTGAAGTTTGGTCAAAATTCGATCAGTGGTTTAGGAGGAGATGTCGTTTGAAGAAATTGTTTACGCACGGATGACAGACAAAAAGTGATCCTAATATAAAACACAAGAGGGCCATGATGGCCCTGGATCGCTCACCTGATCCATAGTGTAACAAGTGGGCCCCAGAGAGGGCCATTATTGGCCCCAGGGCTTTAATGTGCATAATGTTAAGGGAGGTCTTAAAGGTGAAGCTTCATACCAAACATCAACAAAGGCTAAAATTTGAACAATCTTGGCAAAGGTCCACTAGATGAAGCTACACATCAAATATCAAAGACCTGGGCCTAGCGGTTTCAGAGAAGAAGATTTTTAAAGATTTTGCCTATATAAGCCTATGTAAATTGTTTGTTTGATTTGAGGTTTAACGTCCCCGTCAACACTGTAAAGGTCATTTTGGAGACGTTGCTTCCAATTTTGTGGGACTTTTACCCGACATTGAGATGAAATGACATCTCAAGCCCTGTCGCCATATGAAACCAATAGGGTTTATTAGCATGGACGGTCCGCCTCGCACCGCGGTTCCTGGACAGGCTTAGATCCTCTAAGCTGTTTACCAGTACTAGTGTGCAGGCCGGATTCAGCTCTGCGTGGAAGCATCATGCAGCCTATATATTTCTTCAAGCCAAGCCTATGTAAAATCAAAGGGCCCCGGGACAGGGGCATTTTTTGCCCCAGCACTATAATTTGAACAATCTTGGTAGGGGTCCACTAGATGAAGCTTCATTCCAAATATCAAAGTCCTGGGCCTTGTGGTTTGAGAGAAGAAGATTTTTAAAGATTTTCCCTATATAAGCCTATGTAAAACCAAAGGGCCCCGTGGCGGGGGCATTTTTTGTCCCAGCACTATAATTTGAACAATCTTGGTAGGGGTCCACTAGATGAAGCTTCATACCAAATATCAAAGTCCTGGGCCTTGTGGTTTCAGAGAAGAAGATTTTTAAAGATTTTCCCTATATAAGCCAATGTAAAACCAAAGGGCCCCGTGGCGGGGGCATTTTTTGTCCCAGCACTAAAATTTGAACAATGTTGGTAGGGGTCCACTAGATGAAGCTTCATACCAAATATCAAAGTCCTGGGCCTTGTGGTTTCAGAGAAGAAAATTTTTAAAGATTTCCCCTATATAAGCCTATGTAAAACCAAAGGGCCCCATGGCGGGGGCATTTTTGGCCCCTGCACTATAATTTGAACAATCTTGGTAGGGGTCCACTAGATGAAGCTTCATACCAAATATCAAAGACCTGGGCCATGTGGTTTCAGAGAAGAAGATTTTTAAAGATTTTCCCTATATAAGCCAATGTAAAACCAAAGGGCCCCATGGTGGGGGCATTTTTTGTCCCAGCACTAAAATTTGAACAATCTTGGTAGGGGTCCACTAGATGAAGCTTCATACCAAATATCAAAGTCCTGGGCCTTGTGGTTTCAGAGAAGAAAATTTTTAAAGATTTTCCCTATATAAGCCTATGTAAAACCAAAGGGCCCCGGGGCGGGGGCATTTTTTGTCCCAGCACTAAAATTTGAACAATCTTGGTAGGGGTCCACTAGATGAAGCTTCATACCAAATATCAAAGTCCTGGGCCTTGTGGTTTCAGAGAAGAAGATTTTTAAAGATTTTCCCTATATAAGCCTATGTAAAACCAAAGGGCCCCGGGGCGGGGGCATTTTTGGCCCCAGCACTGTAATTTGAACAATCTTGGTAGGGGTCAACTAGATGAAGCTTCATACCAAATATCAAAGACCTGGGCCTTGTGGTTTCAGAGAAGAAGATTTTTAAAGATTTTCCCTATATAAGCCAATGTAAAACCAAAGGGCCCCATGGCGGGGGCATTTTTTGTCCCAGCACTAAAATTTGAACAATCTTGGTAGGGGTCCACTAGATGAAGCTTCATACCAAATATCAAAGTCCTGGGCCTTGTGGTTTCAGAGAAGAAAATTTTTTAAGATTTTCCCTATATAAGCCTATGTAAAACCAAAGGGCCCCGGGGCGGGGGCATTTTTTGTCCCAGCACTAAAATTTGAACAATCTTGGTAGGGGTCCACTAGATGAAAGCTTCATACCAAATATCAAAGTCATGGGCCTTGTGGTATCAGAGAAGAAGATTTTTAAAGATTTTCCCTATATAAGCCTATGTAAAACCAAAGGGCCCCGGGGCGGGGGCATTTTTGGTCCCAGCACTGTAATTTGAACAATCTTGGTAGGGATCAACTAGATGAAGCTTCATACCAAATGTCAAAGACCTGGGCCTTGTGGTTTCAGAGAAGAAGATTTTTAAAGATTTTCCCTATATAAGCCAATGTAAAACCAAAGGGCCCCGTGGCGGGGGCATTTTTTGTCCCAGCACTAAAATTTGAACAATCTTGGTAGGGGTCAACTAGATGAAGCTTCATACCAAATATCAAAGTCCTGGGCCTTGTGGTTTCAGAGAAGAAGATTTTTAAAGATTTTCCCTATATAAGCCTATGTAAAACCAAAGGGCCCCGGGGCGGGGGCATTTTTGGCCCCGGCACTATAATTTGAACAATCTTGGTAGGGGTCCACTAGATGAAGCTTCATACCAAATATCAAAGACCTGGGCCTTGTGGTTTCAGAGAAGAAGATTTTTAAAGATTTTCCCTATATAAGCCTTTGTAAAACCAAAGGGCCCCAGGGCGGGGGCATTTTTGGCCCCAGCATTATAATTTGAACAATCTTGGTAGGGGTCCACTAGATGAAGCTACATACCAAATATCAAAGACCTGGGCCTTGTGGTTTCAGAGAAGAAGATATTTTAAGTTTTTGGTGAAAAAAATCTATTTTTTGCTCCTGTGACCTAGATGTGCAACGGACTGGAACCATTTGAACAACTTTGAAAGGGGACCACCTAAGGATTATTCCTGTGAAGTTTGGTCAAAATCCGATCTGTGGTTTAGGAGGAGATGTTGTTTAAAGAAATTGTTTACGCACGGATGCACGGACGGACGCACGCACGACGGACGACGGACAAAAAGTGATCCCAAAAGCTCACCTCGTCACTACGTGACGGTGAGCTAACAAGAGGGCCATGATGGCCCTGGATCGCTCACCTGATCCATAGTGTAACAAGTGGGCCCCAGAGAGGGCCATTATTGGCCCCAGGGCTTTAATGTGCATAATGTTGATGGAGGTCTTAAAGGTGAAGCTTCATACCAAACATCAACAAAGGCTATAATTTGAACAATCTTGGCAAAGGTCCACTAGATGAAGCTACACATCAAATATCAAAGACCTGGGCCTAGCGGTTTCAGAGAAGAAGATTTTTAAAGATTTTGCCTATATAAGCCAATGTAAAACCAAAGGGCCCTGGGACGGGGGCATTTTTTGTCCCAGCACTCAAATTTGAACAATCTTGGTAGGGGTCCACTAGATGAAGCTTCATACCAAATATCAAAGTCCTGGGCCTTGTGGTTTCAGAGAAGAAGATTTTTAAAGATTTTCCCTATATAAGCCTATGTAAAACCAAAGGGCCCCGGGGCGGGGGCATTTTTGGCCCCAGCACTATAATTTGAACAATCTTGGTAGGGGTCCACTAGATGAAGCTTCATACCAAATATCAAATACCTGGGCCTTGTGGTTTCAGAGAAGATTTTTTAAAGATTTTCCCTATATAAGCCAATGTAAAACCAAAGGGCCCCGTGGCGGGGGCATTTTTTGTCCCAGCACTATAATTTGAACAATCTTGGTAGGGGTCCACTAGATGAAGCTTCATACCAAATATCAAAGTCCTGGGCCTTGTGGTTTCAGAGAAGAAGATTTTTAAAGATTATCCCTATATAAGCCTATGTAAAATCAAAGGGCCCCGGGGCGGGGGCATTTTTTGCCCCAGCACTATAATTTGAACAATCTTGGTAGGGGTCCACTAGATGAAGCTTCATACCAAATATCAAAGACCTGGGCCTTGTGGTTTCAGAGAAGAAGATTTTTAAAGATTTTCCCTATATAAGCCAATGTAAAACCAAAGGGCCCCATGGCAGGGGCATTTTTTGTCCCAGCACTATAATTTGAACAATCTTGGTAGGGGTCCACTAGATGAAGCTTAATACCAAAATCAAAGTCCTGGGCCTTGTGGTTTCAGAGAAGAAGATTTTTAAAGATTATCCCTATATAAGCCTATGTAAAATAAAAGGGCCCCGGGGCGGGGGCATTTTTGGCCCCAGCACTATAATTTGAACAATCTTGGTAGGGGTCCACTAGATGAAGCTTCATACCAAATATCAAAGACCTGGGCCTTGTGGTTTCAGAGAAGAAGATTTTTAAAGATTTTCCCTATATAAGCCAATGTAAAACAAAAGGGCCCCGTGGCGGGGGCATTTTTTGTCCCAGCACTATAATTTGAACAATCTTGGTAGGGGTCCACTAGATGAAGCTTAATACCAAATATCAAAGTCCTGGGCCTTGTGGTTTCAGAGAAGAAGATTTTTAAAGATTATCCCTATATAAGCCTATGTAAAATCAAAGGGCCCCGGGGCGGGGTCATATTTGGCCCCAGCACTATAATTTGAACAATCTTGGTAGGGGTCCACTAGATGAAGCTTCATACCAAATATCAAAGACCTGGGCCTTGTGGTTTCAGAGAAGAAGATTTTTAAAGATTTTCCCTATATAAGCCAATGTAAAACCAAAGGGCCCCATGGCGGGGGACTTTTTGTCCCAGCACTAAAATTTGAACAATCTTGGTAGGGGTCCACTAGATGAAGCTTCATACCAAATATCAAAGTCCTGGGCCTTGTGGTTTCAGAGAAGAAGATTTTTAAAGATTTTCCCTATATAAGCCTATGTAAAACCAAAGGGCCCCGTGGCGGGGGCATTTTTTGTCCCAGCACTATAATTTGAACAATCTTTGTAGGGGTCCACTAGATGAAGCTTCATACCAAATATCAAAGTCCTGGGCCTTGTGGTTTCAGAGAAGAAGATTTTTAAAGATTTTCCCTATATAAGCCTATGTAAAACCAAAGGGCCCTGGGGCGGGGGCATTTTTGGCCCCAGAACTATAATTTGAACAATCTTAGTTAGGGGTCCACTAGATGAAGCTTCATACCAAATATCAAAGTCCTGGGCCTTGTGGTTTCAGAGAAGAAGATTTTTAAAGATTTTCCCTATATAAGCCTATGTAAAACCAAAGGGCCCCGTGGCGGGGGCATTTTTTGTCCCAGCACTATAATTTGAACAATCTTTGTAGGGGTCCACTAGATGAAGCTTCATACCAAATATCAAAGTCCTGGGCCTTGTGGTTTCAGAGAAGAAGATTTTTAAAGATTTTCCCTATATAAGCCTATGTAAAACCAAAGGGCCCCGGGGCGGGGGCATTTTTGGCCCCAGAACTATAATTTGAACAATCTTGGTAGGGGTCCACTAGATGAAGCTTCATACCAAATATCAAAGACCTGGGCCTTGTGGTTTCAGAGAAGAAGATTTTTAAAGATTTTCCCTATATAAGCCTATGTAAAACCAAAGGGCCCCAGGGCGGGGACATTTTTGGCCCCAGCACTATTATTTGAACAATCTTGGTAGGGGTCCACTAGATGAAGCTTCATACCAAATATCAAAGACCTGGGCCTTGTGGTTTCAGAAAAGAAGATTTTTTTAGTTTTTGGTGAAAAAAATCTATTTTTGGCTCCTGTGACCTAGATGTGCAATGGACCGGAACCATTTGAAAAACTTTGAAAGGGGACCACCTAAAGATCATTCCTGTGAAGTTTGGTCAAAATCCGATCAGTGGTTTAGGAGGAGATGTCGTTTAAAGAAATTGTTTACGCACGGACGCACGCACGCACGGACGCACGGACGACGGACGACGGACAAAAAGTGATCCCAAAAGCTCACCTCGTCACTACGTGACGGTGAGCTAACAAGAGGGCCCAGAGGGCCCTGAATCGCTCACCTGAAAATTAGTGTCTCCAGTACATTCTAGGCCCAAGGGCTATAATTTGAACAAACTATGTAATGGTCCACTAGATGAAGCTTCATACCAAATATCAAAGACCTGGGCCTTCTGGTTTCAGACAAGAAGATTTTTAAAGGTTTTCCCTATATAAGCCTATGAAAAACCAAAGGGTCCCGGGGTGGGGGCATTTTTGGCCCAAGGGCTTTAATTTGAACAATCTTGAAAGAGGTCCACTGGATGAAGCTTCATACCAAATATCAAAGACCTGGGCCTTCTGGTTTCAGACATGAAGATCTTCAAAGGTTTTCCCTATTTAAGCCTATGAAAAACCAAAGGGTCCCGGGGTGGGGTCATTTTTGGCCCAAGGGCTATAATTTGAACAATCATGAAAGAGGTCCACTAGATGAAGCTTCACACCAAATACCAAAGATCTGGGCCTTGCGGTTTCAGAGAAAAGGATTTTTAAAGATTTTCCCTGTACAAACCTATGTAAAACCAAAGGCCCGCAGGGCGGGGGCATTTTTGGCCCCAAGGCTATAATTTGAACAATCTTAGTAAAGGTCCACCAGGTAAAGCTTCACACCAAATATTAAAGACCTGGGCCTTGTGATTTCAGAGAAGAAGATTTTTTAATGATTTTCCCTATATAAGCCTATGTAAAACCATAGGCCCCCACGGCGGGGGCATTTTGGCCCCCAGGGCTATAATTTGAACAATCTTGAAAGAGGTCCATTAGATGAAGCTTCACGCCAAATATCAAAGATCTGGGCCTTGCGGTTTCAGAGAAGAAGATTTTTAAAGATTTTCCCTGTATTCCCTATGTAAAACCAAAGGCCCCCAGGGCGGGGGCATTTTTGGCCCCACGGCTATAATTTGAACAATCTTAGTAGAGGTCCACCAGGTAAAGCTTCACACCAAATATTAAAGACCTGGGCCTTGTGTTTTCAGAGAAGAAGTTTTTTTAATGACTTTCCCTATATAAGCCTATGTAAAACCATAGGCCCCCGCCCCGGGGGCATTTTGGCCCCCAGGGCTTTAATTTGAACAATTTTGAAAGAGGTCCAATAGATAAAGCTTCATACCAAATATCAAAGAACTGGGCCTTGCCGTTTGAGAGAAGAAGATTTTTAAAGATTTTCCCTGTATAAGCCTATGTAAAACCAAAAGCCCCCGGGGCGGGGGCATTTTTGGCCCCAAGGCTATAATTTGAACAATCTTGAAAGAGGTCCACTAGATGAAGCTTCATACCAAATATCAAAGATCTGGGCCTTGCGGTTTGAGAGAAGAAGATTTTTAAAGATTTTCCCTGTATAAGCCTATGTAAAACCAAAGGCCCCCGGGGCGGGGGCATTTTTGGCCCCAAGGCTATAATTTGAACAATCTTAGTAGAGGTCCACCAGGTCGAGCTTCACACCAAATATTAAAGACCTGGGCCTTGTGGTTTCAGAGAAGAAGATTTTTTAATGATTTTCCCTGTATAAGCCCATGTAAAACCAAAGGCCCCCGGGGCGGGGGCATTTTGGCCCCCAGGGCTATAATTTGAACAATCTTGGTAGAGGTCCACTAGATGAAGCTTCATACCAAATATTGAAGACCTGGGCCTTGCGGTTTCAGAGAAGAAGATTTTTAAAGATTTTCCCTGTATAAGTCTATGTAAAACCAAAGGCCCCCGGGGCGGGGGCATTTTTGGCCCCAAGGCTATAATTTGAACAATCTTAGTAGAGGTCCACCAGCTAAAGCTTCACACCAAATATTAAAGACCTGGACCTTGTGGTTTCAGAGAAGAAGATTTTTTAATGATTTTCCCTATATAAGCCTATGTAAAACCAAAGGCCCCCGGGGCGGGGGCATTTTGGCCCCCAGGGCTATAATTTGAACAATCTTGGTAGAGGTCCACTAGATGAAGCTTCATACCAAATATCGATGACCTGGGCCTTGCGGTTTCAGAGAAGAAGATTTTTAAAATTTTGTTTTAAAAAATCTATTTTTAGCTCCTGTGACCCAGATGTGCAATGGACCGGAACCATTTGAACAATTTTGAAAGGGGACCACCTAAGGATCATTGCTGTGAAGTTTGGTCAAAATCCGATCAGCGGTTTAGGAGGAGATGTCATTTGAAGAAAAAGTTTACACACACACACACACACACACGCACGCACTGACGACGGACGAAAAGTGATCCCAAAAGCTCACCTTGTCACTACGTGACAGGTGAGCTAAAAATAAGAGTGGGGTTCAAGGGGGTCAAAATAATATAGGCGTGTTTTTGTGATGGTGCGCTTATTAGGTAGATTTTTCACCACAATATTTTCATACAATTTTGAAAAAACTAAGCGCTCGGTGCGGTAAATAGGTCGACTACTGTATGTCTGAAATTAGACTTGCCCAAGTCTGTTAATTAGGTGTCCATTGTAAAAATAATTGTTTACAAAAATAAAAAATAAATACATTGTAAATGAAATAGCAATACCGTCTTTTATGAAAATTGTGAAATTAACAGACTTGTAAATATTGAAAGAACTCATTCACCTTTCCTGTAGATGATTGTCAGATATGGGTGAGAAGTTTATTTATATAACTTTTCACTGACAGGCTCCAGAGCTTGTTATCATGATTTATTTACATTTAGTGGGGGAAAACCACATGAAGGCAAAGGGTTTTAAAAAAAAAGAAGTTTCAATTTTAATCTTTTATTCTTAAACAATTACCATAACATGCCTATGCTATATTACAAGGCTCCAACAATGACGTTAATCAGAATTTTTCTTATTTCTGCTCTAAACATAGATTGTGGGAACTCGTTACAACCGATTCAATGAGGCAGTTCTAATGAGTACCCGCAATCTATGTGTAACCGCCTCAATGAGGCGATTCTAATGGACATACGACACTAGTATTCACAATTACCATGATCATCCCCTAAACATGTCCATACAATGAAAACCCTTGTTAACCCCACTTTATATAGAGTAAAGCAGGGTTTACCAAATTACCAGGCTAGTCATTTTGTAATTTCTGCTCTAAAACATAGATTTTGGGTAGCCCTCGTATCGTTTTTCTTTATTTCTGCTTCAAACATAGATTGTGGTTGCTTGTTAGAGGCGGTTCTAAAGAGTACCCACAATCTATACTACTGAGCAGAAATAAGAACATTATGTAACCCCTTGTAAACGCCACTTGTCTCAATGGTTTCTCCTGTTAAGATAATGTTGAAAAGATTCTGCAATTACACATCTTATTAACTAAGTAATTATGCCAGGATAATGATATTATGCTGCCTGTTTGCTTTTTTTTTCTATAAAAACAAGTGCAAAAACAATTACAGTCCACCCTGTGTTAAGCAAGCACCTCAGGAATGATCAAAATGTGCTTGCTTAAGACAGGTGCTTGCTTAATACAGGTGGATATTAATGCATTCGCCTTTTTCGGGATTTGAATGATTGCTTGCTTAAGACAGTTTGCTTACTTAATGGAGGTGGCCACTATGACCGGTTTGACTGTATAATGATACCTCAATGGCTCGAACACCAATAGCTCGTTTTCTATGACTGTTTTCGCACACGCTCTTGAGTACCTGAGAAATTCTTCACACATACATGTATCCATATGACAAATATTTAGGGATAGTTATGGTTATTAGGGCCCCGCACTGAAAGTGTGGGTGCCCTATAGTAATCACTCTGTCCGTCCGTCTGTCTGTCTGTCCGTCCGTCTGTCCGTCCACAAATTTTTTTATCCTCCATAACTTTTTATTATTCCTGGATGGATTTAAATATTACTTGGCATCATTCTGTCCGTCCGTCTGTCTGTCTGTCTGTCCGTCTGTCCGTCCACAAATTTTTTTATCCTCCATAACTTTCTTATTTCCTGGATGGATTTAAATATTACTTGGCAGAAATGTTAACCATAATGTGATGGAGTGTTGCGCGCAAGACTCAGGTCCGTACCTCAAAGATCAAGGTCATACTTAGAGGTTAAAGGTCAAAAAAGGGTCTTTCCTGTGTCCAATTAATAACTTTGTTATTATTCCTGGATGGATTTAAATATTACTTGGCAGAAATGTTAACCATAATGTGACGAAGTGTCACACGCAAGACCCACAGCCGTACCTCAAAGGTCAAGGTCATACTTAGAGATAAAAGGTCAAAAAAGCGTCTTTTTCATTGTGTCCAATCTATAACTTTCTTATACCTGGATGGATTTAAATATTACTTAGCAGAAATATTAACCATAATGTGACAGTGTGTCACGCGCAAGACCCAGGTCCGTACCTCAAAGGTCAAGGTCATACTTAGAGGTGAAAGGAAAAAAAAAACGTCTTTTTTAACATCAACATTTTCCTACTCCTCTGATAGCGCTGCCGGGGCCCTAGTCAGTTTCACTGACAGCTCTAGTTTGGCGTAATTTATCTGGAAAAATTATTTTGTGTGTACTCACAAGTTGATTCTAATGAGCACACACAAAATATATTAATCAAATAAAGGACTGAAAGTAATGCCAAAATTATCCTCAGTAAATTCAACCCTCGATGGCAGGATATGGGCTGCATGATGCTTCCACGCAGAGCTGAATCCGGCCCGCACACTAGTACTGGTAAACCGTTTAGAGGATCTAAGCCTGTCCAGGAACCGCAGTGCGAGGCGGACCATCCATGCTAATAAACCCTATTGGTTTCATTGGGCGACAGGGCTTGAGATGTCATTTCATCTCAATGTCGGGTAAAAGTCCCACAAAATTGAAAGCAACGTCTCCAAAATGACCTTTACAGTGTTGACGGGGACACTAAACCTCAAATCAACCAACCAAATCGATGGCAGGAACTACCACTGTCTCGAACAAGTTTTAGGTCCCAACACAAAGGAAGCAACATCCCCAAAATGACCTATACAGTGTTGACAGGGGTATTAAACCTCAAATCAAGCAAAACAAAACAAAAATCTCCAAAATACTAGAATTTTCCTCTCTTTCACTGACAGACACAGGTGGTGTTATTTATTAAGTAAACATTAACTGCAGAGGCTAAAATGCTCTTATCAACAAGTGGGAGATAGTGTTTCATACCAGCTTTGTGCTGGTCGGAACTTTTGCAGAGTATACAAGTCCCTACATTCACAGATGAAGACTAAAGAGACTTTAACATATTTTTTGTTTAAAGGGGCTTTCATTTAAAAATAAAAAAATTAAATGTAGGGACTTGGGCAAGTCTAGTCTGAAATTCACCCTTCTGTATTCATGTGAATTTCTAGGCTTAACTGGATTACACTGAGAGAGTAGACTGCTACTGCAGCTGATTGTAAATTTAGCCGATTTGAAATCAGAAGCAAATTTTATTCCTAAAAGAGTAGAGCCCTGTTGGTACAGGAGACAAAAATATTCTGGAAAGAGTTGTCTGCCCTGAAGATGTATTGCTAAAACATAGGTTTTATGTACTGTAATGAACCTAAGTATTGGGACAGGTAGGCCTAAGCAAACAGTGTAGACCCTGATCAGACTGCTCCTTCAATAAGCAAACAGTGCAGACCCAGATCAGGGTCTACACTGTTTGGCAAACAGTGCAGACCCAGATCAGACTGCTCCTCAAGGAGCAGTCTGATCAGGGTCTACACTGTTTGCTATCCATTTGGACTCCTTGTAGGATCGTGGAACAAAGTTGTTAAAACTTTAGGAGAATTACAGAATGTCTTCAAGGTGTCCGAATGTTTAGGATTCTTATGTAAAAGGTAGCCCAGAGAAAGTGTGGTTTAATAAACTGACCAGCTCTATATAAACTAAAAAGTGTTGACTGAAGAGTTAACCGCCAAACAAACAATCAAAACAAAAGCTCTATTCATGCAAATTCCCAAACTTATCTTGATTACAAAAATGTAAATACTAGCAAAATTCTAGACTTGCCCAAGTCCCTACATTTAATTTTTTTATTTTTAAATGAAAGCCCCTTTAAACAAAAAATATGTTAAAGTCTCTTTAGTCTTAATCTGTGAATGTAGGGACTTGTATACTCTGCAAAAGTTCCGACCAGCACAAAGCTGGTATGAAACACTATCTCCCACTTGTTGATAAGAGCATTTTAGCCTCTGCAGTTAATGTTTACTTAATAAATAACACCACCTGTGTCTGTCAGTGAAAGAGAGGAAAATTCTAGTATTTTGGAGATTTTTGTTTTGTTTTGCTTGATTTGAGGTTTAATACCCCTGTCAACACTGTATAGGTCATTTTGGGGATGTTGCTTCCTTTGTGTTGGGACCTAAAACTTGTTCGAGACAGTGGTAGTTCCTGCCATCGATTTGGTTGGTTGATTTGAGGTTTAGTGTCCCCGTCAACACTGTAAAGGTCATTTTGGAGACGTTGCTTTCAATTTTGTGGGACTTTTACCCGACATTGAGATGAAATGACATCTCAAGCCCTGTCGCCCAATGAAACCAATAGGGTTTATTAGCATGGATGGTCCGCCTCGCACTGCGGTTCCTGGACAGGCTTAGATCCTCTAAACGGTTTACCAGTACTAGTGTGCGGGCCGGATTCAGCTCTGCGTGGAAGCATCATGCAGCCCATATCCTGCCATCGAGGGTTGAATTTACTGAGGATAATTTTGGCATTACTTTCAGTCCTTTATTTGATTAATATATTTTGTGTGTGCTCATTAGAATCAACTTGTGAGTACACACAAAATAATTTTTCCAGATAAATTACGCCAAACTAGAGCTGTCAGTGAAACTGACTAGGGCCCCGGCAGCGCTATCAGAGGAGTAGGAAAATGTTGATGTTAAAAAAGACGTTTTTTTTTCCTTTCACCTCTAAGTATGACCTTGACCTTTGAGGTACGGACCTGGGTCTTGCGCGTGACACACTGTCACATTATGGTTAATATTTCTGCTAAGTAATATTTAAATCCATCCAGGTATAAGAAAGTTATAGATTGGACACAATGAAAAAGACGCTTTTTTGACCTTTTATCTCTAAGTATGACCTTGACCTTTGAGGTACGGCTGTGGGTCTTGCGTGTGACACTTCGTCACATTATGGTTAACATTTCTGCCAAGTAATATTTAAATCCATCCAGGAATAATAACAAAGTTATTAATTGGACACAGGAAAGACCCTTTTTTGACCTTTAACCTCTAAGTATGACCTTGATCTTTGAGGTACGGACCTGAGTCTTGCGCGCAACACTCCATCACATTATGGTTAACATACAGTCAAACCGGTCATAGTGGCCACCTCCATTAAGCAAGCAAACTGTCTTAAGCAAGCAATCATTCAAGCAATCATTCAAATCCCGAAAAAGGCGAATGCATTAATATCCACCTGTATTAAGCAAGCACCTGTCTTAAGCAAGCACATTTTGATCATTCCTGAGGTGCTTGCTTAACACAGGGTGGACTGTAATTGTTTTTGCACTTGTTTTTATAGAAAAAAAAAGCAAACAGGCAGCATAATATCATTATCCTGGCATAATTACTTAGTTAATAAGATGTGTAATTGCAGAATCTTTTCAACATTATCTTAACAGGAGAAACCATTGAGACAAGTGGCGTTTACAAGGGGTTACATAATGTTCTTATTTCTGCTCAGTAGTATAGATTGTGGGTACTCTTTAGAACCGCCTCTAACAAGCAACCACAATCTATGTTTGAAGCAGAAATAAAGAAAAACGATACGAGGGCTACCCAAAATCTATGTTTTAGAGCAGATTTTACAAAATGACTAGCCTGGTAATTTGGTAAACCCTGCTTTACTCTATATAAAGTGGGGTTAACAAGGGTTTTCATTGTATGGACATGTTTAGGGGATGATCATGGTAATTGTGAATACTAGTGTCGTATGTCCATTAGAATCGCCTCATTGAGGCGGTTACACATAGATTGCGGGTACTCATTAGAACTGCCTCATTGAATCGGTTGTAACGAGTTCCCACAATCTATGTTTAGAGCAGAAATAAGAAAAATTCTGATTAACGTCATTGTTGGAGCCTTGTAATATAGCATAGGCATGTTATGGTAATTGTTTAAGAATAAAAGATTAAAATTGAAACTTCTTTTTTTTTAAAACCCTTTGCCTTCATGTGGTTTTCCCCCACTAAATGTAAATAAATCATGATAACAAGCTCTGGAGCCTGTCAGTGAAAAGTTATATAAATAAACTTCTCACCCATATCTGACAATCATCTACAGGAAAGGTGAATGAGTTCTTTCAATATTTACAAGTCTGTTAATTTCACAATTTTCATAAAAGACGGTATTGCTATTTCATTTACAATGTATTTATTTTTTATTTTTGTAAACAATTATTTTTACAATGGACACCTAATTAACAGACTTGGGCAAGTCTAGCAAAATTCTAGAGCCAAATGAAGAATTTCTCACAAGGGAGGCAACTTTTGGAACTTTCGGGTTTTTACAAATACACCCCTTCCAAAGAATGGTATTTACTCTTATAGGCAACAGTCTGCCCCAAAAGGGCAAATCCATTCCTTTCAGAGTAGTACTATACTGACAAGGGAGACAAGAAAGTTTAGAAAAAGTTGCCTCCGCCGAATGTGCATCCATTTACCATAAATCCCACAACACAAAATTAAAACAATAAGGACAGAACTGCCTCCCCTGAAGATAAGTGTTCACCTTAAACCCAATAACAACGAGATGTGCATCACGTGAACATGTCCGTGAAGTGAACACCCCACTGGGGTTTACGGAGTTATACATTATTTTTCTTATTTCTGCTCCAAGACATAGGTTGTGGGTACTCGATAGAACCGCCTCAATGAGGCGGTTCTAACCAGCACCTACAATCTATGTTTGCAGTATAAATAAGAAAAATATCACCAAATTCCATCAGAAAAGAAGCAATTTTGAAGATGTAAACAATGCACTTAAATTAGGCTTGGCATTGCAAGTGAATGGTCTGCAAAACAGACAAATCACATGAAATGCCAAGAATTATTTTCTTTAAAAAATACATCACAACCTCTTTAACCCTTGTCCTGCTGAATATTCATATATGCCACACCCACTACCGATTATCAACCAATCAGATTACCTGTAGCAATTCATTACAACAAATTCACAATCTGAATGACAAACAATGTAGATCCTGATCAGATGGCTTCTTCAGAAGCCATCTGATCTGGATCTACATTGTTTCAAAGAAAAGGCATATCCGGGCTCAGCAGAACAAGGGTTAAAACACTATTATATAGGACCCAAGCAGAAACCATTGTAGTTAAACAACTGTGTTACATACAAACAAAAATGTATGGACTATGTAGAAAAATGACCATTTATGGTCATTTTTCTACATTGGTCATTTTTCTACATAATCTATACATTTTTTCATCCCTCTTTAACCCTTTACCACTCAGGGATTTTGTGAATTTTGCTGATTTTCACAGCGTTGCACCTGACAGCAACTTCAACTAGCCATTGTTTCATAATGGATGGTCTGTTTTACACCAAACTCGGTATGAATGTTCATTGGGCAGTAGCCTTTCAAATGCAACCTTTCATGACTTGATCATTGTTGTCGTGGTAATGATGGGGCATCTCAAAGTTGGCAAAAAGTGTGTTTTCACATGAATTTTTGACCACAGTTTAATCTTCACACAGCTGTCAAGGCAACAATTAAGGTGTTTGGCACTGACCATTTACACTGTTTGCAGCATGTTTTATCAGCAACAATTTTCAGGGGGGGGGGGGGGGGGGCGGCAGCGTTGCCCCCCGTTCGCATTTTATCCCTTTTCCTCAACTCGTTTAAAAAATTCAATAATACATGAACACTCTTGTAAGATCCTCTATGTAATAAATTGAATAATTCACTAGTGGATTAAATATGCACATTAGTTAGATATGCCCTGTAATGTTACATTGTTGAAACAGTTGTGTGCTTTAATGTTATGTGTCAATCAATTTCATGTGAGCATGTTATATGATTAATTTATTACAAAAACACGCCTATACAAATACAATGTAAGTTTTACCGCTGGAAAAACGAAAATTTTAAGATGATTGATTGTGATATTTTTCCTATTTGTGTTCAAAATATAGATTGTGGGTACATGTTAGAAGTGCCTTGATGAGGCGGTTCTGACAAGTACCCACAATCTATATTTAAGAACAGAAATATGAAAAAAAAAAAAGGTTTACCTCTGTAAAACCCAGTTTTACTCTACAGAAGTGGGGTTCAAAGGCGTCAGAATAATATAGGCACATTTCCGTGATGTGAAATATAAAAGCAAAGCATAGTGATTATAAATTTATAAAGATCAAAAGCAAAGCTATTAACTTCTTCATTATCAGATCTACCTTACATTTTCGGACAGACAGGTCTAAGCAAACAGGGTAGACCCAGATGAGACATTGCAGCAGCATCTAATCAGGGTCTATACGGTTTGCAACTTATCTAGCTATTTTATACACAACATTGGGAAATAAATAATACTTTTTCAACTTTTTGATCAAGTATGGTAAGCAGCCGAGGTGTCCAAATACTTTGGGTAAATACAAAACTGTTATTGATCACGCAAACAAGTCTGTGAAATGAGCTCGCCCTTAAACCCCACTTTATATAAGAAAACTGGGGTTTAAATGGGTATACGTTATTTTTCTTATTTTTGCTCCAAAACATAGGTTGTTGTTACTCATTTGAAAAGCCTCAATAGGGGTTCTAACAAGCACATACCTGTGATAAGTGTTTTAACTGTATGAGGGAGATTTGCCATTGTGATGAGGGAGATGTAAAGAATATATAGGGAAATTCTCAGTTCAAATGAGGGTGACTCCAAAATTTAACTAAAATTTAGCATAAATTGGGCTAAAATTAGCATCAAAATGAGGGAGATATGCGAGCACCTACAACCTATGTTGCAGCCATAAGAGAAATATCATAAATTTTTATCAGAAAAATTACCCTTTTCATTACGATAACACACCCGTGCGTCACAGTGCATTTTTTACATCCCCAAAAAGGGTAAATTTTCTGAAGAAAATTTGTGATATTTTTCTTATTTATACTCAAAATATAGGTTGTGGGTACTCGTTAGAACCGCCTCATTGAGGCAGTTCTAACGAGTACCCACAACCTATGTCTAGGAGCAGAAAGAAGGAAAATAATGTTTACCCCCGTAAACCCCAGGTTTCTCTATATAAAGTGGGGTTTAGGGGGGTCTTTATTTCACGGACTTGTTCACGTGATGTGGAGATATGAAACATGTACTATGCGCACGGAAGTCTTATCATAATATAACCTCCACTCCCTACCCTCTTTAACCTTGCAGAGGTGGATCTAAACATGCATAGGACTTCTATCCACCTTCAATCAAAGGGAGATTACTTTAACAAACAGTGGAGAATTATCCCAGGAGAGACTTGATTTTACAAAGGGAATATACAGTCAAATTCCGCTATTAAGACCACCCAAAATTAAGACTAATTCTGCCTTAAAAAAGCTTATTTTGAAGGTTGCATATAATCTTTCTTTGGGTTTTCTGCACACAGTGTCCTCTGGTCAAGGACCACCTTTGGGGCTGTTCAAAAGTGGTCTTTAAGACCACTTTTGAACAGTCTCAAAGGTGGTCTTAATATAGGAATTTTACTGTATATCCCCTCTAAGACGATCCCAAAACTAGAAAATTGGAGCAAAATGTACCATTGTTAAGTAATCTCCCTTTGGTATGTAAAAAATAGTTCTTGCACACAGGCATCACCTGTAGGGGTACCACCCAAGGAAAATGTTCGGAAATACCTGTTTTAACAGTGGTGTACTCGATGTTGCCATATCTGGCTGTTCCTCATGTGCGTCTTTACTACCAAACTGGATTGTTAACAAAATATATCTATAGATGTCAGCCAGCTCAGAAGTGAAGAACAAGTTAAATCTCCCGATGTTTTAGTAAAATTCATTAATGTTTGATTTCTTCTCAATATTTGACAATTTTTGTCATTTCCTCTTCTTTGTAGCATTTAATAGTACACATTAACCTCACATTCATGACTGAAACATGATTTTTGATATAATAGTTTAAAGACGTTGCCCAAAAATGAATAAATTATATAGAAAAATGACCATAAATGATTATTTTTCTATTTATCATAATTATGACGTTGCATCTGAGAGTGTAATAACGCCGTGTAATATTTTCGATAATCCACTAGTGGATTAAATATGCAAATTAGCTAGATACGTCCAGTAAGGTTACATGTACGAAGTTCTTAACGACGTCTCGTTTACGGTGGAATATTGACATTTTTGTAAACAATCCTGAATCAAATCCTCTTTAAATGTCATATGATAAATATAATCTTGCATTCGTGCTCATGTATTATTGAATTTATTAAACTTGTTGAGGAAAAGGGATAAAATGCTTGGCAAAGCCTCGCATTTTATCCCATTTCCTCAACTCGTTTAATAAATGCAATAATACATGAATACTCATGTAAGATCCTCTATATGGGCCCTGTCAAGCGATTTTGGTACTTATCGCCTATGCGAGCAGCGAAGGTTCAGGCAAGCCTGCGCTTCTGCGCAGTCTCGCCAGAACCTTCGCTGCTCGCTCATACAAGCAGTGAATCAAGAGGAACCTTCAGACAGAAAGCCATATCCCTGGCCCCTCTGAATGGCTGGGCATGCGCATTTAAAATTTGTCATGACGGAATGCTCTAAGACACATATTTGCTTGGCGGGGCTTATATAATCTATACATTTTGTTTGTTTCACATACTTGACTTGTCAAGTAATGTTACATCATCAGCTCTCTAGAGTAAGTAGACATTTAACCCTTTTTGTACCCAATGTAATCTTCCTCCTTATATATAGCAGGAGTCGATTTCAAAACTTCGGGATGTCAGGTTGTGTTTTCTTCAAAATTTATTTGGAAAATGACTGATCTTTTAGCAAACAGTGGAGGCCCTGATCAGACGCCGCGTTCTGCGGCGTCTGATCTGGGCCTGCACTGTTTGCCAGGCTACCCGTTTTGGGATTTCTGGTACTAAATGGGTTAAGGGATAATGAATGACAAGACATGCTTTCAACTTGCTTAATACAGGTGGCCACAATGTCAGGTTTTTCTGTATACATGGATTCCCTGATCAAAAGGGCCTAACATCTGGCCCTTTGGAGATTAATCTGTGTCTATACTACTGTAAACTACATAAGTCAACCTTGAAAGGCTCAAACACCTTTGGGACCACAAAAATCTGTTTAAGACAGGGGTGAGCCACCGAGGGCTACTTCCAGGAGACATAACGGGCATAATTTTGAATCTTCCTTTCGGTGTTCTATAATATACATGTATGCTGTGTGTACTCATTAGAATATCTAATGAGTACACTAAGATATCTAATGAGTACATAAAGCATACATTTGCAAGTTAAAACACGAAAACATCCTAAATTTTCCCTCACTATTTCTTATGAAGCGAAATTCCCTAGGGACTCAAGAATGAGTTCCACTCAGCCATAGAAGCCTCCGTGGTGCAGTGGTTACGCTACTCGCCTTGTAAACCAGGGATCGCAGGATCGATCCCGGGCTTCTCCAGACTTTCGGATGAGTCTTTAAACCGAGGTCCCGTCTCCGTATGACCTTAGCTTTTGGTGGGACGTAAAACTAAAACTCACTCACTCACTCACTCCACTCAGCCATGGTTAATGAGCCACTGGTGTTCCAGCCATCGAAGTTCTACTGTATACTGGAAATTTAAGGGGAACACAGAGGCTTTTTTATTATGGCATTTAATTGGAATTTGCTTTTGAAGCCCTAAGGAGTACTTCCTATAGCTCTTTTAGTTTTATTTTATGCCCCCCCCCCCCCCCCCCCCCCCACCGAGAATCTTTGATTCGGGGGCATATAGTATTTGCCCTGTCTGTCTGTTTGTCAGTCTGTCCAGCACAAAAACTTTAACCTTGATCATAACTTCAAAAGTATTTGACCTAGCCCCATGAAACTTCACACACTTATTCACCATCACAAGGGCTACATTCTGACCAAGAGCCATAACTCTGTTGTCATTTTTGGCTGAACTATCTCCCCTTGAAATTTTGCAAAACTGTCTGTTTGTTTGTTTATCTGTTTGTCTGTCACAAAAATTTTAACCTTGATAATAACTTCAAAAGTATTTGACCTAGCCCCATGAAAATTCACACACTTAGTTACCATCACAATGGCTACATTTGGACCATGGGCCATGACTCTGTTGTCATTTTTGGCTGAATTAACTCTCCTTGAAATTTTGCAAAAACTCAGAAATTAGCTCCCACAGGTGGCATTGGTCACCTGCAGTGGCAGCTGTTTTTTTTTCTTCTATTTTATCTTGAAATGGTATGTTGTGTGTACTCATTAGAATCAGCTCTGAAATGAGGATTTTTGTTATAGAGTTTAAAAGCCCAGTCAAGTCGATTTTAGATATGGGGTTTAAGGGCTCAGTCAACCATAATAAGATCATGCTGAACAAGAAAATATCACATCCCTGGGACTAATTATACTCATTACCCTGCAGTAAACTGGTGATAAAATCGGAAAAAAGACCAGTTTTGTTTTAGGCCTAAAAAGTACCCACAACATGTTTGAATTGGAGTTTAACGGCCCAGTCAACACTACAACATGTTTGTTAAAAAAAAAAATAAAAAAAAAAATAGGAAATTACTCTCCTCCTTCTCTAGAGCTACAACTGGGAGAATCCCTTTCTCCCAGCTATTAAGGGGAATGAGAACACCTTCAGGGGAGACAACTCCTGCAAATGTATTTTTGTCTCCCATGTCAATAGGCGTCAACTCTTAAAGAAAAGAATTTGCTCCTGTGTTCTTTCCTTTAAAAGTCGACCCCTTTTCAGTGGGACAGGGCTTATAGAAACGTGAACAGGAAGTCCTGAAAGTTGTCTCCCTTTGAAATATGGCATAAAAGGTTGCCAGGTGTTCTCATTCCCCTAAAGTTCTAAATACAGTAGAATTTCCATGGCTCGAATACCAATGGCTTATTTACCATGACACAGTCCCTGAGAAATTTCTCTACATACAAAATAGTGAGGAATTTAACCCTTATCCTGCTGTTCACTACAACCCCTATCTTTGCAAACAGTGTAGATCCTGATCAGCTGGCTTCTGAAGAAGCCATCTGATCAGGATCTATACTGTTTGACCATCCATTTATGAATTTGTAGGAATAAATAAGATCAAGTAATCTGATCGGTTTAAAGTCAGAAATGGGTGTGGCTAAACAGAATATTCAGCAAGAGAAGGGTTAGGATATTCTCATCTTTTATCTTGCAAAATTAATGTATGCAGATTTTCGTGGTCTGAAAGGTGTTCAAGCCACTGAAGTTTGACTGTATAAAAATCACATGGAAAGCAAGGCAGGAAACCAGGATTATTGGTTACTATACTCGACTAAAACATTAGGACTAAAGAATAGAACGTTCATTAAGGAAAGTCTGATCAGGGTCTGCTCTGCTAAGTTTTCTGTTAGCACACATAAAACACATAACTAGACAGTAAATTTTAGAATAAAAGCCAGATCCTAGTCTCAAATGTAGGCAAATAATGGCATATACAAGTATTCTGCCATAGGCTATGTGGAGCCCATGACAAATCAGTGATAGTCAGAAGGACATCAGCACCAAAGAGCTCCTGTGCTTAACAACTTTGGTTGATTGACAAATAATCAACCAAAAAACTGTACTTATCTGTGTGAATATCCTATTAACCCTTCTCTTGCTGAATATTCAGTTAAGCCACACCCATTTCTGACTTTGAACCAATCAGATTACTTGATGTTATTTGTTCCTACGAATTCATAAATTGATGGTCAAACAGTGTAGATCCTGATCAGATGGCTTCTTCACTGTTTGCAAAGATAGGGGTTGTCGTGAACAGCATGACAAGGGTTAAATTTTGTATCAGATGAAGTACGGTAAAAATCCTAAACAAGAGCACCGCATGCGGGTGCCAACGCTCGGCTGCAGCCCCTTTTCATAATGAACAACTAGTCCGAGTTTCAAGTAAATATGTTCAGTAATGACAGAGATATTACAAAATGACCAAGTTTTTGCAAGAGGACGACGCAGACCAAAATGTCCAAGTTTTTGCACGACGGCGATGCCAGAGCTATGACAATACCTCGTCGTTTTCTTCGAAAACAGCCAAGCCAAAAATGGGACATCTTAGGGACTTGCTGTAATTCTACTAAAATTTTAACAGGTTTGTTTCAAAATCAAGCAAGGAGTCCAAAAAAGTGAATATGGAATGGCAAACAGTGTAGGTCCTGATCAGACTGCTCCTTCAGTCTGATCTGGGTCTGCACTGTTTGCTTAAGCCTGTCTATCCCAGTACTTAGGATCATTATGGTACATGTATTTGGTTTGACTTCTAACACATTTGTTAAGCTACATGTAACAGTGCTTTGAACGACAAAAACCAAGCTTTTAGTTGCAGTGTTCAAAACAGTCGAACTTCAATGGCTCGCACACCTTTGGGACCTCGAAAATCTCTTTGAGACAGGGGTAGTTCGAGCCACTGAGGGTTACTGTTAGGAGTCAAAACGATATACTTTTAGACATCTCTTCGGTTTTCTATAATGAATAGGTATGATGTGTGTACTCATTAGAATCGCCTCATCGATGCGATTCTAATGAGTACACACAGCATACATTTGCAAGATAAAAGACTAAAACCTCCTTAATTATCCCTCACTATTTCTTATGTAGAGGATTTCGCTAGGGGCTCAAGAATGGGTTCGACACATGGTAAACGAGCCATCGGTGTTCGAGCCATTGAAGTTTTACTGTATGTTTACATTTCGAGCACAAAGGGTGTTTGTTAGCTAAGCATGCCTACCTTGCTACTTACGACAGGCTCCTGCAGAAGTGGATTTATTTCTGTATCTGCCGGGAACATGACCTTGAATACATACTGTTGATAATGGTGGTAGGGACAGCCCTGCTCGATTAGACTATTACTCACTACTGACATACTGGTGTGCATGTCAGCAAACTCTGAAACAGGGACAGAATTATTTCCTCTATATTATGCACATTACCATAAAAGTCCTAAAGGTTTGGACATCTTAAGGCTTGCTGTAATTCCTCCAAAATTCCAACAAATTTGTTCCATGATCCAGCAAAGAGTCCAAAAGGTGCATACAGAATGGCAAACAGTGTTAACCCTGATCAGACTGCTCCTTCAGGAGCAGTCTGGTCTGGGTCTGCACTGTTTGCATAGGCCTATCTGTCCCAATACTTGGGATCAGTACGGTATCTCATTTTGTACAGCACGGAATATCCTTCCTTATATACAGCAGGAATTCATTTCAAAACATAGGGGTGTCAGGTTGTGTTATCTTTGAATTTTATTTAGAAAAGCAAAATATCTAAAAACTGGTCCTGATCAGACCCTGCCTTCTGTCAAGTTAAATAATTGAGAGGTTGCAGATGACGTCACACACACACAGTAATCTTTCTTGCTGGAGACACCAAAGCTCATTTCAAGAATTTTAATGTACCTTCCTTGTAAATAACTTTCTTGTCCTTTGGAAAATTATGACTAAACATTGATTATGTTATTCTTATGACCTTTAAAAACATGAACAATGACACTCTCATATTAACCCCTTCAGTGTTTTTTTTTTCTTTTTTTTCAGTTACCTGATGGTAACCATTTATTCTCCCCGTCATTTGATATACAGTGGGCCGGGGAGGGCCATCCCACTGTATACCTTACAAACTACATATTTTCAAATGAGCATGTAGATGTTTCGTCACAGCATAGATCCACAACAAAAGCGACATCGAAGGAGCAGTTTTCTGTTTCTTTTAGTTCCATGATATGTTTTAACCATGCATATTTTAATATAATATAAACAGAGAATTGGTTTTTGAATTTAAGGCCCTTTCAAGATTGTTTCATTCATAGCTAGCGATCCTTAATCAGAGGTGGATGAAAACCAGAGTACCCGAAGAAACCCTGTAAAATTGGGCATCTCGCATGTGCCCTTAGCCAGGCTCGAACCACAGTGGTGGGCAAAAACGGCCTTAACATTGTTTATTAACCCTTCTCTTGCTGTTCACAACAAACCCTATCTTTGGAAACAGTGTAGATCCAGATCAGATGGCTTCTGAAGAAGCCATCTGATCAGGATCTACACTGTTTGACATTCCATTTATGGATTTGTTAGAATAAATTACATCAAGTAATTTGATTGGTTCAGAGTCAGAAATGGGTGTGGCTTAAATGAAAAAACGGCCTTAACATTGTTTATTAACATGGATAAACTGCCCTATCAACGTCATTTCAGTGTTTTTGTCACTATGGGGTAAGTGGTCAAAAATGAATAAATTTGTACACAAGAACGAGTCTGGTGTCTCCAATATGGCGGATCAAGGGAGAATAACCTTACAACAATGCTGTGCCTGCAACCTCTCAATTCTTTACCCTTTAACCTGCTGAATATTCAATTAAGCCACACTCATTTCTGACTTTGAACCAATCAATCAATTACTTGATGCAGCTTATTTCTACATATTCATAAACTGAATGTCAAACTGTGTAGATCCTGATCAGATGGCTTCTTCAGAAGCCATCTGATCTGGATCTACACTGTTTGCAAAGATAGGGCTTGTCACCTACAGCAGGGTAAAGGTTAAAGCTAAGGCAAAACTCATGTTTTCACTGGAGAACTAGAGTTGGTGTTTATGAAACATTATGCCCCCTAATCGTTTATCCCTTACACTGTGTGCACCTTCTAGTTTTTGAAATATTTTGCTTAGAAGGTTGAAATGCTGAAAATCCAAAACCCAAGAAAAAAATTCAGACTTTTCTTGCAGGTCCTTAACTTAATATCCCCAATCAGCACATCTTGCCTAAAGGATTATAAAATGCCCAAATTTACATCGGGCCATAACTAAAAAAAATATTTTTCAGAATTCATTCCAAAGTTAAGCAGGTCTAGTCATCATTCCCAATCAATCCATAAACTTTGACGACCCTACTATTAACTTTTTTTTCGATATCTTGCTGACAAGGTAAAATAAAATACCAAAATTTACAAAGGGCCAGAACTCATGAAATAGAATTTATTGAAACATTTATCAAATCATCTACTCATCACTACAAATCTATTCACCAAGTTTCTTGGCTCTAGGATAAGCTCCAAAAGTTTTTGAGATATATTACTGGCACGGTCCTTAATTGACAAAGTGCCATAACTTAGGAAATATTTTTCAGAATTTATTCAAAAATGACCAAAATGATCTACTCATCACAAGCAATCCAATCATCTAATAAAAAGGCTGTAGCTTTATCATTTTAGACTTATTTTGCTTACGAAGTAAAAAGGGCCATAAATCTTGATGCATTTTTCAGAATTTATTTCAATGTCAATCATCTACTCATCACTAGCAATCTAATCACCAAATAGCAGGTCTCTAGCTCTAATGTATTTTAGATATTTTGCTGATATTACCAAATTTAAAATAGCCATAACTCATGAAGTGTTTTTCAGAATTTATTCAAGTCAGGTCATCTTTTTATCATAACCAATCTTTTTAAAAGAGCCATAACTCGTGAAGTGTTTTTCAGAATGTATTCAAAAGTCAGGTCATCTATTTATCGTAACCAATCTTTACACTAAGTGTCAAGGCTTTAGCTTTGGTTATTTTTAGATACTTTGCTGACATGGTATAACTACCCAAAGTCACAAAGGGCCATAACCCATTAAGTATTTTCCAGAATGTAATCAAAAGTTAATCAGACTATTTACTTATCACTACCAGTTTGTTCATCAAGTTCCAAGACTATAGCTTTAATAATTTCTAGATATTTTCCTTACAAGGTAAAACTGCCAAAATTTTTAACAAGGCAACACAAGAGTTGCATCCCCTCGCACTGCATACCATTCATTAACATGAAGGTTTGAAGCTTCTATCATGATAACTGTGTATTCTATCCTGTTCATAAGGTTTTTCAGGTCAAGTCCATTGTGACCTTGACCTCTGACCCTGAAAGTCAATAGGGTTCATCGTCTCTCCATGGGGAACATTTGTTGAAGGTTTGAAGCTTCTACGATAACTGTCTTCTGTCCTGTTCACAAGGTTTTTAAGGTCAAGTTCACTGTGACCTTGACCATTGATCCTTGAAAATCAATACGGTTCAACGTCTTTCCATGGGGAACATTTGTGGAAGGTTTGAAGCTTCTAGAAGGATAAATGTCTTCTATCCTGTTCACAAGGTTTTTAAGGTCAAGTTCACTGTGACCTTGACCTTTGACCTTGAAAATCAATAGGGTTCATCATCTTTCCATGGGGAACATTTGTGGAAGGTTTGAAGCTTCTAAGAGGATAAATGTGTCTTCTATCCTGTTCACAAGGTTTTTAAGGTCAGATTCATTGTGACCTTGACCTTGAAAATCAATATGGTTCATCATCTTTCCATGGGGAACATTTGTGGAAGGTTTGAAGATTCTAGGATGATCTGTTTGTCTACTATCCTGTTCACAAGGTTTTTAGTGTCAAGGCGACTGTGACCTGATCTTTGACTCGACCCTGAAAATCAGTGTGGTTCATCCACTTTCCATGGGGAAGATTTGTGCAAGGTTTGAAGCTTCTAAGATGAAAACTATGTCTTATATCGTATTCACAATGTTCCGGATGGACACACACACACTAACACACACACTAACACACACACGGATGCACGCCACCATCACAACATTGTTGCGAGGGGATGAAAAGGCCTATGACTTTTGAACTATTTCTCAGAAATTGTAAAAAGGTTAATCAGGTCATAACCTCCCCACTACCAATCTATTCATTAAGTTTCAAGGCTCTAACTTCATAGATTTTGAGATACTTTGTTGACAAGATATAAACCTCATTTTTCAAAGATCCATAACTCATGAAAGGGGCATAATCCTGACAAGAATAACATGTGTAAGCTATTTTGTCATGAGGAATCCATCCATACATGATATTTCAAAACTCTACCATGCATGGTTCAAAAGCATCAATAACCATGATGAATGGAAGGAGATGGACAGACAGACAACCCAGAATGCCACTTCTTTGAAGTTTGGGACATCAATGCTACCCACCTGCTTTGCAAAAGCTACTCACATTTGTTTCAGGAGCAATACAGCTGAATTGCAAGATCTAAAACAATTACCATTGTGACCAATAATGAGTTTATTAACCCTTTTTGTACCAAATGGAATCTTCCTCATTATATATAGCAGGAGTTCATTTCAAAATTTAGGGGTGTCAGGTAGTGTTTTCTTCAAAATTTATTAGGAAAATGGTTGAACGTTTTGCAAACAGTGTACGATAACACACCCCTGCGACATAGTGCATTTTTTCACATCTCCAAAATGGCTATTTTTCTGATGAAAATTAATGATATTTTCCTTATTTATACTGCAAACATAGGTTGTGTGTGTTCTTTAGAACCGCCTCAATGAGGCGGTTCTAACGAGTACCCACAACATATGTCTTGCAGCAACAATTTGAAAACTAATGTATACCCCCGTAAACCCCAGTTTTCTCTATATAAAGTGGAGTATAAGGTGGTGTTCATTTTACGGACTTGTTCACATGATGAATAAACCCTCACCTTCTCTGAAAATCTGCTTCATTTCTGTTTCTCGTTCTTCTACATCCTTCTGGAAGGCTTTATAGGCTTTGCTCTCTCTTGACTTCTGTCTGTACTTCCACATGAAGGGTAGGGCAATTATAACCACCAAACCCAGCAAACAACCACATATAACCATTATGAGCCACAATTCGATGGAGCCTGGTCCTTCTACCTTCACATACTGCAGGTAGCCCACTGTAGCATGAACATTTCCAATAGATACCTGCAATTACACCATAATCTCTGTATAACACTATTGTTGGCTGTCCATCAGGGCTCGGAGAAATGGATTTGGCTGCATAATGCTTCCGTGCAGCCCTGAAACTGACCAAACTTGAGTTCTGGTAAACTGCTAAGAAGATTAAATCTGCCCAGAAAAAGTGCTTCAAGTCAGATCTTTCCTTAAATCCTAGCAGATTCTTTCAGGGTAGAGCTTGAGATGTCATTTCATCTCAATAGCGGGTAAAAAGTCGCACATTATCAAAAGCAATGTCTCAACTAGAGCCAGTGTTTATGAAACACAATGTCCCCCAACGGCTTGACCCTAACACTGCTTGACCCTAACACTGCTTGTCACTAACAGTAATTGAGATATCTTTTTTTATTTGGCTGCAATGCTGAAATTTTAGAAGGAACATAACACAAGAAAAACTGAAGTTAATCAGGTCATTTACTTATCACCCCATACCACTGTTTTAAGTTACAAGACAATTGCTCATACAGTTTTAGAGATGCAGTCAAACCTGTCATAGTGTCCACCTCTATTAAGCGAGTAACCTGTCTTAAGCAAGCATGCATCAAGTTCCCCAAAAATGCAAAAGCATTAAAATTCACCTAATCAGTTCATCTACTCATCATCCTGAACCAGCCTGTAAAGTTTCAGGGCTATAGCTAAAACAGTTTTTTGAGATACCTTGCTTACAAGCTTAAAACGCAAAAAATTTCAAAGGGGCATAACTCAAGAAAAAAATTTGGATTTTTTGTTGAAAGTTAATCAGTTCATCTTCTCATCATCCCCAACCATTCTGTAAAGTTTCAGGGCAATAGCTCAAACAGTTTTTGAGTTATCTTGCTTACAAGCTTAAAACGCAAAAAATTTCAAAGGGCCATAACTGAAGAAAAAAATTTCGGATTTTTTTTCAAAAGTTAATCAGTTCATCTACTCATCATCCAAAACCAGTCTGTAAAGTTTCAGGGCAAAAGCTCAAACAGTTTTTGAGATATCTTGCTTACAAGATTTCAAAGCATTTTTTTGCAAAGGGGCATGACACAAGAAAGGGGCATAATCCTGATGAGATAAACCAGAAATTCAACTTCGGTGAAGTTGATGTCGCACCTGCTCCCCACCTGCCCCACACAAAAAATATAAGTTTATTTAAGGCAGAAGAAATGAATATAGGGCTTTGAGAAGAATCCATAGCCTATATATGTGAGGTAAAAACAGACTAAGTTCACAATGTGGAAAAAGTGATAAAAATTGATCCCAAGATAAAGTCAAAACCACATGCACATCCTCATACCATAGCAAAAACACACACAAAGTTTTAAAATGATCAATATAAAACTGTAAGAGAAGTTGCGATGACAAGAGGTACCTATTGTATATCAATTGAAGCTTAAAATTGGCTAAGTTCACAATGTGCAAAAAGTGAAAAAAAAAATTCTTAGAATTATGTCGAAACCACATGCACAACCTCATACCATGGCGAAAGCACACGCAAAGTTTCAAACTGATCGGTATAAAACTGCAAGAGGAGTTGCGATGACAAGAGGTACCTATCATATATCAATTGAAGGTTAAAAATGACTAAGTTCACAATGTGGAAAAAGTGACAAAAAATGATCCGACAATAAAGTCCAAACCACATGCGCATCCTCATACCATGGCAAAAGAACACGCAAAGTTTCAAAATTATCGGTATAAAACTGCAAGAGGAGTTGCGATGACAAGAGGTACCTATCATATATCAATTGAAGGTTAAAAATGACTAAGTTCACAATGTGATAAAAGTGACAAAAATTTATCCGAAGATAAAGTCCAAACCACATGCGCATCCTCATACCATGGCAGAATCACACACAAAGTTTCAAAATAATCGGTATAAAACTGTAGGAGGAGTTGCGATGACAAGAGGTACCTATCGTATATCAAATGAAGCTTAAAAATGGCTAAGTTCATAATGTGCAAAAAGTGGAAAAATATATTCTGAAAATTATGTCGAAACCACATGCACATCCTCATACCATGGCAAAAGCACATGCAAAGTTTCAAAATGATCGGTATAAAACTGCATGAGGAGTTGCGATGACAAGAGGTACCTATCATATATCAATTGAAGGTTAAAAATGACTAAGTTCACAATGTGGAAAAAGTGACAAAAAATGATCCGACGATAAAGTCCAAACCACATGCGCATCCTCATACCATGGCAAAAACACACGCAAAGTTTGAAAATAATCGGTATGAAACTGTAAGAGGAGTTGCGATGACAAGAGGTTTGATCGCATACCTAAAAATGACTAAGTTCACAATATGGAAAAAGTGATAAAAATTGATTTGAAGATTAAGTCCAAACCACATGCGCATCCTCATACCATGGCGAAAGCAATTGCAAAGTTTCCAAATGATCGGTCTAAAAGTGTAGGAGGAGTTGCGATGACAAGACATCCAGTGTAAAATGTTGACGGACGGACGGACGGACGGACGAACGGACGGACGAACGGACGAACGGACGGACGGACGGACGGACGGAAACTTGCACGCCTATGTCTTCCTGCTAAAGCAGGTGCGACAAAAACACGGGTCAATTATTTTTTCGTAAGGAATTCATATATGAAATTTTAAAAACCTAGCACCCATGGTTCTTAAGTTATGCTATTCAGTAAACAAGAGGGCCATGATGGCCCTGGATCGCTCACATGATCCATAGTGCAACAAGTGGGCCCCAGAGAGGGCCATTATTGGCCCCAGGGCTTTAATGTGCATAATGTTGAGGGAGGTCTTAAAGGTGAAGCTTCATACCAAACATCAACAAAGGCTATAATTTGAACAATCTTGGCAAAGGTCCACTAGATGAAGCTACACATCAAATATCAAAGACCTGGGCCTTGCGGTTTCAGACAAGAAGATATTCCCTACATAAGCCTATGCAAAACCAAATGGCCCTGGGGCTATATAAATCTATGTAAAACCAAAGGGCCCTGGGGTGGGGGCATTTGTGGCCCCAGGGCTATAATTTGAACAATCTTGGTAGAGGTCCAGTAGATAAAGCTCCATACTTAATATCAAAGGCCTTGGCCTTGCAGTTTCAGAGAAGATTTTTAAATATTTCCCTATATAAGTCTATGTAAAACCAAAGGGCCCCCGAGCAGGGACATTTTTGGTATCAGAGCTATAATTTGAATAATCTTAATAGAGGTCCACTAGATGCAGCTTCATACCAAATATCAAAGACCCAGGCCTTGTGGTTTCAGAGAAGAAGATTTTTAAAGATTTTCCCTGTATTAGTCTATGTAAACCCATAGGGCCCCAGAGCGGGGGCATTTTTGGCCCCAGGGCTATAATTTGAACAATCTTGGTAGAGGTCCATTTGATGAAGCTTCATACCAAATATCAAAGTCCTGGGCCTTGTGGTTTCAGAGAAGAAGATTTTTAAAGATTATCCCTATATAAGCCTATGTAAAACCAAAGGGCCCCGGGGCGGGGGCCACTTTTGGCCCCAGCACTATAATTTGAATCATCTTGGTAGGGGTCCTTTAGAAGAAGCTTCATACCAAATATAAAAGACCTAAGCCTTGTGGTTTCAGAGAATAAGATTTTTAAAGATTTTACCTATATAAGACCATGTAAAGCCAAAGGGCCCTGGAGCGGGGGCATTTTTGGCCCAAGGGCTATAATTTGAACAATCTTGGTAGGGGTCCACTAGATGAAGCTTCATACCAAATATCAAAGTCCTGGGCCTTGCGGTTTCAGAGAAGAAGATTTTTAAAGATTTTCCCTATATAAGCCAATGTAAAACCAAAGGGCCCCGGGGCGGGGACATTTTTGGCCTCAGCACTATAATTTGAATATTCTTGTTAGGGGTCCTTTAGATGAAGCTTCATACCAAATATAAAAGACCTAGGCCTTGTGGTTTCAGAGAAGAAGATTTTTAAAGATTTTCCCTATATAAGTCTATGTAAAACCAAAGGGCCCCGGGGCGGGGGCATTTTTGGCCCCAGGGCTATAATTTGAACTTCTTCGAAGTTGGGGGCATAAAAATGAACTAAACAGTGTTGACTGGGACATAAAACCTCAATGCAAACAAAATGAAAGATCATCATCTACCTAAAACTCAAGGTTTAAGATCACCATTATCAGCATCAAAAGAAGCAGAAATCTGCATACTTCAGAAAGTGATTTTTCACAAATTGTGACAAAATTTGGATACCTGTTTCACTGGTATATCCTACATAGAATGTAATGAATTTGTCAAACCTTTTAAGGTTTGAGCTCACTGATTCATCTGCCTATTTGGGTATGTAAATAGAACTTGACTATTTTTTTTTTTAATGTTTGAAGAAAATCATTAATAAGGCTGCCCATCGGGGCTTGAAGAAATATTTGGGCTGCATGATGCTTCCACGCAGAGCTGAATCCGGCTCACACACTAGTACTGGTAAACTGCTTAGAGGATCTAAGCCTGTCCAGGAACCGCAGTGCGAGGCGGACCGTCCATGCTAATAAACCCTATTGGTTTCATTGGGCGACAGGGCTTGAGATGTCATTTCATCTCAATGTCGGGTAAAAGTCCCACAAAATTGGAAGCAACGTCTCCAAATGACCTTTACAATGTTGACGGGGACGTTAAACCTCAAATCAAACAAACATGTTTGCTGCCAATTAGAATATTTGTAGTATATATTAAAATACAGCAAACAACATGTACATCAAAAACTTGCGAAAGATAATTCTGAATACCTTTTAAAGTAATCATAATGTGTATGCTTTTTGATATATTAACCCTTATCCTGCATTAACAGAAGCCCCTGTGGCGCAGTGGTAATGCTACTTGCCTTGTAAACCAGGGATCCCAGGATTGATTGGATGAGTCTTTTAACCGAGGTCCCATCTCCATATGACCTTAGCTGTTAGTGGGATGTAAAACTCAAACACTCACTCACTTATCCTGCTTAATACAACCACCCCTACCTTTGCAAACAGTGTAGATCCAGATCAGATGGCTTCTTCAGAAGCCATATGATCTCGATCTACACCGTTTATCACTCAGTATTTGAATTAAAATAAATAGAATATACCAAATATTTTGATTGGTTGATAGTCAGAATGGGTGTGGGAAAATGGACTACAGTGGAACTTTGATAACTAGAACACCTTCGGGACCATGGCATTTTGTTCGAAATAGGGGTAATTCGAGTTATTGAGGGTTACTCATACTGCTAGATGAGACATAATGGTAATGACCTAAGTACATATATTCGACTTTTTATAAAATGAATGTATGTTGTGTGTGAGTGAGTGTTTGAGTTTTACGTCCCACCAACAACTAAGGTCATATGGAGACGGGACCTCGGTTTAAAGACTCATCCGAAAGTCTGGAGAAGCCCAGGATCGATCCTCGATCCTGCGATCCCTGGTTTACAAGGCGAGTAGCGTAACCACTACACCACGGAGGCTTCTGTATGTTGTGTGTACTCATTAGAATCGCCTCAATGAGGCGATTCTAATGAGAACACACAACATACATTTAAAAGTCAAAATGAAACAAACCTCTATAAATTGACCTAAACAATGGAGCTATAGGAACAATTCTCTAGCGACCCAAGAGTGAGTTCAAATTTGCCACGGTAAACAAATTATCCGTATTCGAGTTATCGAAGTTTTACTGTATTTGGAAGGATAAGGGTTAAGAAATTAATGACTGTTTTAGACCAGTCAACATGGTTGAAAAGAAGGAAGAAAAATAAAATGGAGTAACTGAGCAAACAGTGAAACAAGAGGCCCATGGGCCACTATGCTCACCAGAGCTCAGGTGGGCACTGCCCAATTGCAGCCATGTATTTTAACATATCATTTTAATCTGCCAAATGAACCCCCATATCCAAATGAGCACCCATGTGGACTCAGTATATGAAACATTAGGCCTTTTATGAAGTAGAGGGGGTGGGGCATGGACCCAATGGAGCCCTGGTTGGTATCACTAACTGTGTCTTATCACAAAGAACAAGAATATATATGGTTTAGCAGTGGCGATCTGCATGGCTGGAGATATAAGGCCTCTTAAACAGTGGAGGGGTTGGAGCATGCCCTGTCGATCCCAGGAAAGCCCAAGATTGTTGTCCCTATCATAAGGACCAAGTATATATATGGTTTAGGGGTGGGAATCTGAATGGTTTCAAATATATGAGGCCCTTTCATGAAGTGGAAAGGCTAGGACTGGCCCCTGCGGACACCCCTTACAGTAGGTGTGCTAATAATAAGGAACAAGAACATATATGAATATGGGGTGGGGATTTGAATGGTTTCTGAAATATGGTTTAGGGGTGGGGATCTGAACTATTTCTGAGATATATGGCTTTCAATGAAGTCAAGCGGTGGGGCAAGGCCCGGGCATGCCCCGGGGACTCGCAAGCTGGTGTCATTGAATGCGTCTTATCATAAGGTTGATGAAAATATATGATTTAATGATTTAGGGGTGGGGCTCTGAACAGTTTCTGAGATATGAGGCCTTTTGTGAAGTGCAGGGGTGGGGCAAGGCCCCGGGAGACCCCCAGGTTGGTGTCAATGAATGTGTCTTTACATAAGAAACAAGAATATATATGGTTTAGGGGTGGGGATCTGTAAGGTTTCCGAGATGTTGTGATATTATGACATGGAGGGGGTGGGGCATGGCCCCAGCACATCCCTGGGGATCCCCAGGTTGGTGTCACTGAATGTGTCTTATCATAATGAACAAGATGATATATGGTTTAGGGGTGGGGATCTGAACAGTTTCTGAGATATTTGGCCTTTTGTGAAGTGAAGGGGTGGGGCATGGTTCGGGCGCACCCCGGAAGACCCCCAATTTGGTGTCAAGGAATGTGTCTTATAATAAGGAGCAAGAATATATATGGTTTAGGGGTGGGGATCTGTAAGGTTTCCGAGATATTGGGCCTTTTGTGAAATGGAGGGGTGGGCCATGGCCCCGGCGCATCCCGGGGTCCCCCAGTTTGATGTCAATGAATGGGTCTTATCATAAGGAACAAGAGTATATATGGTTCAGGGGTGGGGATCAGAATGGTTTCCGAGATATTGGGCCTTTTATGAAGTGGAGGGGGTGGGGCATGGCCTCGGCGCATCTCGGAGGACCCCCAGGTTGGTGTCACTGAATGCATCTTATCAATAGGAACAAGAATATATATGGTTTAGGTGTCGGGATCTGAAGAGTTTGAGATATATGGCCTTTTATGGAGTGGTGGGGGTGGGGCATGGCCCCAGCACAACCTTGGGGACCCTCAGGTTGGCATAAAAGCATATGGCTGAGAGAAGTTTACTCAAGAAACATTTCTATAAAAGTTTTGTAAAAAAATATCTGCAATGACTTGGCAGTAAAATGCCATTTTTCAATTTTCCCCATTATAAGTCCATAGAAACTTTGCCATAGCAAGCAAACTAAACAGCTGATTTTCATAAAAAAAACAAACTTTCAATCCCCAAGCCCAAGGATGCTACAGATAAAATTTGGGCTCAATCGGCCCAGTGGCTTCAGAGGAGAAGATGTTTAAAACTGTTGACACCAGACATACAACGACGACAACAGACAACTGCCTATCCTATAAGCTCCCCCGGAGCATTCGGCTCTGGTGAGCTAAAAAGGTACATAATGATCCTTATTATTGGGAGATTCAGGTCTTAGCAAACACTGCAGACCCAGATGAGACTGCTCATTCAGCAGTCTGATCAGCATCTCCACTGTTTGCCATTCCATCTGCACTTTTTGGACTCCTTGCTGGATCATGAAACCAATCTGTGAAAGTTTTATGAGAAATACAGCAAGTTCTCAAGGTGTCCAAATTTTTAAGATTTTCACAGTAGATTCAAAGGTAGTTACATTGACTTCGGGTATGCTTGCATCTGGTACATTGGGAGCAGGCTGATTGGTTGGAGCCACACAGGTCAGGTTGTCCTTTCTCAGCTCTATCACATCACAATCTCCCACTCCTATCGTCACAGTCACGTCATCTTTCACCGCAACAAGGTTCAAGTTCCCTCCCTGAAATACACCAAAACCTCTACATAATACTATTCGGATCAATCACAGTTTTTCATGTATTAACATTTGCTGGATCCCGAGGAAGCTGTTTGAACATGAGGCCACTAGGCTGAATGTTCAAATATCTTCCGAGGGATCCTGCAAATGTTATTGCAATGAAAAACCATGGATGATTGCTGTTCATGCATAACATACAATTCCGACAGCAAATGTTGACGAAAACACCCAAAGGCTCCATATAAACTCTTCAACTGCGACCGGCAAACCAACATGGCGGCTAGTTCAGAATGTAGTTTACAATGACCTTGTTAACCCTTTACCACTTAGGGATTTTGTAAATTTCGCTGATTTTCACAGTGTTGCACCTGACAGCAACTTCAACTAGCCATTGTTTCATAATGGAAGGTCTGTTTTACACCAAACTCGGTATGAATGTTCATTTGGCAGTAGCCTTTCAAATGCAACCTTTCATGACTTGATCAATGTTGTCATGGTAAAGAGGGGGCATCTCAAAGTTGGCAAAAGTGTGCTTTCACATGAATTTTTGACCACATTTTAATCTTCACACAGCTGTCAAGGCAACAATTAAGGTGTTTGGCACTGGCCATTTTCACTGTTTGCAGCATGCTTTATCAGCATCGATTTTCAGGCATTTTTGACCCCAGTCACCCTCAGATATAAATTTTAGTGGCCGGTTGGGCCATACACCCAAAATTTTTCGGGATGTGGGGGGGGGGGGGGGGGGGGGGGGGAGGAGGGGTGAAGGCGTTGCCCCCACTTCAATCCCCACCAGAATATTTTTAGTGGGGAGGCGCACGAAAAAAACAGGTCACTTTTTTGCCCAACAAATCCAAAAGCGAACATAACTATCCAGGGGTAGAAATGCAGATTTTAGGTGCTTTTGGGGCTTAAAATGGGGGGTGGGGGTGCAGACACGTAAAAACACGTATCTGAGTGGGAAAGGGTTAAGCAGTAACCCTCTGATGTCATCATAGAACTCTAAAATGCTACATTCAGGGTGATAAGGTTATGTCGCTCAACGTAACGTAAACAAAGCAAGGCCCATCTTGTCATATCAAAAGCTCAAAACCCATGTTTAAACAGCATGTGAATTTCATGATTTGAACATGGGTTTTATTGTTTAAGCATGGCTTTCGGTCCATTTGACAATTACTTCAAACAGCCATGCGCATAGGTATTTATGCAAGAATGTTCATTTTAACATGGTTTGTGGATTTGGTCTTACAACATGTCAACCCTTGTGGGTCATTTCTTGTCATCTCCCACAGAAAGGGAGAAAAGAGTTAGTAGATGAGATGAAAGCAAGGGACAGAGGAGAAAGAGGAAAATGAATTGATGTGTAGAAACAGAAGAAATAACAACCATCACATGAACAAGTCCGTGAAATGAAGACCCCCCTACACCCCACTTCATAATGAGAAAACTGGGGTTTACGGGGGTATACATTATTTTTCTTATTTCTGCTCCAAGACATAGGTTGTGGGTACTTGTTAGAACCGCCTCAATGAGGCGGTTCTAACGAGCACCCACAACCTATGTTTGGAATGAAAATAAGAAAAATATCAAAATTTTTCATCAGAAAAATGTCCGTTTTTAAGATATGTGAAAAATGCACTGTATCGTAACAACACTCCCTTTTCACCGTTACCTGCTGCAAAGACAGCAGGCCTTGTCAAATGTAAGCCAAATTCAGTTGGACACCCCAGTGATGCAAGATACAAGTCACCTATGCCTCCCACAACCATCCAAAGTTTGGGGTTTTGGATATGACAGAGCCCGAAAATACACATAGTGCCTTTATAACAAATCATAACAACCATTATGAAAACACGCCTATGCAAATACATTGTACATTGCCACCTTTATCGACGAAAAAATAAAAATTGTATGATGAAAAATTGTGATTTGTTCTTATTCCTGGTCAAAATATAGATTGCGGGCACTCATTAGAACCGCCTCATCGAGGCGGTTCTAACGAGTACCCACAATTTAATATTTTAGAGCAGAAATAAGAAAAATAAGGTATACCCCCCTGGAAACCCCAGTTTTACTATATAAAAGTGGGGTTCATGGGGGTCAAAATTATATAGGCATGTTTTTTCGTGATGACAGTTTAAAAATGGAACGCAAAAAAATACAAATGACTTATAAAACTGGACCCAAATTAACACTGTCATAGGATCTGACTAACCAAGCTGAAGCAGTAACAGAAGAATGACCCATCATCATGTGAACAAATCCCTGAAATGAACATCTCCCTCAAACCCTTGTTTTATAGAGAAAACTGGAGTTTACAGGGGTATACATTATTTTTCTTATTTTTGCTCCAAGACATAGGTTGTGGGTACTCTTTAGAACTGCCTCAATGAGGCAGTTCTAATGAGCACCCACAACCTATGTTTGACGTATAAATAATATCTTATTATTAAAATATCACACATTTTCATTGGAACAGAAGCCATTTTGGAGGTATGAAAGTATACACTATGTCATACGGGTGTGTTTTTGTAATGTACTGTTGAAGTATTTTGACTTCAAGCTTGCCAGATTACATCACTGTGGGACATGGTATCATGGCAAAGTAAAACTTATCAAGGGTTCTAACTCCATGAGTTCTGGGCCCTAAGCCCTGATTTTAATGATATATCAACCTACTGTCTGCGTGTGTACCAGGTTTCAACTTTGTATCACTTTCAGTTCTGGAGAATAGTGCCACAAAAATGGCAACCTGTAAAACCTATCAGGGGATGTAGCTTCAAGAGCTATAAGCCCTTGGCCCCGATTCTCTTATACATGATACATTAGATCACTATCTCTGTGTTCACCAAGTTCCAACTCTACAGCCATTATAGTTCCAGAGAAATCTGCAACTTCTTTTGTTTTTTGGTCTTTTATGGCAAATAATTAAACCAAGGGATTTAACATCAGTTATGAACCCTTGGCCCTGATTCAGGTATGCACAATACATCAGCCCACAGTCCATGTTTGTGCCAGGTTTCAACTTTGTATAGTTCGAACAAATTGACCTGAGACTGGTGAACTCTATTAACATAATTTCACACCTGAATAAATGCATGTATTTATCTTCTCCAGCAAATGGCGATATTGTTATTCAATACATAGAGGACGGTAAATGGGTCGCAATTCACGAGATGCCGAAAATTCACGAAAAGTTTTCGAGAGCCAGCATATAAGACGATAACAGTGACTAATTTATTCCATGCATAAAGGTCAGTCTCATGTCAATTTGTTCGAATTATAACCCATACAGATCTTGAGTAAAGTGTGATGAAAAATCTTATTAATAGCAAATTGTAAAACCTATCAAGGGATGTAACTCTTGGCCATGATTATGATATACATGATACATCAGCTGTCCATGTGTGAACCAAGTTTCAACTTTACAGCTTTCATAGTTCTGAGAAATCTGAAACAAAAATTTTCATTAACGGTAAATTGTAAATCATATCAAGGGTTATAGGTCCTTGGCTTTGAATCTGATACACACTACACATTTATCCACTGCCCAGGTGAGTACCAAATTTCAGCTTTGTAACCCTCATCATGTGAACAAGTCCGTGAAATGAAGATCCCTCTAGACCCCACTATAGAGAAAACTGGGGGTTTATGGGGGTATACATTATTTTTCTTATTTTTGCTTCAAGACAAAGGTTGTGGGTACTTGTTAGAACCACCTCAATGAGGCGGTTCTAACTAGCACCAACAAACTATGTTTGCGGTATTAATAAGAAAACTATCAAGGATTTTCATCAGAAAATGGCCATTTTGGAGATGTGAAAAAATGCACTATGTCGCACGTGACTGTTATCTTAATGCTAACAGTTGTTGAGAAAAGTATGACGGAAATTTTATCGGAGAAAATGTTTCACTAATGGTACAATAAAAAACCTAAAGCCCTTTGCCCTAATTCCAGTATACATCAAACCACTGCTGATGTGCCTGGAAGGACAAGAAGAATTCAGTATACTGGTGCGGGTATGAGCGGTCTTATCTAGATTGACAGTGTTTGCATAAGTACCTGACATTACAATAACACACCCTTGTGTCATAGTGCATTTTTTCACATCTCCAAAATGGCTACTTTTCAGATGAAAATTTTCTTATTTTTACAGCAAACATTGGTTGTGAGTGCTCATTAGAACCGCTTCATTGAGACGGTTCTAACGAGTACACACAACCTATATCTTGGACCAGAAATAAGAAAAACTAGAGCTATCACTAAAGGTGATGAATACCCCCACAAAAACTGCCTTGATAGTACAACAGTGCCATTTTGCAATTTTTTCACTTGAAAGGGGCCATAACTATGTCGAAAATTGACAAATTGTAGTGGAAATCGAACTTGACCTGTATTTTATGATGTTACATCAGTGTACCAAAAATTATAAAAATCGGTGAAGCTCTTTTTGAGTTATCGTCTGGAAACCAAGTCAACAGACCGACCGACCGACAAGCTCACTCCTATATACCCCCCAAATTTCATTTGTGGGGGTATAATAATGTTTACCCCTGTAAACCCCAGTTTTCTCTATACAGTGGAGTTTCGTTATGAAATAGTCTACTGGGTTGAGTAGCAAGGGTAAGGAATCTGGTGTTTGCTCAGGAACACAAATCTAAGATCAGGACCCTAATGTTGGATCCATACAACTTACATCTTGTCGGTCTTTCCTTTACAAGGATGCCAACTCGCAACATTTCCTGTTTAGTTTCCTTTAACCCATTTAGTAACAGAAACCCCAAAGCAGGTACCCTGGCAAACAGTGCAGGCCCAGATCAGACGCCGCAGAATGCGGCATCTGATCAGGGCCTCCAATGTTTGATAAAAGTTCAGCCACTTTCCAAATAAATTTTGAAGAAAACATAACCTAACACCCCTAAATTTTGAAATGGACCCCGGCTATATATAAGGAGGAAGATTCCATTTGGTACAAAAAAGGTTAATATGATCCCCTCTGAGAAAGAAGGCTACTTATAAAGGAAAGACTGTCTTCCTCAGAAATACTTGTTAATCCAAAAGATGCCAACAGCAACAATTGTGGTCTTCTTTGTTGTCTGCCGGTAACTTCAAAAGTCATTTTTGTGCAAACAATGTGGACCCAGACAGGCTGCTCCTCTAAGATCAGTCAGATATGGGTCCACAATATTTGCCTGCATGCAAAAATATTTCTACAAGTTAGTTTATATTAATTTATTTTAGTTCTATTGCAATGAAAGCTTCAAGATTATTTGAATCCCTCTTTAACACTCATTCCAGATGTTATCACAAGCACAAGAGAGAGGCTTAGAGGGAACGGTCCTCGAGAATGTGGACTCCATTAAATACCTTGGAGTGACAATCTCACACAACTTGAGATGGAATACTCATATTAGCAACATGTGTACTAAGGCAAATAGAACGCTTGGTTTCCTGAGGCGAAATCTTCATCAGTGCCCTCAGGATGTAAAAGAGGCAGCATATAAAGGTCTTGTTCGACCAATCTTGGAATCTGGTAGTTGTATCTGGGACCCCAGTGGAGTGGTCCTTAACGATGAAATTGAGAAAGTTCAGAATAGAGCTGCTAGATTTGTAACAGGCAATTACTGCTTTGAAACTGGGAGCATGACCGGAATACTTGGAAAATTAAAATGGGAGTCTCTCAAGAAAAGGAGAAAAGACAGTAGGCTAATCCTTTTATACAAAGGTCTAAAGGGTGCTGCCAGCATTCCAACAGATGATCTTGTTCCCCCAGCTAGATACTGTAGAAATCACCATTCGTTGGCGTTTCAGACCCTTAGCGCAAGAACTGACATTTATAAAGAGTCGTTCTTCCCCAGAACCATTAGAGATTGGAATGCCCTTCCCGATTCGATTATTTCGACAGCTGAAGGTGCTGATGACTGTGTAGCTAAATTTACCTCTTTGGTGAGAGCTAGGGACTAACTTCCCACATCACAGGTCCTGGTGTATGAATGTCATTTGACGTGTCACCAGTAACAATTCTGATTCTGATTCTGAGGCAGTGACTTTTACACCACTGCTACACATTTACAGCTGTCCGGAGTGAGGAAGTGGCAATACGTGTCTTGCCAAAGGACACACCTCACATCCAGTGGCGGGATTCGAACCCACAACCTCTAGATCGTAAGTCAAATGCACTTACAACTGAGCTATTGAGTTTTTTTAAAAGTTGCAAGAATATTCAGCAGGTATAAACAGATGACATTTTCAGATGCATTTTATCATGGCATCTTAACCCTTTCAGTACCAGTAACCCCTAAAGGGGTAGTTGGCAAACAGTGCAGGGCCAGATCAGGGCCTCCACTGTTTGCTAAAAGTTCAGCCAAGTTCCAAATAAACTTTGAAGACTAGAAATGCGTCCATAGGACATGGATGCCCTCGCCTGAAAATATGTCTATGTTCGTATTCATCCATAGAAAGTAATTGACCGTGTTTAAGTTTTGGACCCTTTTTTCACATTTGACCTCTAAGTATGACCTTGACCTTGGAGGTAAGGACCTTGGTTTTGTGTGAGGCAGATGGTCTCATGATGGCCAACATTTCTGCCAAGTAATTTCAAAATCCATCCAGAGATAAGTAAGTTATTGACTGCGTTTAAGTTTCGGACCATTTTTTTACCTTTGACCTTTAAGTATGACCTTGGAGGTACAGATCTGGGTTTGCATGTGACACATCGTCTCATGATGGTTAACATTTCTTCAAAGTAATTTCAAAATCAATCAAGAAATAAGTAAGTTATTGACTGCGTTTAAGTTTCGGACCCTTTTTTTGACCTTTGACCTCTAAGTATGACCTTGACCTGGGAGGTACGGACTTGGGTTTTGCACGTGACATGTCGTCTCATGATGGTTAACATTTCCGCCAAGTAATTTTAGAATCAATCAAGAAATAAGGAAGTTATTGACCGCGTTTAAGTTTCGGACGCACAGACAGGGGCAACACTATATGCCCTTTCCACCATTCTTCGAATGGCGGGGGCATAAAAACACAACCAGACACCCCTAATTTTGAAATGGACTGCTGTTATATATAAGGAGGAAGTTTCCATTTGGTATAAAAAAGGGTTAAGGGTTAAACAGAACTAACCCATTGAATCCTTTTAGCAAGCTACCTGGAAGGGGGCCCACTTATGTAGAAGTTGCCCCTGTACCTTAATCAAAAATCCGTTAATGATGATGAATCATAAAATCTCACCTTTATGGTCAATTTGTGTGCAGCAGAGTCAAACAATTTCACTTGTTTATCATCTTCAAATGATGAAAATGATGGATCGCTGTAGTACCAGATTGAGAATGATTGTTCAACACCATCTAGATGAACAACAATTTCCACACTTATACTGGCATCAGAGTCAGCATCCCTCTTCTTACGTGTCCGGTTTAATTTTTTCTCCAGATCCTCGACCTGTTCTTTTGATAATTTTGGTGAAGGGCATATCATTTCTGTCTCACTGTTTACTCTACAAAGCGTCCTCTCACCCTGAAATCCATAGGAGTGGACAGTTTTGTTGTTTGATTTAGCTTATACATATTTTAGTTTGATTGTAATGGAAGCTTCAAGATTATTTAATCGCTCTCGAACACTCATTTCGGATGTTTACATACGCGCGAGAGAGAGGCAGTGACTATTACACCACTGCTACCCATTTACACCTGGGTGGAGTGAGGCAGGGTCATTACATGTCTTGCCCAAGGACACACCTCGATACCGGATTCGAACCACAACCTCTTGATCATGAGTTGAATGCTTTAACCACTGCGCTATCGAGGCTGATTTGCAGTTTAATGTCCCCGCCAACACTGTAAAGTTCATTTTGGAGACATTGCTTCCAATTTTGTGGAATTTTTACCCGACACTGAGATGAAATGACATCTCAAGCCCTGGTGCCCAATGAAACCAATAAGGTTTATGAGCATGGACGGTCCGACACTCGCACCGCTTTGCCTGGGCAGGCTTAGATCCCCTAAGCGGTTTACCAGTACTCGTGTGCGGGTCGGTTTCAACTCTGCGTGGAAGCATGATGCAGCCCATCTATTTCTTCAAGCCCCTTTGGGCGGGGGCTGATAGGAGTGGGCAGTACTGGAGTCAAGTTGTAAAATTGTTTTTTTTTATGCTCAATTTACTCCAGCATGAATCACAGGCCTCTGTGGCCTAGTGGTTAAAAACGCTGACTCTTGATCATTAAGTCTCTCACCACTGTGGTTCGAGCCCCGCTCGGGTCACAAATGAGACGCCAAGTTCTGCAACAGAAGGTCAGGTGGTTTTTCTCCGGGTACTCCGGTTTTCTCCCACCTCTGATGAACGATCAGCTCGATATGAGTGAAATAATCTTGAAAGGGCCGTAAAACCAAAACCAAAAAGAAACTCCAGCATGAAATTTGAAATGCTCATAAGTATTAAAATACAAACACATGAGACCATTTGTCTGCTCAGATCACCAAAGGATGTTGTTTGTCCTGCTTATAAATTTTAACCCTTATCTTGCTGAATATTCATTTAAGCCACACCCATTTCTGTCTATCAACCAATCAAATTACTTGATGTAATTTATTGCTACAAATTCGTAAACTGAATGCCAAAGAGTGTAGATCCTGATCAGATGGCTTCTTCAGAAGCCATCTGATCTGGATCTACACTGTTTGCAAAGATAGGGGTTGTCGTGAACAGCAAGAGAAGGGTTAACATGCCAACATCTTTTGGCATTTTAAAATTTGAGCCAGCGCATGATAAAATCTTCAATAATGCTTGAGCGTCCAGTGAAGACTCAGATCAGCCTGCGCTTTCGCGCAGTCTGATCAGAGCCTTCACTGATCGCTATGTACCTACTATAGGCTAATATCTATGCAAAGAGCCATAAGCAAAAAATCTTGTCATAGTGGATGTGTATGCAGGTTTATTTGAGTCTCTGCTGATTACACCAGTCTTATTGTAGGTTTTCTCATGCCCCGGCTCAAATTTTAAAATGCAGCATTTTAAAATTTATGAGCAGGACAAATGCTATGCTCAAGTGAGCTGAGAATGAAAAAAGTTCCATAACCTTGGGCCCTGAATACATGTGAACTTGTTGCTGATTAGGTCTGGACCTCGAGGTCACACAATATTTTTCATGATCAACTCAGCTGAGCATGGAATTCGTAATGCTCAATAATTCTAACAAATGAGGCTATTGGCTAAAACCAATGTTAGCCTGGAACAACAGGGCCTATGATCATATACAAAACCAAAAATGTACTTAAATAAAGATTTATAGGTTATACAGAAATAGTGTTAACCTTAACAGAATGTCTGATGATTTGTTTGTTTGATTTGAGGTTTAAGGTCCCCGTCAACACTGTTAAGGTCATTTTGGAGAGGTTGCTTCCAATTTTGTGGGACGTTTACTTGATATTGAGATGAAATGACATCTCAAGCCCTGTCGCCCAATGAAACCAATAGGGTTTATAAGCATGGACGGTCTGACTCGCACCCCTTTGCCTGGGCAGGCTTAGATCCTCTCAGCGGTTTACCAGTACTTGTGTGCGGGTCGGTTTCAGCTCTGCGTGGAAGCATCATGCAGCCTATCTATTTCTTAAAGCCCTGATGAGCGGGGGCCGAATGTCTGATGAATGTTTACCAAGGAAATTAATGTATAACGGTTCAAAACTGGAGAAAATACTCCTTCCAAGCTTCCATTATTGACTTCAACATACCAACAGTCATGGGAATAAATCGCAAAGGACAGAGCAAGGTAGAGAGACATTATAAGAAGAGGTGCTAGTGAATACGGAGTAAAAAGAGTCAGTGAAACTGAGCAGAAACATGTTCAGGATACTTCCATGATGCTTCCACGCAAAGCTGATACCGACTGCACATGAGTACTAGTAATCCGCTTAGAACGTCTAAGCCTGCCCAGGAAAATTGCTGCGAGTCAGCCCGTCCATGCTTATAAACCCTACTGGTTTCATTGGGCGGCAGGGATTGAGATGTAATTTCATCTCAATGTCGGGTAAAAGTCCCACAAAACTGGAAACAACGTCTCCAAAATGACCTAAATAGTGTTGAGGGGGAAGTTAAAGCACAAATCAAACAAACAAAAATCTACGTAGCTTTCTTCAACACAACTCTTTGCTCTATCTGCAACAGGCAGTTTAAAGTCATGATTAATCCATTGTATGCAGGGAAACCCCTAAAGGGGTACCTTGGCAAACAGTCCAGGCCCATATATGACAAATGGAATTGTCCAACATATAGCAATGGAAGAGTCCACTAGCATACAATGGGTTAATCAGTCATCATAAACAAGAGGCCCATGGGCCACTATGCTCAACAGAGCTCAGATGCGCACTGCCCAATGGCAGCCATGTATTTTAACATGATATCATTTTAATCTACCAATTATGAACCCCCATATCCAAATGAGCACCCATCTGGTCTCAGTATCTGAAACATTAGGCATTTTATGAAGTAGAGGATGTAGGGTATGGACCCAATGGAGCCCTGGTTGGTATCACTAAATGCGCCTTATCATAAGTAACAAGAATATATATGGTGTAGCAGTGGGGATCTGTATGAGGAGAAATAAGGCCTCTTAAGCGGTGGAGGGGTTTGGACATGCCCTGTTGATCCCAGGAAAGCCCAAGATTGTTTTCCCTAAATGTGTCTTATCATAACGACCAAGAATATATATGGTTTATGGGTGGGAATCTGAATGGTTTCTGATATATGAGGCCCTTCTATGAAGTGGAGAGGAGAGGAATGCCCCCTTCGTACCCCCAAGTTGATGTGCTATTGATAAGGAACAAGAACATATATGATTATGGGGTGGGGATTTTAATGGTTTCAGAAATATATGGCCTTTTAAAGTGGAGGGGCGGGGCACATTGCCCCAGCACAAAGTGACCCCCAGCGTGTGTTTGAATGAGTAATATCATAGGAGACAAGAATATTATAGTTTATGGGCGGGGATCTGAATGATTTCTGAGCTATATGGCAGTGGGTCAAGGCCCTGGCTTGACCCGGGAGACCTCCAGGTTGGTGTCAATGAATGTGTCTTATCATAAGGAACAACAATATATATGGTTTAGAGGCGGGGATCAGTAAGGTTTCCGAAATTTTGGATCTTTCATGAAGGGGTGGGGCACGACCCCGGCACTCCAGGTTAGTGTCACTGAATCTGTCTTATCATAAGGAACAAGAATATATAAGGTTTAGGGGTGGGGATATGAATGGTTTCTGGGATATATGGCCTTTTGTGAAGTGGAGGGGTGGGACAAGGTCCCTGCACACCCAGGAAGACCCTAAAATTAGTGTCAATGAATGCGTCTCTTCATAAGGAACAGGAATATATATGGTTTAGGGGTGGGGATTTGTAAGGTTTCCAAGATATTGGGCCTTTTATGAAATGGAGGGGGTGGGGCATGACCCCAGCACATCCCAGGAGAACCCCAGGTTGGTGTCACTGAATGCATCTTACCATAAGGAACAATAGTATATTATATGGTTTTGGGATGGGGATCTGAATAGCTTCTGAGATGAATGGCCTTTTGTGAAGCGGAGGGGTGGGGCAAGGCCCCGGCACACCCTGGGAGACCCCAAAGTTGGTGTCAGTGAATGTATCTTTTCATAAGGAACTAGAATATATATGGTTTAGGGGTGTGGATCTGTAAGGTTTCCAAGATATTGGGCCTTTTATGGACTGGAGGGGGTGGGGCATGACGCCGGCACATCCTGGGGGACCCCCCAGGTTGGTCTCACTGAATGCGTCTTATCATAAGGAACAAGAATATATATGGTTTTGGGGTGGAAATCTGAATGGTTTCTGTGTTATATGGCCTTTTATGAAGTGGAGTGGGGCATGGCCCCGGAACAACCTGGGGGACCCCCATGTTGGCATAAAAGCATATGGCTGAGAGATGTATACTGGAGGAACATTTCTATAAAAGTTTTGTCAAAATATCTTCAATGACTTGGCAGCAAATGCCATTTTTCAATTTTCCCCATTCTAAGTCTATGGAAAATCTAAGTTGCCATAGCAACCAAACAAACAAGAGGGCCATGATGGCCCTGGATCGCTCACCTGATCCATATTGTACAAACGGAATTGTGGGTAATATATGGTGGTGTGGAGGGTTTGAGCAATTTTGGTTGGACCCAAAGACCATTTCTGTGAAATTAATTCAAAATCAGTCTGCCTGTTCAGGAGCAGAAGTCATTTTGAGAAGTACATGTAGAAGTCATTTTTGATGAAATGACATCTCAATCCCTGCCGCCATATGAAACCAATGGGGTTTAAATGCACAGATGGTTCAACTCGCACCACTTTGCCTGGACAGGCTAAGACCTCCAAAGTGGTTTACCAGTACTCCTGTAGAAGCACCTTGCAGCCAAGGTGGGTGGGGGCCAAAACTTTCAAAAGCCATCTGTCTCTAAAAGGAAGCAATTTTATAGGAATGTTCCATGAGTGACCCTCTAACAAAATTGCTAGAAATATTTTGCTTAACTGAGCATGATGGCCACCACAGCTAAAAACCTCAAACCTCATTCCTGTCAAATAATTTCCTAATCCATCCACTGGTCAAGGAGAAGAAGTCGTTTAAAGGTTTTTCTATTTTTCTGGCAGCCTATCTTGTTCACCAGAGCGGAATGGGGTGAGCAATTTTGGTAGAGGGTCACCCAAGGAACATTCCTGTGAAGTAATTTCAAAATCCATTCACTGGTTAAGGAGAAGAAGTCGTTTAAAGGTTTTTCTATTTTTAGCTCTGGCAGCCATCTTGTTCACCAGAGCGGAACGGTTTGAGCAATTTTGGTAAAGGGTCACCCAAGGAACATTCCAGTGAAATAATTTCAAAATTCATCCACTGGTTAAGGAGAAAAAGTGGTTTAAAGGTTATTCTATTTTTAGCTCTGGCGGCCATCTTGTTCACCCGAGCGGAACGGTTTGAGCAATTTTGGTAGAGGGTCACCCAAGGAACATTCCTGTGAAGTAATTTCAAAATCCATCCACTAGTTAAGGAGAAGAAGTCGTTTAAAGGTTTTTCTGTTTTTTAGCTCTGGCAGCCATCTTGTTCACCAGAGCGGAACATTTTGAGCAATTTTGGTAAAGGGTCACCCAAGGAACATTCCAGTGAAATAATTTCAAAATCCATCCACTGGTTAAGGAGAAAAAGTCGTTTAAAGGTTATTCTATTTTTAGCTCTGGCGGCCATCTTATTCACCCGAGCAGAACGGTTTGAGCAATTTTGGTAGAGGGTCACCCAAGGAACATTCCTGTGAAGCAATTTAAAAATCCATCCACTAGTTAAGGAGAAGAAGTCGTTTAAAGGTTTTTCTATTTTTAGCTCTGGTGGCCATCTTGTTCACCCGAGCGGAACGGTTTGAGCAATTTTGGTAAAGGGTCACCTAAGGAACATTCCAGTGAAATAATTTCAAAATTCATCCACTGGTTAAGGAGAAAAAGTGGTTTAAAGGTTATTCTATTTTTAGCTCTGGCGGCCATCTTGTTCACCCGAGCGGAACGGTTTGAGCAATTTTGGTAGAGGGTCACCCAAGGAACATTCCTGTGAAGTAATTTCAAAATCCATCCACTAGTTAAGGAGAAGAAGTCGTTTAAAGGTTTTTCTGTTTTTTAGCTCTGGCAGCCATCTTGTTCACCAGAGCGGAACATTTAGAGCAATTTTGGTAAAGGGTCACCCAAGGAACATTCCAGTGAAATAATTTCAAAATTCATCCACTGGTTAAGGAGAAAAAGTGGTTTAAAGGTTATTCTATTTTTAGCTCTGGCGGCCATCTTGTTCACCCGAGCGGAACGGTTTGAGCAATTTTGGTAGAGGGTCACCCAAGGAACATTCCTGTGAAGTAATTTCAAAATCCATCCACTAGTTAAGGAGAAGAAGTCGTTTAAAGGTTTTTCTGTTTTTTAGCTCTGGCAGCCATCTTGTTCACCAGAGCGGAACATTTAGAGCAATTTTGGTAAAGGGTCACCCAAGGAACATTCCAGTGAAATAATTTCAAAATCCATCCACTGGTTAAGGAGAAAAAGTCGTTTAAAGGTTATTCTATTTTTAGCTCTGGCGGCCATCTTATTCACCCGAGCAGAACGGTTTGAGCAATTTTGGTAGAGGGTCACCCAAGGAACATTCCTGTGAAGCAATTTAAAAATCCATCCACTAGTTCAGGAGAAGAAGTCGTTTAAAGGTTTTTCTATTTTTAGCTCTGGTGGCCATCTTGTTCACCCGATCGGAACATTTTGAGCAATTTTGGTGGAGGGTCACCCAAGGAACTTTCCTGTGAAGTAATTTCGAAATCCATCCACTGGTTAGAGAGAAGCAGTCGTTTAAAGGTTTTTCTATTTTTAGCTCTGGCGGCCATTTTGTTCACCCGAGTAGAACGGTTTGAGCAATTTTAGTTGAGGGGTACCCAAGGAACATTCCTGTGCAATAATTTCAAAATCCATCCACTGGTTAAGGAGAAGAGGTCGTTTAAAGGTTTTTCTATTTTTAGCTCTGGTGGCCATCTTGTTCACCTGAGCGGAACGATTTGAGCAATTTTGGTAGAGGGTTACCCAAGGAATCTTCCTGTGAAATTATATCAAAATCCTTGCACTGGTTAAGGAGGAGAAGTCGTTTATAGGTTTTTCTATTTTTAGCTCTGGTGGCCATCTTGTTCACACGAGCGGAACGATTTGAGCAATTTTGGTAGAGGGTCACCCAAGGAATATTCCTGTGAAATTATTTTAAAATCTGTCCAGCAGTTTTGGAGAAGAAGTTGTTTAAAGCAAAAGTTGACGACGGACGGACGCACGCACGCACGCACGCACGGACGACGGACGACGGACAAAGACCGATCACAAAAGCTCACCTTGAGCACTTCGTACTCAGGTGAGCTAAAAAGCCGAATTTTATGAACAAGAGGGCCCAGGCGGCCCTGATTCGCTCACCTGTGAGTCACTGTCTCGAGTACATTCTATTTTTAGCTATGGTGGCCATCTTGTTCATCAGCAGAGTGATTTTAGCTCATTTGGTAGGGAGTTACCTAGGCAACATTCCTGTGAAGTTTGAATCAAATTGGCCTTAGGGTTTAGGAGGGGTTCACTTTTGAATCAAATTTACAAATTTTTTCTTTTTAGGGACTGTTTTAGCTTTTTTGGTAGAGGGTCATCTAAGCAACATTACTTCGTGGTTTGAATGAAATTGGCCCAAGGGTAGTGGAGGAATTGTCGTTTGAAGCTTTATTTTTTTTTTTAGCTCTGGCAGCCATCTTGTTCATTGGAGTGGAATGAGTTTTAACTATTTTGGTAGGGAGTTACCTGGGCAACATTCCTGTGAAGTTTTGAATCCAAATGGCCCAAAGGTTTAGAAGGAGTTCGCATTTGAAGCAAATTTACAATGTTTTTCTATTTTTAGCTCTTGTGACCATTTGTTAATTGTTATGCTATTTTCCTAGAGGGTCATCTACACAACATTCCAATGAAGTTTAGAAGCCTTCATGGTGAAGTGGTCATGCTACTTGCCTTGTAAACCAGGGGTAGCAGGATCGATCCCAGGCTTCTCCAGACTTTCAGATTAGTTTTTAAACAGAGGTCCAATCACTGTATGACCTTAGCTGTTGGTGAGACTTAAACTCAAACACTCACTCCTATCAAGGCACCTATATGCCAAATATGAAGGTTGTATCTTAAATGCTTCAAAAGTTATGACAAAGTAGGTCAAAGGTCAAGGTCATGGGTCAAAAGTTTTGAATGGTTGAGAAAACCTTGTCACAAGGAACATACATGCCAAATATGAAGGCTCTATCTCATATGGTTCAAGAGTTACAATAAAGTAGGTCACAGGTCAAGGTCACAGGTCAAATCTTTATATGAGTGGGAAGCCCATGTCACAAGGAACCTACATGCTAAATATGAAGGCTCTATCTCTAATGGTTCAAACGTTATTACAAAATAACCTACTGATCTACTTTTTGATTTGACATGACCCATATTTCAACTTAATTGAGATATTGTCCAGATGATCATTCTGAGCAAGTTTTATGTTGATTTGACTAAAACTGTGGCCTCTTAGAGTGTTCAAAACGTTTTTCTATGATTTGACCTGCTGACCTACTTTCTGACCCGACATGACCCATAATCGAACTTGACCCAGATATTGTCAAGATGATCATTCTGAGTAAGTTTGATGATGATCGGACCAAAACTGGGGCCTCTAGTGTGTCCACAAGGTTTTTCAACAATCTGACCTACTGACCTACTTACTGATCAGATTTGACCCATATTCGAAATTAACTGAGATATTGTCAAATGATCATTTTGAGCAAGTTTGATGATGATCGAACCAAAACTGTGGCTCAAGTGTGTTCAGAGGGTTTTTCTATGATTTTACCTACTGAACTACTTTTTGGAACAACATGACCCATAAATATTCGAACTTGACTCAGATATTGTCAAGATGATCATTCTGGGCAAGTTTGATGAGGATCTGACCTAAACTGTGGCCTCTAGTGTGTTCACAAGGTTTTTCTATGATTTGACCTACTGATCTACTTTTTGACCTGACATGACCCATATTCAAACTTGACCGATATATTGTCAAGACAATCATTCTCAGCTAGTTTGATGATGATTGGACCAAAACAGTGGCCTCTAGTGTGTTCACAAGGTTTTTCTCTGATTTGACCTACTGACCTACATTTTGACCCAACATGACCCATATTCGCACGTGACCAAGTTGAAGATATTATCAAGATGATCATTCTGAGCAAGTTTGATGAAGTTCTGACCAAAACTGTGGCCTCTAGTGTGTTCACAAGGTTTTTCTATGATTTGACCTACTGACCTACTTTTTGACCGGACATGACCTGTATTCAAACTTGATTGAGATATTAGCAAGATGATCATTCTGGGCTAGTTTGATAATGATTGGACCAAAACTGTGGCCTCTAGTGTATTCACCAGGTTTTTCTATGATTTGACCTACTGACCTTCATTGTGACCTGACATGACCAATATTCGAACATGACCAAGATATTATCAAGATGATCATTCTGAGCAAGTTTGATGACGATCGGACCAAAACTGTAGCCTTTAGTGTCTTCACAAGGTTTTTTTTTCAATTTGACCTACTGACCTACTTTTTGACCCGACATGACCCATATTCTAACTTGACCGAGAAATTTTGTGGCGGTACAAATTGTGTTCAAGTTCAGTTAAAATCAAATCATAAATGAAACAGCTATCATGCAGACAAGACAAAAATAGGCAATTTTTGCCCTTTCAGGGGCCATAACTCCATAACACCTGATGGGATATAGCTGGTTCAAGAAAGGAACCCAGATCTCATGGTGGTACAAGTTGTGTGCAAGTCTGGTTAAAATCAAATCATAAATGAAGATGCTATCGTGCGGACAAGACCAAAATAGGCAATTTTTGCCCTTTCAGGGGCCGTTACTCCATAACACATGATGGGATATGGCTGATTCAAGAAAGGATCCCAGATCACATGGTGGTACAAGTTGTGTGCAAGTCTGGTTAAAATCAAATCATAAATGAAGATGCTATCGTGCGGACAAGACCAAAATAGGCAATTTTTGCAATTTCAGGGGCCGTAACTCTGTTATAACACATGACGGGATATGGCTTGTTCAAGAAAGGAACCCGGATCTCATGGTGGTACAAGTTGTGTGCAAGCCTGGTTAAAATCAAATCATAAATGAAGATGCTATCGTGCGGACAAGACCAAAATAGGCAATTTTTGCCCTTTCAGGGGCCGTAACTCCGTAACACATGATGGTATATGGCTGATTCAAGAAAGGAACCCAGATCTCATGGTGGTGCAAGTTGTGTGCAAGTCTGGTTAAAATCAAATCATAAATGAAGATGCTATTGTGCGGACAAGACCAAAACAGGCAATTTTTGCAATTTCAGGGGCCGTAACTCTGTAACACATGACGGGATATGGCTGGTTCAAGAAAGGAACCCAGATCTCATGGTGGTACAAGTTGTGTGCAAGTCTGGTTAAAATCAAATCATAAATGAAGATGTTATCGTGCGGACAAGAAATTGTTTACGCACGCACGCACGAAGCACGGACGCAGGACAAAATGTGATCACAAAAGCTCACCTTGTCACTACGTGACAGGTGAGCTAAAAACACAGAACCTGTAAAGGGAAATATGGTGAATATTTCCAAAAACTCTCAGACTCATAGAGCATACGGTTTCTAAGGAGATGATTTTTGAATTATTTTTTTTCTATTTTTTTCATTTTGGTTTCCATGGCACATACCTGTGATAATTTTATGTTGACCATGAGGGAGATTTGCTTCTCAGATGAGGGAGATTGTGGTCCCAATGAGGGAGACTTTCTGATGGCATGTTTAAGTGTTTTTTTTCTTGTCATTTTTTGTGGTTTAGATGTACAAAGGAACTGGAACTACTTAATTAAAATGATAGGAACATATTTTGTGAAGTTTAATTTCAAAATAGCAAGATGTAGGTTGTTTACAAACAATGCTGTAACAACAAGTCCATTGATGTGATTTCAAGTTGTGGGTATTTGTCAGAATCACCTGATTGTTGAAAGTACCCACAACATGCTATAGTGTAGAAATACTTGATTAGAAAAGATATCCTAAAATGTTTCCAGTCCTCCTCTTTATCCAGTGCTGGGTTTTACTGCTACTGAACAGACCCAAAGCACAAAGTTCTCTTCAGTGATAAGCATTACTTCTAGCACTATTTACACTCCTTCATATTGCCTGTGCAGGCAACTTTTTTTTACCTTTCTCAGAACACCCTGTTCATAAATACATGTACAGGTAAAGCAGTCCATGCTGAAATTAATACCATTTTATAACAATTGTTCAGGTTGGCCCAAAAAAATTAGTGAGAATCCCAGGAAAAAATGCTGAGTCTTTATTTGTTTAAAATGTAAATTTTGTTACATCCAAACCTTGATATAATGATGCCCTTGGTCACTCACCTGATCCACACTGAAGAAATGAAATGGTAGGTAATATAGTACGGTGCCTTGTCAGAAGAAGCATACATGCCAAATATGAAGGATCTATCTCAAATGGTTCACAAGTTATGATAAAGTAGGTCAAGGGCAAAGTCGCAGGTAAAATTGTGTGTATGGGTGGGAGGCCCTTGTCAGAAGGAACATACATGCCAAATATGAAGGCTCTATCCCAAATATTTCAAAAGTTATGATTAAAGGCATTTATTCTTGATTATTGAGGACTATCATTTCATTACATAATATTATGTAGCCCTCAGAGAAGTCCTCTGTCTTCAACAGGTAAGGGGCCTCCTTGGGGAAAATCAATAAATTACTTACTGTTGACTGGTGTACATCATTGATTTTCCTCTATAGTGCCTCAGTCAGGGGATACAACAAGAGCTACTAATCACCCTATTAATGGCCGCCTTTGATCTGCTATAGTCAGTATATCACAGGGGGCAATAAAACAATTATGACACACGGTGTGTTCTACTGTTACAGAATAAATGCCTTTAAGTAGGTCAAAGGTCAAAGTTGCAGGTAAAATTGTGTGTATGGGTGGGAGGCCCTTGTCAGAAGGAACATACATGCCAAATATGAAGGCTCTATCCCAAATAGTTCAAAAGTTATGATTAAGTAGGTCAAAGGTCAAGGTCACAGGTCAAAATTTTTGTATGGGTGGGAAGTCCTTGTCACACAGAACAAACATTTGGACCAAATATGAAGGCACTTTCTCAAATGGTTCAAAAGTGATGATAAAGAAGGTCACATGTCAAGGTTACAGGTCATTTTTGTATGAGTGGAAGCCCTTGCCTACATGCCAAATATGAAGGCTCTATCTTAAATGGATCAACAGTTATGACAAAATAACCTAATGATCTACTTTTTGATCTTTAAACTTGATCAAGATATTGTCAATATGATCATTCTGAGCAAGTTTGATGATAATCCGACTAAAATTGTGGCCTCTAGTGTGTTCAGAATGTTTTTCTATGATTTGACCTACTTTTTGACCTGACATGACCCATATTCGAACTTAACCGAGATATTGTCAAGAAGATCATTCTGAGTTTCATGATAATCAGACCAAAACTGTAGCCTCCTAGTTTGTTCACAAGGTTTATTAATGATTTGACCTACTGACCTACTTTTTGTTGAACTTGACTTAGATATTGTCAAGATGAGCATTCTGAGCAAGTTTGATAAAAATCAGATTACATCTGTGGCCTCTAGTGTGTTGACAAGGGTTTTCTTCAATTTGACCTACTGACCTACTTTTTGACCCAACATGATCAATACTCAAACTTGACTGAGATATTGTCAAGATGATCATTCAGATTAATGATGATTGGACCAAAGCTGTGACCTCTAGTGTGTTCACAAGGTTTTTCAATGATTTGACCTACTGACCTACATTTTGACCCAACATGACCCATTTTCGAAATTTACTTAGATATTGTCAAGGTGATCATTCTTAGCAAGTTTGATGATGATCAGACTAAAACTGTGGCCACTAGTGTGTTCACAATGTTTTTCTATGATTTGACCTACTGACCTATTGTTTGACCCAGTATGACCCATATCCAAACATGAGAGATATTGTCAAGATGATCATTCTGAGATAAATTGATGATGATTGGTCCAAAACTGTGGTGTCTAGTGTGTTCACAAGGTTTCTCTATGATTTGACCTACTAAACTACTTTTTGACCCGTCATGACCCATATTCGAACTTGACCGAGATATTGTCATGTTGATCATTCTGACCAAGTTTTATGATGATTGGCCCAAAACTGTGACCTCTGGTGTGTTCACAAGTAAAGTTTATGCACAGACAACGGATGACGCCGGACATCTCACAGTCACAAAAGCTCACCATGACCTTCGGTGCACATTAATTATAGATTTCACTAACATGAAGTTCCCGGTCACAAATCTTTTTAAATACAGTACTTGTAAAAAGCTTACTCAAGGGGAGCAATTTCCAAATAAGACCATCTGCTGTTGATTTCATGACTTTTAGTAATTACTCGTTATTGATTGGTAAATAATAACTATTTTCCACTTTCAAAATCAAAATTTCTACTTTTACATAAAATATGAAAACAAAAGACATATCTGAGAGTGATATAAAAGGAACAAACAGTGCTAAAAAAATTGGGAAAATAAACCACAATTTCAATTTAAATCTAAGCTAAATATAACTAAAATAGAACTGTTACTATCACCATACAAAAACTACTCTGTACCTGTACTACTGAGTGCAGATGCACCTCTTTCGTAAGAGATAAGGTAAATAAATTATGTCAGCCTATGTAATCTTTACTGGCAGCCAGATCATGTTTATTCTGTGCAGTAAGCGGAGACAGAACAAAGGATTATCGGCTTCTAGAAGCTGATGTTTACCGTTAAGTGTCAGATATATTCTCCTGCTTATTTGTTAATTGCCTTCAGCAGTGAGAATTTCAAGTCTGTTACGCAAATGGTAGCTCTGGAAACAAGAGGCCCATGGGCCACAATGCTCACCAGAGCTCAGGGGGCCACTGCCCACTGGCAGCAATGTATTTTCATTAACCATGGAAGCCCTGTGCCCAAGGATGCTACAGATAAAATTTGGATCCGATCAGCCTAGTGGCTTCAGATTCTGATGTCGCTTGAATGTGTTGTTGCCTGACAACAGATGACAATTGACAATTTCCCATCTGTGGCAACAAATATGCCAAAAGGAACATTATTAAAGGAACATTTCTATGAAAGTGTGGCAAAATATCTTGAAAGATATTTATGTCATTTTTCAATTTTCCCTATTATAAGTCAATGGAAACTCTTAACTTGGCATAGCAAACAAACAAAAGAGCTAAATTTCATAAACTAGAGCTCAGGTGGACACTGCCCAATAGCAGACATGTATTATAACATGATATGATTTTAATATACCAATTATAAAGTCTCCCAAACAAACCCCATACCCAAATGAGCACCCATGTGGACTGTATCTGAAATATTAGGTGTTTTATAAAGTAAAGAGTGTGGGGCATGGACCCAATGGAGCCCTGGTTGGTGTCAATAAATGCGTCTTATCAAAAGAAACAGAGACATATATGGTTTAGCAGTGGGGATATGTATGATTCCTGAGATGCAAGGCCTTTTAAGCAATGGAGGGATTCGGGCATAGCAGATCCCAGAAAAGCCCAAGATTATTGTCAGTGAATATGTCTTATCATAAGGACCAAGAGTATATATGGTTAAACGGTGGGGATCTGAATGGTTTCTGAGATATGAGACCCTTTTATGAAGTGGCAGGATGAGAAATGGCCCCTGCTGACCCCCCAAGACGGGGATGGCTGAATGTGTCTAATAACAATGAACAAGAATATATGTGATTATAGGATGGGGAATTGAATGGTTTCTGAGATATATGGCCTATTATGAAGTGGAGTCTTATCATAAGGAACAAGAATATATATGGTTAAGGGGTGGGGATCTGAACAGTTTCTGAGATATATGGATTTTAATGAAGTAAAGGGGTGGGGCATGGCCTGTGGCACCCCGGGGTGGACCGCCATGCTGGTGTCACTGATTGCATCTTATCACAGGAACAAGAATATATATGGTTTAGGGTTGGGGCTCTGAACAGTTTCTCAGATATATGGTCTTTTGTGAAGTCAAGGGGTGAAGCATGGCCCAGGTGTGCCCTGGGTGACCCCTAGGCTGGTGTCATTGAATCTGTCTTATCATAAGGAACAAGAATATATATGGTTTAGGGGTGGGGATCTGTAAGGTTTCTGGAATATTTGGCCTTTTATGAAGTGGAGGGGGTTGGGCATGGTCCCGGCACATCCCAGGGGACCCCCAAGTTGGTGTCACTGAATGCAACTTATCATAAGGAATGAGAATATATAAGGTTTATGGGTGGGGATCTCAATGGTTTCTGAGATAAACGGCATTTAATGAAGTGGAGAGGGTGGGGCATGTCCCGGGGCACCCACAGGTTTGTGTCACTCAATGTGTCTTATCATAAGGAACAAGAATATATATGGTTTAGGGGTGTGGATCTGAATGGTTTCTGAGATAAATGGCCTTTTATGAAGTGGAGGGGTCGGGGCATGTCCCCCGGCATATCCCCGGGGACCTCCAGGTTGGTGTCACTTAATGCATCTTATCATAAGAAACAAGAATATATATGGTTTAGGGGTGGGGATCTTTAAGGTTTCTGAGATATAAGGCATTTTATGAAGTGGAGGGGGCAGGGCATGGCCCCGGCACAACCTAGGGGACCCCCAGGTTGACAAAAATGCATAGGGCTAAGAGAAGTTTACTCAAGGAACATTTCTATCTAAGCTTTGTCAAAATATCTACATGACTTGGCAGAAAATGCCATATTTCAGTTTTCCCCATTATAAGTCAATCGAAACTCTAAGTTGCCATAGCAACAAAACTAAAAGGCCAAATTTCATAAACAAGAGGGCCATGATGGCCCTGGATCGCTCACCTGACCCATATGATAGAGTATGATGGGAGGGCCATTATTGACCCCAGGGCTACAATGTGCATAATGTTGAGGGAGGTCTAAAAAGGTGAAGCTTCATACCAAATATCAACAAAGCCTATAATTTGAACAATCTTGGCAAAGGTCCACTAGATGAAGCTACACACCAAATATCAAAGACCTGGGCCTTGGGGTTTCAGAGACGATTTTTTAAAGATATTCCCTACATAGCCTATGTAAAACCAAATGGCCCCGGGGCGGGGACATTTTGGCCTCAGAGCTATAATTTAAACAATCTTGATAGAGGTCCACTAGATGAAGCTTCACACCAAATATCAAAGACCTAGGCCTTGCTGTTTCAGGGAAGAAGATTTCCAAAGATTATCTCTATATATAAGTCTATGTAAAACCAAAGGGCCCCAGGGCAGGGGCTATAATTTGAACAATCTTGGTAGAGGTCCACTAGATGAAGCTCCATACCAAATATCAAAGACATGGGCCTTGTGGTTTCAGAGAAGAAGATTTTTAAAGATTTACCTATATAAGTCTATGCAAAACAAAAGGGTCTCGGGGCGGGGGCATTTTTGGCCCCAGGACTATAAATTGAATAATCTTGATAGTGGTCCAATAGATGAAATTGCACACCAAATATCAAAGACCTAGGCCTTGTGGTTTCACAGAAGAAGATTTTTAAAGATTTTCCCTATATAAGTCTATGTAAAACCAAAGGGCCCCCGAGACAGGGGCGTTTTTGGTCTCAGGGCTATAATTTGAACAATCTTGGTAGAGGTCCACTAGATGAAGCTTCATACCAAATATCAAAGACCAGGGTTATCTAGTTTCAGAGAAGAAGATTTTTCAAGATTTTCCCTATATATAAGTCTATGTAATACCAAAGGGCCCTGGAGCGGGGGCATTTTTGGCCCCAGGGCTATAATTTGAACAATCTTGGTAGAGGTCCACAAGATTAAGCTTCATACCAAATATCAAAGACCTAGGCCTTGTGGTTTCACAGAAGAAGATTTTTAAAGATTTTCCCAATATAAGTCTATGTAAAACCAAAGGGCCCCAAGGCTGGGGCATTTTTGGTCTCAGGGCTATAATTGAACAATTTTGGTAAAGGTCCACTAGATGAAGCTTCATACCAAATATCAAAGACCTAGGCCTTGTGAATTCAGAGACAAAAAATTTTCAAGATTTTCCCCATATAAGTCTATGTAAAACCAAATGGCCCTGGAGCGGGAGCATTTTTGGCCCATGGGCTATAATTTGAACAATCTTGATAGGGGTCCACTAGGTGAAGCTTCATACCAAATATCAAAGACCTGGGACATGTGGTTTCAGAGAAGAAGATTTTTTAAGATTTCCCTATATAAGCCTATGTAAAACCAAAGGGTCTCGGGCGTGGGCATTTTTGGCCCCAGCACTATAATTTGAACAATCTTGGTAGGGGTCCACTAGGTGTAGCTTCATACCAAATATCAAAGACCTGGGCCTTGCGGTTTCAGAGAAGAAGATTTTTATAGATTTTCCCTATATATGCCCATATAAAACCAAAAGGCCCCGCGGCGGGGGCATTTTTGGCCCCAGCAATATAATTTGAACAATCTTGGTAGGGGTCCACTAGATGAAGCTTCATTCTAAATATCAAAAACATGGCCCTTACGGTTTCAGAGAAGAGATTTTCAAGATTTTCCATATATAAGCCTATGTAAAACCAAAGGGCCCCCGAGCAGGGGCATTTTTGGCCCCAGGGCTATAATAGGAACAATCTTGGTATAGGTCCACTAGGTGAAGCTTCATACCAAATATCAAAGACCTAGGCCTTGGGGTTTCAGAGAAGAAGATTTTTAAAGATTTTTTCCTATTTAAGCCCATGTAAAACCAAAGGGCCCCGGGGCGGGGCATTTTTGGCCCCAGCACTATAATTTGAACAATCTTGGTAAGGGTCCCCTAGATGAAGCTTCATACCAAATATCAAAGACCTGGGCCTTACGGTTTCAGAGAAGAAGATTTTTAAAGATTTTCCCTAATTAAGCCCATGTAAAACCAAAGGGCCCCGGAGCGGGGGCATTTTTGGCCCCAGCACTATAATTTGAACAATCTTGGTAGGGGTCCACTAGATGAAGCTTCATACCAAATATCAAAGACCTGGGCCTTGTGTTTCAGAGAAGAAGATTTTTACAGATTTTCCCTATATAAGCCCATGTAAAACCAAAGGGCCCCAGAGCGGGGGCATTTTTGGCCCCAGCACTATAATTTGAACAATCTTGGTAGGGGTCCACTAGATGAAGCTTCATACCAAATATCAAAGACCTGGGCCTAACGGTTTCAGAGAAGAAGATTTTTAAAGATCTTCCCTAATTTAGCCCATGTAAAACCAAAGGGCCCCGTAGCGGGGGCATTTTTGGCCCCAGCACTATAATTTGAACAATCTTGGTAGGGGTCCACTAGATGAAGCTTCATACCAAATATCAAAGACCTGGGCCTTGTGGTTTCAGAGAAGAAGATTTTTTAAGTTTTTGGTGAAAAAAATCTATTTTTGGCTCCTATGACCTAGATGTGCAACGGACCGGAACCATTTGAACAACTTTGAAAGGGGACCACCTAAGGATCATTCCTGTGAAGTTTGGTCAAAATCTGATCAGTTGTTTAGGAGGAGATGTCGTTTGAAGAAATTGTTTACGGACGGACACACGCACGCACGGACGCACGCACAGACGCACTGATGACGGACGACGGACGAAAAGTGATCCCAAAAGCTCACCTTGTCACTACGTGATGGTGAGCTAAAAACACAAAGCCTGTAAAGGCAAATATGGTGAATATTTTCATAAAGTCTCCACCTCGTAGAGCTTATGGTTTCTGAGGAGATGATTTTTTAAGTATTTTATTTCTATTTTTTGCATTTTGGTTTCCATGGCAACCAACAACAAGAGGGCCCAGAGGGCCCTGGTTCGCTCACCTGATCCAAAGCATAACAAGTGGGCCCCGGGCAGGGTCAATTTTGGCCCCAGGGCTAAAATTTGAACAATCTTGGTAGAGGTCCACAAGATGAAGCTTCATATCTAATATGAAATACCAGGGCTTTCTGGTTTCAGAAAAGAAGATTTTAAAGGTTTACCCTGCATATAGAAGTCTATGTAAAACAAGATTTTCCCTATATAAGTCTATGTAAAACCAAAGGGCCCCGGAGCGGGGGCATTTTTGGCCCCAGGGCTATAATTTGAACAATCTTGGTAGAGGTCCACTAGCTGAAGCTTCATAACAAATATCAAAGACCTAAGCCTTGTGTTTCAGAGAAGATGATTTTTAAGGATTTTCCCTATATAAGTCTATGTAAAACCAAAGGACCACATGGCGGGGGCATTTTTGGTCTCAGGCCTATAATTTGAACAATCTTTATAGAGGTCCACTAGCTGAAGGGTCATAACAAATATCGAAGACCTAAGCCTTGTGGTTTCAGAGAAGAAGATTTTTCAAGATTTTCCCTATATAAGCCTATGTAAAACAAAAGGGCCCTGGTGCGGGGGCATTTTTGGCCCCAGCACTATAATTTGAACAATCATGGTAGGGGTCCACTAGATGAAGCTTCATACCAAATATCAAAGACCTGGGCCTTGCGGTTTCAGAGAAGAAGATTTTTCAAGATTTTCCCTATATAAGCCCATGTAAAACCAAAGGGCCCCCATGCGGGGGCATTTTTAGCTCCAGCACTATAATTTGAACAATCTTGGTAGGGGTCCACTAGATGAAGCTTCATACCAAATATCAAAGATCTGGGCCTTGCGGTTTCAGAGAAGAAGATTTTTAAAGATTTTCCCTATATAAGCCCATGTAAAACCAAAGGGCCCCCTGTGCAGGGGCATTTTTGGCCCCAGCACTATAATTTGAACAATCTTGGTAGGGGTCCACTAGATGAAGCTTCATACCAAATATCAAAGACCTGGGCCTTGCTGTTTCAGAGAAGAAGATTTTTAAAGATTTTCCCTATATAAGCCCATGTAAAACCAAAGGGCCCCCATGCGGGGGCATTTTTAGCTCCAGCACTATAATTTGAACAATCTTGGTAGGGGTCCACTGGATGAAGCTTCATACCAAATATCAAAGATCTGGGCCTTGCGGTTTTAGAGAAGAAGATTTTTTAAGATTTTCCCCATATAAGCCCATGCAAAACCAAAGGGCCCCCGTGCAGGGGCATTTTTGGCCCCAGCACTATAATTTGAACAATCTTGGTAGGGGTCCACTAGATGAAGCTTCATACCAAATATCAAAGACCTGGGCCTTGCGGTTTCAGAGAAGAAGATTTTTTAAGTTTTCGGTGAAAAAAATCTATTTTTGGCTCCTGTGACCTATATAAGCAATGGACCCGAACCATTTGAACAACTTTGAAAGGGGACCACCTAAGGATCATTCCTGTGAAGTTTGGTCAAAATCCGATCAGTGGTTTAGGAGGAGATGTCGTTTGAAGAAAAGTTTACGGACGCACGCACGCACGGACGCACGACGGACAAAAAGTGATCCCAAAAGCTCACCTTGTCACTACGTGACAGGTGAGCTAAAAATGAGCAGTAGGCCTAAAAGCATATGGCATATAGTAGATTGCCTAAACAACATTTCTATGAAAGTTTTGTCAAGATATCTGCAGAGGCATGGCAGTAAATGCCATTTTTCAATTTTCCCCATTATAAGTCTATGGCAACTATAAGTTACCATAGCAACCAAACTGATAAGCCTATTTTCATAAAAAAACACAAACTTTCAATCCCCCAGCCCAAGGATGCTACAGATAAAATTTGGGCCCAATTGGCCCAGTTGCTTCAGAGGAGATGTCGTTTGAAAGTGTTGACGGACGCAGACGACAGACAACTGCCTATCCTATGAGCTCCCCCGGAGCCTTCGGCTCTAGTGAGCTAAAAATCGGGGTCAGGAAAATTGCAAATGCGGGAGATTCTGTCTCCCGGACGGGAGAGCGGGAGGTATGCTTCAAATGCGGGAGCCTCCCGCATGATCCGGGAGACATCACAGGTATGATGGCAACCAATGGAAATGAGCAGTAGGCCTAAAATCATATGGCAGATAGTAGATTGCCTAAGGAAGATTTCTATGAAAGTTTTGTCAAAATATCTGCAGAGGCTTGGCAATAAACCCTATTGGTTTCATTGGGGGACAGGACTTGAGATGTCATTTCATCTCAATGTTGGGTAAAAGTCCCACAAAAATTGGAAGCAACGTCTCCAAAATGACCTTTACAGTGTTGACGGGGACGTTAAACCTCAAATCAAACAAAACAAATGCCAATTTTTCAATTTTCCCCATTACAAGTCTATGGAAAACCTAAGTTGCCGTAGCAACCAAACTAATGAGCCGATTTTCATTAAAAACACAAACTTTCAATCCCCCAGCCCAAGGATGCTACAGATGAAATTTGGGCTGAATCGGCCCAGTGGCTTCAGAGATGTTTGAAAGTGTTGACGTCAGACGACAGACGACGACGACGGACAACAGTCTATCCTATAAGCTCCGTCGGAGCCTTCGGCTCTGGTGAGCTAAAAATACACAAACAGTAGTGCTTTATGCATTTGGATTAACATTAATGACAGATAAACTAATACTGTGGTATATCTGCAAATTTTCATCATGCAATTCCTCATGGTCAACAAGTACATGGCAAAATTCAAACTCAGCACGAAAACACGCCTATATAATTTTGACTCCCTTGAACCCCAAATTTATATAGAAAACTGGGGTTTAAAAGGGTAAACCTTATTTTTCTTATTTCTGCTCTTATATATAGATTGTGGGTATTCGTTAGAGGCAGTTCTAACGTGTACCCACAATCTATATTTTGAGCAGAAATACGAAAAATATCAATTTTTTTCATCTGAACATTTTCATTTTGCGGTAAAATTTACAATGTATTTGTAAAGGTGTTTTTGTAATGTGATACATCAAGGACAGATAATTCAAATGACCCAGGTCTGTGTAATGAACACCCATGTAAACCCTACATTATACAGAGAAAACAGGGATTAACAGTGGTATACATTATTTTTCTTATTTCCCCTATGAGACACAGGTTGTGGATACCGGTACTCTTTAAAATCGCCTCAGTGAGGTGGTTCTATAAAGCACCCACAACCTATGTTTAAAGTACGCATAAGGTTAAAAAAATAGCAAAAATTTTCATCGGAAAGTAACCATTTTGGAGATAAATGTGAAAGAATGCATGGGTGTGTTATCGCAATGTGATATACTTACTTTCCCTGTGATAAATCTTTTGTAAGCATTCTGAAGATATTTTCCAGTGACTCTCAGAGGATTTGCACCACTAAAATAAAAAGAAAAGGAAAATCATGAAAAAACTAAAAATGTGTTCAGACAACACAGATGCCCCTGCCCAGGGGCCTGCATCACCCCGAAAATCCATGTTGCAACAACAGCTGTTATTGGACAGCATAGCTCTACTGCAAAAGTGTCCTACCCATAGATGGGGATATTGCTGATTAAACCTTTGGACAAAAAACTATCATCATACCCAATTTGAACCCAATAAATTAAATAGTTTGGAAAATATGAGCTCTAAGAAACTTTAACATTCAAAATTTTCTAAGTGTGTGACCTTGACCTTGAGGTCATGGGCAGGGTCGGTGGTATGGCTAAATGAAACTTGGGACCTGTATCTATCATCAGTCCAAATATGAAGCCAATCCATATGGCTTGGAAAATATGAGCCCTAAAACTTTAAAAGCATCATAAGACTTAGTCTGTGACCTTCACCTTGAGGTCAGGGGTGGGGGTATATACAACTTTGGACCTGTAACTATCATCATATCAAATATGAAGCAAATCCATATGGTTTGGTGAGTATGAGATCTTAATAAACTTTAAACAAGATGTGTTTGTGAAACACTGATGCCCCCGGACAGCGCCAATGTTAATGTTTTTAAAAATTTTGAAAAAAATAGGTCAAAGGTCAAGTTCAAGGTCAAGACATCAAAAATTATGGTACCACTGGAAAGGTCTTGTGATAAGGTATACACATGTGAAATATGAAAGCTCTATCTATTACCATTCAAAAGTTATGCCCAATGTTAAGGTTTTTGTAGACAGACAAACGGACAAACAGACAAACGGACAAACAGACAGACAGACCAAAAACTATAAAATTATAGTACCAATAGAAAGGGCTTGTGACAAGGAATGCACATGTGAAATATGAAAGCTCTATCAGTTACCAATCAAAAGTTATAGCCAATGTTAAAGTTTTTAAAAAGGAGGTCAAAAGTAGGTCAAATCTCAAGGTCACGAGGTCAAAAATTATAGTACCAATAGAAAGGTCTTGCGACAAGGAATGCACATGTGAAATATTAAAGCTCTATCAGTTACTAATCAAAAGTTATAGCCAATGTTGAAGTTTTTAAAAAGGAGGTCAAAAGTAGGTCAAATCTCAAGGTGAAGGTCACGAGGTCAAAATTTATGGTACCTCTTGAAAGGTCTTGTGACAAGGAATGCACATGTGAAGTATGAAAGCTGTACCACTTACCATTCAAAAGTTATGCCCAATGTTAAAGTTTTTGCAGACGGACAAACGGACAAACAGACAAACGGACAAACAGACGGACAGACCAAAAACTATATGCCCCCCAGAATCTTAGATTCCGGGGGCATAATAAAAAAAATTCCTTGTCTGTGACCTTGACCTTTAGGGCACGTGCATGGGTGGGGTTATTGGACCAGTATCAATCATCATACCAAATATAAACTTAATTCATAATACGATTTGGAAAATATAAACTCTTAAAATATGTAATTAAAAATTTCTAAGTCTGTGACCTTGACCTTGAGCTCATGGGCATGTGTGGGGGTATCACTTAATAAAATGGACAGGTATCTATCATCATACCAAATATAAACTCAATCCATCATACGCTTTGGAAAATATCAACTCTTAAAATATCTAATTAAAAATTTCTAAGTCTGTGACCTTGACCTTGAAAGCCATAGGCATGAGTGGGGTTATTGCCGAATAAACATTTGGACATGTATCTATCATCATAGCAAATATAAGCCAAATCCATATGGTTTGGAAAATTTGAGCTCTTTAAAATCTTTAACATTAAAATTGTCTAAGTTTGTGACCTTGACCTTGAGTTTATAGGCATGGGTGGGGGTACTGAATAAAAAATTGTACCTATATCTATCATCATACCAAATATGAACCAAAGCCATCATAAAAGTTCAGGTTCTACCAGGTACAAATACCTTAGCCGGAGTCTTTAACATTGAAAATTTCTAAGTCCATGACCTTGACCTTGAGGTCATGGGCATGGGTGGGGGTATCGCTGAATAAAACATTGGACCTATATCTATAATCATACCAAATATGAACCAATTCCATCAAATGGTTTGGAAAATATGAATTCTAAAATGTTCAGGGTCTACCTACTACAAAAACCTTAACCTGAGGTCACAGGTTCGTACGTACACACACATGCGGACGAATGTACACAAGTACGTACATATGGAAAACCAGAAAACTATGACGATGGTGGGGGCATAAAAATCCAACTGAATGATCTGTGTGTAGCCATTATAAATGGGCCTAACTAAAGTCAGTTGAAACTTTGATCTCTACATGTGTAGCCATTATTGTTGAACCTAACTAAAGCCAGTTGTAACGCTTAGGTGTAAAATACTTTCTAGACTTTTTCTTAGGGTTGTCGCAAATGTTAACGGCGAGACGAACGAATGGACAATAGTTTTTGGATATAACACAGCTTAAAGATGGATCCCAAAAATATTTAGATTATCGAAAAATGACCATAAATGGTAAATGGTCATTTTTTATAATCTATACATTTTTGTTTAGATATTTGGATATATATATATAATAGGTTTTCTCAACACTGAATATTGTTAGACCCCAACAATGTGTTATAAAGAGGTAGTGTTTGAAGAGATTAATCTTTTATGGCTAGACTTTCATACCTTTTAATGGCTTTTAATGGTAGGATATCCTTTATTTCAGGGTTTGTGAGGTATGTGAAGTTGATGTTTTTCTGCACCACTGTTCCACCATCGAACATTATTTCTACTGACTCCAACATTGTTCCAACCTCTAGAGCAGGTGTATCACATTCAATCTGGAAGATAGCACTGAAAAGAGACAAGGGCCCATTAAATTTGGTCAAAGCTAATGAAGTCATTAATAAACTTTATTTACCCTTTTGTAAATAGTATAGGCCCTGATGTGATGCCGTGTTCTGCGGCGTCTCACCTGGGTCTGCAGTGTTTGCCAAGGTACCCCTTTTGGGGCTTCCGGTACAAAATAGGTTAAAACTAATATTGCAAGTCATTAATAAACCTTCATCAAAACTAATATTGCAAGTAAAGCAATAGTTTTGCTGAAAAAATGTGCAAAGCTATGCAAAAGCTACTCACAGTTTTGTTCATAAAAAATATCACTGCATTAGTTTTTGTACTTGCTAGGAAAGTTAGTTAACCCTTTTTGTACCAAATGTAATCTTTCTCCTTATATATAGCAGGAGTCCATTTCTAAATTTAGGGGCCGACAGGTTTTTGTATCTTCAAAATTGATTTGAAAAATGGCTGAAATTTCTGCAAATAGTGTAGGCCCTTATGAGGGTTCTGCGGCGTCTCATCCGAGCCTGCACTGTTTGCCAAGGTATCCCTTTTGGGGTTTCTGTTACAAAATAGGTTAAAACTAATATTGCAAGTCATTCATAAACCTTTACTAAAACTAATATTGCAAATAATATTTTTGCTGAAAAAGCTACACAGTTTTGTTCAGCAAAAATAACTTGATAGTAAAGTTATCTAACTAGCTAATGTTTTGATCACTACTAACTAACAATGCTTTGAACACTGGGGTTGGAGGCCCCCGCCCATAGGGGCTTGAAGAAATATATGGGCTGCATGATGCTTCTACGCAGAGCTGAATCCGGCCCGCACACTAGTACTGGTAAACCGCTTAGAGGATCTAAGCCTGTCCAGGAACCGCGGTGCAAGGCGGACCGTCCATGCTAATAAACCCTATTGGTTTCATTGGGCGACAGGGCTTGAGATGTCATTTCATCTCAGTGTCGGGTAAAAGTCCCACAAAATTGGAAGCAACGTCTCCAAAATGACCTTTACAGTGTTGACGGGGACGTTAAACCTCAAATCAAACAAAAACAAAACACTGGAGTTGGGGTTTAACCCATTTTGTACCGAAACCCCAAAACGGGAAGTTGGCAAACAGTGCAGGCCTAGATCAGACGCCGCAGAACCTGGCGTCTGATCAGGGCCTGCACTATTTGCAAAACGTTAAGCCATTTTCCAAACAACATTTGAAGAAAACACAACCTGACACCCCTAAATTTTGAAATGGACTCCTGCTATATAAAAGGTGGAAGATTCCATTTGGTACTAAAAGGGTTAATGGCACATCAACCTTTTGGGTCATTTTGTGTAGACTCCATGAGAAAGGGAGTAAACTGAAGATTTGTTTGTATGTTTGTATTGAGTTTAATGGCCCAGTCAACACTACTTAGGTCATTTTTAAGTATCCACACTTTTCCTGGGCAGAAACTGACAACTGCCCTTCTTGAATCAGCTTAAGGGACAGAATGACTGTAGAAAAGATTTAATGATCAATCTCCACGAAAGAATGTTGCCGACCCCAGCAGGTATCAAACCTGTGTCGTCCTGATCTTTGGATGTTAATACTTTTTTATTTTGGATAGCCTATTGGCCATTTTGTGGGAAAGTAACTGTCCTTTTGGCTTTCCGCTGTTGATGTTTCCATTGGGGTCTGTTGTTTCATGTTTGTGTTTTTTCCCCGTAGTGTCTCTGATGGGAGCTGTGGGTTTGTATCGATTCTTGATCATTGCCTCCACTTCTTTTTATTCCTGAGGAACTCTTCCTAAAGATGGGTCTTCCCTTAAATCAAACCTCAGGAACTCTTCCCAAAACTGGATCTTCCCTTAAACCCTACTTTATTCCTGAGGACAGCTTCCAAAAAGTGAGTCTTCCCTTAAACCAAACTTTATTGCTGAGGAAGTCTTCATAAAAGTGGGTCTTCTCTTAAATCAAATGATTTGCTCCTGAGGAACTCTTCTTCTCTTAAACCAAAGTATTTGCCCCTGAGGAGTTCTTCCTAAAAGATTAATCTGTAACAAGAGGGCCATGATGGCCCTGGATCGCTCACCTGATCCATAGGGTATCAAGTGGGCCCCTGGGAGAGCCATTATTGGCCCAGGCTATAATATGAAATTGGGCCAAAGGGCTAGGAGGAGATGTTGCTTAAAGGTATTTCTATTTTTAGCTCTGGTGGCCATTTTGTTCAGCGGAGCAGAACCATTTTAGCAATTTCTGTAAAGGGTCATCCAAGGAACATTTCAGTGAAATTATTTTGAAATCGGGCCAAAGGGCTAGGAGGAGATGTCGTTTAAAGGTTTTTCTATTTTTAGCTCTGGGGGCCATTTTGTTCAGCAGAGCAGAACCATTTTAGCAATTTTGGTAAAGGGTCATCCAAGGAACATTTCAGTGAAATAATTTTGAAATCAGGCCAAAGGGCTAGGAGGAGATGTCGTTTAAAGGTTTTCTATTTTTAGCTCTGGCGGCCATTTTTTTCAGCGGAGAGGAACCATTTTAGCAATTTTGGTAGAGGGTCATCCAAGGAACATTTCTGTGAAATTATTTTGAAATCAGACCAAAGGGCTAGGAGGAGATGTCGTTTAAAGGTTTTTCTATTTTTAGCTCTTGCGGCCATTTTGTTCAGCGGAGCAGAACCATTTTAGCAATTACGGTAGAGGGTCATCCAAGAAACATTTCAGTGAAATAATGTTGAAATCGGGCCAAAGGGCTAGGAGGAAATGTCGTTTAAAGGTTTTTCTATTTTTAGCTCTGGCGGCCATTTTGTTCAGCGGAGCGGAACCATTTTAGCAATTTCCGTAGAGGGTCATCCAAGGAACATTTCTGTGAAATTATTTTGAAATCGGGCCAAAGGGCTAGGAGGAGATGTCGTTTAAAGGTTTTTCTATTTTTAGCTCTTGCGGCCATTTTGTTCAGCGGAGCGGAACCATTTTAGCAATTTCGGTAGAGGGTCATCCAAGGAACATTTCTGTGAAATTATTTTGAAATCGTGCCAAAGGGCTAGGAGGAGATGTCGTTTAAAGGTTTTTCTATTTTTTAGCTCGGGCGGCCATTTTGTTCAGCGGAGCGGAACCATTTTAGCAATTTTGGTAGAGGGTCATCCAAGGAACATTTCTGTGAAATTATTTTGAAATCGGGCCAAAGGGCTAGGAGGAGATGTCGTTTAAAGGTTTTTCTATTTTTAGCTCTGGCGGCCATTTTGTTTTGCGGAGCAGAACCATTTTAGCAATTTTGGTAGAGGGTCATCCAAGGAACATTTCTGTGAAATTATTTTGAAATCAGACCAAAGGGCTAGGAGGAGATGTCGTTTAAAGGTTTTTCTATTTTTAGCTCTTGCGGCCATTTTGTTCAGCAGAGCGGAACCATTTTAGCAATTTCGGTAGAGGGTCATCCAAGAAACAATTCAGTGAAATTATTTTGAAATCGGGCCAAAGGGCAAGGAGGAGATGTCGTTTAAAGGTTTTTCTATTTTTAGCTCTGGCGGCCATTTTGTTCAGCGGAGCGGAACCATTTTAGCAATTTTGGTAGAGGGTCATCCAAGGAACATTTCTGTGAAATTATTTTGAAATCGGGCCAAAGGGCTAGGAGGAGATGTCGTTTAAAGGTTTTTCTATTTTTAGCTCTGGTGGCCATTTTGTTCTGCGGAGCGGAACCATTTTAGCAATTTTGGTAGAGGGTCACCCAAGGAACATTTCTATGAAAGTATTTTGAAATCCATTCACTGGTTTAGGAGGAGATGTCATTTAAGTGAATTGTTGACGACGCACGACGCACACCGCACGCCGGACAAAAGGCGATCACAATAGCTCCCTTCTGGAATAACATGGCAGTTTTTCATTCTATTTCTTGAACAAGGATTGATGATGGCAAGTTGGTTATATTTAATGGTCAAACTATTAAGACATATAAAGCCAATCATTTCATTTAACCACACTGTTCTGGGCAGGCATATGCGTTAGTGTCTAACACTACAGTGCACATTCTTTTGCCAATCATACAACTGCTGTTCTTGAATCAGTGGCAGGGAAAGAGGGACCACAGAATATATTTTATGATCAATGGCCATGTAGAATGTAGCCAAATCTAGTGGAGCTCTTCATTCCCTGTCAGATGAATATCCAACTTGGTTGTCAGGAATGAACTTCAACAAGATTTGAACATGTAAAACTACAGTAATACTATAACAAGAGGGCCATGATGGCCCTGGATCACTCACCTGATCCATAGAGTAACAAGTGGGCCCCGGGGAGGGCCATTATTGACCCCAGGGCTATAATGTGCATAATGTTGAGGGAGGTCTAAAAAGGTGAAGCTTCATACGAAATATCAACAAAGGCTATAATTTGAACAATCTGATGGAGCTACACACCAAATATCGAAGACCTGGGCCTTGCGGTTTCAGAGAAGAAGTTTTTTTTTTTTTAGATATTCCCTACATAAGCCTATGTAAAACCAGAGCGGGGGCATTTATGGCCTGAGGGCTATAATTGAAACAATCTTGATAGAGGTCCACTAGATGAAGCTTCACACCAAATATCAAAGACCTGGTCCTTGCTGTTTCAGAGAAGAAGATTTCAAAGATCATCTCTATATAAGTGTATGAAAAACCAAAGGGCCCCGGGGCGTGAGCATTTGTGGCCCGGGGGCTATAATGTGAACAATCTTGGTAGAGGTCCACTAGATGAAGCTCCATACCAAATATCAAAGACGTGGGCCTTGCAGTTTCCGGGAAGAAGATTTTTAAAGATTCCCCTATATAAGTCTATGTAAAACCAAAGGGTCTCAGGGCGGGGGCATTTTCGGCCCCAGAGCTATAATTTGAACAATCTTGATAGAGGTCCCCTAGATGAAATTTCACACCAAATATCAAAGACCTAGGCCTTGTGGTTTCACAGAGATTTTCCCTATAAAAGGCTATGTAAAACCAAAAGGGTCCCCGAGACAAGGACATTTTTGGCCCCAGCACTACAATTTGAACAATCTTGGTAGGGGTCCACTAGATGAAGCTACATACCATGTCTTTGAGCCTTGAGGTTTCAGAGAAGAAGATTTTAAAAGGTTTTCCCTATATAAGCCTATGCAAAACCAGGCGTCGACATTTTTGGCCCGAGCACTATAATTTGAACAATCTTGGTAGCGGTCTACTAGATGAAGCTTCATATGAAATAGCAACGGTTTCAGAGAAGAAGATTTTTAAAGATTTTCCCTATATAAGCCCATGTAAAACCAAAGGGCCCCGGGGCGAGAGCATTTTTGGCCCCAGCACTATAATTTGAACAAACTTGTTAGGGGTCCACTAGATGAAGCTTCATACCAAATATCAAAGACCTGGGCCATGAGGTTTCAGACAAGAAGATTTTTAAAGATTTTCCCTACATAAGCCCATGTAAAACCAAAGGGCCCCGGGCTGGGCATTTTTGGCGCCAGCACTATAATTTGACAAATCTTGGTAGGGGTCCACTTGATGAAGCTTCATACCATACATCAAAGACCTGGGCCTTGCAGTTTCAGAGAAGATTTTTCAAGATTTTCCCTATATAAGCCCATGTAAAGCCAAATGGCCCCGGGGTGGGGGCATTTTTGGCCCCAGCACTATAATTTGACAAATCTTGGTAGGGGTCCACTTGATGAAGCTTCATACCATACATCAAAGACCTGGGCCTTGCCATTTCAGAGAAGATTTTTAAAGATTTTCCCTATATAAGCTCATGTAAAACCAAAGGGCCCCGGGGCGGGGACATTTTTGGCCCCAGCACTATAATTTGAACAATCTTGGCAAAGGTCCACTAGCTGAAGCTTCATACCAAATATCAAAGACCTGGGCCTTGTGGTTTCAGACAAGAAGATTTTTAAAGATTTTCCTTATATAAGCCCATGTAAAACCAAAGGGCCCCGGGGCGGGAGCATTTTTGGCCCCAGCACTATAATTTGAACAATCTCAGTAGGGGTCCACTAGATGAAGCTTCATATCAAATATCAAAGATCTGGGCCTTGCGGTTTCAGAGAAGAAGATTTTTAAAGGTTTTCCCTATAAAAGCCCATGTAAAAGCAAAGGGCCCCGGGGTGGGGGCATTTTTGGCCCCAGCACTATAATTTGAATAATCTTGGTAGGGGTCCACTAGATGAAGCTTCATACCAAATATCAAAGACCTGGGCCTTGTGGTTTCAGAAGAAGTTTTTTTTTAAGTTTTCAGTGAAAAAAATCTATTTTTGGCTCCTGTCACCCAGATGTGCAACGGACCAGAACCATTTGAACAATTTTGAAATGGGACCACCTAAGGATCATTCCTGTGAAGTTTGGTCAAAATCCCATCAGTAGTTTAGGAGGAGATGTCCTTTGAAGAAATTGTTAACGCATGCACAGACGCACGCACGCACTATGGACAAAAAGTGCTCCCAAAAGCTCACCTCGTCACTACGTGACGGTGAGCTAAAAATCCTAAAAAATCCTACACCTAAAGGAGTTGCTGTAATTCTCCTAAAATTTTAACAAATTTGTTTCATGATCCAGCAAGGGGTCCAAGAAAAACAAATGTAACGGCAAACAGTGGAGTCTGGATCAGACTGCTCCTTTATCATTTACCCTGATCTGGGTCTGCAAACAGTGGAGGCCCTGATTAGACTGCTTCTGACTCTGCACTGTTTGCTTAGGTCTGTCTATCTCAATACCAAGGACCATTATGGTAATGTCAAATATTGTGAACATTAGACCATTCAATGCAGAAAAGTAAAAGTAGATTTATCATATGACGCTGCTTTTGAGAACGTAATAATGCCATGCAATAAATTCGGTAATGCACTAGTGGATTAAACATGCAAATTAGTTAGATACGCCCCGTAAAGTTACATGTACGATGTCCTTTTACAATGGCGGAATATTGACATTTTTGTAGAACAATCGTGAATTAAATGCATTCTACCGTAAATGTAATATGATACATTGAATCTTGCATTTCAGCTCCTGTATTTTTGAATTTATTAAACTCATTGAGGAAAAGGAATAAAATGCTTGGTAGAGCCTCACATTTTATCCCTTTTCTTCAACTCCTTTCATAAATTCAACTAGAGCGCGCAGTCGATGGCAAGCCATCGCAAATCCCCACGTTTTCTGTCAAAATTTGACCTTTTGACCCCTCACCAGGGCCCCTGGGGGCGGGGACAAAAAAAAATGTGCTCTTGCGCAAGCCATTCATGTAAGCAACTTGCATACCAAATTTTGTTGAATTCCAGCTAACGGTTTAGGAGGAGATAGCCGGACAGACAGACGGACGGAGGCGATAACAATATCCCCACTTTTCGTTGAAAAACGTGGGGATAATAATGCATGAACACTCATATATGATCCTCTATGTAATGTACGAGTATTGTAGAGAAAACATACCTAGTTTGAACTCCCACAGGTACACTGGGTTCAACTCTGGCATTAATGCATTCTTTTCGCTTTTCTGATTGGGATGTAACAAAAGCACTGACTTTTCTTGTTCCAATTCCAAGATCATTTCCAGTTATAGTGAGCCTGGTTCCACCTGCCTTCGGTCCTTTTTCTGGGACTACTTTCGTTATCTGGGGCATCTGTAATTAACAGAGTCATGTCAAGTGAAAATGGATCTTCAGATATGCTTGGGCATGGAAGACTCTTACCACACTCCACATCATAAAGTCTGATCAGTACTGGGCATTGAATTAACCCATTTGGTACCAAATGGAATCTTCCTCCTTATATAAAGCAGGAGTTCATTTCAAAATTTAGGGGTATCAGGTTGCATTTTCATCAAAATTTATTTGGAAAATGACTGATCTTTTAGGAAACAGTGGAGGCCCAGATCAGATGCCGTGTTCTGCGGCGTCTGATCTGGGCCTGCACTGTTTGTCAGGGTACCCATTTTGGGGTTTATGGTACTAAATTGGTTAATAATTCTCACCCCAAAGCTTCTTAACCGATTGGACACTAGTCAAAACCTTCCACAGGTAGATGTAAGACAAGTCAGTTGTCATTTACGGGGTGTAGTGAATAATTTTTTCATTTTTATTTCATTTTTGACAGAAAATTCTATTAGCAAACAGTGTAGTCCCTGTTCAGATGCCAAATAATGCAAAAAAAAATGTCATAATCTTGAGATCTTAATAACTCAGTATTCCTGTGTGTCTTTACGCACCCATAAAAGGGACATAGGCGTATAATGCAAACCAGTATCAGATCCTCGGGGACAGATTTTCTTTTCTATGCATCCCTCACACCCATGTTAGATTCTTATATTCCTTGTCATACATCACATTAAGGGGAATGGGAACACCTTCAGGGGAGGCAACTCCTGCAAGAGTATTTTTGTCACCCATTTCAATAGGGGTCAACTCTTAAAGGATAGAATTTGCTCCTGAGGAGCAAATTCTTTCCTTTAAGAGTAGACCCCTTTTTCAGCGGAACAGGGCTTACAGAAAACTCAACAGGAAGTCCCGAAAGTTGCCTCCCTTTGAAAAATGGCAGAAAAATATGCTAGGTGTTCCCATTCCCCTCAATAAGTCTGTGAAATGAAGACTTCTCTAAACACCACTTTATATAGAGAAAACTGAGGTTTACAGGGGTATATATTATTTTTCTTCTTTCTGCTCCAAGACATAAATCGAGGGTACTCTTTAGAACCGCCCAAACCAGGCCATTCTAACAAGCACCCACAACCTATATTTGCAGCATAAATAAGAAATATATCAACAGATTTTCAAAAGAAAAGTAGCCATTTTGGAGATGTGAAAAAATGCACTAAGTCGCACAGGTGTGTTATCGTAATGAGCTGAATAAATACCAAGCAGTGCACCAACACAATTTGACATTACGAAAACAAACCTATACAAATACATTGTCAATTTTTCAGCCAAAAATTGGAAATTTTAAGATAAAAAAATTGTGATTTTCTTCTTATTTCTGCTCAAAACATAGAATGTGGGAACTCGATAGAACCGCCTCGATGAGGCGGTTCTATCGAGTACCCACAATCTATGCTTTTAAGCAGATATAAGAAAATACTGATTACCCCGGTAAACCCCAGTTTTACCATATAAAAGTGGGGTTCAAGGGGGTCAAAATCATATAGGCGTGTTTTCGTGATGTAACACTACAGTATCATCATGTGAACGACTCGGTAAAATGAACACCCTCTTTAACCCCACTTTATACAGAGAAAACTTGGGTTTATAAATTATTTTTCTGATTACTGCTTAGGTTGTGGGTACTAGATGGGCTGCATGATGGTTCCACGCAGAGCTGAAACCGACACACGAGTACTAGTAAACCGCTTAGAGGTTCTAAGCCTGCCCATAGCAAGCGGTGCGAGTCGGCATGTCCATGCTTATAAACCCTATTGGTTTCATTGGGTCACAGGGCTTGGGATGTCATTTCATCTCAATATCGGGTAAAAGTCCCAGAAAATTGGAAGCAAGTGTCCAAAATGACATACACAGTGTTTAAATCAAACAAACAAAACAAACAAACTCCTTAGAACCGCCTCAATGAGGCTGTTCTAACGAGGACCCTCAACCTGTCAGTCTCGATAGCGCAGTGGTTAACGTGTTCGACTCATGATCTAGAGGTTGTGCGTTCGAATCCAGCATCCGGTATCGAGGTGTGTTCTTGGGCAAGACACGTAATGACATTGCCTCACTCCACCCAGGTGTAAATGGGTAGCAGTGGTGTAATAGTCACTGCCTCTTTCTCGCACGCGTGAAAACATCGGGAATGAGTGTTTGAGAGCTTGAAGCTTCCCTCGCAATGGAACTAAAATAAATTTGTATTAACTAACCTATGTTTGCAGTATAAATAAGAAAAATATCTTAAATTTTCATTGGAAAAGTAGCCATTTTGCAGATGTGAAAAAATAGCCATCAGAAGAGATGGCAAATCCCCCGACCAAAAGCCAATATGGCCTTCAGAAGATTGTTCACCAATAGAAAGTACACCAGAAATAAACCAGCAATATATCACAAAAGTTTTGGAGTTATGGCCATCACAAGATTATACTGTCAGGTGTGATAACTCAAAAATGAGGGCACTCAGAATTGTGGTTCTTGCACATGACATGCCTGCTTAAGCGCATGTATTTCTGTATGAATCACCATTAAAATATGTCTCAAAGGGTATCGGAGATATGGTGATCACAAGCTGGCCATAGTGTTATATTGGAAGGGTAAATAACTCAAATACCACAACACCAACAGTTGTGGTTCTTTCACATGACACCCCTTCTGTACCTTGTATACAATTGCACCAATTTCCTTCAATATATCTCAAAGGGTGTTGGAGTTATGGCCATCACAAGGTTATATTGTCAGTGGAGATAACTAAAAAAACCAGAGCATCCAGAGTTGTAATTCTTGACCTTGACAAACCTGCTTAACCTCATGTACATCTGTTCCAAGTACCACCAATATGTCTCAAAGGGTATTGGAGGTAAGGTGATCACAAGGTGGTCATACTGTTATATTGGAAGGGGAGATAACTCAAATACCATAGCACCCAGAGTTGTGGTTCTTAGGCATCAAGTGCCGTCTCAACCTTGTATACAATTGTGCCAAGTACCAGCAATATATCTCAAAGGGTATTGGAGTTATGGCCATCACAAGGTTAGATTGTCAGGGGAGAAACCAGGGCACCCAGAGTCATGGTTCTTGCACATGACACACCTGCTTAACCTCATGTACCACTTTACCAAGTACCATCAATATATCTCAAAGAGTGTTGGAGATGTTGCCATCATAAGGTAGAGATGCTATTTTATTGGAAGGGGAGATAATTAAAAAAGAGGCTCAATGAGCCTAAACCGCTCACCTGAGGAACTTAAGTTTAACAATTCACAGACTTGACTACTAAATCTGCTAATAGAATCCAGCCCATTGACCCTTACAGGATATAAGTCATCATTATTGCATTGCATTCCAAGTTTGAGACTTCTAGCTTCTATAGTTCCTGAGAAATCTTTGACGAAAATTTAACATTGGTCAAAATGGAGAGAAAGAAGAATGAAAGAACAAATGAACAAATAAGCTGAGAAAGCCCAATGTCTCTTACACAAAATAAGTCATCATTATTCTATTGAATACCAAATTTGATGCTTCTAGCTTTTATAGTTCCTGAGAAATCTTTGATTAAAAATTTAACATTGGTCTATTATCTCTATATGGAGAGAAAGAAGAATGAAGGAACAAATGAACCAGACTAGCTCCAAAACCTAATGCAGCCTTTCCCCTTGCCCAATGGTGCTACACATAAAATTTAAACAAGATTGGTCGACTGCCTTCTGAGATATGCTGCATTGAAAGTGTGGACGACGGATGGACGGACGACAGACGACGGACTCCGGAGCCTTGGTATACTATCAGCTCACTGGAGCCTTTGGCTCAGGTGAGCTAAAAATTCAAGTCGCTATTTCTGTCACAAGATTTTCCCTACGTTAAGTCTATGGGCAAATTTTTTTGTCTCTCAAGGTCACGTAACTCCGAGGTCAATATTCCGATTCGGCCCAAAATCGAACTTAACCGAGATTTTATGCCTGTCCTCGTTACCTGCAAGTTTGAAGCTGATATGAATAAAAATAAAGTTGCTATCGTGGTCACAACGTATTTTTTTATGCTCAAGGGCAGGTAACTCCAAGGCAAATAATCCGATTCGGCCCAAAATCGAACTTAACCGAGATTTGATGTCTGTCCTCGTTACCTGCAAGTTTGAAGCTGATCTGAAAAAAAATTCAAGTCGCTATCGTAGTCGCAACATTTTCCCTATGTTAAGTCTATGGGCAAATTTTTTGACGCTCAATGTCATGTAACTCCGAGGTCAATATTCCGATTCGAACTTAACTGAGATTTTATGCCTGTCCACGTTACCTGCAAGTTTGAAGCTGATCTGAATAAAAATAAAGTTGCTATCGTGGTCACAACGTATTTTTTTATGCTCAAGGGCAGGTAACTCCAAGGCAAATAATCCGATTCGGCCCAAAATCTAACTTAACCGAGATTTTATGTCTGTCCTCGTTACCTGCAAGTTTGAAGCTGATCTGAAAAAAATTCAAGTGGCTATCGTAGTCACAACATTTTCCCTATGTTAAGTCTATGGGCAAATTTTTTGTCGCTCAAGGTCACGTAATTCCGAGGTCAATATTCCGATTCGGCCCAAAATCGAACTTAACCGGGATTTTATGCCTGTCCTCGTTACCTGCAAGTTTGAAGCTGATCTGAATAAAAATAAAGTTGCTATCGTGGTCACAACGTATTTTTTCATGCTCAAGGGCAGGTAACTCCAAGGCAAATAATCTGATTCGGCCCAAAATCGAACTTAACCGTGATTTTATGTCTGTCCTCGTTACCTGCAAGTTTGAAGCTGATCTGAAAAAAATTCAAGTCGCTATCGTAGTCACAACATTTTCCCTATGTTAAGTCTATGGGCAAATTTTTTGTCGCTCAAGGTCATGTAACTCCGAGGTCAATATTCTGATTCTGCCCAAAATCGAACTTAACCGAGATTTTTTGCCTGTCCTTATTATCTGCAAGAATGAAGCCGACAAGTTTGAAGCTGATCTGAATAAAAATAAAGTTGCTATCGTGGTTACAACATATTTTTTTATGCTCAAGGGCAGGTAACTCCAAGGCAAATAATCGGATTCAGCCCAAAATCGAACTTGATCGAGATTTCATGCCTGTCCTCGTTATCTGCAAGAATGAAGTCGATCAGAAAAAAATTAACGGAGCTAGTGATGACAAGCTTTTTCCTATGTTAAGAACGCTCAAGGGCACGTAACTCCTGAGTGAATAATCCGATTCAGCCCAAAATCGAACTTGATCGAGTATTCATGCCTGTCCTCGTTATCTGCAAGAATGAAGTCGATCAGAAAAAAATTGACGGAGCTAGAGTGATGACAAGCTTTTTCCTATGTTAAGCCTATGGGAGCTAGATGTTGCCATGGCAACCAGAGTTCAACTCAGATCTGCCTGAAAACCTAATGAAGCCTTTCCACTTGCCCAATAATGCGACACATGAAATTTGATCAAAGTTGGCCAAGTAGTCTTTAAGATATACATTTTTGAAATTCCCATTAACCCTAATGCAAAAACACACAAGGGCAGGTAACTCCTAAGTGAATGATCCGATTCTGCCAGTTATCGAACTTGACCGAGATTTCATGGCTGTGCTGGTTATCTGCAAGAATAAAGCCAATCTGAAAATAATTGAAGCAGCTACGGTGATGACAACATTCTCCCCATGTTAAGTCAATAGGCAATTTTTTCAACGCTCAAGGGCACGTAAGTCCTGAGTGAATAATCCGATTCAGCCCAAAATCGAACTTGATCGAGATTTCATGCCTGTCCTCGTTATCTGCAAGAATGAAGTCGATCAGAAAAAAATTAACGGAGCTAGAGTGATGACAAGCTTTTTCCTATGTTAAGAACGCTCAAGGGCACGTAACTCCTGAGTGAATAATCCGATTCAGCCCAAAATCGAACTTGATCGAGATTTCATGCCTGTCCTCGTTATCTGCAAGAATGAAGTCGATCAGAAAAAAATTGACGGAGCTAGAGTGATGACAAACTTTTTCCTATGTTAAGTCTATGGGAGCTATTTGTTGCCGTGGCAACCAGAGTTCCAATCCGATCTGCCCGAAAACAGTATGCAGCCTTTCCCCCTACCTGATAATGCTTCACATGAAATTTGATCAAGATTGGCCCACTGGTTCCGGAGATATACTTCTTTGAAAGTGTGGACGACGGACGTCGACGGACGACGGCTCGTGGTATACTAATACCTCACATGAGCCTTCGGCTCAGGTGAGCTAAAAACCTTGGCACCCAGAGTTGTTGTTCTTGTGGATGACACATGGTCTCGGCCTTGTGAACAACTGTGCCAGGTACCATCAATATATCTTAAAGGGTATTGGAGTTATGGCCATCACAAAGTAGTCACTCTATTTTATTTGAAGGGGAGATAACTCAAAAACAATGGTAACCTGAGTTGTGGTACTTGTGCATGACACGCCGTCTCGGCCTTGTGAACACTGTGCCAAGTACCATCAATTTTTTAATTATTTTTTTTGGTTTTACGGCCCTTTCAAGATTATTTCACTCATATCGAGCCGATCGTTAATCAGAGGGTGGCGAAAACTGGAGTACCCGGAGAAAACCCACCTGACCTTCCGTTGCGGAACTTGGCTTCTCACGTGACCCGAGTGAGGCTCAAACCACAGCGGTGAGAGACCTAATGATCAAGAGTCAGCGCTCTTAACCACTAGGCCACGGAGGCCCGTCAAGTACCATCAATATATCTCAAAGGGTATTGGAGTTATGGCCATCACAAAGTAGTCATTCTATTTTATTAGAAGGGGAGATAACTCAAAAAGTATGGCATCCAGAGTTCTGGTTCTTGCACATTACACGCCGTCTCAGCCTTGTGAACAATTGTGCCAAGAACCATCAATGAATCTCAAATGGTATAGGAGTTATGGGCATCACAAGGTTGCGTCTACGGATGGATGCACGGACAGACGAACGCACGGACGGACGCCAGGCTGATCGCTATATCCCCCGGAACCTATTCGGTTGGGGGATAAAAATGCACTATGTCGCACAGGTGTGTTATCATAATGTGATCAATCCTAGGTACACAACTGCTTCTTTATACCGCTGTTCAATATGATATGATTTTGGATATCAATTCAAAATGTTAACTCTTATTCTGCTGTTCAAGACAACCCCTATCTTTGCGAACAGTGTAGATCCAGATCAGATGGCTTCTGAAGAAGCCATCTGATCAGGATCTACACTATTTGACATTCAGTTTATGAATTTGTAGGAATAAATTACATCAAGTAATCTGATTGGTTCAAAGTCAGAAATGGGTGTGGCTAAACTGAATATTCAGCAGGAGAAGGGTTAAAGTAAAGAGACGGATCCCAAACTAGAGAAAGTGACCAGTGGGTCACGTATACCCCCGGTCAGCGCCATACTCTGATATAGCTTTCAAGCTTGTATGTAATATGAATGAAGATATCAAGAAGCTATAAGAATCTATAAATGTGCTTGTAAAAGCTAAACTAAACATAAAATTTCTAAATGGACCAAGGGAGTGGGGGTATCAATGTTACTGAAGCAGCAGGTGGGGTTATGCATCAATGAAATCTTTGGACTGGTATGCAACATTGATGCAAGTATTAATTGAATTTGTCTTAGATAGAGTTTAGAACATACAGGCATCTATAAACTTTGTCATAAAACTTTAACCAAATGTAAAATTTTTAAGTCCATGACCTTGAGGTCCAGGTCGCCGTGGGTGGGAGAAGGGACATACATCACAAAATGTTGGGACTGGTACATTGATTCAAGTATCAACTGAACTTGTCTTAAGAGTTTAGAACATAATAGGCATCTATAAACTTTGTCATAAAACTTTAACCAAATGTAAAATTTCAAAGTCTGTGTCCTTGGCCTCAAGGTCACTGTGGGGGTGGGGACATGCATCAATGAAATCGTAAGACCAGTATGTAACTTCAGTGAAAGTATCAACTAAATCTATCAAAGGGTTCAGAAGATACAATCTCCTAGAAACTTTGACGCAAAACTTTAACCAAATGTAAAATTTCTACGTCTGTGACCTTGACATCAAGGTCACTTTGGGGGTTGGGACATGCATCAATGAAATCTTTAGACCAGTATGTAACTTCAGTGTAAGTATCAACTAAATCTATCAAAGGGTTCAGAAGATACAATCTCCTAGAAACTTTGATGCAAAACTTTAACCTAAAATGTTAACGGATGGATGGATGGACGGACGGAAAGTATACATCTGTTCCTGCGGACGGATGGACGGACGAAAACTATATACCCCCATAGTATACTTCGTATACCGGGGGTAAAAATATACAGATTATACAAAACAATGACCACTTGCCCATAAATGGTCACCTTTATACATTTTTAGTTGTTTTTCTTTTAACTCTTTTTACAATTTTTAAGGGTTTCTCTTTTTTCTTCAGAAATGGACACTCCCTTCTTTATGTGTAATATTTTTTTGCTTGGCTATATAGTTTTCATATTTTTGATTGAAATGCCAAAAGTGGGTGCTCACTGGAACCTCAAGGAGTACTCATATTGTATGTCTTGAAAAATAAGCTAATGCCCATATAAATTTCCGTTTTCCCTATATAGAGAGGTTTTAAAAGGTACAATTCACATACAACATACTGTAAAATTCCTAAAACTTTGGGCACAATATGAACTTCTCCAAAATTTTTTATGAATTTGCCCATACGGGCTTGAAGAATATGAGCTGCATGATGCTTTCATGCAGAGCTGAAACCGACCCGCACACTAGTACTGGTAAACCGCTTAGAGGATCTAAGCCTGCCCAGGCAAAGCGGTATGAGTGTCGGACCGTCCATGCTCATAAACCCTATTGGTTTCATTGGGTGGCAGGGCTAGAGATGTCATTTCATCTCAATGTTGGGTAAAAGTCCAACAAAATTGAAAACGGCTCCAAAATGACCTCTACAGTGTTGACGGGGACGTTAAACCTCAAATCAAACAAACAAATGAATTTGTTTCATGGTCCAAGAATGAGTCCAAAAAAGTGACTACAGAATAACAAATAATGTAGGCACTAATCAGACTGCTCTTTCAGGAGCAGTCTGATCAGGGTCTGCACTGTTTTTATAGAAACAGTCTGATCAGGGTCTGCACTGTTTGCTTACCCATGTCTGTCTCAATACTTAGGATCATAACAGTACACCACAACCTCTTTATAACACTATTGTTGGTATTAATGGGGTCCAAAACAGAAACTGTGTTAAACAAAAAGAGGCCCATGGGCCACAATGCTCACCAGAGCTCAGGCGGGCACTGCCCACTGGCAGCCATGTATGGTTTCAGGTTTTAATTTATTGATTATAAAGTCTCCCAAACAAACCCCTATTTCCAAATGAGCACCCATGTGGACTCTGTATCTGAAATATTAGGCCTTTTATGAGGAGGGATGAGGCATGGACCCAACAGAGCCCAGGCTGGTATCACTGAATTCATCTTATCATAAGGCACAAGAATATATATGGTTTAGGGGTTGGGATGTGTACAGTTCCTGAGATATAAGGCCTTTTAAGCTGCGGAGGGGTTGGAGCATGGCCCTGGCAGACCCCAGGAAAGCCAATATTATTGTCGCTGAATGTGTCTTATAACAAGGACCAAGAAAATATATTGTTTAGGGGTGGGCATAGGAACAGTTTCCAAGATATGAGGTCCTCTTATGAAATGATGAGGAGAGGAATGACCCCTGTGGACCACCAAGTTGGTGTGACTGAATGTGTCTAATCATAAGAAACAAGAACATATATGATGAGGTGGGGATCTTAATGGTGTCTGAGATATATGGCCTTTTATGAAGTGGAGGGGTTGGCCATGGCATCAGCATGTTGCCCTAGCACATAGAGAACCCACGTTGATGTGAGTGAATGAGTTTTATTATAGGGAACACAAATATACATATTTTAGGGGTGGGGATCTGAACAGTTTCTGAGATATATGGCATTTTATGAAGTGGAAGGGTGGGGCATAGCCCCAGCACATACGCAGAGACTCCTAGGTTGGCATCACTGAATGTGTCTCATCATAAGGGACAAGAATATATATGGTTATGGGGTGGGGGTTCTGAATGGTTTCTGAGATATTGAGCCTTTTACGAAGTGGAGAGGTTTGGCATGGCCCGGGCGCATCCCAGGGGACCCGCAGGTTGGTTTCAATGAATGCGTCTTATCATAAGAAACAAGAATACCTATGGTTTTGGGGAGGGGATCTGAATGGTTTCCGAGACATATCACTTTTTATGAAGTGGAGTTGTGGGGCACAGCCCCCGTGCGGCCCGGGAGACCCTTAGGTTGGTATCATCATAAGAATGCGTCTCATCATAAGGAACAAGAATTTATATGCTTTAGGGGCGGGGATCTGAACGGTTTCTGGGATATTGGGCCTTTTACAAAGTGGAGGGTGTGGGGCATAGCCCCGGCACATCCTAGGGGACCCCCAGATTATTGTCACTGAATGCGTTTTATCATAAGAAACAAGAATATATATGGTTTAGGGTTGGGCTCTGAACAGTTTCTCAGATATATGGTCTAAATGACACAACTAATGCTTACCTTATAAGAAAATGTGACACTGCCTGATGATCTCTGGTTATTTACCACCACAGAAACATTGCCAACTGACTCAACTGATGCTCCAGCTACACAGGTTACCCTGTAAAATCACAAATCATCATTTTAACCCATTGTATTTGTTTGTTTGTTTGTTTGATTTGAGGTTTAACGTCCCCGTCAACACTGTAAAGGTCATTTTGGAGACGTTGCTTCCAAATTTGTGGGACTTTTACCCGACATTGAGATGAAATGACATCTCAAGCCCTGCCCGCCAATGAAACCAATAGGGTTTATAAGCAGAAGGGCCGACTCGCACCAGATTGCCTGGGCAGGCTTAGATTCTATAAGCGGTTTACCAGTACTCATGTGTGGGTCGGTTTCAGCTCTGCTTGAAAGCATCATGCAGCCCATCTATTTCTTCAAGCCCAAATGGGCGGTGGCTGGAACCCATTGTATACAAGTGGACTCTTCCATTGCTATGTTGGACAAGTCATTTGTCATATAAGAGGTGGTAGGTCTATTTTTGTTCTTATTCTTTTTTGATCGAAAATTCTATTAGCAAAAAGTGCATGCCCTGATCAGACGCCGTGGGCCTGCACTGGTGCCAATATAACCTTTCAGGGGTTTCCCTCCAACAATTGGTTAACACGTCTTTGCAATAAACACCCCAGTAAACCCCAAATTGTACATCAAAAAGAGGGGCTTGCATGGGTGAACATTTTCTGTAATTTTGCTCAAAAACAAAGATTATATATGGATACTTGTTAGAACCGCCTGACTGAGGTGGTTCTCTGCCTTGCTGAGGGGGGTTCTACGGAGCACCAACAATCTATGTTGAGGGGGTTCTACGGAGCACCAACAATCTATGTTTGTAGCAGAAATGAAGGAAATATTCTTAGTTTCCTTCTGAAACAGGTCATATTTGTAAACATGAAATAATGCACTTTATTATATAATCTATAAATAGACACTCAGGGCAATATGTGATGCCTGACATATCTTGATGTCCATCTGGTCATGAGACATTAGTTTCCAAAATTAACTCTTATTCTGCTGTTCACGACAACCCCTATCTTTGGAAACAGTGTAGATCCAGATCAGATCAGGATCTACACTGTTTGACATTCAGTTTATGAATTTGTAAGAATAAATTACATCAAGTAATCTGATTGGTTCAAAGTTAGAAATGGGTGTGGCTAAACTGAATATTAAGCAGGATAAGGCTTAAATATCCTTCAAAATTGCTTTCTAAAATTAGGCTTCTCCAGAATTATGTTACTTATCAATGAGCTTGCCAGCATTCTGCTCTGTTACTTGCAATACAATCACAGGGAAGCAGCTGTTTTGTAGTTTTGACCCATGGCTGATGAAAAAGCATGGAAACAAACACAAAACTTTCATGTAAAAGTTGACAAATGGACGGACAGATGAATGAATGAATGAACAAACTAATGAAAGGATGGAAAGACGAAAACTATAATTTATAGCCCCTGACTTATTTTGTATGGCCAAGGTGTAATGAGCTCTCATCTGGATTTACACTGTTTGCATAGGTATCAGTTTTTTATTTGAGGTTTAACGTCCCCGTCAACACTGTGAAGGTTATTTTGGAGACGTTGCTTCCAATTTTGTGGGATTTTTACCCAACATTGAGATGAAATACATCTCAAGCCCTGCCGCCCAATGTAACCTATAGGGTTTATAAGCATGGATGGTCCGGTCCGACTCGCACCGCTCTGCTTGGGCAGGCTTAGATTCTCTAAGCGGTTTACCAGTTACAAGTGTGCGAGTCAGTGTCAGCTCTGCATGGAAGTATCAGTATTTGTCTGTAGGAAAAGATTAAAGTTCTTATCAAAATACAATGATCTGGACACAAAGGGGGTAGGGGTTTGAAAAGAACCCTCCATCCCTCCTGATTAACCACTGAAAGATACGATGTACTTACTTTTCTGATGGAGTGAAATCCTGCGGTTGTGGTCGACATGGAACACCGGCAAGTGTGATAGTGGCTACCTCCTCAAACCGTGAACCAAGATCCTGACCATATACTGTCACTGTAATGTTTCCGCTGGTACCAGATGTGCTTGGAACAACCTATTAAGAACCCAATCAAACATTTGTGCTAAATAGTGCGAGTCTTATTCTGCAAAGCTTCATAAATTGGTAAAACACATCACGAAAACATGCCTATATAAATTTGACCCCCTTGAACCCCACTTTTATATAGTAAAACTGGGGTTTACAGCGGTAAACATAATTTTTCTTATTTCTATTTTTTGCACCTGCTTTTTTGCTGTTGAGTCAACTCTGGCTGTTTAATAGAGGGAATTTAGATTTGGTAAGGTGGCTGCTGGCTGGAGGAGAGAGGTGGCTGCTGAGCAGAGGAAAAAATTATGCTATGGGAGGAAATATTGTGGCTGCTGAAGAGAGGTGGCTACTTAACAGAGGTGACCATTAGTGGAGGTTTTACTGTATAAATGTCATAATTGCCCATTCAGCACTTCTAAGGTTATGTAAGTTGGTATAACCAATAACCTGTTTGCCATACTGACTGATAAAATTTTTAACCTATTTATTTTGTACAAACAACTTCACTATCTTTGAGCCACTGGGCCAAGAATTTGTAGCCTACAAAAGGATTTTTATTTGGGTTTTACAGCCTTTTTCAAGATGTTTTCACTTCTAATGAGCTTGGCAAAAACTGGAGTACCCAGAAGGCAAAAGGGGTATTCTTGGTATCTCACATGTGACTTAAGGGAAATGGGAACACCTTCAGGGGAGGCAACACCTGCAAAAGTATTTTTGTCCCCCATTTAAATAGGGGTCAACTCTTAAAGAAAAGAATTTGCTCCTAAGGAGCAAATTCTTTCCTTTAAGAGTAGACCCCTTTTTCAGTGGGACAGAGCTTATAGAAAACAAACAGGAAGTCCCAAAAGTTGTCTCCCTTTGAAAAATAGCGTAAAAAATGTGCCAGGTGTTCCCATTCCCCTTAAAAAAAACTGAAAATGACAGCAGAGAAAAACCAGATGTTTAAAAAAAAAACCAGTAGGCCACATTTAAAGCACTTTATCTTTCAAAAAGAGAAATGGTTTTTCATTCAATATTCATTATTGTTAAGTAAAAATAATGCTTGACATTTCATGTGAATCATCTGCCAAACAAAAAATGTCAAGCCATATTTTTGCTGCAAAATAAGAAGAAAATACATAGGACATGTCTGCTATAGGTGCTCAGTGCTTAAAGGTTTAAGGGGAATGGAACACCTGACTGATTTTTCCCCCATTTTTCAAAGGGAGACAACTTTTGGGACTTCCTGTTCACTTTTCTATAAACCCGTGTCCCACTGAAAAACGGATCTACTCTTGAAAGGAAAGAATTTGCTCCTCAGGAGCTGATCCCTATTGGCATGGGAGACAAAAATACTTTTGCTGGAGTTGCCTCCCCTGACGGTGTTCCCATTCCCTTTAAATGATTTCACTTACACTTTTCAAAGGCAGACAATATTTTGTGAATGTAGAAGACCCTTGCTATAACGACAGTATTTGCTCCCTAACAATCTGTCGCTACAGCGAATTTGCCACTATAGAGAATCCTGATAAGGAGTAGTTTAACTCTTTTTGTACCAAATGGAATCTTCCTCCTAATATATAGCAGGAGTCCATTTCAAAATTTAAGGGTGTCAGGTTGTGTTTTCTTCAAAATTTATTAGGAAAATGACTGAACTTTTAGCATACAGTGGATGCCCTGATCAGTCTGATCTGGGCCTGCGCTGTTTGCCAGGGTACCCGTTTGGTGGTTTCTGGTACTGAATGGGTTAATAGGTAATAAAGGACTTTTCCTGCATTATTCCAAGAAACAAATGGTGTGGACATTTGGTTGAATCGCCTCGCAGAAGCAATTCTAACAGATATTTGCAACATTTGTTATTTAGAAGTATTAATAATTACAATATTCTTCATGATCTTCTGTCAGCGGAACAGCCAATTCCACTAAGCAGCTAGTTTGGAGTTTCCCTGGGGGACTGCTTAATGGAGACTACACTTTACAATCTTAACAGAATTACACTAACTTGAGGGTCATTTTGTGTCTCTAGTACATTCTTTGCCCAAGGGCTATAATTTGAACAAACTTGGTAGGGGTCCACTAGATGAAGCTTCATACCAAATATCAAAGACCTGGGCCTTCTGGTTTCAGATTTTCAAAGGTTTTCCCTATGTAAGCCTATGTAAAACAAGTGGGCCATTGCACGGGGGCATTTTTTGGTGCCAGGGCTATAATTTGAACAATCTCAGTAGAGGTCCACTAGATGAAGCTTCATGCTAAACATCAAAAACCATGGCCTTCTGGTTTCAGACAAGAAGATTTTTAAAGGATTTTTTTCCTATTTAAGCCTATGTAAAACTAGTGGGTCCTGGAGCAGGGACATTTTTGGCCCCAAGGCTATTATTAGAATAATCTTGGTAGAGGTCCAATAGATGAAGCTTCATACCAAATATCAAAGACCTTGGCCTTCTGGTTTCAGACAAGAAGATTTTTAAAGGTTATCCCTGTATACGCCTATGTGAAATCAGTGGGCCCCGGTGTTGTGGAATTTTTGGCCCCAGGACTATATTTTCAACAATCTTGGTAGAGGTCAACTAGATGAAGCTTCATGCCAAATACCAAAGACCTGGGCCTTCTTGTTTTTAGACAAGAAAATTTTTAAAGGTTTTCCCTATATACGCCTTGTGAAACCAGCGGGCCCCGGCGCGGTGTCATTTTTGGTCCCAGGACTATATTTTGAATAATCTTGGTAGAGGTCCGCTAGATGAAGCTTCATACCAAATATCAAAGACCTGGGCCTTCTGGTTTCAGACAAGAAGATTTTTAAAGGTTTTCACTATATAAGTCTATGTAAAACTGGTGGGACCTGGTGCGGGGAATTTATGGCCCCAGGGCTATAATTTGATCAGTCTTGGTAGAGGTCCACTAGATGAAGCTTCATACCAAATATCAAAGACCTGGGCCTTCTGGTTTCAGACAAGAAGATTTTTAAAGGATTTTTTCCTATATACGCCTATGTGAAACCAGTGGGCCCCGGCACGGGGACATTTTTGGCCCCAGGACTATATTTTGAACAATCTTGGTAGAGGCCCACTAGATGAACCTTCATACCAAATATCAAAGACCTAGGCCTTCTGTTTTCAGGCAAGAAGGTTTTTGAAGGTTTTCCCTATATAAGTCTATGTAAAACTGGTGGGCCCGGCGCGGGGGCATTTATTGACCTAGGGCTATAATTTGAAAATCTTGGTAGAGGTCCAGTAGATGAAGCTTCATACCAAATATCAAAGACCTGGACCATGCGGTTTCAGAGAAGAAGACTTTTTAAGTTTTCAGTAAAAAAAATCTATTTTTAGCTCCTGTGACCTAGATGTGCAACGGACCAGAACCATTTGAACAACTTTGAAAGGGGACCACCTAAGGATCATTCCTGCGTAGTTTGGTAAAAATCAGTGGTTTAGAAGATGTTGTTTGAAGAAATTGTTTACGGACGGATGGATGCACAATGGACAAAAAGTGGTCCCAAAAGCTCACCTCGTCACAACGTGACAGGTGAGTTCAAAAGACATGCAAATGAAAATGAGGCAAAAGGACATATAAGTAATAAGCTGACACATGGGAAAAGATCCAGACCTCTTCTTTTATATGCTTTTCAAAATCAATGGTCTAATATGGCTGATATGCATGATTTCTTTCAAGAAGCTGGTCTCTACCACCATGTCTGCAATCAGAAAAGGCTGAGGCAAGACTGCACATAAAAGGCTAAGGCAAGACTGTGCATATGCGCAGTCTTGCCTTAGCCTTTTCTGATTGCCAATACAGGATGTACCTTTTTATCATGGGCTCACTCAAACTGAAAATGTGGCTATCTATGACTGTTGCAAGAACAGTATTACTTGCCAAACGACAGGTTCAGCTGGGTGACTAGATGCCATAAAATACACCATATCTTTGCAACACCCAGCCATTCAACTTACCTTTGTAATTTTAGGTGGATCACAACTGCCAGAACAGCTGACGGGGGAATAAATACAAGCTCTGTTGCACCAGTCACACTCGTAAACATCATTTCTGTATTTAAGAGAGCGGCAAACACTGCAGTCTTTTCCTAGCATACTACAGTTGTACACCACCACTGAAATAAGAATCTAAACAGTCAAACATAAAAAATTAGATGAAAATCTGCCAAGGCCAGACAGTTACTGTCACACTCACACAGATGCAAAGACTCACGAGTATATTACCACATTTACTTATGTGATCGGAGTGAGTTAGTGAGTGAGTGTTTGAGTTTTACATCCTGCCAACAGCTAAGGTCATACAGAGACGGGGCCTTGGTTTTAAAGACTCATCCAAAAGTCTGGAGAAGCCCAGGATCGCTCCTGAGATCCCTGGTTTACAAGGCGAGTAGTGCTACCACTACACCATGGAGGCTTCTCTGCATGTGATCAGACAGACAGAGCTGAGCAAAGACTGAAGAATGTTGCATCTCATCAGGATCTTCACTGTTTGCCACTCATCCAGCTATTTTTTAGACACAACATCTGGTAATAAATCACACTTAACAAATTATTATTTGTATAAACAAATAGTCTACACCACAATGGAAGCAAGGGAGGATTATTAATTAAATGAATTAAGCTCCAAGTAAAAACAACTTTTTACTGACCTTCAAAGGTGGGTTCTGTTGTGGTTTCTTATTGTATGTTTGAACATCCCCGTCAACACTATTTAGGTCATTTTGGAGACGCTGTTTCCGATTTTGTGGGATTTTACCGACACTGAGATGAAATGATATCTCAAGCCCTGTTGCCCAATGAAAGCAAAATGCTTATATACATTGAATGGTCTGACTCACAACACTTTGCCTTGGCAGGCTTAGTCTTTCTAAGGTGTTTATCAGTACTCATGTGTGGTCAGTATCAGCTCTGCGTGGAAGCACCATGCAACCCATCTATTTCTCCAAGCCCAGTTGGACGGGGGCGAGGTTTATTACACTGGCTTTACATCTTTCTGTGACTCGTCTGTCAGTCATAACAATATCATGGACTTTATTGACCATTTTTGGGTTTGCAGCATTGTTAGGCCTTCCAGGACGTGAAGTCATCCTCAAGGCTATGTCTGCCGTGCTTAAATTCCGCCACCCACCTGGCAAACAGTGTAGACCCAGATCAGACTGCTCCTTCAGGAGCAGTCTGATCTGGGTCTGCACTGTTTCCTTAGGCCTGTCTGATCCAAAGCTTAGGATAGTTACGGTAATTCTATTTAAATTGGCTGGTGATCATAAAAGTATCTGGTTATAAACAAAAGTTATGCTGTCAGAAACCTGCCATCATCACATAACATCACTTTTCATTGGCTGGCATTTGATTTTATACAGATCGCAGCACTTGCTGATTTGTGAAAAATAGTACACTTTTTCACAAAAACAACCAAATAAGTACATAAGAATGGGGACAACTGTATTACCCCATTGTATGCTGGTGGACTCATCCATTGCTATATGTTGGACAAGTCAATTTTTCAAATAAGGGGTGTCAGGCCTATTTTTTCGTTTTTATTCTATTTTTGCATACCCGTGATACCTCTCTCATCAGGAGGGAGACTCCCTCATTTTGGTGCTAATTTTTGCCCAATTTATGCTAAATTTTAGTAAAATTTTGGAGTCTCCCTCATTTAAACTGAAAATTTCCCTATATACTGTACATCTCCCTCGATCACAATGGCAAATCTCCCTCATACAGTTCAAAAAATTATCACAGGTATGTTTTTGATGGAAAATTCTGCTAGCAAATAGTGCAGGTCCTGATCATACGCAATCTGATCTGGGCCTGCACTGTTTGCCATGGTACCCCTTTAGGGGTTTCCAACATGCAATGGGTTAAAATTTGTCTTCTAGTACCAGGTACCCTGGCAAACTGTGCAAGCCCAGATCAGACGCTGCCGAATGTGGCTCTGATCAGGGCCTCCACTGTTTGCTCAAAGTTCAGTCATTTTCCAAATAAAGTTTGATGAAAACGCAACCTGACACCCCTAAATTTTGAAATGAACTCCTGCTATATATAAGGAGGAAGATTCCATTTGGTACAAAAAGGATTAATCATTGGGTTTATGGTCGCAAAATTACGTTTTCTGACTCCTTTACTGCATCGCCCAAAAATGAGTGAGTGGGTGTTTGAGTTTTACATCCCACCAACAGCTAAGGTCATACGGAGATGGGACCTTGGTTTAAAGATTCATCTGAAAGTCTGGAGAAGCCACGGATTGATCCTGCGATCCCCGGTTTACAACTTACAAGGCAAGTAGCGTAACCACTACCCCACGGAGGCTTCTACGCCCAAAAATGAAAGTTTCTGACTATCTCCCCAAATGACAATTTTGAATACAGATATTCCCTAATTTGCCTGAAACAAGTAATCAATGAACTAATTACACCACCACCTCTTTATAACACTATTCTTGGGGTCCATAGCAGAAATCATGTTACTTAAACAACCGTGATATATCCAAACAAAAATGTATAGATTATACAGAAAAATGACCATTTATGGTCATTTTTCTATATAATCTATACATTTTTGGGATCCATCTTGAAACCGTGTTATATCCTTAACCGTGTTATAATGAACCATGTTGTGGTGTAATCAGTAAACCAGTGCTATGGCCTCAATAATACCCTTGCTTGCCTTATGAGACTATATCTTCATTTTCCCCTTATCCTGCTGTTGACGACAGCCCCTATCTTTGCAAACCTTGTTGATCCAGATCAGATGGCTTCTAAAGAAGCCACCATCAGATGGCTTCTGATCAGGATCTACACTGACACTCAATTTATGAAATTGAAGGAATAAATTACATCAATTTTTGTCCCCACCCATCGGGGCTTGAAGAAAAAAATTATATGGGCTGCATGATGCTTCCAGGCAGAGCTGAATCCTACCCGCAAACTTGCCTACCCCCTGAGACAGAAAATAGTAAGATCCCGTAAAAAAAAATCGTAAGATTCAAATTTTATTCGTAAGGGTTTTAAGGTACCAGATGCGAGGTCAAAATAAGCCCAACGTCTCCAAAATGACTTTACAGTGTTAACGGGGACATTAAACCTCAAATCAAACAATTCAAACAAATTACATCAAGTAATCTGATTGGTTCATAGTCAGGAACGGGTGTGGCTAAATTAGTTATGAGTGTTGGTTAGAAAAATAGTCCTGATCTTGGACCTAGGCTGTTTTTTTTAACCCTTTACCCTTTTTGTACCAAATGGAACTTAGCAGGAGTCCATTTCAAAATGTAGGGGTGTCAGATTGTGTTTTCTTCAAACTGTATTTGAAAATGGCTAAACTTTTTGCAAACAGTGTAGGCCCTGATCAGACGCCGCAGAATGCGGCGTCTGATCTGAGCATGCACTGTTTGCCAATTACCCATTTTGGGGTTTCCAGTGAAAAATGTTAAGTTCCTGTACTTTGTGCAAACAATGTAGACCCTGACTGGGCCACAAGCTGCCAAGTGAGGTTGATAAACTGGGAGACAAGTATTTTTTTTTTTTTTTTTTTGCACTATGAACATCCAGTTTTTGCATGCAGTTTAACTTTATTGGTCAATGCTTTTCACATGCACAATAGCAATAAAGGTGTTGCAGTATTGTTCACTTTTACAAGCAATCAACCATTAAAAAATGCCAAAAAGAATATCGAACCATGTTCCTGAGATCTCAAGACATGTGAGAAGATTTCCATCACAAAAACATGCTTATATAATTCTGACCCCCTTGAACCCCACTTTTATTGTTTGTTTAATTTGAGGTTTAACGTCCCCGTCAACACTGTAAAGGTCATTTTGGAGATGTTGCTTCCTATTTTGTGGGACTTTGACCCGACCATGAGATGAAATGACATCTCAATCCCTGCCGTCCAATGAAACCAAAAGGGTTTATTAGCATGGACGGTAAAACTTGGGTTTACAGGGGTAAACCCTATTTTTCTTATTTCTGCTCATAAATATAGATTGTGGGTACTCGTTATAACTGCCTCAATGAGGCGGTTCTAACGAGTACCCACAATCTATATTTTGTGCAGAAATAAGACAAATATCACAATTTTTCATCTTAAAATTTTCATTTTTTCAGTGATAAAGATTGCAATGTATTTGTATAGGCGTGTTTTCGTAATGGGGTTTGAATGTTAGAAAACTCTGAATAAGTCAGAGGAGAATGAGAAAGATTTCTTGCACACCAGGGGGCAGTTGTTCAAAGCCTTGTTAGCCTAACAAGCTCGTTAGTGGTCATATTGTTAACTATTCTAGCAGGTACAATTTCTAAAATTTTTGTATTTTTTGCTAAAAAATGTGAGTAGCTTTTGCATTTGCAAAAGCTGCTCAAATTTTTTCAGCAAAAATATCAGCATATTTACCATATTAAATGTTTTAACAACATATTAACTAAAGATGTAGTTAGTTTTGAACAACTGGCCCCAGATAAGAAAACCCTAGACTTAACCCTGTGATAGAAATTCTTATCCTGTCCAGGGATTGATTAAAATCGATTAAAATCAAAAAATTTAAAATTACTACAGTAAAAATTTCAAACCATACATTACAATAACACACTCATGTGACATAGTGCATTTTTCACATCTCCAAAATGGCTACTTAATTTTATTTTCTGATAAAAATCTGATATTTTTCTTATTTATACACCCGGACCTCGTTATAGCACGATTCGTTACAGCACGAATTCGGATAAAACACGGATTTGGTTTGGACCCCATATTTTCCCCAACCAACATTTATAAATATTATCCAAGGATTCTATCCGATTTTAAGCACAACAACTTTATTTTCCTCCCACTTTTGACTGCGGTAATATGGAAGCTAACACAGGCCAAAACGGTACTTTTTATGTCCCCGTCTATTCGAAGAATAGCGGAAGGGCATTAAGTTTTACCCCTGTTCTTTCGTCTGTTCGTCTGTGCATCCGTGCATCCATCCCAACATCGGTTCAGGGCCATAACTCCTAAACCGTATGGAATATATTCATGAAACTTCACAGGTGCATTCATCACACTGAGAGGATGTGTCATGAACAAGGAAGACAACTCTTGCATTTTTGATTTTTGAATTTTCTGCCCTTGACTTAGTACCATATAATAGTAAACCGTGTCCGGGCCATAACTCCTAAACCGTATGGAATATAATCATGAAACTTCACAGGTGCATCCATCATACTTGGACGATGTGTCACGAACAAGGAAGACAACTACTGCTTGTTTAGTTTTTGAATTATCTGCCCTTGAATTACATCCATATATAGTCAAATGGTATGTCGTGTCCTGGCCATAACTCCTAAACCGTATGGAATAGACGATGTGTCATGAATAAGGAAGACAACTCTTGCATTTTTGGTTTTTGAATTATCTGCCCTTGACTTAGTACCATATAGTATGTCGTGTCTGGGCCATAACTCCTAAACCGTATGGAATATATTCATGAAACTTCACAGGTGCATTCATCAAACTTAGACGATGTGTCATGAACAAGGAAGACAACTCTTGCATTTTTGGTTTTTAAATTATCTGCCCTTGACTTAGTACTATAAAGTAAACCGTGTCAGGGCCGTAACTCCTTAACCGTATGGAATATAATCATGAAACTTCACAGGTGCATCCATCATACTTGGACGATGAGTCATGAACAAGGAAGACAACTCTTGCTTGTTTAGTTTTTGAATTATCTGCCCTTGACTTACATCCATATAAAGTCAAATGGTATGTCGTGTCCGGGCCATAACTCCTAAACTGTATGGAATATATTCATGAAACTTCACAGGTGCATTCATCACACTGAGAGGATGTGTCATGAATAAGAAAGACAACTCTTGCATTTTTGGTTTTTGAATTATCTGCCCTTGACTTAGTACCATATAGTAAACCATGTCCGGGCCATAACTCCTAAACCGTATGGAATATATTCATGAAACTTCACAGGTGCATTCATCACACTGAGACGATGTGTCTTGAACAAGGAAGACAACTCTTGCATTTTTGGTTTTTGGATTATCTGCCCTTGATGCATATATTTTATGATTGATTTGAAGTACATTTGTAATATTTTTTATGAATGGCATTTGGCGGGGGCATCCGTGTCCTATGGACACTTTTTCTAGTTGATATTTATTGCAGGCCTCCTACAGTATATAAACTTGTTTAGCATGACACGCATGATAAACACAAACTGCCATCGGCACAATCAAAGGTGTTGGCTTAGCGAGATAAAGAGATTAAAGAATTCAGTTATGCAATCGGAAAAAATATTTATCACGCTCAGTTAAGGATCACTGCTCAGCAGAAATTTCCAACATCAAGGCAGGATGTGAACGGTCAACTGCAATAAAACTGATTTTCTAGAGCCGCAAGTTAAACAAAGTCAGGTTTATTCTAGCTTAAAAGCAAATGATAAAACATTTTCATGATCGATTTTCGCGGTAAAAAAATTATTCAAAGACCATGTCCACCATTAAAAATTGTTTCAAATGGCTAAAATATTAAGGGTTAGACATTTGAAGGGAAGTAATCCAAATTTCTCGTAAGCGTTGACAATTGTCTGGTTCCGAACCCTAACTCGGTATTTTTACCATTTAAATCTATTAACGGTACTGTAGTTCAGTATGGTCCGGTTGCTCAGTTATAACAAAGTTAGCCTGGAACCAGCTATCAAAATGGCGGCATACTCGCTCTCAGATCGGACGATTTTCTGGATATAAACGTGGTTTATCAGCTGGTTTCAATTAAAGAGACTTGTTTGACTTGATGGGCCATGGTATTTACTGCCACTGATTAGTTCTAAACACATTTTAGTCGGGAAATACAGTTATTAACCTGACTACACATCATCTTGTTAGGGAAACTATTGATCACCACAGTGTCAATAGTTGATCTGTGACAAATACGGTCGGCGTTTATAACACGATTTGGTTAACAACACGGTCCGTTACTTGGACCTGGAGTTCTGTGTTATAAGGAGGTTGAGGTGTACTGCAAACACAGGTTGTGGGTGCTCATTAGAACCACCTCGCTGACCTATATCTTGGAGCAAAAAATAAGAAAAACAAGAGCTGTCACTATAGATGAACAATGCCCCCTGTGGGAGCCAATTTCTGAGTTTTTACAAAATTTCAAAGGGAGATAATTCAGCCAAAAATGACAACAGAGTTATGGCCCTTGGTCAAAATGTAGCCCTTGTGATGATAAGTGTGTGGAGTTTCATTGGGCTAAGTCAAATACTTTTGAAGTTATGACCAAGGTTAAAGTTTTTGTGACGGACAGACAGACAGACAGGGCAAAATTTCAAGGGGAGATAATTCAGCCAAAATTGACAACAGTGTTATGGCCCTTGGTCAGAATGTAGCCCTTGTGATGATGAATAAGTGTGTGATGTTTCATGGGGCTAGGTCAAATACTTTTGAAGTTGTGGTAAATTTCTGAGTTTTTGCAAAATTTCAAGGGGAGATAATTCAGCCAAAATGAAAACAGAGTTATGGTCCTTGGTCAGAATGTAGCCCTTGTGATGATAAGTGTGTGGAGTTTCATTGGGCTAGGTCAAATACTTTTGAAGTTGTGGTAAATTTCTGAGTTTTTGCAAAATTTCAAGGGGAGATAATTCAGCCAAAATGACAACAGAGTTATGGCCCTTGGTCAAAATGTAGTCCTTGTGATGATGAATAAGTGTGTGCAGTTTCATTGGGCTAAGTCAAATACTTTTGAAGTCATGATCAAGGTTAAAGTTTTTGTGACCGACAGACAAACAGACGGACAGGGCAAATACTATATGCCCCCCAAATCAAAGATTCTCGGGGGGCATAATAATGTATAGTCTGACTAGTTGCACTATCTCATGCATAAACAATGGCACTATGGAATGGTAAACTTTCTAAGTAAATCAAGAACATATTTGCTTCTTTGTTTCTGTTCTACATCCCACCAACTAAGGTCATATTGGGTTAAAGACTCATCCAGAAGTTTGTCAACAACGTTAACGTGTACATCTTCCACTAACCAGTCTGGGGGGCTTGAAGAAATACATGGGCTGCATGATGCTTCCACGCAGAGCTGAATCCAACCGCACACGAGTACTTGTAAACCGTTTAGAGGATGTAAGCCTGCCCAGGCAAAGCGGATCGAGTTGGACCGTCCATGCATATAAACTCTTTTGGTTTCATTGGGCGACAGGGATTGAGATGTTATTTCATCTCAATGTCGGGTAAAAGTCCCACAAAATTGAAAGCAACGTCTCCGAAATGACCTATACAGTGTTAATGGGGATGTTAAACCTCAAATCAAATAAAATTTGATGGATACATATTAACCCTTGTCCTGCTGAGCCCGGATATGTCTTATCTTTCAAACAATGAAGATCCAGATCAGATGGCTTCTGAAGAAGCCATCTGATCAGGATCAGACGATCTTCATTGTTTGTAATTCAGTTCATGAATTTGTTGCAATAATTTGCATCAATTAATCTGATTGGTTGATAATCAGTAGTGGGTGTGGCATATATAAATATTCAGCAGAACAAGGGTTAATACATACAAGCATACAATATGAAAGCTGTAACAAATAGTTGAAAGAACACTGCTTTCCTTTGTTACAGTCTTCATCTAGTAAGAGTATGTTTGTATACATGGACAGACATCTGTTTGGTTTAACGTCACCATCAACACTGTTTAGGTCTTTTTGGAGGCATTGATTCCAATTTTTGTGCGACTTTTACCGACATTGATGTGAATTGACATCTCGATCACTGCCGTCCAATGACACCAATAGGGTTTGTTTGGAGGGGCCCATTCGCACCACTTTGTCTGGGCAGGCTTAGTGTAGTTTGTATTTTCTTGTCCTTTGGGATCATTGATTCCATTGTTGAATTTTGAAAATATTTGACGGTCACTGATGAGGCCTAATTGGCCGAAACTAGCTAGTCTGCCCCAGAAAACATGTACACTATATATCTTCCAGTTCTGTGGTGTATTCCTTGCTTCCAAAGGATAACCCCTTTCTAGAACATATTAGGCCTTCTAAGCGGTTTACCAGTATTCGTGTGCAGTCGGTTTCAGCTCTGCGTGGAAGCATCATGCAGCCCAATCTATTTCTTGAAGCCCCGATGGGCAGGGGCAATCTGTATAGACAAGCATTAAATTATATGCCCTCCTTTTCTTGATGATTAGGATGTAACTGTACTTGAGCCCCGCCAAGCGAATTTGTGTCTTCGAGCATTCCGTTATGACACATTTTAAATGTGCATGCCCAGCCATTCAGAGGGGCCAGGGATATGGCTTTCTGTCTGAAGGTTCCTCTTGATTCACTGCTTGTATGAGCGAGCAGCGAAGGTTCTGGCGAGACTGCGCGGATGCGCAGGCTCGCCTGAACCTTCGCTGCTCGCATAGGCGATAAGTACCAAAATCGCTTGGCGGGGCCCACTTCATGATGAGGGTATAAATCAAACAAAAATCTTTTCATAAGAAACTCATATATCCAGTTTTTCAAAGCCATATTAACTCTTGTCCTGCTGAGCCCGGATATGTCTTAGCTTTCAAACAATGAAGATCCAGATCAGATGGCTTCTGAAGAAGTCATCTGATCAGGATCTTCATTGTTTGTCATTCAGCTCATGAATTTGTTGCAATAATTTGCATCAAGTAATCAGATTGGTTGATAATCTGAAGTGGGTGTGGCATAGTTAAATATTCAGCAGGTCAAGGTTAACTAAGTACTCGTTAGTGGCCAAAATTTTACCACTTACAGCATGTACAATATCTAATACTCTTGTCAAGGCTTGTATTTTTGCTGAAAAAAATTTGAGTAGCTTTTGCAAATCACATATTGTCAGCATTTTCACCAAAAATTGAGTATCATTTGCAAATGCAAAATCCACTCAAATATTTTCAGCAAAAGATGAGCCTATTTGGCATAACAAAAGATCAACATTTTACTACTATTTTAACTCTTGTCCAGCTGAATATTTAAATATGCCACGCCCACTACTGGGTATCAACCAATCAGATTTCTTGATGCAAATTATTGCAACAAATACACAATCTGAATGACAAACAATGTAGACCCTGATCAGATGGCTTCTTCAGAAGCCATCTGATCTGGATCTACATTGTTTAGAAAGGTAAGTCATATTCGGGCTCAGCAGAACAGGATTAACCATCAACATTGTTAATTTTAAACAAGTGGGTACTAGCATAAATGGTTAAGTTCAAGAATATGTAAATGAGCTCTCGCATAGAATATCTTAATATTTTGCATGCGAGTACTTCTTCACATTCTGCATTGAAATATGCAATGAAAAAGATAGATTACCGTGTTTGTTAAGGCGCCAGGACCTCTGTCATTTGTATAGAAAGCAATGGGATCTGGCTAAAATTGCCGAATTTTCAAGCTTTTTTGCCAACAGCAATTATACTGGCCCATAATTTTATTCTAAAAATGATATTCTGGGTCGTATTTATTGCTGAATAGAATGAGATGAAGAAAAACCTTGACGACAAAGTTAGTTAGCAACATAAAGAGGTTTGTTTGTTTGATTTGATGTTTAACGTCCCTATCAACACTATACAGGTCATTTTAGAGACATCACTTCCAATTTTGTGGGACTTTTACCCTACACTGAGATGAAATGACATCTCAAGCCCTGTCGCCCGATGAAACCAATAGGGTTTATAAGCATGGATGGTCGAACTCACACCGCTTTGCCTGGGCAGGCTCAGATCCTCTAAGCAGCTTACCAGTACTCGTGTGCGGTCTGATTCAGCTTTGCATGGAAGCATCATGCAGCCCATCTATTTCTTCAAGCCCCAGTGGGGCCGCAACATAAAGAGGTACATGAGTTTATAATTTGGGCAAATTCCTGCGTAATTTATAAACAATGTTTCAGATGTGTAATGTCAACACTCCTAGAAACCGAAGTCTAAGATTGACCAGAACATAATTTCTTGAACATCATCATTACCAAATACATATATGCATATACAAAATAATATTAATTTTCTAGTCACTAGTTATGACTGGCTCCCGCCCATCGGGCTTGAAGAAATAGATGGGCTGCATGATGCTTCCATGCAGAGCTGAAACCGACCCACACACGAGTAGTGGTATCTAAGCCTGCCAAGGCAAAGTGGTGCGAGTCAGACCGTCCATGCTTATAAATCCTATTGGTTTCATTGGGCGGCAGGGTTTGAGATGTCATTTCATCTCAATGTCATGTAAAAGTCCCAAAAAATTGGAAGCAACGTCTCCAAAATGACCTTTACAGTGTTGATGGGGACGTTAAACCTCAAATCAAACAAAACAAACAAACTAGTCATGCAATTTCCCATTTGTATATTTGTGGTAATTGGTGGCCATACTTTTAACACAAACATAGATTCTGGTGGCTGTGTGAAAGCCTTGCTTAGTAAGAAGTTCTACTTAGTAGAGTAGACAACTCATATTAATCGTTTAAAATAACAGTTAGAAACAGACTTTGTTATAGGAAGACTTTTTCAGTGCTGTTAATTCAGTGGATTTGATCTGTTTTGTTTGTTTGATTAGAGATTTAACGCTCTGTCAACACTGTATAGGCCATTTTGGAGACGTTGCTTCCAATTTGGTGGGACTTTTATCCGACAATGAGATGAAATGACATCTCGAGCCCTGTCGCCCAATGAAACAAATAGGGTTTATAGGTATGGATGGTCCAATTGCACAGCTTTTCCTGGGCAGGCTTAAATCCTCTAAGCGGTCTACCAGTACTCCAGTACTCATGTGCTGCTGGTTTCAGTTCTTGCAGCCCAGCTATTTCTTCGAGCCCCGATAGGGTGGTGGGGGGATTTGATCTGTTTTATGAACCAATGCTTAAAGCACCAGGGAATGCAAATTCTATCGAACAATTATCTGGTATTGTGAAGACTATGAATAGATTTCAGGAGAATGCTGAATGATCGGAGTAATCGTTGCATGTCCATGATAGATATCATTTTCTTATAATGCAGTTCATTTTTTATTTATTTACAAGATTATTGTAAACAGTTTGCAGTTGTCCTGAACATGCGGCACATATAAATAAATAAATAAATAAATAAATAAATTGTCTTATGTTTTTTGCAATAAAAACTGGAGAATTTTATCATTTAACCCTTTTTGTACCAAATGGAATCTTCCTCCTTATATATAGCAGGAGTCCATTTCAAAATTTAGGCGTGTCACGCTGTGTTTTCTTCAAAATTGATTTGGAAAATGACTTAACTTTTAGCAAACAGTGGAGGCCCTGATCAGACGCCGCATTCTGCGGCGTCTGATTGGGGCCTGCATTGTTTGCCACGGCACCCGTTTTGGGGTTTCTGGTACTAAAAGGGTTAACCAGCATTGCATTTAAAAATAATAACAAATAGTCTGACAATGGACATAAAAGGGGTCTCAATGAAGACGTCTGTTTGGTCTCCAATGATGTTGCCAGTCAATGTGTGTTAAGTTTGGCAGGGACATCATTTACATATTCTTGACCTTAAGTTATGAATCAAAAGCATTATGAATATTCTGAAAGATGAATGAATGAACTAACATGCTTAAAGCATTATGCCCCTCAATACCTCATGTACACAAGTCCGTGTAATGAACACCCCTCTGAACCCCATTGAAAATAGAGAAAACTGGGGTTTAGAGCAGTATACATTATATTTCTTATTTTTGTTTCAATACATAGGCTGTGGGTACTTGTTTGAACTGCCTAAATGATGTTGTTCTAACAAGTCCCCGCAACCGAGTTTGGAGTACAAATAAAGAAAATATCACAAACTTTCATCAGAAAAACTATAAAGGAGATATGAAAGAATGCTCTTTATCACAAGGATGTCTTAGGGTAATGCAAAGTTAAGGTAGAAATATAAATCGAGCTAAAACCCTACAACAAGCCCTCTGTGACCAGCAAAGGCAAAGATCAGCCTCTACACCCAAACAGTCCAATTAGAATTTATCCGATTGCATGAGTCTTCAATCTCCTTCAGACTATCCAAGGAGACAGGTGAAAACTCTTGCCATACAGTGAAAATCATAAAAATTTGGGCAACTTCAGGTAACTTTCCAAACATTTTAACAAATTTGCTTCTTGAGACAGGAGACAGAAAATGGCAAAACAGTGAAGATCCTGATCAGACTGCTCAGTCTGATCCAGATCTGCTCTATTCGCTTAGGCATGTCTGTCCCAAATGGTGCTGTGTTGATGTGCAGGTTAACCCTTATCCTGCTGAATAATTAATTTAGCCACACCTATTTCTGACTATCAACCAACAAAATTACTTGATATAATGTATTTGTTCAAATTCACAAACTGAATGACAAACAGTGAAGGTCCTGATCAGATGGCTTCTTCAGAAGCCATCTGATCTGGATCTACACTGTTTGCAAAGTTAGGGTTTATCATAATCAGCAGGATAAGGATTAATGTAAGTCTTTGCTTGTCCCAGAGGCCTTACTGTAGGTTATGTCATGTGCTGGGTCAACTGAAGTCATTCTTTCTTCATGTTGAGTGTAAAAATCTGATGAAGAAAATGTACTAAAGTCATTTAAAACAAATCTGAACTGCCCTCTCTGGAACCCATGAAGAGTTGTTTTGGAAGTTCATGCTTGAAAAGTTGAAATTTCAAGCAGTTAGAGCAGACTGTATTTTATTTGAACCCATTTTGTTCTGAAGAGAATCTTTTACTTATTCTTCTGCTATTAACCCATATATCCCTAGGGTCCCATTTTTGGGACACAAGCAAACAATGTAGACCCAGATCAGAGCTGCAGTCTGTGGTGTCTGCTCTATTTCTACACTGTTCTGCTTGCTAGAGATACATTTTTATAAAACTAACCACAAACTAGAAATGTTTTCAGAGGATAACCCTGTCCCCACACCCCTCCCCACCATCAATATAACTTAAACATCCATTTGAGCTTGAAAACTAGGGTTAGGTCACAAAAATCTAAGGTGCATACGAGGGTAGGTTGAAAAGTTCTGAGCCTGACTAAGATCCAATGGTTTGTCCATGCTGAAAGTGCCTTATTTTTCAACATGGTCTCCCTTCCTGTCAACACACTTACTCCAGTGATGCTGGAGTCCTTGGATCCCAGTGGTATAGAAGGTCTCATCTTGGTCCCTGAAAAACTCCTCATCCGACCGATAATGCTGCCCAGCCAAGTGCTTTTTCATGTTTGGAAACAGGAAATAATCTGATGGAGCTAGATAAGGTGAATACGGAGGGTGATCGACAAGTGTGAAGCCACAGTCATGCACAGCAGCCATTGCGACAACAAATTTATGAGCAGGTGCATTGTCCTGATGGAACAAGACCCCTTTTGTCAATTTTCCGGGTCGTTTAGCCTTAATTGCTTTTCGCAATTGTTTTAGCAGATCTGCATAATACTCCCCATTAATTGTTCTGCCCTTTTGAAGGTAATCTATGAATATTATACCTTGGCATCCCAGAACACTGATGCCATCGCCTTTCCTGCAGAGGAGACGACCTTTGCCTTCATTGGAGGGGTTGAGCCAGGATGCTTCCATTGCATGGATTGTCTTTTGGTCTCTGGCTCAAAGTGATGAACCCAACACTCATCCTGAGTGACAAAACGGTCAAGAAAACCATCTTGGTCTGCTTCAAAAATAGCCAAGTTGGCTTGTGACAGGTTCAGTCTGGTCAACTTTTGGTCAGGCGTCAAAAGCCGTGGTACCAATCTGGCGGAAACCTTAGATATTCCTAATTCACTGTGTAGAGTGTTCTCTACTCGTTCACCGGAGATGCCAACAGTGTTAGCTAACTGATTCACAGTTAAACGCCTGTCATCCATCACGGCCCTGTGCACTTGGCTGATGGTTTCCTCAGTTGTTGCCGTTGTGGGTCTTCCACACCGGTCATCATCTTCAAGGCTGTCCTTGCCCATCTTAAAATTTGCTGCCGACCTTTTCACGGTTGCATACGAAGGAGCATCATCCCCTAATGTAGCAACCATATCGGCATGAATGTCCTTAGGAGCTAACCCCTTTTTATGGAGGTACTTGATGACACAGGATGCCAGATTTTGTCCACTTTCTCAAAAACGTGCTAGTATCAATTTTCAAAGTCTAGAATTTCTACGTTATTGCAGGTAAACTTGAACTCATTTGAGTCAAATCAGGTAATAAAGGTTTGGAATTAATGAATACAAAATTTCATGGCTGTTCAATGCCTGCTTCTTGGTCAGGCTCAAAACTTTTCAGCCTACCCACATACAAGCTAGTTTTGGTCAAAAACAGAGTTTTCGGATGCCTGTGACCTTAACTCTTATCATGCTGTTCACGACAACCCCTATCTTTGGAAACAGTGTAGATCCAGATCAGATGGCTTCTGAAGAAGCCATCTGATCAGGATCTACTCTGTTTGCCATTCAGTTTATGAATTTGTAGGAATAAATTACATGAAGTAATCTGATTGGTTAAAAGTCAGAAATGGGTGTGGCTTAACTGAATATTCAGCAAGAGAAGGGTTAAAAAAAAAGTCAAAATCACCAAATCCTAATCAAATCTTTGGTTGGTTGCAATCTATACTGCAGCAAGTTTGACCAACATTCATCAATTCTTAACCCTTTTTGTACCAAATGGAATCTTCCTCCTGCATACAGCAGGATTCCATTTCAAAATTTAGGGGTGTCAGGCTGTGGTTTCGTCAAAATTGGTTTGGAAAAAGGCTAAACTTTTTTCAAACAGTGTAGGCCCTGATCTGACGCCGCGTTATGCGGCGTCTGATCTGGGCCTGCACTGTTTGCCACGGTACCCGTTTAGGGGTTTCCAGTCTGAAATGGGTAAAATGAAACCGGGTGCAGACAAGCCATTATTTGCCCAAAATTGACAGTTTTCAAAAGCAGACCTTGAAAATAAGGTCAAGGTCACCAAAATCCAATCAAATCTTTGTCAGGTTGCAATGATACATTGTACCAAGTTTGACCAAATTTCAATGATTCATTCATGTGATGGGGTGAAAATAAGCCAAAATTTACAGTTTCTGGGTGCCTGTGCCCTTGAAAATAAGGTCTTCACCAAATTCTAATCAAATCTTTGCTAAGTTGCATCACATGAACACATCCATGAAATGAACACTCCACTAAACCCCACTTTATATAGAGACAACTGGGGTTTAATGGGGTATACATTATTATTTTATTTCTGCTTCAAGACATAGGTTGTGGGTGCTCGTTATAACCACCACAATGAGGCGGTTCTAACGAGCACCACAACCTATGTTTGAAGCATAAATAAGAAAAATATCAAGGATTTGCATCAGAAAAGTAACCATTTTGGGGTTGTTAAAAATGCACTTTGTCGCATCGGTGTGTTATTGTTATGGCAATAATATATTCTACCAAGTTTGAAAAAAAAATATTGATGACATAGGGTACCGGCAAGAAAATTTGACAGTTTGGGGGTGGGGGGGGGGGGGGGGGGGGGGCTGTGTTCTTGAAAATAAGGACAAGGTAATTAAAATCTGATCAAATCTTTGGCAGGCTGCAATGATATATCGCACAAAGTTTGACAAAATAAAATTTCATCAATTCCTTCACAAGGAAGGGTGCATATAAGCCAGCTTTGACAGTTTTGGGGGGTATGTAGGATGCAATGATACAAAGTACCAAGTTTGACCAACTTTTTATTAATTAATTCACAAGATAGGGGGCAGACAAGCCAAAATTTATTGTTTTGGGGGGCCTGTGCCTTTTAAAATAAGTTCAAGGTCACTAAAATCTAATCAAACATTGTTGATTGCAATGATACATTGTATCAAGCTTGACAAAATTTCATCAACTCGTACATGAGATAGAGTGCAGATAAACCATTTTTGGCTCAAAATTGACAGTTTTTGGGGACCATTAAAACTAAGGCTGACACTATTAATCGTATAATCGATTGATAAATTATGCAAAAATGATTATCATTTCTGAGTTGCTTTTAATCGATTACTTGATAGGTACAATTTACTACCCAAAGTTACGCCTAAAATAGCTGGATGAGTGGCAAACAGTGCAGACACTGATGAGATGCCGCATTCTGTGGCATCTCATCTGGGTCTACACTGTTTGCTCAGGCCTGTCTGTTCAAATATACATATGGTAAAGTGCAAAATATGGTAAGAGTCATGCTCAGACAGAAAGCCAGACAGGAAATTTATGACAAAAACCTTAGCCATTACTAATCAATTATCGATTGCAATGGCTGGACTGATAATCGATTCAGGCCCGATTAGCCAGCCCTAATTAAAACCAAATGGCTGCTTTCCCCCATCCTATTGTTATAACCATGCAAGTTTGGCTGATTCCATCCATAGGTTCAGGATATATAGTGCTTCAAATAAGCTATGCCGATGTCGATGCCGACAATGCCAACACCGACACAAACAGGATCCACACCAAAAACAATATGTCCCCCTCCGCTTCGGTAGGGGATATAATAAAACAAACCTGGCAACTCTATAATTCGAAACTGGCTATTGCAAAGATATTACGAGGACTGTTCAAATATGAATGCAACTAAGCACATAAAAATCATTCCGTGATAGATTTCGATAAAAAATTTATTTTGTCCCCTCAAGGTATCCCCATTTAATAGATATGCAAACTTTCAGTCTTCTGAAGCAATCATTGAATGTATTTTGGTAGTCTTTACTAGGTATACTATGAAGGCACTGGAATATTGCAGAACCGAGGTGTTTGCACTGTACAAATTTTCGACCAGAAAGGTATTTTTTCAGCCGCGGGAACAAAAAAAAGTCACATGGGGCAAGGTCAGAAACAAACCTTTTCTTGATTCAGATAGTCTTGCACAATGAACGCCTTATGAGATGACGCATTGTCATGTAGCAATCTGACATTGGCCAAACCAGTTGCGGGTCTTCCTTCTTTGAAATATTTCTTCAATTTTCGAAGAACTTTATTCTTGTAAAACTTCGCATTAACAAATTTGGCTTTAGGCACAGCAACCTGAATAGCAGGGCCCTGATTTGAAAAGAATATGGTATACATTACCTTCTTGACGCTAATGGTCCGCTTTGCAATGCATGGTCTTTTCCAATACTTTGTTGCCCATATTTTGTTCTGAATCTTTCGTTTTGGCTAAAAAAAGTGAACCCATGATGACATTAGCGAAAGACCGTGCATTGTAATTTGGAAACTTTTTAAGCAGTTTCTTGGCGCAATGAACGCGTGTCTTTTTCTGCTCATCTGTCAACAGATGGAGAATCCATCTAGCACAGATTTTTCTCATTTTCAAATCCCGTTTCAGAATTGTATGAGCTGCTCCTAATGAGATGCCAACCATACTAGCTATTCGCCTAGTGGTGTATTGTACATCGGTAGCAACTATTTCTTTCACTCTAGCAATCATCTTGGCAGATGTTGCTCTTTTTGGCCATCGATCATGTGGTGCATCTTCTGTTGAGCCTAGCCCACAGCTGAATTTCTTACACCAACGAAAAACTGTTGGAAAAGACATTTCATTATGCCCATAAACAGAACATATTTCATCAAAAATGTCTTTGCACCGTATACCAAGAATACAACGATTCTTAATATAGGACCGTATTTCAACGGCGTACTCTGACCTTCTTCCAACCATGTTTTGTATTAGTATACAAGAGCAGACAGTGTTTATCGAACGATATACATGGCTAAAGTGCACGGATTTTAACAGGTTTGGTATCAATGTATAGGTAAAATGTCTTTCTACGCTGTGATATTTATTTCAAGGTGATTTTCGCATTAGTGCATGAGAAAACGTTCTACTTGCATTCATATTTGAACAGTCCTCGTACGTGGAAGATTCCATTGTGATATATGGATTAATATAACAGCATGAGTCAATTTTGAAATTTTGAGATTTCAGGCTGTGTTATTTACAAAAATTAAATCAGAAAATGGCTACAAACAGTAAAGGCCCTGATCAGAACTCACAAAGTGCAACATCTTTTCTGGGCCTGCACTATTTGCCAGTGTCCTTTTTTTTGAATTTATTATCAAAAATGGGTTAAGTGCATAGGAAAATGCAACAAACACGATATCTTAAGCATACATATTTCCTCTTTTAAAAAGTTATAGCCATCAGAACTTGTTTTGTTCCTTTCTGTCCTATCATCTGTAAAAGAATGTAATCTCAGCCATCTTATCTGCCTCCCAGCTCATAACAAATTGAAAGGAGTACTGAGAAGGAATTGGCTTCAACATGACATACCCAAAATATTATTGCTAGAACAAAACCACTAAAGTCTACACTATGCAATACAATTACACAACCCTATCATACATATCTGTAAAACTGCATTTCCCAATTGATATTTTTTCTTCTGATTTTCCTTATTTCTGCCCCAAACATAAATCGTTGGGTGCTCGTTAGAACTACCTCAATGAGGTGATTCTAATGAATACCCACAATCTATGGTTTTTAGCAACAAGAGGCTCAATGAGCCTAAACCGCTCACCTGAGAACAAATTATTATAAGCCAATGGAAGGTGAACATCATGCCAGTGTCACCATTTTAGCCAATTATGATGGGCTGGCTCGAGTCTGCAGTTTACTTCAATCGGTCCAGCATTTTTCGGATGTTTGAACATGTTGAAGATATATCTTCAAAATTCCTGAACCGTAGATTTCCTTACTGGCTGTCTCTATTGTAAATTGCTGTGTACTTGTACTTCTGTCATTTGTGTTATTTAATTCTGGATAGTTTGCTTTGGATTGATCAAGGTTTCATGTCCCTGTCAACACATATTTTGGAGATGTTGCTTCAGATTTGTGAGTATTTTGCCCTGACATGACATCCCCAGCCCCACCATCCACAGACACCCCTAATGAAATTTCTGGAGTCAATGGTCGATGTCACTCGCTTCACTTTAGCTTGGTAGGTGCTGACCTTTTGTAGCTCTTTGGTTTAACCAACATCAAGTGATTAGTCAAGTTTCATTTGGCGAGGAAGCACTATGCCGCCACATCTATTTTTTAAAGCCCAGATGCACCAGGGCCAAATTCTGGAAGAATTCACAGTCGTTTTAGTTATCAAGAGCTCATTTGCTACTTGATATCATTAAATACCTCTATAATTATAATATTGTGTTCTGCAAGTGATAATTCCAGTAGGACATCATACTGGTACAATTATGTGAGTGTATTCTTAGCTTTCATGGATTTCAAATAATAACAAGGTTCTTTTTTTTTTCAATCTATTGCTCCACTCTTTTAACTGACAAATCAAAAAATACATGAAATTATAATGAAAAGAAAACATTTAATACAATTATTACCAAAAACAAATAGAACAATACTTGAGCTTCTATGTACAATAATGATAATAGCTTTATTTTGGCATCTCAATTGTGCAGGCTCTCATCTAGGGCTGCTCTGTATGTCAATGCCTTATTTAGGCTTAAACGGATATTTGATAATTTTTAAAGCCACAAAATATTGTTCCAAAACAAAACAAAACTTGGGCATTGGTAAATGAATAACAAAAAAAGAATAACATGTTCATAACATTGTGATCATACAACAAAAACAGGGCTGCTATTTTTTTTTTTCAAAATAAAACTAGCAGTACAAATAGAATGCATACATTCAGTTATCATGAAATATGATGAAATTGGAAAATCTGTACATTGTGAACCTGAATGAAGCTACTATTACTTTAGATGAAGTAACTGAGGAGATGGACAGATTACGTATTAAAGCAGTGCTTGAACTTTGTTACACACCTTTGTATAAGATTAAGCCAAGCAAAGCTAAATTCGCCTCCAATAATACATGATATTAGATTTATATTGGCATCTAAATTGTGCTAGCTCTCATCTAAGGGCTGCTCTGTATGGCAATGTCACATTTAGGCTTAAACAGATATTTGTTAATTCTTAAAGCCACAAAATATTGTGCCAAAACAAAACAAAACTTGGATATTGGTAAATGAATAACAAAAAAACATGTACATAACATTGTGATCATACAACAAAAACAGGGCTGCTAAAATTCTTTCAAAATAAAACTAGCAGTACAAATAGAATGCATACATTCAGTTATCATGAAATATAATGGTGTGGAATACCAAAATATAGAACCCATTCATGGATATCAATGACCAAGTAATGATTTATTATTCAATGTCAGATGGAAAATTTGCTAATTTTATACTATACTTTTTCTTTTATAATTTCAGCAATATAAAGTCAACTGATGCAAACGCTCTATTTTCTTTTCATTCAGGTATGGAAAGAATCTTACAATGCAAGATTCGAATCCAAGTCCATGATTAGAAACACTTCATGTTCAGTGCTGAGAACTTTCCTCTTTTCGGCTGATCTCCTTTTGTCACTGACTTCGACAGAAATGAAAGGCATCAGATTTCCTCATGTCAAAATTTTATATTTTTGAATCGATTTTCCTATTTTTTGTATGGATTTCCTCTGTTGTGTTTTGTTGTGTTTTTTTTTTTACTGAAATCTTATTGACACCTCTGTATATTGGTTAAATCAATATGTCAGTGATTTTTCAAATTGATACTGCTAAGGAGAGAACATATGCTCTCTACAGCAATAGATTAAGTTTATACTTCTGTTTGTTTAAGTAATTAGATTTAGTTTTTTTTTTTTTTTTTTTTTTTTTTTTTTCCATTAAATATTTTTGCAGTTTATTCATGAAAGAATTCTAAAAGTCCTGTGTTTTGTTTGATCATTATCAAAAGTCAAGATATTACAATATTTGTAATGACAGAATGCACAAGGTCTAATCTGGAACCAATATTCCTATATCAGTTAAAACGTAACAGAAATAAATTATCATAAATATACATATAACATGATGCCATAGTTTAAGATTAAACAGTCCTTGATTGATTACATTTAGATACATGTAAATATGGGTTAAATTACTTAAGAAAGTTTAATCTATTTCAGACTTTTCTATTTCAGACTATGGCGGGCCGCCGTGGCCGAGTGGTTAATTTTTTTTTTTTTTTTTTTGGTTTGGGTTTTACGGCCCTTTCAAGATTATTTCACTCATATCGAGCCGATCGTTAATCATAGGTGGGCGAAAACCGGAGTACCTGGAGAAAAACCACCTGACCTTCCGTTGCAGAACTTGGCGTCTCACATGTGTCCCGAGCGAGGCTCGAACCACAGCGGTGAGAGACCTAATGATCAAGAGTCAGCGCTCTTAACCACTAGGCCACGGAGGCCCGGCCGAGTGGTTAAGAGCGCGGGACTCTTAAACACTAGGTCTATCACCGCTGTGGTTTGAGTCACGCTGTGACCATATGTGCGATGCCAAGTACTGCAACAGATGGTTGGTGGTTTTCTCCGGGTACTCTGGTTTTGCCTACCTTTGATTTGCAATCGGCTCGATATAATCTAGAAAGGTTGAAAGAGCCGTCAAAACTCAATGCAAAAAAAATCAGAATATGGCAGAGAAATAAGATTTACCAATTTCAGACTTTTTGGAGAAGTTTAACCTATTTAAAGTAGAAGTAAAACAAAGATCAGAAATCGATACAATTAACTCACTCCCCCACCAAAGACACCACAGGGAAAGAAACACAAACACGAAACGACCAGACCATAATGGAAACCCAAACAGAGGAAGGCCAAAAGGACAGTTACTTTCCCACAAAATGGCCTAATGGCCATCCAAAATAAAAAGACACATGTGATACAATAAGTACTAACAATAACATAAATAAACCGCCACAGAAGAACCGCCTTGGAACAGTCAGTGGAAAGAATTCCACTGGGGGGCTTAAATTCGATTTTACGTGGCCACAATCCTCGCCCTTACTTCTGTAGCGGTATAGACATTAATTTTGTTTAGTCCGCATGAAGGCTTCCTAACTCATCAATGTAACATCTCCGAGAACATACAAATAAAAAAACCACAGAGATGAAACAAGGTTGAGGACTCGACAGCACACACCAACAGAAATGCTGGAGCAAAAGAAAACCAACAGTTAGACTCCGAGGGGCCCGACCAAAGACGGAGCATCAGGCCCCAACCAACATAAAGAATAACAAAGTATTCCATCTATGTTTTTACGCTGGAACTGTCATATAATCTTAGGCCCGACCCACCGGTGTGCAATTAAGCCTTTTTGGATAAGTTTAACCCATTTCAGCCTTTTTAGGGAAGTTTAACCCTTTTCAGCCTTTTTGGGGAAGTTTAACCCATTTAGAACTTTTTTGGAAGCAGGACACTATCTAATTGACTTAATTGCCTATGCAAATATAATCTGCTTCAATGATTTAGCAGATGCAATTAAGACTCTTTATTGAGTTGCAAAAGAAGACATGATACTCTTAACAGATTACTCAGAGAACTGTATGTCAGCTGGATGAAAGTAACTAAAAAATAAAAGAAATATTTGCAAAATTAATATTCCAAATTCAATTTAATTCATTGTAAAAGTAAAAAAACTTAAATACTACAAAAATGTCATTAACTTATACTTTCTAATCTACAACACAATATACTAACTTGTGGTCAGTCCAATAAGCCTCGACAGTGTCACTATATACCTGGTCATTTGAAAATATCAAATCTAAAATTGATCCAGCATCAGTTGTGGGTTGCTTTATATTCTGATGGCACTGAAATGTGTTCTCCATAAATTTAACAAATTGACAATTCAAATCATTCACCTGAATATTAAAATCACCCATTATAACTAATTTTGAAGATATATCTACAACTGGTCTAAGATGAGAGCAAATGTCCTTCTTCAAGTCAGCTTGAGAACTTTTTGGGTACTTATAAACAACCACATATTGGTAAAAGCCTTTAGTTGTGCTATTCAAGGCAGCCATAATGAATTCGCATGAATGAGATCGATGCTTTACAATTTTTTCAATCTCAATATTTTGCTTTATATAGACAGCAAGGCCATGATGTGGCCGACTTATTGACTGGCATGCTGTTTCATCAAATCTGATAAGCCTGAATCTGTTCAAAGCAAAATGCATATCTTCATCTCTTGCACACAGTCTAGTTTCGGCAAATCCAACAACATCTGAAGCTAAAATGTTCGGTTCAAACTGTATTTCTTGGAAATGTTTATGTAGGGATCTTGTATTATTGAAAGCAAATTTAGCTTTGCATGGCTTAATTTTATACAAAGGTGTGTAACACAGTTCAAGCACTGCGTTTGTACGTAATCTGTCCATCTCCTCAGTAACTTTTTCATCTAAAGTAATAGTAGCTTCATTCAGGTTCACAATGTACAGATTTTCCAGTTTCTTGACCCTACTTAGAGCAACATAATGAATATGAGGAATTCTTCTAGTCTGCGTTTGACTCAAGTCGACAACTACTTGGTCCACTGTAGCACCTTGTGCTTTATGAACTGTTTTTGCTGCTGCTGCCCTCAAAGGAAATTGTATTCGCTGATACATTTTGTATTTGTACATGAACGTTCTTTCTACATCAAATACAGGTGTCCACTCCTGTCTTATATTTGAATGATAAAATCCTCTTTGTAAGTACTTTTGCCTTGTTAACTTGCCAATTTGAGGATCATCAAACAGCATCCAGATAACGCTTGGTCGATTTGTTCCTTCCATTTTGTACTCTATATATTTCACTACTCCTGTGGATCCATTTGTTAAACCATCCTCAACATAGACATTTACAGTCATAACATATATCATTCCTACTGCTACAGTCAAATTCTTTTGTAAATTTCCTGTTTTTGAAACAACATCTGGCAGTTTCCTTATAAGGTACCTACACTCAGTTTGAGGAATATTTGATGAGACAACAGTGTCATGGCATTGTACAATGACCTTTTCCTCTGTCTAATGGTTCAAAACATTCTCATTATGTTCATCTACAAAAGAGTTTTCAGCAAAAATATGTAGGGCATCTTTTGGATAGTTATCCAATTGGTCAACAAAACGTCCATGCAGTGTTTGGAGGTCAGTGTCTGTAAGTTCATTCAGCCTCAGTCGATTCAACAAATGTGCAAATTCAAGATCATCTTTCTGCCTCATGATGTCAACTAATTCATACATTTTGAAATACTCTTTCCACAAGTTTGGTGCTAGAGCTGAAGCACCTTCAGTAAGGCCCACATATAAAGGAGGGTCACCGACAGGCTTGAGTTGGTATAAATCCCCAACAGCAATTACAGCAATTACACTCAGACCACCAAAATTGATTCTTGTTCCAGTCAACTGCTGTAGTCTTGTGTCAATAAAGTCCAAAGTTCGTGTTCCTACCATTGATATTTCATCAATAATAACAACTTTCAGATGCCTGTACTTTATTCGGAATGTATTCAGTTCATCAGCTGTCATACCGGCCCCGATAGCTCAGTTGGTAGAGTGTCCGCTCCGGGGAACGGGAGGTCTCGGGTTCGATCCCGGGCCGCGACATACCAAAGTCGTTAAAAATGGTACTAGCTGCTCCTCGCTTGGCACTCAGATTACGGGGTAGAGCTAGGACTGGTCGATCCAGTGTCAGGATAATGTGACTGGGTGTGGTATCATGTAATGTGTCTGGGACATGATACTTCAGTGAGGCAGCACTATAAACGTGAGCATTGAGCTCCCTGTCGCAACCAGACACCGTCGTGATATGACTGAAAAATTGTTGAAAGCGACGTTAAACCCGAATTTACACACACACTCATCAGCTGTCATAACTTGGTTACTCTGAAACATCTTTTTGTGAAAAGCAGAAGCAATTGTTTTACCATTTATATTGTAGGCAGCAATGCCCATGTAAGCGCAAAGAAGAATTCTTGTTTCATCTGGGTTCTCTCCTTCTCTCATGTTCAAGATTCTGTACAGGCATTGATAAAGTGCTCTAATGACAACTGATTTCCCAACACCTGCACCACCTGATAAAAAAGCATATAGTGGTTCATCCCTGCATTTCATCCAATGAATTACATGGTTAAAAAACTCACGCTGTCTTAAATTCAAACTTCTTAGTAAACTCAAGTACTCCTCATCTGGCATCATGAAACCTGTTGTCTCTTCAGTCTGAACTGAACTTGTACATTGTATTTCAATACCAATATCATAGTGTCTATGTTCTGTAACTCTCTCTGGATTAAAATATACAAAATCTTCTGCATCTTTGACACCTTCTTCTTGTGCCTCTCTATTTTCTTGTTCTGCATTTGGAGCAAGTCTGTCATAAGAAGCTTCTTCTGCTTCCATCATTTGCCTAGCCAGTTCAAGTTCTTCAGTGTGATGTTCATATTCATTACGTTTCTGTTCAAGCAATGCCTTCATGGAATCATGATGGGCAGTATATGTTTCAAAAGGCCCCAGCAAATCTTTTTGTTCATTGCGCCATGCCATAAAGAGCATAAGCTGTTCTCTGTGATAATTTTCTGGATCCTTTGTTCGGTTGTATTTCACATACCGTATTACTCTAGGTACTTTTCTGTACTTGTACTTTGTACCATTCTTGGTTTTACATAGCAAGTCTGGTCTAGGGTTTTCATGATCATATTTCAATTCAACATCACTGTCCTCAGTTTCATCACTAGAATCACTTTCTCTTCCACTATCATCATTTTTATCTTCTATTCTCTCCGGTAATTTATTCCCTTTAGGATAAATAACATCAACTTTGGAAACGTAGTCAGCTAAGCACAATTTGTGAAGCTGCCTTGGTCTTTTGGAATATCGCTGAATTACACTATCTGATTCTATGTCTTTTGATTCAGCTGGTAATTCATCAAGGATAGCTTTGGGTTTCAACAGAAACACTCTTTCTTCTGGAGTAGATGTATTGATAAAAACAACATCTCTTGTGCATTTAGTCAAAGGGATTTGGAGAGCCAAAGAAACAGCTTCCTGAGCACTTACTTCAACAGCAATTTAAAACACATTTCCAATATGCCTAACTTGTTTCTTCAGATACAAGTTTCCATTACGGGCCTCTTTAGCTGCTGCATCCAGTTGTGCACTCATTCCTCGCTGAGACTTACTGATATATCCAACAACATAAGCAGCACATCCATATGGTTCTATAACAATCTGAATGTCAAGATTGGCTTTCCATGCCAGAAGAATATTTCCATTGTACATGTTGACTCTCATTTCGCTTGGTTTTCGTTTCAGAAATACTTTTGGTACCTTCAGTGAACTACGTATGCACTTAACATAACTTTCAAAATCCATTTGTGCAACCTCAATCAAAAAATCATTGAATGTAATCTCACCATCATCTTTGTACTCATTCATAGCCTTTTGAAGCTCTTTGTACTTCTTCTGGTAATGTTCTACATTCTCCTCTAGTGGATAGAGTAACATTGTTTTCGGAAGGGGTGGCAATGGAAATCCAAACCTACAAACAGCTTTGCCTTTCTTTCTGCATGTCCTTGAATGTTTATGTGTCTGAAGCTCTACAAGGTGCACTGTTTCTTTATTTTCAGCACTGCAAGTGAGATACTGATCCACAAACTGAACTATTTCTTCCTCAGAGTTCTTTTCTAAAAATGGAGCATTTTCAACCCATACAAGCATGTGAATATGTGGTGATCCACGCTGCTGGAACTCAACTCTATAGAAGAAATCTTTTAACTTTCCAATTGGCTCACTAGTACTTTCAAGGATAATATTTAAGAATTCTTGAACCCTGTGATCAAAGTATCTAGAGCATGTTACTGGGTCTTTCTGGACTAGTCTTTTACACTCAGACCACCAAAATTGATTCTTGTTCCAGTCAACTGCTGTAGTCTTGTGTCAATAAAGTCCAAAGTTCGTGTTCCTACCATTGATATTTCATCAATAATAACAACTTTCAGATGCCTGTACTTTATTCGGAATGTATTCAGTTCATCAGCTGTCATACCGGCCCCGATAGCTCAGTTGGTAGAGTGTCCGCTCCGGGGAACGGGAGGTCTCGGGTTCGATCCCGGGCCGCGACATACCAAAGTCGTTAAAAATGGTACTAGCTGCTCCTCGCTTGGCACTCAGATTACGGGGTAGAGCTAGGACTGGTCGATCCAGTGTCAGGATAATGTGACTGGGTGTGGTATCATGTAATGTGTCTGGGACATGATACTTCAGTGAGGCAGCACTATAAACGTGAGCATTGAGCTCCCTGTCGCAACCAGACACCGTCGTGATATGACTGAAAAATTGTTGAAAGCGACGTTAAACCCGAATTTACACACACACTCATCAGCTGTCATAACTTGGTTACTCTGAAACATCTTTTTGTGAAAAGCAGAAGCAATTGTTTTACCATTTATATTGTAGGCAGCAATGCCCATGTAAGCGCAAAGAAGAATTCTTGTTTCATCTGGGTTCTCTCCTTCTCTCATGTTCAAGATTCTGTACAGGCATTGATAAAGTGCTCTAATGACAACTGATTTCCCAACACCTGCACCACCTGATAAAAAAGCATATAGTGGTTCATCCCTGCATTTCATCCAATGAATTACATGGTTAAAAAACTCACTCTGTCTTAAATTCAAACTTCTTAGTAAACTCAAGTACTCCTCATCTGGCATCATGAAACCTGTTGTCTCTTCAGTCTGAACTGAACTTGTACATTGTATTTCAATACCAATATCATAGCGTCTATGTTCTGTAACTCTCTCTGGATTAAAATATACAAAATCTTCCGCATCTTTGACACCTTCTTCTTGTGCCTCTCTATTTTCTTGTTCTGCATTTGGAGCAAGTCTGTCATAAGAAGCTTCTTCTGCTTCCATCATTTGCCTAGCCAGTTCAAGTTCTTCAGTGTGATGTTCATATTCATTACGTTTCTGTTCAAGCAATGCCTTCATGGAATCATGATGGGCAGTATATGTTTCAAAAGGCCCCAGCAAATCTTTTTGTTCATTGCGCCATGCCATAAAGAGCATAAGCTGTTCTCTGTGATAATTTTCTGGATCCTTTGTTCGGTTGTATTTCACATACCGTATTACTCTAGGTACTTTTCTGTACTTGTACTTTGTACCATTCTTGGTTTTACATAGCAAGTCTGGTCTAGGGTTTTCATGATCATATTTCAATTCAACATCACTGTCCTCAGTTTCATCACTAGAATCACTTTCTCTTCCACTATCATCATTTTTATCTTCTATTCTCTCCGGTAATTTATTCCCTTTAGGATAAATAACATCAACTTTGGAAACGTAGTCAGCTAAGCACAATTTGTGAAGCTGCCTTGGTCTTTTGGAATATCGCTGAATTACACTATCTGATTCTATGTCTTTTGATTCAGCTGGTAATTCATCAAGGATAGCTTTGGGTTTCAACAGAAACACTCTTTCTTCTGGAGTAGATGTATTGATAAAAACAACATCTCTTGTGCATTTAGTCAAAGGGATTTGGAGAGCCAAAGAAACAGCTTCCTGAGCACTTACTTCAACAGCAATTTAAAACACATTTCCAATATGCCTAACTTGTTTCTTCAGATACAAGTTTCCATTACGGGCCTCTTTAGCTGCTGCATCCAGTTGTGCACTCATTCCTCGCTGAGACTTACTGATATATCCAACAACATAAGCAGCACATCCATATGGTTCTATAACAATCTGAATGTCAAGATTGGCTTTCCATGCCAGAAGAATATTTCCATTGTACATGTTGACTCTCATTTCGCTTGGTTTTCGTTTCAGAAATACTTTTGGTACCTTCAGTGAACTACGTATGCACTTAACATAACTTTCAAAATCCATTTGTGCAACCTCAATCAAAAAATCATTGAATGTAATCTCACCATCATCTTTGTACTCATTCATAGCCTTTTGAAGCTCTTTGTACTTCTTCTGGTAATGTTCTACATTCTCCTCTAGTGGATAGAGTAACATTGTTTTCGGAAGGGGTGGCAATGGAAATCCAAACCTACAAACAGCTTTGCCTTTCTTTCTGCATGTCCTTGAATGTTTATGTGTCTGAAGCTCTACAAGGTGCACTGTTTCTTTATTTTCAGCACTGCAAGTGAGATACTGATCCACAAACTGAACTATTTCTTCCTCAGAGTTCTTTTCTAAAAATGGAGCATTTTCAACCCATACAAGCATGTGAATATGTGGTGATCCACGCTGCTGGAACTCAACTCTATAGAAGAAATCTTTTAACTTTCCAATTGGCTCACTAGTACTTTTAAGGATAATATTTAAGAATTCTTGAACCCTGTGATCAAAGTATCTAGAGCATGTTACTGGGTCTTTCTGGACTAGTCTTGTCTTTTCTTGCCATGTCAAACTCTCTATATCTTTGTCTTTTAATTCTATTCCATCATTTAGCTTTGCCAACATCTTCAAAAGATCTATCCACCGTGTATCAGCTGCTGACAGGGACATGAACCACGTGGGCAAACCAAGTTGCCTTATCATTGCAAAAATGTCTTTTTTTTCTAGCTGCTAAATATGCCGGTGAATTTCTTAGCTGGCGAAATATGTAGTAGCCTTCATCAAGATTGACAAGTTTGTCTAAGTAAGCTGGACTTCTAGCTTCAGCGGCTGTGATAGTTTTACCTTTGCTTTTACATCTTCTTACAGCCAAGTTAACTTTGTCACTGATTTGTTTCATCTGCAATCTTTTATGTTTGAAAAAGATGTTTGGGACAGACTGTGCAGCTCTACGATCAACGCTTCTCAATTCCCATTTTACTATGTCACTATAATGAACAGGAACAACTCTTTCATCATTCAAGGGCCGTCTTTGACCACAAAATATAGATGGAAAGCACAAGTATTCTGCATCAGTATCTTGGTATAAACTTAAGGGATGCTGTCCTTCTCCAGGAGCAAAAGTAAATACTTGGTCATACTTATTTTCAATATTTGCATCATCGACTAATGTATAAATGTTTGCAACAGTCTCATTTGCATCAATCTCACTAAATTCATCAGAATCATAGTTGTCATTCACAGCGCAATCTTTAAAGGATGAGGAAGTACTTGCAGCATCTACTTCAATTTCTTGATTCTCTTTTGAAACTAATGTATTAGGTTGTTCTGGAACATCCAAAAACTCTCTTACTGCATCCTCTGCACTCTCTGTCACATTTTGATACCAATTTTCATCAATGTCAAAGCCAAATTTCTTATAGAATTCACTGTTATTTACTAACCAGTGCAATGCTGCCAAAACTTTCAGTGGTCTTACATTTTCTTTAAAGTCCACTTTTTTATATGCCATTTTCTTCTTTAGTTGTACAGCAATGGTAAAATTTTCATCCATTGGCCTCGGAAGACTCTTAACAGTTGGCTGAATATCAACAGGGACATTAATAACATTTCCTTTTACCGAGTACTGACCGCCTCGAGGCAATTCTCTTATCTGCATAAATGGAATGCGCAATGCTAATAATCTTTCTTCAAGTTGATGTAGATTCAGTTCAGGTGGCTTTTCTGGCCATTTCATTCCGTTAGCTACTGACAGTCTTGGGACCTTACTTTCTCTCAGAGCACCCAAGCAAGTATGACAAACCCACTCTTCATCATGAACAGAATGCAAATTTGTACAGTAAAGCCTTATACTAGATGCTGGGATGTGTGTGTTTTTTAACATACTACAACTTTTTCTAAACCAGGTTTGATGGCAACATGTACATACAAACAATGGTCCAACACTAATACTTAAATGAAACTGTTTAATGCATTCTTCAATACTTTCAACAGGTTGATGACTGGCTTGTTTCTGTAATGTTCCAGAGCTTGCACAGAGATTAGGAACAGTGTGTGCAGCTTCTAATTTTTGTTTCTGTTGTCTCGTCTCTTGTTTCTTAACTCTTTCACATTCTAAGACAAAAGGGTTACTTCGAGCTTTTTGCTTGGACTTTCGCTGATATTTGACTTCATTTGCTTTGAAAACAGAGTTTTGTCTTGCCTCTTGCTTATCAGCTCTTTCTTTTGCTAATACACCTGGTCTTTGTCTAGCATTCTGTTTAGATGCACGCTGATGTATAATTTCACTAGTTTTAAAATCAGCTTTTTGTCTATCCTCTTGCTTTTTAGCTTTTTCTTTTTCTAATACACCTGGTTTTTGTCTTGCCTCTTGCTTATCAGCTCTTTCTTTTGCTAATACACCTGGTCTTTGTCTAGCATTCTGTTTAGATGCACGCTGATGTATAATTTCACTGGCTTTAAAATCAGCTTTTTGTCTATCCTCTTGCTTTTTAGCTTTTTCTTTTGCTAATACACCTGGTCTTTGTCTATCCTTTTGCTTTTTAACTTTTTCTTTTTCTAATACACCTGGTTTTTGTCTTGCCTCTTGCTTATCAGCTCTTTCTTTTGCTAATACACCTGGTCTTTGTCTAGCATTCTGTTTAGATGCACGCTGATGTATAATTTCACTGGCCTTAAAATCAGCTTTTTGTCTATCCTCTTGCTTTTTAGCTTTTTCTTTTGCTAATACACCTGGTCTTTGTCTATCCTTTTGCTTTTTAACTTTTTCTTTTTCTAATACACCTGGTTTTTGTCTTGCCTCTTGCTTATCAGCTCTTTCTTTTGCTAATACACCTGGTCTTTGTCTAGCATTCTGTTTAGATGCATGCTGATGTATAATTTCACTGGCTTTAAAATCAGCTTTTTGTCTATCCTCTTGCTTTTTAGCTTTTTCTTTTTCTAATACACCTGGTTTTTGTCTTGCCTCTTGCTTATCAGCTCTTTCTTTTGCTAATACACCTGGTCTTTGTCTAGCATTCTGTTTAGATGCACGCTGATGTATAATTTCACTGGCTTTAAAATCAGCTTTTTGTCTATCCTCTTGCTTTTTAGCTTTTTCTTTTGCTAATACACCTGGTCTTTGTCTATCCTTTTGCTTTTTAACTTTTTCTTTTTCTAATACACCTGGTTTTTGTCTTGCCTCTTGCTTATCAGCTCTTTCTTTTGCTAATACACCTGGTCTTTGTCTAGCATTCTGTTTAGATGCACGCTGATGTATAATTTCACTGGCCTTAAAATCAGCTTTTTGTCTATCCTCTTGCTTTTTAGCTTTTTCTTTTGCTAATACACCTGGTCTTTGTCTATCCTTTTGCTTTTTAACTTTTTCTTTTTCTAATACACCTGGTTTTTGTCTTGCCTCTTGCTTATCAGCTCTTTCTTTTGCTAATACACCTGGTCTTTGTCTAGCATTCTGTTTAGATGCATGCTGATGTATAATTTCACTGGCTTTAAAATCAGCTTTTTGTCTTGCCTTTTGCTTTTCAGCTCTTTCCTTTGCTTTAAAATAAGGGTTCAATCTGGCTTTACTTTTAAATAATTTAAAGTACATTTTACGACTGTTCTTCTTTTTGGCTGAGGTAGACTTATCCGTATTTAAATGTGCTTTATCCTGCTGTCGGAGATTTTGATCTCTAAAATAAGCTTCCAGAAGATTTCCAGACTGTGTTGTATTGCTACTTAACTGCTCATTCTGTCTTACAGTAAGTGGCAACAAATCAAACTGTAAACTTGTATCAATAGACATACTATCATATAGAGCATACAAGTATGATATAAGATCTTCTAGAGAAGGAAAATCTATTAAAATTGAGCTTCCATCACTTGCTGAGAGACAATCTTCACCATGAGAGTGAGAATCAAAAAACATGTACCTATCATTGTGTTTAACAACAGCAGAACAAATAGCTCCAACAGTTAAAAGAACAGATGACACTTGGGTCAAAGCTGATTCTAATGCACAATGAAGAGTTGGCAAGCCTCTTTCTTCAAAGTTTTGCACAAGAACACCACTCAGGATAGGTTGTTTTGTAATAAAAAAATCTTGTGTTTTAGTTTTAAAGCATTCTGGCATTTCAGCTAGGCTCAACAAAGCATGTGAAAATTTCTTTTGTGCTTTTAGATCACTCACAACTTTTTTATACAGAGAATCCCCATCATGTAAAATTTCATCCAAACTGGAGCTATTATGAATTTCATTCACTGTCATGTATGCTAACATACATATCGCATTACATGTGCATTGAAAACCTCTTGATAATTCTGAAAATCTGTCATCATTTTGATGAAAACTTCCATATATGATGTGACTTGCATTCCATAATGAAGAACTAGTTGATTCCTGTGTGGCATTATGAACATTAATATCAACACTACTGATGTTTAACTCTTCAGTCTCATCATCATTATCAATCTGAGAATTCGCATGAGCAACAACATTGGGAAATGAGTCTGCAAAAACATCGTCAAAATCAATTTGCTTGTTAAAATCTTCATTAACAAAAGCTTTTGTAAACCTATCACAGCTCTCAGCTTCACCATTAGCAAAATATTCACTATCATGTTCTTCAGCAACACTATGAGCAACAGTTGGAAAACTACTATTAGCAACAGATGGAACACTATAACCAGCAGTAGAAACACTATAACCAGCAGTAGGAACACTGTAAGCAGCAGTAAGAACACTATGCGCAACTGTTGGAGCACTATGAGCAACAATATTAGCACCATTAGCCTTTTTAGGGAAGTTTAACCCATTATCAGCATTTTTAGCCTTTTTAGGGAAGTTTAACCCATTTTCAGAACTTTTAGACTTTTTAGGGAAGTTTAACCCATTATCAGCACTTTTAGACTTTTTAGGGAAGTTTAACCCATCACACTTTTTGGGGAAGTTTAACCCATCACACTTTTTTGGGAAGTTTAACCCATCACACTTTTTCGGGAAGTTTAACCCATCCACTGACTTTTCACTGTTTAAACCATCCTCAAACTCTCGTTTCTCTTTCCTGTTCTCTCTCCTCTCTCTCTGGTAAAATTTCCGTTGTTCTGCTGTTTTCTTTTTCAGTTTTGGCATTCTTTATTCTGAAAATAGAAACAAATAAAAAAGCATTGAACATCCAAATCACATGTGCGACATGCACTACTGACATCTGCCCGCAGATAACTAACTTTGTTTTTGCTATGGTTCCTTCCTGTTTATTATATATGGTATTGGTTACCTTCATTACGACTGTTCCTCTGTGTTTTATTATGTTGATATGTTGATTATATTGATATTCTTTGAGTCACCACCTGTTTGGGAAAGAGAATTTTTTTTGCTATCGGTTTTACTGCTCTTTCAACCTTTCTAGATTATATTGAGCCGAATGCAAATCAGAGGTGGGCGAAAACTGGAGTACCCGGAGAAAAACCACCTGACCTTCCAGTGCAGTACTTGGGGTCTCACATATGAGCTGAGCGAGGCTCAAACCCACAGGGGGGAGGGACCTAGTGTTTAAGAGTCCAACGCTCTTAACCACTCGGCCACAGATGCCCGCTTGGGAAAGAGCTGCTGACGAGGATTACAATCTGTCTGAGTTGTTAATTGTTTTGATTTCATGTTCTATCTTCTTTCCTTGCAATGTTTTGGATGGAATGTGGGATCTGATTGTATCAGTTCTTGATCATTTCACATTTATTACTTAAATAAAGGTAAACAACACTGATCTAGTTTTAATACACAAATCTGCAGGCAGATATAATTCTTTGACCATTCCCTGATTTTCCACTGACCAAAATTTAATTTTCCTTGACCAGTTTACAATGTCAAATCAAAAACTTCCTCCCTTACAGCCATGTTTTAAACCCTATTTATTTGCTTTTGAGAACACATTTTTAAATGTTTTGCCTGAACTGACGATGATAGAGTCTTAAAAATCTTTAATAAATTTCAAGAAGTTAATAAATAGCCAATAACAAACAGCAGATATGCTAAAAGAAATTAGGAAAACATGTAAAACAAAACACCAACTTTGTGTTGCTTGCAAAATTTCCTGACTACCGTATTCATTAAAATTACGACACATGCCCCAATAAGCGCTCACCAAGGTAATTTCTGGAAAATGTTACAAAAGTGGACACTGTTGTTCCGTATCTAACCTCAGTAGTTAACTATGGAACTGGATTTTGGCGTTTCAGAATTTGATCATGGTGTGCGCTAATTAGAGAGATATTTTAACACGCATTTTTAAGGCTATTATGAAAAATCTAAGCGCACTGTGTGGTAATTAGAATGAATACAGTATTTCCTGAATTCAATTTCTTTTAATTTCTTTGAATAGTTCATGAAATTCCCTGACTTTCCCTGACTGTGAAGAAAAACAAAGTTTCACTGACTTTTCTAAGACCAAAAGGGCACCCTTTGCAGCATTTCAATATGCTGTTTTAGTGTGCTCTAATAAATTCACATGTTATGAACACTTTCAATTGTTTGAGGATGGTTTAAACGAAATAGGAATACTTTTTTCCTCTCCATTTATTTTTCCATGTACTGTTTTAAGTTTGTAAATTTCTTCCACTGACTTTTTGGAGAACCATTTTATGATGTAGGTGGAAAGGGAAATACTTCAACACTCTATTTTACACTTGTGAATGCATTTACAAGTAAAAAGAGTGCATATGTAAATGATCTGTCTGTTTAAATTCTTTTTGTTCTGGAATCTGATTTCTGCTGTAACTCTCTTTGTATGAATTTCGAAAAAGTACTGTCTGATCAAGCAACCCTGATGAATCATCGTCAATATTCTCAGCATCTGAAATGATAGAAGCATCCAATGTTTTCTGCATCAGGATAACACATCTATGTAATATTTACCCCCTTGAACCCCACTTTTATATAGTAAAAGTTGGGTTTGGAGGGGTATTCATTATTTTCTTATTTTTGCTCTAAAACATAGATTGTGCGCACTGGTTCGAACCACCTCAATGAGGGGGTTTTAACGTGTACCCTTAAGCAATGTTTTGAGTAGATATAAGAAAATTATCACAATTTTTCATCAGAATTCTTTCACTTTTCTTGGAATTTCTCTCAATGTATTTGAATAGGCATTTTTTTGTAATGTGTGTCAAGAACTATGGTTTACAAATACGGGAGACCTTATTACATTACTACTGTTCTCTTCTACATGCTTCCTGAGTACTGCTTGCATCTTCCATTGAAAAGTCAGAAAATAGAACAAAAAGTATACAATTATATTGTTCTGCTTTTAAAGGTAGGGTTACACTGTCACTGTTCTTCCCACGGTTGCCCACAGTTTGTAACAGCTCTTAAAAGTGTGGAGAACTGAGATGAACTTGGTCAGAATCAAGTTTTCTATGGATGCTTACAAATCACAAGGGTGCTGCTATCGTCTCCTATGACCTAAGCACCAGTTCATGTTGGACTAGCCAGTTATGACTATGGTCCATTACAGTTTATAACAGTTTGATAAAGTGCTTCTATGGTTCCTCATGGTGGTCCTACGGTTGATGACAAAGCCACTACTAGTTGAAAAGGACCATGCCAGTACTTGTACGATATTGATGGAAGCACCATGATTGACTATGGTCATCTACAAAGGAGTGACAATCATGTGACTGTATCGATAAATTACCATCCATCTTGATTTTTTGGTTTGATTTGAGGTTTAACGTCCCCGTCAACACTGTAAAAGGTCATTTTGGAGACGTTGCTTCCAATTTTGTGGGACTTTTACCCGACATTGAGACGAAATGACATCTCAAGCCCTGTCGCCCAATGAAACCAATAGGGTTTACTAACATGGACGGTCCGCCTCGCACCGCTGTTCCTGGACAGGCTTAGATCCTCTAAGCGGTTTACCAGTACTACTGTGCGGGCCGGATTCAGCTCTGCGTGGAAGCATCATGCAGCCCATATATTTCTTCAAGCCCCTATGGGCGGGGATCCATCTTGACCAAGATTTCATGCCCATTCTAGTTATCTGCAAGAATAAAGCCATTCCACAAAAAAATAAAAATTGAAAAGTATAACTAGAAATGTGTCACCACAACACGGATGCCCCCGCCAGGGGCCCACCTAAATCATATGCAAGACAGCATAGCTCGCCTGCTTCACACTTCAATATATATGGTAAAATCACTGGAACATGAGATATAGGTCACACTGACCTAGATATATTTCAAGGTCAATCATTAGGTCACATGGAAGTAATAATCCAGGTATAAGGTTTCTCCATCAAAGGGTATTCAAGATATACGGCAAAATCACTGAACCATGAAACATAGGTCTCACTGACCTGAATTTATTTTGAGGTCAATCATTGGGTCACATAGAAGTAATAATCAAGGTATGATGTTTCTCCATCAAATAGTATTCAAGATATAAGGCAAAATCACTGAACCATGAAATATAGGTCACACTGACCTAGATTTATTTCGAGGTCAATCATTGGGTCACATGGAAGTAATAATCAAGGTATGATGTTTCTCCATCAAATAGTATTCAAGATATAAGGCAAAATCACTGAACCATGATATATAGGTCACACTGACTAAGATATATTTTGAGGTTAATCACCGGGTTACATGGAACTACTAATCCAGATATAAATTTTTTCCATCATATAGTATTCATGATATAAGGCAAAGTAACTGAACCATGAAATATAGGTCACACTGACCTAGATTTATTTCCAGGTCAATCATGGGGTCACATGGAACTAATATACCTGGTTTGAAAATTCTCCATCAAATAGTATTCAAGATAAAAGGCAAAATCACTGGACTGTGAAATATAGGTCACACTGACCTAGGGGTCACATGGAACTAATATACCAGTTATAACATTACTCCATCAAATAGTATTCAAGATATAAGGCAAAATCACTGAACCATGAAATATAGGTCACACTGACCTAGATTTATTTCGAGGTCAATCATGGGGCCACATGGAACTTATATACCCGGTATGACATTTAACCATCAAATAGTATTCAAGATATAAGGCAAAATCACTGGACCATGAAATATAGGTCACGCTGACCTCGATTTATTTCAAGGTCAATCATGGGGTCACGTGGAACTAATATACCAGGAATAACATTTCTCCATCAAATAGTATTCAAGATATAAGGCGAAATCACTGGACCATGAAATATAGGTCACACTGACCTAGATTTATTTTGAGGTCAATCATTGGGTCACATGGAACTAATATACCCAGTATGACATACCTCCATCGAATAGTATTCAAGATATAAGGCAAAGTCACTGGACCGTGAAATATAGGTCACACTGACCTAGACTTATTTTGAGATCAATCATGGGGTCACATGGAACCAATATACCCAGGATGACATACCTCCATCAAATAGTATTCAAGATATAAGGCAAAGTCACTGGACCGTGAAATATAGGTCACACTGACATTGGCATGGGTGGGGGCATTGGTGAATCAAACTTGGGACCTATATGTATTATTATACCAAATATATACCAAAGACATCATAAAAGTTCTGTTTCTACCTGTTACAAAAACCTTAACCTGAGTCTTTAAAATACAAAATTTCTAAGTCCATGACCTTGACCTTGAGGTCATTGGCATGGGCGGGGGTATTACCAAATAAAACTTTGGACCTATATCTATCATCATACCAAATATGAACCGATTCCATCCAATGGTTTGGAAAATATAACTTGTAGAAGTTCAGCCTCTACCTGTTACAAAAACCTTAACCTGAGGTTACAGGATGACGTACGTACGTACAAACACACCAACAAATGTACATTCGTACGCACGTACTGAAAACCTAAAAACTTAATGCCCCCGGCATCATTAGACGCGGGGGCATAAAAACAGCTACAGTGATGAATTGAAGCAGCTACAGTGATGACAAAATTCTCCCCATGTTAAGTCTATAGGCAAATTTTCAAACGCTCAAGGGCACTTAACTCCGCAGTGAATTACCCGATTAAGCTCAAAATCGAACTTAATTGTATCGATTCCTGATCTTTGTTTTACTTCTACTTTGATCAAGATTTTATGTCTGTCCTTGTTATCTGCAAGAATGAAGCTGATCCGAAAAATATTGACAAAGCTAGAGTGATGACAAACTTTTTCCTATGTTAAGTCTATGGGAGCTATATGTTGCCATGGCAACCAGAGTTCCATTCAGATCTGCCTGAAACCGTATGCCGTTTTTGCACTTGCCCAATGATGCTACACATGAAAACTGGTCAAGATTGGCCAACTAGTATTAAGGATATACATTATTGAAATTCCCATTAACCCCAATGCAAAATGCGCAAGGGCAGATAACTCCAAAGTGAATGATCTGATTCTGCCAGTAAACAAACTTGACCGAGATTTCATGGCTGTTCTGGTTATCTGTAAGAATAAACCCAATCTGAAAACATTTGAAGCAGCAACAGTGATGACAATATACTCCCCATGTTCAGTCTATAGGCAAATTTTCAAACGCTCAAGGGCACGTAACTCCTGAGCGAATAATCCGATTCGACCCAAAATCAAACTTAACCAAGATTTTATACCTGTACTCATTATCTGCAAGAATGAAGCTGATCAGAAAAAAATTGACGAAGCTAGAGTGATGACAAACTTTTTCCTATGTTAAGTCTATGGGAGCTATTTGTTGCCATGGCAACCTGAGTTCCAATCAGATCTGCCTGAAAACCTGATGCAGCCTTTCCACCTGCCCAAAGATGCTACAAAAGAAATTTGATCAAGATTGGCTGAGTAGTATTTGAGATCTACATCTTTGAAATTCCTATTGGCCCCAATGCAAAAACGCACAAGGGCAGGTAACTCCTACATGAATGATCCGATTCTGCCAGTAATCGAACTTGACCGAGATTTCATGGCTGTCCTGGTTATCTGTAAGAATAAACATAATCTGAAAACATTTGAAGCAGCTACAGTGATGACAATATTCTCCCCATGTTAAGTCTATAGGCAAATTTTCAAACGCTCAAGGGCACCTAACTCCTGAGCGAATAATCCGATTCAACCCAAAATCGAACTTAACAGAGATTTTATACCTGTCCTCATTGTCTGCAAGAATGAAGCCGATCCAAAAAAAATTGACGACGCTAGAGTGATGACAAACTTTTTCCTATGTTAAGTCTATGGGAGCTATTTGCAGGGGTGAGAACAGTCCAAAAATCTAAATCCTGAAAATCTGCTATTTGAATCCTGAAGTGACCCTAATGTTATATTGAAATCAAAAATAAATTGGTTTCCCATCCATTATCAATGAAGATTAGTTGCTTCATGCTTAGTTGTAGCTAACCATTTAATTAAGACATGTCAAAACTTCAAATGGACAATAATAAATGACAATTTATATGCATCATGCCAAAGCTCTCAATCCTGAAATCAGGATTAATCCTGAACTTTCTCACCCCTGTATTTGTTGCCATGGCAACCAGAGTTCCAATCCGATCTGCCCGAAAACAGTATGCAGCCTTTCCCCCTACCTGATAATGCTTCACATGAAATTTGATCAAGATCGGCCCACTGGTTCCATATATACTTCTTTGAAAGTGTGGACGACGACGGAAGACAACGACGGACGCCGGCTCATGGTATACTAATACCTCACATGAGCCTTCGGCTCAGGTGAGCTAATAAGCCAAGAAAGCCCATTGTCATGAAAACCTTATGCAGTCTTTCCACTTGCCCTATAATGCTACACATGAAATTTTATCTAAGTCGGCCAAGTAGTCTTCAAGATATACATTTTTGAAATTCACATTAACCCTTATGCAAAAATGCACAAGGGCAGGTAACTCCTAAGTGTATGATCCAATTCTGCCAATTATCGAACTTGACCGAGATTTCATGGCTGTGCTGGTTATCTGTAAGAATGAAGCCAATCCGAACAAAATTGAAGCAGCTACAGTGATGACAACACTTTCCCCATGTTAAGTCGATAGGCAATTTTTCGGGCGCTCAAGGGGACGTAACTCTTGAGTGAATTATCTGATTCGGCCAAAAATCGAACTTGACCGAGATTTTATGCCTGTACTGGTTATCTGCAAGAATGAAGTCGATCAGAAAAAAATTGACGGAGCTAGAGTGATGACAAGCTTTTTCCTATGTGAAGTCTATGGGAGCTAGATGTTGCCATGGCAACCAGAGTTCCACTCAGATCTGCCTGAAAACCTAATGAAGCCTTTCCACTTGCCCAATAATGCGACACATGAAATTTGATCAAAGTTGGCCAAGTAGTCTTTAAGATATACATTTTTGAAATTCCCATTAACCCTAATGCAAAAACACACAAGGGCAGGTAACTCCTAAGTGAATGATCCGATTCTGTCAGTTATAGAACTTGACCCAGATTTCATGGCTGTGCTGGTTATCTGCAAGAATAAAGCCAATCTGAAAATAAATGAAGCAGCTACGGTGATGACAACATTCTCCCCATGTTAAGTCAATAGGCAATTTTTTCAACGCTCAAGGGCACGTAACTCCTGAGTGAATAATCCGATTCAGCCCAAAATCGAACTTGATCGAGATTTCATGCCTGTCCTCGTTATCTGCAAGAATGAAGTCGATCAGAAAAAAATTGACGGAGCTAGAGTGATGACAAGCTTTTTCCTAATTCCCATTAACCCTAATGCAAAAACACACAAGGGCAGGTAACTCCTAAGTGAATGATCCGATTCTGCCAGTCATCGAACTTGACCGAGATTTCATGGCTGTGCTGGTTATCTGCAAGAATAAAGCCAATCTGAAAATAATTGAAGCAGCTACGGTGATGACAACATTCTCCCCCATGTTAAGTCAATAGGCAATTTTTTCAACGCTCAAGGGCACGTAACTCCTGAGTGAATAATCCGATTCAGCCCAAAATCGAACTTGATCGAGATTTCATGCCTGTCCTCGTTATCTGCAAGAATGAAGACAATCAGAAAAAAATTGACGGAGCTAGAGTGATGACAAACTTTTTCCTATGTTAAGTCTATGGGAGCTATTTGTTGCCATGGCAACCAGAGTTCCAATCCGATCTGCCCGAAAACAGTATGCAGCCTTTCCCCCTACCTGATAATGCTTCACATGAAATTTGATCAAGATTGGCCCACTGGTTCCGGAGATATACTTCTTTGAAAGTGTGGACGACGGACGACGACGACGGACGACGAGGACAGACGACGGACGCCGGCTCGTGGTATACTAATACCTCACATGAGCCTTCGGCTCAGTTGAGCTAATAAATGGGGGGGGGGGGGGAGGAGTCGGGATGGACCCAATGTCTGTATCAGTCAATGCATCTTATCATAAAGAACAATAATATATATGGTTAAGGGGTGGGGATATGGATAGTTTCTGAGATATAAAGACTTTAATGAAGCAAAGGGGGCGGGGCATGGCCCAGGGGTGACCGTAGGGATCCAAAGTCTGTGTCATGGAATGTGTCAAATCATAAGGAACAATATATATGGTTGAGGGGTTCGACGAATCCGATTAATTTAGACAATTAGACATTTTGACAGTTTTGCATACAAATTTCTATATAACAGGGGGGGGGGGGGGGGGGGGGATGGGGGGGTCAGCATGGACCCAATGTCTGTATCAGTCAATGCATCTTATCATAAGGAACAATAATATATATGGTTAAGGGGTGGGGATATGGATAGTTTCTAAGATATAAAGACTTTAATGAAGCAAAGAGGGCGGGGCATAGCCCAGGGGTGACTGTAGGGACCCAAAGTCTGTGTCATGGAATGTGTCATATCATAAGGAACAATAATATATATGGTTTAGGTGTTCGAATCTGATAAATTTTCAAGATAGTTAGACATTTTGACAGTTTTGCATGCAAATTCCTATATGACAATTTTGACCTGTTACGCAATCTGACCCCTAGGCCCACCCAGGGGCACTACTTTGGGTCAACTTGAACATGAACTGATAGGTCTTGGTCTGAGTAGATGTCATACCAAATTTCAACTTTGTAGCACAACAGGTAAAAAAATTATATGCAAGTCCGAGGTTTCAGCTCGACATTTCAGCTCGACATTTCAGCCCGAGGTCGACATTTCAGCCCGAGGTGGTTACGAACGGGACATACGCACGAACGCACGTACGCACGTAACATCACGGGGAAACGCTATATGCCCCACTCCTGCCAAGGCAGGCGGGGGCATAATAAAAATAAAGTTGCTATCGTGGTCACAACGTATTTTTTTATGCTCAAGGGCAGGTAACTCCAAGGCAAATATTCCGATTCGGCCCAAAATCGAACTTAACCGTGATTTTATGTCTGTCCTCGTTACCTGCAAGTTTGAAGCTGATCTGAAAAAAAATTCAAGTCGCTATCCTAACATTTTTCCCTAATTAAGTCTATGGGCAAATTTTTTGTCGCTCAAGGTCACGTAACTCCGAGGTCAATATTCCGATTCGGCCCAAAATTGAACTTAACCGAGATTTTATGCCTGTCCTCGTTACCTGCAAGTTTGAAGCTGATATGAATAAAAATTAAGTTGCTATCGTGGTCACAACGTATTTTTTTATGCTCAAGGGCAGGTAACTCCAAGGCAAATAATCTGATTCGGCCCAAAATCGAACTTAACCGAGATTTTATGTCTGTCCTCGTTACCTGCAAGTTTGAAGCTGATCTGAAAAAAATTCAAGTCGCTATCGTAGTCACAACATTTTCCCTATGTAAAGTCTATGGGCAAATTTTTTGTCGCTCAAGGTCATGTAACTCCGAGGTCAATATTCCGATTCGAACTTAACTGAGATTTTATGCCTGTCCACGTTACCTGCAAGTTTGAAGCTGATCTGAATAAAAATAAAGTTGCTATCGTGGTCACAACGTATTTTTTTATGCTCAAGGGCAGGTAACTCTAAGGCAAATAATCCGATTCGGCCCAAAATCAAACTTGACCGAGATTTTATGCCTGTACTGGTTATCTGCAAGAATGAAGTCGATCAGGAAAAAATTGACGGAGCTAGAGTGATGACAAGCTTTTTCCTATGTGAAGTCTATGGGAGCTAGATGTTGCCATGGCAACCAGAGTTCCACTCAGATCTGCCTTAAAACCTAATGAAGCCTTTCCACTTGCCCAATAATGCGACACATGAAATTTGATCAAAGTTGGCCAAGTAGTCTTTAAGATATACATTTTTGAAATTCCCATTAACCCTAATGCAAAAACACACAAGGGCAGGTAACTCCTAAGTGAATGATCCGATTCTGCCAGTTATCGAACTTGACCCAGATTTCATGGCTGTGCTGGTTATCTGCAAGAATAAAGCCAATCTGAAAATAATTGAAGCAGCTACGGTGATGACAACATTCTCCCCATGTTAAGTCAATAGGCAATTTTTTCAACGCTCAAGGGCACGTAACTCCTGAGTGAATGATCCGATTCAGCCCAAAATCGAACTTGATCGAGATTTCATGCCTGTCCTCGTTATCTGCAAGAATGAAGTCGATCAGAAAAAAATTGACGGAGCTAGAGTGATGACAAGCTTTTTCCTATGTTAAGAACGCTCAAGGGCACGTAACTCCTGAGTGAATAATCCGATTCAGCCCAAAATCGAACTTGATCGAGATTTCATGCCTGTCCTCGTGATCTGCAAGAATGAAGACGATCAGAAAAAAATTGACGGAGCTAGAGTGATGACAAACTTTTTCCTATGTTAAGTCTATGGGAGCTATTTGTTGCCATGGCAACCAGAGTTCCAATCCGATCTGCCCGAAAACAGTATGCAGCCTTTCCCCCTACCTGATAATGCTTCACATGGAATTTGATCAAGATTAGTCCACTGGTTCCGGAGATATACTTCTTTGAAAGTGTGGACGACGGACGACGACGACGGACGCCGGCTCGTGGTATACTAATAGCTCACATGAGCCTTCGGCTCAGGTGAGCTAAAAAGGGAAAATAATATTTAGCCTTGTAAACCCCACTTTTCTCTATACAAAGTGGGGACTACTTCTGTGTTCATGAGATGAACATGTAACCATGATGAAATGGAGTTAGTCTGTCAGTATACTTGAAATAGATTATTTTGATTGGATAAAAGCTAATGAAAAGTAATGATAATACACTCAAACAACAATTGCTCAAACACCTTTGGGACCATTAGCAACGTCGCCAAAAGGACCTATACAGTGTTGACGGGGATGTTAAACCTCAAATACAACAAAACAAAACCATTAAAGTGGATTCTAGACCAGGGTACTTTGAGCCACTGAGGGGGGTATTTAAAGCACCAGATCAGAATGATTAACGGGCCTCCGTGGCCTAGTGGATAAGAGCGCTGACACTTAATCATTAGGTCTCTCACCGCTGTGGGTTTGAGCCTGGCTTGGGTCACATGTGAGACACCAAGTTCTGCAACAGGTCAGGTGGTTTTTCTCCGGGTGCTCTGGTTTTCACCAACTCTGTTTATCAGTTCGATATGAGTGAAATAATCCTGAAAGGGCCGTAATCCCCCCCCCCCCCCCAAAAAAAATATCAGAATTATCAGAATGATTAAAGGGGGATGGATACACCTTCAGGGGAGGCAACTCCTGCAAAAGTATTTTTTGTCTTCCATGTCAACAGGTGTCAACTCTCTTAAAGGAGCAAATTCTTTCATTTAAGAGTAGACCCCTTTTCTGTGGAACAGAGTTAATAGAAAAGCAAACAGAAGTCCCAAAAGTTGTCTCCCTTGAAAAATTTGTGGAATAATTTGCTAGATGTTCACATTCGGCTTAAGAAAAAAACATGGCTGTTAAACCAACACAGTTTCTGCTTTGTACCTCAGAAATAGTGGTATGAAGAGTTTGTGGTGTCTTTTTTTTAACCCTTGACCTGCTGAATATTTAAATATGCCACACCCACCACTGACTATCACCCAATCAGATTTCTTGATGCAAATCATTGCAACAAATTCATAAACTGAATGGCAAACAATGAAGATCCTGATCAGATAGCTTCTTCAATCTGGATCTTCATTGTTTGAAAAATAAGGCATATCCTGGCTCAGCAGGACAAGGGTTAAGTGTTTCAACATCCCAGTCAACAAGAAAACATTGAATAATTCATGAATATGACAGGGTTAGGGTTTCAATTATTTCATTTATGTACAAACAGAGAAAGAAGACCTTACACAAGTTATCATTTCATATGTGTGAGTGAGTGTTTGAGTTTTATGTTCCACCAATACCTAAGGTCATATGGAGACAGGACCTCAGTTTAACCCATTGTATGCAGGAGACCCCTAAAGGGGTACCTTGGCAAACAGTGCAAGCCAGGATCTGGGTCTGAACTACTTGCTAACAGAATTTTATGTCAGAAATAGAATAAGGATAAAAAAATAGGCCTACCACCCCTTCTATGAGAAATGGAATTGCCTAACATATAGCAACGGATGTGTCCACTAGCATACAATGGATTAAAGACTTATCCAAAAGTCTGGAAAAGCCCGGGACTGATCCTTCGACCCCTGGTTTACAAGGCAAGTAGCATAACCACTTCACCATGGAGGCTTCTATAATTTCATATGAATTTGTTAAATGACATATCTTACTCTTATATTGCTGTCATAACAACCCATACTTCTGCAAACAGTGTATATCCAGATCAGATGGATTCTGAAGAAGCCATCTGATCAGGATCTACACATCATCAGTTAGTGAACTGAATGTATACATTATGTAGTAAATTGACTGACTGGGAGTCAAAAATGGGTGTGGCAAAATTAATGTATTCAGCAGGACAAGGGTTTATATGAAATGATAATGATTAGTAAATGAGCTTAGGCACGGAATTTTCTACAAATTACGTGCCCAGCGAAGACTCAGATCAGCCTGCGCATCTGAGCAGTCTGATCAGCATCTTTGTTGTGTGCTCTAAGGATAGCTAAGGGCCCAATGCTCCTTCATGCAGCAAGAGAAGTCTCTGGTTAGACTATATGGATGTGCAGTCTGATCTGATTCTTGCTACATGCACATGTAAATTGTAGGAAATGCTGTGCCCCAGCTAAAATATCTAATATGAAACATCACGTGAACAAGTCCCTGAAATGAAGACTGAAGACCCCCCCCCCCACTAAACCCCACTTTATATAGAGAAAACTGGGGTTTATGGGGGGGGGGGGGGGGTAAACATTACTTTTCTTATTTCTGTTCCAAGACATAGGTTGTTGGTACTAGTTAGAACCGCCTCATTGGGACGGTTCTAACGAGCACCCACAATCTATGTTTTGAGCATTTATAAGAAAAATATCACGGATTTTCATCAGATTAGTATCCATTTTGGAGATGTGAAAAATGCACTATGTTGCATGGCTGTGTTAGCCACATCATACAGCATGCAAACAGATATCTTTGATAATGTACATATACCCAAGGTGTAAATAAGACTGTGAATTTGCAAAGTCTTGTCACAGTATTTACTCTGCACTATCTGAATGCCCCTTAACCCGTTTTGTACAAAATGGAATCTTCCTATTTATATACAGCAGGAGTCCATTTCAAAATTTAGGGGTGACAGATTGTGTTTTCTTCAAAATTTATTTACAAATTGGCTGAAATTTTTGCAAACAGTGTATGCCCTGATCAGTTCTGCGGTGTCTGATCTGGGCCTGCACTGTTTGCCAATTACCCGTTTTGTGGTTTCCGGTACAAAATGGGTTAAATTGAATTTCTTCATGCAGTAAGGGTACGAAGTTCTCTGACTGACTGTTATTACATAAACAAGTCTATGTAATGAAAACCCCACTTTAGGTACATAAAATTGGAGTTTAAAGTATACATTACTTTTCTTATTTCTAGTCATAGTCATAGGTTGTGGGTACTCTTTAGAACCACCTCAATGAGGCAGTTTTAACAAGTACCAACAATATATGTTTGAAATATAAATAAGAAGAATTTCACACGTTTTTATGAGAAAATACAGCTTTTGACATATGAAAGAATGTCCTGTGTTACAAGGATTTGTAATCATAATGGGCAGACTCGAGTCATTGTTGGATGCGGATGTCGAAATCTTCCACTGAAGCAAATTAAATGACCCAATTATCTGTGTAAACCTTTAAATGTCTTCATTACACTTTCATTATAACCTTGTTTTGGATAAAACACAGTTTGAAGAGGGATCCCAAAATATATTAACACAGCAAAATGACCATTATATTTTTCTATAGAATCTATACATTTTTAGCCCTTATCTTGCTGTTCACAACAACTCCAATCTTTGCAAACAGTGCAGTTCCAGATCAGATGGCTTCTGAAGAAGCCATCTGATCAGGATCTACACTGTTTGGCATTTAGTTTATGAATTTGTAGCAATAAATTACATCAAGTAATTTGATTGGTTGATAGACAGAAATGGTGTGGCTTAAATGAATATTCAACAAGATAAGGGTTAACACACAAACAGTTTTAGCGCATTTATTTTTTGCATTACTTCTGCACCATCTCCAACGTTTTGGCTTTTGACAGCCTTTATCAAGGACATGTTCTTTCAACTACTACATATTCTTCAATGTCTTCTTTCCACCATTTTGAATTTATTTGTATGACAAACGCTGTCACGATGTCATAGCATAATATTAACCCTTCTCTTGCTGAATATTCAGTTTAGCCACACCCATTTCTGACTTTGAACCAATCAGATTACTTGATGTAATTTATTCCAACAAATTCATAAACTGAATTCAGAAGCCATCTGATTTGGATCTACACTGTTTGCAAAGATAGGGGTTGTCGTTAACATCAAGGCAAGGGTTAAGAAAAAGCATCCCTTATTATCCTTGTTATGCCTCTCATCCATTAATAAATATGGATTAAAAAATTGTAAAGATAATAATGGAAATGTTCATAAATGGTCTTTTACCATATAATTCATCCATTTTTGTTCGGATGCAAGACTATACATTGTACATTAACCTAGTACATTGTTTCAGCTTTGGCACTCAATAAATAACAAGAGCTGTCGCATGGCAGCATAGCTCGCCTGTTTCGCGCCTTCAAGATATAATATAAAATTATTGAACCATGAAATATAGGTCACACTAACTGAGATATATTTTGAGATCAATCATCAGGTCACATGGAACACATATTCCAGATATTACATTTCAGAATCAAATAGTGTCTGCATTATAAAGACAAAATCATTGAACCATGAAAATAGGTCACACTTGTTTGTTTGTTTGATTTGAGGTTTATCGTCCACGTCAACACTGTATAGGTCATTTTGGAGATGCTGCTTCCAATTTTGTGGGACTTTTACCCACATTGAGATGAAATGACATTTCAAGCCCTGCTGCCCAATGAAACCAATAGGGTTTATAAGCATGGAAGGTCCGACACGCACCGCTTTACCTGGGAAGGCTTAGATCCTCTAAGCAGTTTACCAGTACTCATGTACGGTCGGTTTCAGCTCTGCGTGGAAGCATTATGCAGCCCATTTATTTCTTCAAACCCCAATGGGCAGGGGCCAAAATAGGTCACAGTGACCTAGATGTATTATCTATGTCAATCATCTGGTTACATAGAACTTATAATTAAGGTCTAAAGTTTCTCCAAGAAACAGTATTCAAAATATAAGGCAGAATCACCGAATCATAAAATATAGGTCACACTGACCAAGATATATTGTGAAGCCAATCATGGGGTCACATGAAACTAATAACCCAGGTACTACATTTCTCTATCAAATAGTTTTCAAGATAAAAGGCAAAATCACTGAACCATGAAATATAGGTCACACGGACCTAGATATATTTTGCAATCAATTATCGGGTCACAGGGAACTTATAATCCAGGTATGACATTTCTCCATCAAATAGTATTCAAGATAAAAGGCAAAAGCACTGAACCATGAAATATAGGTCACAGTGACCAAGATATATGTTGTGGTCAAACATGAGATCACATGGCACTAATATCCCAGGTATGACATTGCTCCAACAAATAGTCTTCAAGATATAAGGCAAAATCATTGAAATGTAGGTCACCATGACCTTCACCCTTTTACACGTGAACCAATGTCAGATGGTTGGCTGATGTATAACCAATTGTTTCTATAACTTGTTAGCATAATGGAAAGGTGTACAACAAATTACAAAGGTGTCCTAGCCACCACCCATCCCCACTCCCAGGCATGAACCCAGGGGTATGTTATCTTTGGAATCACAGCTGACATCCCCAGGTATTCAAGTTGTAAATATGAATGCTTTGTGATGAGTGACTGTTGAGAAATAAGAATTTCAAAAACTTTAACACAGTATTACAAAGGTGTTCTACATTTTGACCCCTAGCCCCACCCCGGGGCATGAACCCAGGGGTCTGGTTTCTTTGAACATCAGATGACCCTCCGAGGTACTTAAATTCCAAATATGAGTACTCTGTGATGACTGTTGAGATATAAGCATTTGAAAAACTTTAATGCAGTGTGACAGGAACACACATGCAAATGCAAACGCGCAAGTGGACGACAGAGGTGACAACAATAGCTCACCATGTACTTCGTACAGGCGAGCTAAAAAAAGTAACAAAGAGGCTAAAGTATACCTGTATTACTGCCATCCAGCGCAGCAGCATCAGTTTCTGAAAGGCCATACAGGATTTCTATTTTGTCCTCATCTTCTGAAATTGTTGTTGTTGCCTGCAAGATATTGTTATAAATTAATAATATCAAACCTTAAACCCATTTTAAACTGGATCATTATAGGAATGTATTTAATGTTTGTTGATTTAATGGTATGTCAATAAAATCCTCAAAAATATTTTTTGATGTGTAAACTCTGGCAAATCACTCACGAACTTAGCATAAAGCCCGGAGTTTCTCCGACTTTATGTCATCACATGAACAAGTCCGTGAAATGAAAAACCCCTAAAACTCAGTTTATACAGAGACTTAGGTTTAATGGGGTATACATTATTTTTCTTATTTCTGCTCCAAGATACAGGTTGTGGGTACTCATAGGACAGCCTCATTGATGTGGTTCTAATGAGCACCCACAATCTATGTTTGCAGTAAAATTAAGAAAAATATTAGGGATTTAGTAGTCATTCTAGAGATGTGAAAAAAGCACTATGTCCCATTGGTGTGTTATCGTAATGCTAAGTTTGTGAGTGATTCGCCAGAGTTTACACATCGATGAAATCCACAAAAATGATAAATCATTCCTTAAAATTCCGACTTTGTCAGCAAAATGTTTAAAAATGCCAATAAAGCGGCACATTCTAGAAATTCTTCCAAAAGCATAAGAATGAACTTACCATTGTCCACTGCGGAATGATTATTCAATTAGAAGCTGACATCTTTGAAAGAAATCCAAGCGAAAATTCCTCAGGAGCAAATTCTTTTCTTTAAGAGTTGACCCCTATTGATATGGGAGACAAAATACTTTTGCAGGAGTTGTTTCCCTTGATGGTGTACCCCTTCCTCTTAAATCAGAAAAGTGTTATGTTTTCGGCTATGAATTCCCTCTTTCACATAGAAAGGCCCCCCGACTATCGAGGCTTGAAGAAATGGGTGGGCTGCATGATGCTTCCACGCAGAGCTGAGGCCGGCCGCGCATGATTGCTGAGGTGCCACTTAGAGGATCTAAGCCTACCCAGGCAAAGCGTTGCAGGTCGGACCGTCCATTCTTATAAACCCTATTAGTTTCATTGGGCGACAGGGCTTGAGAAGTCATTTCATCTCAATGGCGGGTAAAAGTCTCACAAAACTGGAAGCAACGTCTCCAAAGTGACGTATACAGTGTTGACAGGGATGTTAAACCTCAAGTCAATCAATCAATCTTTCACATAGATGTGTTATCATAATGTGGAATTTCCCTTATAACTGTCCATTTTACATATAGAGATATCAGGTCGGGTTATTTTTAGAATTTCCATTAAGAAAGCACCAGACTTTTTAGCTTACAGTGAAAGCCCTGATCAGACTCTGCCCTCTGGGGCATCTGATCTAGGCATGCAGAGTTTATTAATGTTCAATTATGGGCCATCACATCTGTGGGGTTTGATATAAATGGGCCACAAGTCCAAATCTAGCAAAGTCATAACAATTACCATAAAAATCCTAACAAGAGCACCGCAAGCGGGTGTTATACTTCTGTTTTTTCGTATCTCACAAAGGTAGATAAATCATGCAAATTGCAAGCTAGAGTTATGCAACTTGGTCAGAATGTAGCGTAGCTCTTGTGATGATACAAATGTGTGTCAAGTTTCATGAGGCTGGCCAAATACTTTGGAAAAATGGCAAAGGTGAAAGTTTTTTGTTAAGTTTACAAAAAAAAAACAGGTAAGCTCAAAGGTCAAGGCCACAGGTCAAAACGTCTGATATCAATGGAAAGGTCTTGTTCGAAGGAAAACACTTAAGAATTTTTAAAGCTGTATTGTTTGTGGTATCCAAATCAGAGACCAAAACCTTTTCTTTTAACAGGCATTTTTTTTTTCATATGTCACAAAGGGATATAAACCTGTCAAATTGCACGACAGTTATAGAACTTGGTATGTAGCTCTTGTGATCATGTAGATTAGTATCAAGATAAATGAGGCTTGGCAAAATGGCCAAGGTTTAAGTTTTTGGCGATGTTTTAGAAAAATAGGGAAAAGTTCAAAAGTCAAAGTTACAGGTCAAAAAGCTTTGTATCAAAGGAAAGGTCTTGTCCAAAGGAACATTCATGTGAAATTTGAAGGCTATATTGTTAGTGGTATTAAAATGAATGACAAAAACATTGTTTTTTTGGTTTTGCTTTTTTTTTTTTTTTTTTTTTTTTACCTTAAGTCATGTCAACCAAAAGTTATCAATTGAACAAACTTGTTACAGCCAGGGTCCTCAATGCTGCATTCAGATTTCTTCCAGCTCCAAAGATGAAGAATTAGAATCTGTTTTACCATTTAACCAACTTGATCATGTGACCCAGATCCTGCCAACAAACTGAGATTCTCCAACCTTATGGACACTCTGTATGTAATTTGGTGCAAATCATCAGTTGAAAATTCAAATCTAATGCCTAAAGTATGTAAATGACCTTGACATTTGGAGTTTATTTAGCTGACAGAATATACTGAGAGAATTTATGAAAGCTTATTTAGCTGACAGGATGTACTGAATATATGTCAACTCTGATTGCAACACAATCAGAAAAATCCTCTATTTTGCTTTTTTCCATACAAAAGTCAAAGTGACTGAATTTGACCTTGATGGAAAAAAGGTAAACCAAATATCATCACCTGATCAAAACTTTGTAGGGCCCAAATTCCCAAAGCTGCATACCAAAGTTTCAAGGTCATCTGCCATCCAGTTCCTGAGACTAAGTTTTTCAAAGTTGTGTTTGTATACACTACACATAATTTCTCCTGCTTTTTCAAGCAATATAATGTTTATTACTTTCTGTTTTCTTGATCTCAGTAAAATGGTTTGTCTCTTAACTCTTATCATGCTGTTCATGACAACCCCTATCTTTGGAAACAGTGTAGATCCAGATCAGATGGCTTCTTCAAGATGGCTTCTGAAGAAGCCATCTGATCAGGATCTTTCAGAAGCCTTCTGATCAGGATCTACACTGTTTGACATGAAGTTTTATGGATTTGTAAGAATAACTTACATGAAGTAATCTGATTGGTTCACAGTTAGAAATGGGTGTGGCTAAACTGAATATTCAGCAAGATAAGGGTTAAAGCATAGAATATGCTTTTGTTAAAGGCATTTATTCTGTAACAATAGAACACACAGTGTGCTCATAATTACTTTATTGCCCCCAGTGATATACTGACTATAGCAGATCAAAGGCGGCCCTTAATAGGGTGATTAGTAGCTCTTGTTGTATCCCCTGACTGAGGCACTTAAGAGGAAAATCAATAATGTACACCAGTCAATAGTAAGTAATTTATTGATTTTCCCCAAGGAGGCCCCTTACCTGTTGAAGACAGAGGACTTCTCTTCAGTCAGCTCTGAGGGCTTCATAATATTATGTAATGATTATGAAATGATAGTCCTCAATGATCAAGAAAAAATGCCTTTGAGCAAATTCTTTACTTTAAGAGAAGACACACATCTGAAAAGGAGGCAGTTTATTTTTGAGTTGTCTTCACTGAAAGTGTGTCCATTCCCAATAAAAATGCACTCACCTTTAGTGTACAGTTGATATGGTTTTCATTTTCATATTCAGCTATCTCAACATTTCCTCGGAATCTACAGTAGTATTTTATGTCCTAAAACAAAACAAAATACCTGTCCTAACTTGACTCACTTTTTCCAGTAAGAGCATATATCACAAAATGTTTAAATGAGACAATTCATGCATACAGAGCACTGACCTTACTTAACCCTTGTCCTGCTGAGCCCAAATATGCCTTATTTTCCAAACAATGAAGATCCAGATCAGATGGCTTCTGACGAAGCCATCTGATCAGGAACTACATTGTTTGCCATTCTGATTGTGATTTTGTTGCAATAATTTGCATCAAGTAATCTGATTGGTTGATAATCAGTAGTGGGTGTGGCATATATGAATATTCAGCAGGACAAGGTTTAATACCTGTGCATCAGATTAACAAGTGCATGTAATGAACACCACTCTTAATCCCACTTGAAATTGTGTTTCATTGGTCACTCATTCATTCCCTTACTGAAACCTTTTTATAACCAGTTCATAACTGGAAAATATCAGGCTATTTGATTGGCTGATAGTTAGAAAGAGTGAGACGAAATTAATTTATTCAGCAGCACAAGGGTTAAGTTAGATATTTAGTCAGTGATGCATGGAGTCATGTAGTACAATGGATAGTTTATTCATTCAATTTACAAACTGAACTAGAACAGTGTTTTCAGAGGAAAACATATGTCCCCCCACCAATTTGAAGTCCAGAGCATCTTGACATTTCTTTTGTATATGGTCTTCTTACAAAAATTCTATATATCCACTCATTCAGTAAACTGAGTGGTTTCTTTTGTATATGGTCTTCTTGCAAAAATTCTATTCATCAACTCATTCAGGAGACTGAGTGCTGAAAGCTTTTTTTTAACGTCTAAGTCCTGTGGTGACCTTGAAAATTGGGTCAAGGTCACCAAAATCTAATCAGTTCTTAAGCCGTTCCCACTTATATTATATACCATGTTTGAACCAAATCCATCCATTGGTTCAGGAGAAACAGTGCAGATAAGCTTATTTTCAACAGTCTAGTCCAATGGTGACCTTGATAATTAGGTCAAGGTCATCAAAATCTAATCAATTTTAGAGACAATCCCACTTGTATTATGTACCAAGTTTGAACCAAATCCATCTACTGGTTCAGGAGATACAGTGCATACAAGCTTATTCTTAACAGTGCTAAGACCTGTGGTGACCTTGAAAATTAAATCAAGGTCACCAAAATCTAATTAGTTCTTGAAACCATCCCATTTATCTTATGTACCAAGTCTGAACCAAATCCATCCAATGGTTCAGGAGATAAAGTGCAGACAAGCTTATTTTTAACAGTCTTAAGTCCCTTGGTGACCTTGAAAATTAGGTCAAGGTGACCAAAATCTAATCAGTTCTAGAGACTGCCCCACTTATCTTATGTACCAAGTTTAAACCAAATCAATCCATTGGTTCAGGAGAAAGATGATAGGCAAGCTTATTTTTAACAGCCTAAGACCCGTGGTGACCTTGAAAATTAAATCAAGGTCACCAAAATATTTTCAGTCCTTGAGACCATCCCATTTATCTTATGTACCAAGTCTGAATCAAATCCATCCATTGGTTCAGGAGATAGAGTACAGACAAGCTTATGTTTAACAGTCTAAGTCCCTTGGTGACCTTGAAAATTAGGTCAAGGTTACCAAAATCTAATCAGTTCTAGAGACTACCCCACTTATCTTATGTACCAAGTTTAAACCAAATCCATCTATTGGTTCAGAAGAAAGAGCACAGGCAAGCTTATTTTTAACAGCCTAAGACCCGTGGTGACCTTGAAAATTGGATCAAGGTCACCAAAATCTAATCAGTCCTTGAGACCATCCATTTATCTTATGTACCAAGTCTGAACCAAATCCATCCATTGGTTCAGGAGATAGAGTGCAGACAAGCTTATTTTTAACGATCTAAGTCCCATGGTGACCTTGAAAATTAGGTAAAGGTCACCAAAATCTCATCAATTCTAGAGACTGTCCCACTTACCTTATGTACCAAGTTTGAACCAAATCCATCCATCGGGTCAGGAGATAGAGCGCAGACAAGTTTATTTTTAACAGTCTAAGTCCCGTGGTGACCTTGAAAATTAGGTCAAGGTCACCAAAATCTAATCAGTTCTAGAGACTATCCCACTTACTTTATGTACCAAGTTTGAACCAAATCCATCCATTGGTTCAGGAGATAGAGTGCAGACAAGCTTATTTTTAACAGAGTGCAGACAAGCTTATTTTTAACAGTCTTAGTCCCATGGTGACCTTGAAAATTAGGTCAAGGTCACCAAAATCTAATCAGTTCTTGAGACCATCCCAATTATACTATGTACCAAGCTTGAACAAAATCCATCCATTGGTTCAGGAGATAGAGTGCAGACAAGCTTTTTTGGCCTAAAATTCGACAATGTTTTGAGCACTGTGACCTTGAAAATTGGACCAAGGTCACCAAAATCTAATCAGTACTTTTCCTCCTCCCAATGGTGTATCTGTGTAAGTTTAATCAAAATCCATCCATCCATTCAGGAGATGGAGTGCAGACAAGAGGCAACGCCAATGCCAACGCCGATGCCAACAGGATCCGCACCAAAACCAATATGTCCCCCTCCCTTTCGGATGGGGGGACATAATGACAAACAGTGTAGCTCCTGATCAGATGGATGCTTTTTAGATTATGCAGCCATTCACAATGTAAAATTATTTAGAAATTGTGCCATTGGCCTATGAATATATGTTGTTTAAAGATTTTCCCATATATATCTCTGATGGCCATTTTGTTCAGTGGATTTGTTCAATTTTAGCAATTTTGGTATAGGGTCATCCAAGGAACATTGCTGTAAAATTATTTTGAAATCAGGTAACTCGAATAGGATGAGATGTTATTTAACCCATTTAGTACCAGAAACCCCAAAATAGTTACCCTGGCAAACAGTGCAGGCCAAGATCAGACGCCGCATTCTGCGGCGTCTGATCTGGGCCTGCACTGTTTGCTAAAAGTTCAGTCAGTTTCCAAATAGATTTTGATGAAAACACAACCTGACACCCCTAAATTTTGAAATGAACTCCTGCTATATATAAGGAGGAAGATTCCATTTGGTACAAAAAGGGTTAAAGGTTTCTCTATTTCAAGCTCTGGCTGCCATTTTGTTCAGCAGAGCTAATCATTTTACCAATTTTGGTAGAAATTGGTAGACCCAAGGAACCCAATTTTGGTAGACCCAAGAACATCTCTGCAAAATTGATTTTAAATACGGCCAATGACATTTTTTAGAAATTTTTGTATAGGGTCATCCAAAGAATATATTTGTGAAATTATTTGGTAATCAGGCCATCAATACTGTTTAAATGATTTATTGAAAGTTGATACTTGTATCAACTTTATATGTCATCGCATTTCTACTTCCGGTACTGGACCGCGTTACTACACTTCCGCTGTTCGTTCGCTGCATAAAATAGTCCAAATTAAGCACTTGCCTCATTTCCTTTTCCAGCGCATTGATTTCTTAACATTTGCACTGAATGGGGACTTGATTCCACAGGTGTTCCTTCCCTTTCACCCCTCAGTTGCCGAACTGGACTTTTCCAGCTTTAATATTTGTATATCCTTTTATATCAAGGCGGTCTTGATTCCACAGGTGTTCCTTCCCTTTCACCCCTCCGTTTCCGAACTGGACATTAGCCCATATATAACTATCCTCACTTTTTATGGCATGTAAGTATTGTAGGCCCAGATCAGACGCAGCACAACTTGGCGTCTGATCTGAGTCTGCATTGATTGCTAAAAAAACATATATTCTTGCAAAACCTACCTTTAAAAAAACAAATCTGACAATCCTGTTCCGAACTTATTTGTTGGAAGATTCCATTGTCATATATTGGTTAAGCAAATTCAGAAGCCACTGATCAGACACCTCATTCTGTGACCTCGAATCAGACCCTTCAGTGCATTTTTGGTTGCATATGCACTCGTTTTATAGACACTTGGGAAGACGAATCTAAGTCGAAGCGTCTCCACTTTTTAAAATGTAGAAATTAAAGGGCTCTGCTGTAACGTCTCCGAAAGCAATGTACACTTCATTTTTGGAGACCAATGACTCGCCGAAAGAAAGCAATAGGTTTTAAAGTTCACTCCCGTCCAGTGCTCCAGATAAACAGCGTATTTGCGTAAGTACTCAATTAATCAAAGTGCTGAGAGAACTGGTGGATCGATCGTCTCTGAATGTAAGTTTGGAGAATAGTCATGAACTGAGAATCCGACTGTTCGTTTAAGCAGGTACATTAGATCTGATCGGACACCGCATTATGTGGCGTCTGATTATGAAGGTTCTGTTTGCCAATGGCCAAATGCACGAGCACAGTCCTACCGCCCCCGCCCATCAAGGCTTGAAGAAATAGACAGACTGCAAGATACTTCCACGCCGAGCTGAAATCGACCGCACATGAGTACTGGTAAACAGCTTAGAGGATCTAAGCCTGGCCAGGCAAAGTGGTGCGAATCGGACCGTCCATGCCACAAGCCTATTTGGTTTCATTGCGCGACAGGCTTGATAATTATGTCACTTCATTTTAGTGTTGGGTAAAAGTCTCACAAAATTGGAAGCAACGTCTCTAAATGACCTAGTGAGTGTTGACGGGGATGTTAAACCTCAAAACAAGCAAACAAACATACAAACAAACAAACAAACAAACAAGCACAGTCCAGAATTTTCTTCTGACGTTCCGCTCTGACATCTTACTCATGATCTTAGGGGTGCTATCAATAACTAATACCTGGATTTTGTTCAGGGTCGGCGCCAGTCAGATGGTCAGTGATTGTCACGAGGACAATAACAAGCAACAGGAATTTTTTTCTTAGTCGAACCTGGTTAAACTCCTTTTTCAATCTTGTCAAAAAGATACTTAGAGAACTGTTTAATCTACCACTACCATTTTATCATGGTGAATATACCTCATAAATCAACTTTCCTCAGTACTTTCAGTACTTTGATTTATTTTAGCTCTAGTGGCCATTTTGTTCTGTGGAGCAGAACCGTAATAGCAATTTTGGTAGAGGGTCACAAAAGGAACATTTCTGTTAAATTATTTTAAAACATTGGCACATTAGCCAAGGAGATCTCATTGAAAAAATTTCTATCTTTAGTCTGGCAGACATTTTGTTCAGCAGAGTGGAACCTTTTGAGCTATTTTGGTAGTGGGTAACCCTAGGAATTTTTTCTGTGAAATTATTTAGAAATTGGGTCACTGGCCTATAGCTAGGAGGTGAAATTGTTCAAAACGTTTTTTTTTTTATTATTTTCTAGCTCTGGTAGCGATTTTGTTCAATTGAGTGGAACCAATTTTTATCGATTTTGGTTCAGGGCTATATCAAAAGCATTTGCATGAAATAATTTTGAAATTGGCTCAGTGGTTTAGAATGAGATGTTATTTGAAGAAATTATTGATGGACAGAGGACATACACGTAGAGATCACAATAGCTCACCTCAAGAACCCTGCGTTTATGAACAGTGTGGTAAAACAAACTTACAGAAGAATTCACCAGATTGGAAACACTAAATGTCAGTGTCTTCGAAACATCACTGGGAATGTAATACTTGTCTTCATCATTCTGGAACTTAGCACAACTGTCTTTCTGTAATAAAATGAGTAAAAAACTTTTTTCTTGCAAACCAGAAAAGGAAATCCATAGTTTTAGCTTGGGATAGAAATTCTGTTCTAACCCTGGTGTTCTTATCAAAAATCGACTATTCTCACGTGTTTGATAAATGCACTGGTTGCAGCATTTAAATCCATGCTAAGAAATGAAAGGTAGGCAAAACAAGAGGGCCATGATGGCCCTGGATTGCTCACATGATCCATAGAGTAACAATTGGGCCCCGGGGAGAGTCATTATTGACCCCAGGGCTATAATTTGCATAATGTTGTGGGAGGCCTAAAAAGTTGAAGCTTCATACCAAATATCAACAAGGCAACGCAAGCGTAGCATCCCCTCGCAACTGCATACCATTCATTAACATGAAAATCCAATCTGAATATGTTAGACAAATTAGCCATAATAGATTACCTTTGACTTTGCCCCTGCTAATCGGGGCTTGAAGAGGTATGGGCAAGCTCACAAGGTTTTCAAGGTCAAGTCCATTGTGACCTTGACCTTTGACCCCTGACCTTGAAATTCAATAGGGTTCATCCTCTGTACATGGTGAACATTTGTGGAAGGTTTGATGCTTCTACGATGAATACTGTGTCTTCTATCCTGCTCACAAGGTTCCGGACAGCAAGTCCATTGTGACCTTGACCTTTGACCGCTGACCTTGAAATTCAATAGGGTTCATCCTCTGTACATGGTGAACATTTGTGGAAGGTTTGATGCTTCTACGATGAATACTGTGTCTTTTATCCTGCTCACAAGGTTTTCAAGGTCAAGTCCATTGTGACCTTGACCTTTGACCCCTGACCTTGAAATTCAATAGGGTTCATCCTCTGTACATGGTGAACATTTGTGGGAGGTTTGATGCTTCTACGATGAATACTGTGTCGTCTATCCTGCTCACAAGGTTTTCAAGGTCAAGTCCATTGTGACCTTGACCTTTGACCCCTGACCTTGAAATTCAATAGGGTTCATCCTCTGTACATGGTGAACATTTGTGGAAGGTTTGATGCTTCTACGATGAATACTGTGTCGTCTATCCTGCTCACAAGGTTTTCAAGGTCAAGTCCATTGTGACCTTGACCTTTGACCCCTGACCTTGAAATTCAATAGGGTTCATCCTCTGTACATGGTGAACATTTGTGGAAGGTTTGATGCTTCTACGATGAATACTGTGTCTTCTATCCTGCTCACAAGGTTTTCAAGGTCAAGTCCATTGTGACCTTGACCTTTGACCCCCGACCTTGAAATTCAATAGGATTCATCCTCTGTACATGGTGAACATTTGTGGAAGGTTTGATGCTTCTACGATAAATACTGTGTCTTCTATCCTGCTCACAAGGTTCCAGACAGACACACACACAGAAACACAGACACACACACACACACAGAAACACAGACACACACACACACTAACTATGCTATATCCCCATTCGCAACGGTGTTGCGAGGGGATAACAAAGGCTATAATTTGAACAATCTTGGCAAAGGTCCACTAGATGAAGCTACACATCAAATATCAAAGACCTGGGCCTTGCGGTTTCAGAGAAGATTTTTTAAAAGATATTCCCTACATGTACATAAGCCTATGTAAAACCAAATGGCCCCAGGGCAGGGGAATTTTTGGCCTCAGGGCTATAATTTAATCAATCTTGATAGAGGTCCACTAGATGAAGCCTCACACCAAATATCAAAGACCTGGGCCTTGCTGTTTCTGAGAAGAAGATTTTCAAAGATTATCTCTATATAAGTCTATGTAAAACCAGAGGGCTTCCGGGCAGGGGCATTTGTGGCCCGAGGGCTATAATTTGAAAATCTTGGTAGAGGTCCACTAGATGAAGCTCCATACCAAATATCAAAGGCATGGGCCATGCAGTTTCAGAGAAGAAGATTTTTAAATATTTCCGTATATAAGTTTTCGTAAAACCAAAGGGTCTCGGGGCGGGGGCATTTTTGGCCCAAGGGCAATAATTTGAACAAACTTGATAGAGGTCCACTAGATAAAATTTCACACCAAAAAGCAAAGACTTAGTCCTTGTGATTTCACAGAAGAAGATTTTTAATGATTTTCCCTATATAAGTCTATGTAAATCCAAAGGGTCCCGAGGCGGGGGCATTTTTGGTCTCAGGGCTATAATTTGAACAATCTTGGTAGAGGTCCACTAGATGAAGCTTCATACCAAATATCAAAGACCTAGGGCTTGTGGTTTCAGAGATGAAGATTTTTCAAGAGTTTCCCTAGATAAGTCAATGTAAAACCAAATGGCCCCAGGGCAGTGACATTTTTGGCCCCAGCACTATAATTTGAACAATCTTGGTAGGGGTCCACTAGATGAAGCCTCATTCCAAATAGCAAAGACCTGGGTCTTGCGGTTTCAGAGAAGAAGATTTTTAAAGATTTTCCCTATATAAGCCCATGTAAAACCAAAGGGCCCGGGCGGAGGCATTTTTGGCCCCAGCACTATAATTTGAACAATCTTGGTAAGGGTCCACTAGATGAAGCTTCATACCAAATATCAAAGACCTGGGCCTTGCGGTTCCAGAGAAGATTTTTAAAGATTTTCCCTATATAAACCCATGTTAAACCAAAAGCCCAGGGGCGGGGGCATTTTTGGCCCCAGCACTGTAATTTAAACAATCTTGGTAGGGGTTCACTAGATGAAGCTTCATTCCAAATAGCAAAGACCTGGGCCTTGCGGTTTCAGAGAAGAAGATTTTTAAAGATTTTCCCTATATAAGCCCATGTAAAACCAAAGGGCCCGGGCGGAGGCATTTTTGGCCCCAGCACTATAATTTGAACAATCTTGGTAAGGGTCCACTAGATGAAGCTTCATACCAAATATCAAAGACCTGGGCCTTGCGGTTCCAGAGAAGATTTTTAAAGATTTTCCCTATATAAACCCATGTTAAACCAAAAGCCCAGGGGCGGGGGCATTTTTGGCCCCAGCACTATAATTTAAACAATCTTGGTAGGGGTTCACTAGATGAAGCTTCATTCCAAATAGCAAAGACCTGGGCCTTGCGGTTTCAGAGAAGAAGATTTTTAAAGATTTTCCCTATATAAGCCCATGTAAAACCAAAGGGCCCGGGCTGAGGCATTTTTGGCCCCAGCACTATAATTTGAACAATCTTGGTAAGGGTCCACTAGATGAAGCTTCATACCAAATATCAAAGACCTGGGCTTGTGGTTTCAGAGATGAAGATTTTTCAAGAGTTTCCCTAGATAAGTCAATGTAAAACCAAATGGCCCCAGGGCAGTGGCATTTTTGGCCCCAGCACTATAATTTGAACAATCTTGGTAGGGGTCCACTAGATGAAGCTTCATTCCAAATAGCAAAGACCTGGGTCTTGCGGTTTCAGAGAAGAAGATTTTTAAAGATTTTCCCTATATAAGCCCATGTAAAACCAAAGGGCCCGGGCGGAGGCATTTTTGGCCCCAGCACTATAATTTGAACAATCTTGGTAAGGGTCCACTAGATGAAGCTTCATACCAAATATCAAAGACCTGGGCCTTGCGGTTCCAGAGAAGATTTTTAAAGATTTTCCCTATATAAACCCATGTTAAACCAAAAGCCCAGGGGCGGGGGCATTTTTGGCCCCAGCACTATAATTTAAACAATCTTGGTAGGGGTTCACTAGATGAAGCTTCATTCCAAATAGCAAAGACCTGGGCCTTGCGGTTTCAGAGAAGAAGATTTTTAAAGATTTTCCCTATATAAGCCCATGTAAAACCAAGGGGCCCGGGTGGAGGCATTTTTGGCCCCAGCACTATAATTTGAACAATCTTGGTAAGGGTCCACTAGATGAAGCTTCATACCGAATATCAAAGACCTGGGCCTTGTGGTTTAAGAGAAGAAGATTTTTTAAGTTTTCAGTGAAAAATCTATTTTTGGCTCCTGTGACCTAGATGTGCAACAGACCGGAACCATTTGAATAACTTTGAAAGGGGACCACCTTAGGATAATTCCTGTGAAGTTTGGTCAAAATCTGATCAGTGGTTTAGAAGATGTCGTTTGAAGAAATTGTTTACGGACAGACGCACACACGACGGACGAAAAGAGATCCCAAAAGTGATCCCAAAAGCTCACCTCGTCATTACATGACAGGTGAGCAAAAAAAGGAATCCTATATGGGTGTGAGGGGTGGATAGAAGAATCCTTCCCTCGTGATCACTGTATGGCATGACGAGCCAAGCTTTATGATGCCAGACAGTGACCCTTGGGACGGATTTTCCATCCACTCCTCACACCCATATAAGATTCTTATAGTGCTGAGCTGGGGCACAGCATTTCCACCAACTTACATGTGTACCCAGCAAACAATCAGATCAGCCTGTGCATCCATGTAGTCTACCCAGACTTCTCTTGCTGCATGAAGGAACAATGGATCCTTAGCTATCCTCAGAACGCACTGCGAAGATTCTGATCAGACTGCGTGGAAGTGCAGGATGTCTGAGTTTTTGCTGGGTGCATATGTCTTATTTTAGATTTTGTCGTGCGCTGGCTCAGTGCTATGAACACAAACAGTCGAACTTCAATGACTCAAACATCTTTGGAACAATAAAAATTTGTTCGAGAGAAAGGCAGTTTGAGCCAGTGAGTGAGCCAGGCAGGTCAGGAAGCATAACAAGAGATATCTTTTTTATTTTCTTTAGAATAAATGTACAGTGGAATCTGCCATTAAGGCCAGCTAAAATTAACCCTTCTCTTGCTGAATATTCATTTAAGCCGCAACCATTTCTGTCAATAAACCAATCAAATTACTTGATGTAATTTATGGCTACAAATTCATAAACTGATTGCCAAAAAGTGTAGATCCTGATCAGATGGCTTCTTCAGAAGCCATCTGATCTGGATCTACACTGTTTGCAAAGATAGGGGTTGCCGTGAACAGCAAGATAAGGGTTAAGACTTCTGTTTTAAAATATATTTAAAAGTTTCAGTTTTTCTTTCTCAGTGTTTTCTACACCCAGTGTCTTGAACTAGTAAAAGACTACCTTTGGAATTTTGTCAGACCATTTTTGAACAGTCCCAAAGGTAGTCTTAATATAGGAATTTTCCTGTATGTCATGTGTGCCATTTACAGCTGTTAACTCTCAACACTTCAACTTGACTCATATCTGTATGAAGTTTGATGAATTGAAGGTGAAGTAAAAGTTTTGCAGCACAGGGACCTGACAAATGTTGTTGCAACTAGAGAAAGCGACCAGTGGGTCACATATACCCCCGGCCAGCGCCACCCTCTGATATATCTTTTGAGCTTGTATGTAATATGACTAGAGAAAGCGACCAGATGATCACGTATACCCCCGGCCAGCGCCATACTCTGATATAGCTTTCAAGCTTGTATGTAATATGAATGAAGATGTCAAGAAGCTATAAGAATCTATAAATGTGCTTGTAAAAGTTAAACCAAACATTAAATTTCTAAATGGACCAAGGGAGTGAGGGCATCAAAGTTATGGAAGGGGTGGGGGCATCAATGTTACTGAAGCAGCAGTGTGGGGTCTACATCAATGAAATCTTTTGACTGGTATGCAAACTTGATGCAAGTATCCACAGAATTTGTCTTGTACAGGTATCTATAAACTTTTTCATAAAACTTTAACCAAATGTAAAATTTCTAAGTCCGTGACCTTGAGGTCAATCACCTTGGGTGGGGGAAGGGATATACATAACAAAATCTTTGGACTTGTATGCAACCTTTATGCAAGTATCAACTGAATCTGACTTAGAGTTTAGAAAGTACAGGCATCTATAAACTTTGTCATCAAACTTCAACCAAATGTAAATTTCTAAGTCTGTGACGTCAAGGTCACTGTACGGGTTGGCACATGCATCAGTATGTAACTTCAGTGTAAGTATCAACTAAATCTATCGAAGGGTTCAGAAGATATAATCTCTTAGAAACTTGGACGCAAAACTTTAACCAAAATGTTAACGGACGAACAGATGGACGGACGGATGGAAAAACGGCAGGAGGAAAACATTATACCACCATAGCATACTTCGTATGCCGGGGGTACAACCATAGCATACTTCGTATGCCCGGGGTATAATTAAAAACCATAAAAGATTGTTAGTCTTGGAATTATTCCAACAGCAAAAATCATGACGAAAAAGCCCCCAAAACTCTATACTGACTCTTCAAATGCTATTGGAAAACCATAAGGGCAGTTAGTTCAGAACTAGTTAACAATGACATCAATTCTGCAATAACATTCTGATCTTGAAATTCTGTGTCCAGGGCGACAAGCTTAAGTCACTCAATGTAATGTAAATAAAGCAAAACCCACCTTGTGATATTAAAAATTCAAAAACAAATTTTCAAACAACACATGAATCCCATGGTTTGTACATGGGTTTTGTTTTGTGAACATGGCTCCTGGCCAATTCAAATATAGGTTCAAACAGCTATGTGCAAAGGATTTTATTCAAGAATATATCTTATAACTTAACCCTTATCTTGCTGTTCACAACAACTCCTATCTCTGCAAACAGTGTAGATCCAGATCAGATGGCTTCTGAAGAAGCCATATGATCCGGATCTACACTGTTTGAATTCAATTTATGAATTTGTAGGAATAAATTACATCAAGTAATTTGATTGGTTGATAGACAGAAATGGGTGTGGCTTAAATGAATATTCAGCAAGATAAGGGTTAAAAAAGGTACATCCTCACTTACCTCCTGTATGAACCAATTTGAAGAGGTGTTTTTAGCGACACATCTTGTGTTGAGAGAATCCCATGAACAGCTTGCTCTATCATCACCAGTGCATTCACCACATCTAAGAAAGAACACAAGATCTTTATCAAAAGACAGTTCGTGGTGCAGTTTCTAGTGTCCTGCTTTACTCGACCTGTTTGTTATGTACTGTTTCAGTGTATGTATATTTTGTAATTTTGTCATACATCTTTGTTTAGGTGTTGAGACAATAAACTAATTTGATTTGATTTGATTTGATTTGATTTATCAAGTCCCATCTGAGAATGTAAAAGCGCCATCATGTATTAAATTCGGTGATCCACTGGTGGATTAAATATGCAAGTTAGATACAACCCGTAATATTACACATACGATGTCCTTAATGATGTCACATTTACTAACGGCAGAATATTGACATTTTTAAAGAAGTCGTGAATAAAATGTGTTTTAAATGTCATATGATAAATACAATCTTGCATTCGTGCTCACGTAAAGCCTTGCATTTTATGCCATTTCCTCAACTTGTTTAATAAATTCAGTAATAGATGAACACTTGGGCCCCGTCAAGCGTTTTGGTACTTATCGCCTATGCGAGCAGCGAAGGTTCAGGCGAGCCTGCGCCTCCGCCTCCGCGCAGTCTCGCCAGAACCTTTGCTGCTTGCTCATACAAGCAGTGAATCAAGAGGAACCTTCAGACAAAAAGCCATATCCCTGGCCCCTTTGAATGGCTGAGCATGCGCAGTTAAAATTTGTCATTATGGAATGCTCAAAGACACAAATTCGCTTGGCGGGGCTCACTTATGTAAGGCCCTCTATGTAACAATCACGTTAACAAGTCTGTGAAACAAGCACCTCTCTAAACCCCACTTTATATAGAGAAAATTGTGGTTTATGGGGGTATACATTCTATTTTTCTTATTTCTGCTCCCAGACACAGGTTGTGGGTACTCGTTAGAACTGCCTCAATGTTCACACATCTGTATGGGCTGATTGACTTCTTAGTAAACATAGAACCAGTAATTAAATATAGAACTGGATTCTTATGATAATTGACATAAGTCCATTTCTGGAGAAATAGGTTTGGCTGCATGGTGCTTCCACGCAGAGCTCCATGCAGTAATTGATCACACATGAGTACTGGTAAACTGCTTCAAAGGACTAAGCCTACCCAGGCTAAGTGGTGTGAGTCAGACCGTCCAATGCATATAAGCCTTTTCGTTTCATCTCAATGTCGGGTAAAAGTCCAACAAAATTGGAAGCAACATCTCCAAAATGACCTAAATCATGTTGATGGGAACTTTAAACATCAATTCAAACAAACAAACAAAGGTCCATTCAGTCCATGTAACCATAATTTTTTTTCGTTTTTTATTTGTTTATTCTCAAAAAACCACTTTTGAGACCCATACATAAACAGCGCTATACCAAAAGCTGCTCCTAACAAAAATGCGATTTTGGACATGTGATCATAGCAAAGACTCAGATTAGCCCGAAACAAGAGCTGCTCACAGGTCATTAGCAAGGGTGAAAGTATAAAAACTTATCATCCATCACGATAACAAGTCCGTGAAACAAAGACCCCTCTAAACCCCATTTTATATAGGGCTAAGTGCGGGGTAAACATTATCTGCCTTATTTTTGCTCCCAACCATAGATTGTGGGTACTCCTTAGAACCGCCTCATTGGGGCAGTTCTAACGAGCATCCACAAGCTATGTTGAAAGCAGAAATAAGAAAGATGTTACAATTTTTACCTAATATATGTAACTTCTGACACCATGTTGGATGTCATTATTTCACATGGACATGTTTTCCTAATGTCACACCAACTTTAAGCTAAATTTGCCCAGCTTATAAAGTGTAAAATGTGAACAGTGTTGGCATTTTAAAATCATGAGCAGGACAAAGGGGTTGATTCACTAAGTGTCATAATTGGCCCAACATTTTTCTGATTTTTCAAGTGCATAAATGAAATATGTATGGTGTGTATATTTGCAAACGAAGTATTAAACTTTATAGCTTTGCGTTTTGAAATTCATTTCTTTGTTTAGTAAAGGCAGGAAAGGTTCCCGAAAACATCCTCGGTGACGCAAATCGTCCATTTTGCGAGTTTTTTTGGTTTTTCAAATATAAAATTAAATACCAGCACAGGCCTTGACAAACATAAAATTACAAATTGTTGTCCCTAAACTTGTTTTTGTTAAGTGAGAAAAATCTGATGATTGTCGACAGCTGTGCTGGTGATGAAATCTTAAAAAATATGATTTGATGTATAGACGCGATCTTGCATGCAACGCAATGGAAGTCATGTCTAAAAACATCATAAAACGGTTTTATTTGAGAAAACGGGCCTTGAATTTTCATTTGACTGACATCAAACTGTGATAAAAGTAGGTAAGGTCAGTTCTGCCACTTCTCAAACACTAGAGCAAAAGTTTTCCGGACAATAACAAGGGCCTGGTTAAAATCTACTATGACACCGTTGCCATGTCTGCTACATAAACAATGAAGCTACCTCGATTATTTAATCCCGGTATTTACCAGAATTTTGACAAGACTACAAGCACGTAATTGTTTCAATGTTTAATTTGATCTTCAAGCAAATTAGTAACATTTAGGGCATTTTTATTGTAAAAATCACGATCAGGACATAGATTTTAATAATAGCTATAATGGAACGTTTATCTTGTAAATGACGTAATAGCGCGATTAGCAACGCCGTTGACTGACACGCCGTTTACATAAGCTGACACACGTCATTTTTTTTTTTACTTTTTGTGAACTTTTTCACGTGCGAAAAAGGATTTAGTGACAGAGTTTGCTTAACATCAGGTTTTATTTCAGGTTTGATGTCGTCATCAAAACTATTTAGAGTAAAGTCGGGTGGGTATTATGAAGAATTATGTACACCAGGTACAACTTCTTCCAGGAGTCAATTAGTTTTATCATAAAACCAATTAAGCCAGACAGGGGGTCGATAATGCACATGGGTCGACATTAGACTCGCTTACTCTAGTTCATTTTAGAGACGTTGCTTCCAATTTTGAGCGACTTTTACCGAAAAAAATGACGTCTCAAGCCCTATGGCCGAAAGAAACCATTAAGCTTTAAAGAACGGTCCAGTTCGCATCATGCCTGAGACAAAAGACAGCTTGGATACAGATTCCCATGCTAGCAGTGTAGTGGAATTCCCAGCAGCCACTCACCGTTGGATCCATGTTTGAACAACGTTGAAAATGTTTCAATATAGGAACACCCATGTTTTTTTTCACACACGTGGCAGCTAAATCCGTTTAAACATTAGGCAGCTAGGCCGAGTGTTCCGATTTCTTCCGAGGGACTCGGCAAACGCAATTGCAATGAAATAGATCAACCCATAGGTGATTGTTATTTTTTTTTCTTGCTTCATTTCGATTCCAATGGCAATGGTGACGAAAACGCCCCAAAGCTCCATAGAAACTCCATATAAACTATTCCAATGCGACCACAAACCAACATGACGACTTGTTCAGAATCTTGTCTATGTAATGACGCCTGTTAAACAATGACCCTCTGACGTCATCATAACGTTCTAAAATGCAATGTTCAGGGCGATAACGTTACGTCGTTCAACGTAACATAAACAAAGAAATGCCCATCTGGTGATATCAAAAGTTCGAAATCCATGTTTTCAAACAGCATGTGAGTTTTTATGATTTAAACATGGGATTTGCTGTTCGCCTCAGGAAACCAAGCGTTCTATCGTGTTGCTAATGTGTGCATTCTATCTCAAATCGCGTTTGATTGTCACCCCAAAGGTATTAATTCTCGAGGACTGTTTCCTCTAAAGTGTAAGAAGCCTCAGTTTTATTGGTTCTCTTCCTAGTTATCTGCCTAATACTGCATTTAACGGACTGAAATCTCATGCCCAATTTTTGTGCCCAGCATTATTATCTATATCATTCGGACGTTTCAGTGAGTTCTCTGTATCTCTAATTTCCCAATAGCAAACACAGTCAGCTACGAACAGTTTATTTCTGAGTTAATGACAGTGGAATATTATTAATATATACAGGGAGAATAACAATGGACCCAGAACAGCCCCTTGTGGGATCCCAGACAAAACTACTGGAGCCCACTCTGAAGATTAACCACGATGATTAACAACAATGCGCTGTTTTCTATAGCAAAGAAAAGAATCTTTCCATTTGAGAGCCTTCTTCCCAATTCCATAACCAAATAATTTGGAGGTAATTGGTGTTGAAAGCCTTCTCGAAGTCCAAAATAAATATGTCTGCCCCGGTTTATTTTTGTTATGGGTTGTCTTTGGGTGTTTGTGTCGCTTATATTATTTTATTTTGGATAGCCTATTGGCCATTTTGTGGGAAAGTAACTGTCCTTTTGGCTTTTTGCTATTGATGTTACCATTAGGGTCTGTTGTTTCGTATTTTTTTCTCCCCCCTTGGTGTCTCTGATAGGAGCTGTGTGTTAATTGTATCGATTCCTGATCATTGCTTCCACTTCTATTTTTATGTTATAAACAGAACCGCACACTCATGAAGTTTTTGATACTCGCCAAAGACTCGTTTTATAAATTTCATATGAATTGACCACTTATGTAAGATCCTCTTTTTTCACATTTATAAATGAAATTGTGGTTTTTACTTGGTTGTTCATTACACGGAATCACCATGTAATGCTCCTGTACATAAAATCTAAACAAATAGTTGTTGTGTACGAGGGGTGTTTGGAAAATATTAGTTGTGGATGATTCAAGTAAATATACGGGTTACCTGGTCAAAACTAGCAAATTATTCTTCCTTAACATGTACGTACTTTTCCAGTCTTTTGATCCATTCAGGATCATTACAGGGTCACTGATGATGCTTTATTAGCTGAAACTATGTAGTATGACCCATCTTCTTTCTCATGAATGTTTTCATTGCTCTTAAAGGAACTCTTTTTTGATTTTTATTTGCCTTCACTGCAGCTGGTGTTGTGCCGTGTGGCGACCGTAAAACGTCTCCCCGTACATCAACCATAGAGCAGTTTATATTTTACTTTTGGTCCTTTGAGATCAGCGTGAATATTCTGAGAAATCAGAAAAAAATTATTGGTTTAGACTCATATTCTAGACAGGTTTTTAATTATTTGGACCCCATTTTGATTTATATCAGTCTTTGAATCGACTGCCTATTCGAAATTCGCAAAATTGCAGTAAGTTTCCTCTGGCTTTCGTTGTTGGATCATTACAGGGTCACTGATGATGCTTTATTAGCTGAAACTACGTAGTATGACCCATCTTCTTTCTCATGAATGTTTTCATTGCTCTTAAAGGAACTCTTTTTTGATTTTTATTTGCCTTCACTGCAGCTGGTGTTGTGCCATGTGGCGGCCATGAAACGTCTCCCCGTACATCAACCATAGAGCAGTTTATATTTTACTTTTGGTCCTTTGAGATCAGCGTGAATATTCTGAGAAATCAGAAAAAAATTATTGGTTTAGACTCATATTCTAGACAGGTTTTTAATTATTTGGACCCCATTTTGATTTATATCAGTCTTTGAATCGACTGCCTATTCGAAATTCGCAAAATTGCAGTATGTTTCCTCTGGCTTTCGTTGTCGGATCATTACAGGGTCACTGATGATGCTTTATTAGCTGAAACTACGTAGTATGACCCATCTTCTTTCTCATGAATGTTTTCATTGCTCTTAAAGGAACTCTTTTTTGATTTTTATTTGCCTTCACTGCAGCTGGTGTTGTGCCATGTGGCGGCCGTGAAACGTCTCCCCGTACATCAACCATAGAGCAGTTTATATTTTACTTTTGGTCCTTTGAGATCAGCGTGAATATTCTGAGAAATCAGAAAAAAATTATTGGTTTAGACTCATATTCTAGACAGGTTTTTAATTATTTGGACCCCATTTTGATTTATATCAGTCTTTGAATCGACTGCCTATTCGAAATTCGCAAAATTGCAGTATGTTTCCTCTGGCTTTCGTTGTCGGATCATTACAGGGTCACTGATGATGCTTTATTAGCTGAAACTACGTAGTATGACCCATCTTCTTTCTCATGAATGTTTTCATTGCTCTTAAAGGAACTCTTTTTTGATTTTTATTTTCCTTTTTGGGTAAACTGTTCATACACTGGAACAACGTACTGCCCTGGGCATGACAGCTTTCAAAAGGACATCCTTGCTGACATTATAAGTTATTTTGCTTCTTTACAGGGAGCATGGGATCATACTTCCCCACGCACCCTGAAAGCAAAGCTTTCAGCTAGGCGGGGAAGGGAATATGAGCCCATGTTCTCCATCAAGAATCAAAATAACGATTAACGAATTTGTTATACTGCAAAGTTTTTTCATGACATTTTGTGCATCGTTCTAATGTTTTCTTTAGAAGCGGGCGTCGTGAGAAGTAGATGTTTATATGCGACAGCATCAAACCACTATGCTGATCATAGCGCTCAGTAGGATCGCGTTTATGTCATATTAAAATGAAAGTTTCATTACAGAAAAAAATAAATAAAGTACCGAATGGATGAAAAACAACCAAAAGTTTCAATTATATTGTGTGTGTTTTTTTTAAATTATTTTGCTTATACAATGTATTTATCAACTGCAGTAAATCCAAGAAGGCAGACATCGCAATTCAGCGAAGGCAAGCGCGAGAGGGGTATATATTTTTGCTGACGGGGTATATGGAAAATAATTGCCTTGGCGCTGTCCAATCAAAAGCCTGGAAACTCCTTTGCAGTATATCACGTTTTATTGTATGGGTTGAGCAAGAAATCACAGGGAGAAAGGTCCGGTAATGTATTAATGTTCAACTCCTCCCACGGTTAACCTGTGTGCATAGCCCTTGTCATGAACAATATGAACACCCCGCACCCCTGTACGTGGGCGCTTTGCAATATAATGATCCACCATAGCAGAAATAGTTTTTTTTTATAAAATAATTCTGTGACACTCTTGTTCTCAGGTACTGGTACTCAGGCCATAACTCCATCGCAGTCAAAAATAGAGCATACATGACATGTCTTGAAGTCATTTCTCCGCGTGATTTGAGGTGTTTCACCGTTTCATCTACCCAAACTACTATTAATACTCCAAATGGCCCTAGTATGTGCACTTATTGTTGCCATGGCAACCAATCTTTTATATTTATCTATGGTATGCAATTAATGAATACAATGTATATGTTTGAATCAGTTTTATTGGCCTTATTATGTACAACTTGAAACTCTATATAGACTTCTGTGATCATTGAACTATATCTGTAGCTTTGCGTATATTATAGTTGCTATGGTAATGGTGATTTTCTGAGATTCCACCCTGTAATGAATGTATTAGTTAAACGTAAGTGTATAACTGAATTGTCTTTAATTCAAAAACTTCTGAACTGATACAAAGTATTCACTTTTAGGTGTATTTTCAAAATTTCCAGTATCATAGGTCACTTATATTCTATGTGGGTAGGGTAAATCAGTATGTCATTTGGTTCTGAAAATTAAAAATTGGATTACATGTTCATTCTACATGGCTCTGGCAATGATAAGAGTCAAACTGAAGTTATTAAATTGGTTTTCAAATGTATGCGAAGTCCTTATTTCACATATAGCCAAAAACAGTGTATGTTATATATTCAAAAGGGATTATAGATATTTCGATACTTACAACCTTTGCGTCAAAATTTTGGCGTCACTCAGACCCCAGTATAGTAAAACAATTTTATTTTACTATATATCATGCTTGAAATGTTATGTAGCCAAAGTTTCAAGTATTTCTGAAGTTGGGCCATTTTCGGCACTTAATGAACCAACCCCTTTCATGCTCATGTAAACTGAGCATAAGAAAACTTTGGGCCAGATTCTGCAACGCTTATGTCATAAATTGTAATTGTTGTTGTAAACTTCATGGGCAATGTTACTTACTGACAGTGATAAAGACATTACAGTGATAAAGACATCAACAATATTTTCTGTGGAAAATTTAAACTGTTCATGAAAACAAGCGATTATCTGTTTCAATTTTCCCGAAGAAAAATATGAAATGTGAAAAGAAAATGATGTCACTGAAAGTTCAACTAAAATCTTTATTAGAACCCACATGACGTCTCTCTACGAAGATGCACCTCAATGAGTAACTTACTTTGTATAATGACCACAGTCATAAAACAGAAAGTCTGTTTCAGCTAACAGAATTGTCTCGCCATTGTGTTCGACATAAAACTCTAGCTTTCCATCTGTGTGATCTATAAGAAACAAAAAAGAAGTGAATTTCATCAGGAAAACACCTAAATGAAATGTTTTCTTTTTCAGCTTATTGCAACATGGTTTACAAGTGAAACTTTCTAATTTAATTACGATAACATATCAGTGCGACACAGTGAATTCTCTCATATCTTCAAAACGGTTAATTTTCTGAAAAAAAAAAAATTTAATATTTTTTCTTAATTTCCACTTAAAACATAGATTGTGGGTGCTTGTTAGAACCACCTCGACGAGGTGGTTCTAACGTGTACCCACAACCTATGACTTGGAGCAAGAATAAGAAAAAATGTTCTTACACACCAGAAAAGGAAATCCGTGATTTTACTCTGGGATAGAAATTTATGTTCTGACCCTGATGTTCCGACCCAGGTAATTAACATAAGTGCGCATCAATTCTATTCAACTGCCGGAACTACTTCCGCACTACTTTCATTTTGTAAACAATATACATGTGCGAGCTGTCAAAACTAACGGCAAAAAAAAAAAAAAAGAAAAGAAATAAACAAATCAATAAGAATGTAAATTATTTGACTCATTTATTGTTAAAGGACACTGCATACATGGCTTTTCTATGAAATTTTAAAAAGAAGAAAAGAAACACTGTCTGTAGTTCTGCTATTTGCTACAAAATAAAAAGAAAATGTTTGGGAGGTGTTGTGCAAGAAAAAGAATCCAATATGGGGTTCTGTTATAGATGACCGTTTCCAACCCTCGGGATGACTGTGCTGAGCAGAACCTCGGCGTAGCCTCGGTTCCGCTCAGAACGGTCATCCCTCGAGTTGGAAACGCCCATCTACAGCAGAACCCCATTTAAGTGAGTGAGTGAATTTTAGTTTTACGTCCCGCCAACAGCTAAGGTCATATGGAGACGGGACCTCGGTTTAAAGACTCATCCGAAAGTCTGGAGAAGCCCGGGATCGATCCTGCGATCCCTGGTTTACAAGGCGAGTAGCGTTACCACTGCACCACGGAGGCTTCTAGAACCCCATTTAAGATTCTTAAAATGTAATACCTTATAAACCCTAGTTTTCTCTATATAAGTGGGGTTTAGGGGGGGGGGGTCATTACATGGACTTGTTAACATGATGTTATTGGGTTTTTTATTCCCCTTTAAGGATTATTACACTGTGGTATGCCAAGCTGATTGACTATCAGGGTTGAGTGAGACTGGAGTATCTGCAAAAAGACCACCTACCATTGGAAAAATTAAGATCTCACCGCGGAGCTTGCTGTCTCATTTGACACAAGCAAGGCTCTAACCTGAGTGATAAGAGACATTGCTTTTTTTGTCTGAAGTTACTCTCTCCACCACTTAAGGCAATCAAGGTCCATTTTATTTATATTAAAATAACCACTGGTTTCTGGGTTGAAACACAAATAAGAACAAGACCTGCAGCCAGTTGTTCAAAGCATTGAAAGGCAGTGTTCAATCTAAGATTTGGGGTTTGGGGGCCCAGAGGGCCAACAGGTCTTGGGAAAGGGGGACCATTTGGAAATTTAGGGGGCCCTTTTATTTTACTATAAAGTTGCCAGATTCATCTTTAGGCTTTGGCTGCATGATGAAAATGGGCATAAAACAGACAGAATCTATTTTGTCTATCTATCCATCTTCTAGTACTGGGTTGGTCTTATTTGCCCATTACCTCAGTTAACCAGTACAAAGCAATTTGAATAAAGAACCAACATTCTTGTTTTATTTAGAATGAGATGCCATTAAATTTATTTCTGGAAGAGAAGAACTCTATGATAAAAAGCACCTGCCTGGGTATTTTGCAATATTTTGGCCCAGTATTTAGGGAAGCCACCCGGCACACAGGATATGGTGTAAGTATCCCTGGTAAACAAAACACTGATTTGGGTATAAAAATCAGAATTGTTACTGGTTAAACAGATAAAACAAAACATTTTTCTGCCGAGTTATTTTGACTGGGCAACATGTGGTTTGTGATTAACTCAGTAATACGCACCAGACAGCTGAAAAATCGAAAGAAAACTGCAAAAATAGCCATCAGAGGAGATGGCAAATCCCCCGACCAAAAGCCAATATGGCCTTCAGAAGACTGTTCACAAATGGAAAGTGTACCAGAATTAAAATACACTGGTAAGCCCACAGTATATTTTGTATATGTAATGTTTATTGAGACTATCTTCGCCTAATGGTACAAAGGATCACTTCTCAACATAATGAAGATCCAAGATTTCCAATGCACAAAGAACAGGTATACAGAGTTGTGGTTCTTGCACATGAAATGGCTTTTCATCCTTGTATATACATGTACAATTGTGGCAAGTACCAGCAATATATCTCAAAGAGTATTAAAGTTATGGCCATCACAAGGTTATATTGTCAGGGGAGATAATTAAAAAACCAGGTCACCCAGACTTGTGGTTACTGCACATGACACGCCTGCTTAACGTCATGTACACCTGTACCAAGTACCATCAATATATCCCAAAGAGTATTGGAGATATCACCATCACAAGGTAGTGATTCTATTTTATTGGAAGGGGAGATAACTAAAAAACCATGGCACCCAGAGTTATGGTTATTGCCCATGACACCCCGTCTCAGCCTTGTGAACAACTGTGCCAGACACCATCAATATATCTCAAAGTTTATTGGAGTTATGGCCATCACAAGATAGTCACTCTATTTTATTGGAAGGGGAGATAACTCAAAAACCATGGCAGCCGGAGTTGTGGTTCTTGTGAATGACATGCCGTCTCAGCTTTGTGAACAATTGTGCCAGGTACCATAATTATATCTCAAAGGGTATTGGAGTTATGGCCATCACAAGGTAGTCATTCTATTTTATTAAAAGGGGAGATAACTAAAAAAATATGACAGTCAGAGTTCTAGTTCTTGCACAGGACACATCGTCTCAGCCTTGTGAACAATTGTGCCAAGAACCATCAATAAATCTTAAAGGGTATTGGAGTTATGGCCATCACAAGGTTGCATCTACGGACAGGCTGATCGATATATCCCCCGAACCTATTTGGTCGGGGGATAAAAATGAACTCTAAAAGAAACAGTTACTAAATTCTACAGTTGTGCCCAATAAGCCCATTGAATGATCTCTAGTGCGCCACTCACGTAAAAAGCAGAACCATGGCACAATGGGGCAGCCTAGACTGGACACTGGTGATGTTAACAAACTTGTTAGCAATAATACTGCTAACTGTTCTAGCAAGTCACTTTATAAAACAGAGGTAGTTTTGCTGCATAAAATTGGGTAGCTTTTGCATTTGAAAAAGCTATTTACATTTTTCAACAAGAGAACATCACAATTCCCTTTATGGGTCATTACACAGGCTTGTTACACCACCTGGAAAGTGGCTATGACATAGCTTATTCGATGCAAATGCTAGGAATCTTTGCAAAATTTCATGCCAGTTCATTTTCCAGTGAAACTATGGAAGAAAATATTGCAAAAGTTCAACCATGACTTTTTAAACACATTAGAATGGCTCATTTCTTGTTGCCATATAACTAAAACCTAGTGTTTCATATCTGCTTCAAAATGGTATCGGAACAATTTATGCTCCACAGAGTCCATGTAACCCTATACTCAAACAAACATGGTTTTGCTACATAAGTACAGAAATTCAGGGGTAAGCCTATCTAGAGCTGCAACCAAGCCACCATTCTGATGTAGCTGCCAAGTTCCATGTGGCTGTGCTCTGGACCACCTCTGCCTGTGTTAAAGCACAAATTTACAAGTAACAAGAGGGCTATGATGGCTCTGGATCATTCACTTGATCCATACTGTACAAATGAAATGGTAGGTAATATAGTAAGGTAGAGTGGAGGATTGGAGCAATTTTGATTGAAAATCAATCTAGCTGTTTATGAGTAGGTCATTTTAAGGTTTGGATATTTTTAGCTCAGGTGGCTAACATGTTCTTTTGCGCAAAATCCACTGATAAATGTAGGCACTAAAGCCATAAGGTTTTTCTAAAAATAGCCACAGTGACCTTGACCTTCAGTCCAGAAACCTGAATGTTGATCTTGCTTGAGAATAGTATCATACCTAACATTTGTGAATCCAATAATAAATGTAGGTGCTAGTTAGAGCCATGAAAAAGTTTTCTAAAAACACCCACAGTGGCCTTGATTTAAGCTCAGGATCCTGAAAGTCAAAGTTGCTTCATATATTCTCAAACCCAACATTTGTGTGAAGCTACATTAAAATCAATCAATAAATGTAGGTGCAAGAGCAATGACTAGTTTTTCTAAAAATATCCAGTGACCTTGACCTTCAGCCCAGGACCCTGAAGGCCAAATTTGCTTAAGAAATTATCATACCCAACATTTGTGTAAAGTTACATTAAAATCCTTTGATAAATGTAGGCACTAGAGTGATGACAAAGTTTGTTTTTTTGTTTTGCTTTTTTTTCTAAAATTGCCACTGCACCTAGGACCCTGAAGGTCTAACTTGTCAGAGATATTATCTTATCCATCATTTGTGTGAAGTGATATTAAAATCCAAATGTAGGGGCTACAGTGAAGACAAAAATTTACTGAAAATAGCCCCAAGAGCCGTGACTTTGATCCCAACACCCAAAAAGTTTGATTTGCTTGAGCTTTATCATACTGAATATTAGTGTGAAGTTTATTAAAATCCATCAATAAATGAAGGCACTAAAGCCATAACCAAAATTTTCTAAAAATAGAGAGTGACCTTGAACTTCAACCTAGCAACCTAAAAGTCAGTCTTGCTCGAGATATTATCATCCACAAATACTACACAACATTTGTGCAATCCATCAATTAATGTTTGCGCTAGAGTGAGGGCAAAGTTTTTTCTAACAAGAGGACCAAGATGGCCCTTAATAGCTCATCTGATTTCAAAGATGTCAAATAGCTTCTGAAAGTTCTGGCGGCAATCTTGTTCATCAGAGCAGAACAATTTGAGCTAATTTGGTAGAGGGTTACCTAAGAAACATTCCTGTGAAGTTTAAATCAAATTGGCTCAAGAGTTTAGGAGTTGGCATTTAAATGAAATTGTTGACCTATTTCTAGATTTAGATCTGGCAGCCATATTGTTCATTCGAACCAGTAGTAGGTTATCTAAGCAACATTACTATAAAGTTTGAATGAAATTGGCCCAAGGGTATAGGAGGAGTTACTATTTAAAGATGTTTCTATTTTCAGCTCTGATGGCCATCTTGTTCATCAGAGGGGAAGGATTGTTTGCTATTTTCAATTAGGTCACCTAAGCAACATTCCTATGGGTTAAGGAGTTGGCATTAAAAACAAATTATTGACGTTTTTCTATTTTTAGCTCTAGTGGCCATTTTGTCAATCAGAGCAGAACCCTTGTAGCTATTTTGGTAGAGATCACCTAAGCAACACTCCTATAAAGTTAGAAAGAAATTGGCCCAAGGGTATAGGAGGAGTTGTTGTTTAAAGATTTTTCCATGTTTAGCTCTGGCGGCCATCCTGTTCATCGGAGCAGAACCATTTTAGCTATTTTGGTAGAGGGTCACCTAAGCATTACTCCTATGAAGATAGAATGATTTGTTTGTTTGAACTGAAGTTTAACATCCCCGTCAACACTGTATAGGTCATTTTGGAAACGTTGCTTCCAATTTTGTGGGACTTTTACCCGACACTTAGATGAAATGATATCTCAAGCCCTGTTGCCCAATTAAACCATTAGGGTTTATAAGCATGGGCGGTCCGACTCGCACCCCTTTGCCTGGGCAGGCTTAGATCCTCAAAGCGGTTTCCCAGTACTCGTGTGCGTCTGGTTTTAGCTCTGCGTGGAAGCATCATGCAGCCCATCTATTTCTTCAAGCCCTGGTGTGCGGGGGCCAGAAGTTAGAATGAAATTGGCCCAAGGGTATAGGAGGAGTTGTTGTTTAAAGATTTTTCTATGTTTAGCTCTGGCAGCCATTCTGTTCATCGGAGCAAAACCATTTTAGCATATTTTAGCAGAGGGTCACCTAAGCAACATTCCTATGAAGTTTGACTGAAATAGGCCCAAGGGTATAGGAGTTGTCGTTTAAAGATTTTCCAATATTTAGCTCTGGTGACCATCTTGTGCATCAGAGCGGTAAAATTTAAGCTATTTTGATACAGGGTCACCATAGCAATATTTCAATGAAGTTTGATTGAAATTGGCTCAAGGGTAAAGGAGATGGCATTTTAAGCAAATTATTGATGTTTTTATATTTTTACCTCTGGGGGCCATTTTGTTCTTCAGAGTGGAAATGTTTTAGCCAGTTTTGTAGAGGGTCACCTAAGCAACACTCCTATGAAGTGTGCCTGAAATTGGAGGAGTTGGTATTTAAAGCAAATTATTGCTTTTTCAATTTTTAGCTCTGGTGGCCAATTTGTTCATCGGAGCAGAATTGTTTTAGCTATTTTGGTAGAAGGTCACCTAAGCAACATTCCTATGAAGTTAGAATGAAATTGGCCCAAGGGTATAGGAGCAGTTGTCGTTTAAAGGTTTTTCTATGTTTAGCTCTGGTCGCCATCTTGTTCATTGGAGTGGAACAGTCCTGTGAAGTTTGACTGATATCGACACTTGGGTAGAGGAGGACTTGTCGTTAAATGATTTTTCTATTTTTAGCTCTCGCTGCCATCCTGTTCATCAGAGGGGACTATTTTAGCATTTTTGGCAATGGGTCACCTAAGCAAGGGTATAAGTGTTGTTGTTGTTTAAAGATGTTTCTATTTTTAGCCCTGGCAGCCATCTTGTTTATCAGAGTGGAAAGATTTAAGCTTTTTTGATACAGGGTCACCTTAGCAATATTCCTATGTAGTTTGATTGAAATTGGCTCAAGGGTTAAGGAGGAGATAGCATTTTAAGCAAATTATTGATGTTTTTTTTTACTATTTTTAGCTCTGGTGGCCAATTCGTTCATCGAAACGGAAACATTCTAGCCAGTTTTGTAGTGGGTCACTTAAGCAACAATCCTATTAAGTGTGATTGAAATTGGCACAAGGGTTTAGGAGGAGTTGGCATTTAAAGCAAATTATTGCTTCTTCTATTTCTAGCCGTGGTGATCATTTTGTTCATCAGAGCAGAATCATTTTAGCTTTTATAGTAGAGGGTCATCTAAGCAACATTCCTTTGAAGGAAGGACGAAATTGGCCCAAGGGTATAGGAGTTGACATTTAAATCATTTTTCTATTTTCAGCTCTGGCAGCCATCTTGTTCATTGGAGTGGAACTGTTTCAGCTTTTTGGCAGAGGGTCACCTAAGCATAATTTCTGTGAAGTTTGACTGACACTGGCCCATGAATATAGGAGGACTTGCCATTTAATGATTTTTCTATTTTTAGGCCTGGTGGCCATCTTGTTTATCAGAGCAGAACAATTTTAGCTATTGTTATAGTGGGTCACCTAAGCAAACTTTTCTATGAAGTTTGAATGAAACTGGCCCATGGGTTTGGGAGGAGTTGGCATTTTAATGCAAATTATTGATTTCTTTTCTATTTTTAACTAATTCTTACCTAATTTTTGGCCTGACAAGACCCATATTCAAACTTTATTTTTGCTATGGTTTGTCTTTGGGTCTTTGTGTCATTATATTATTTTCTTTTGGATAGCCTATTGGCCATTTTGTGGGAAAGTAACTGTCCTTTTGGCTTTCCGCTATTGATGTTTCCATTAGGGTCTGTTGTTTCATGTTTGTGTTTCTTTCCCTTTGGTGTCTCTGATGGGAGCTGTGGGTTAACTGTATTGATTCCTGATCATTGCCTCCACTCCTATTTTGTCTGAGATATCAATGAGATATTCATTCTGAGCAAGTTTGATGATAATTGGACCAGAACTGTGGCCTCTGGAAAGTTCACAAGGTTTTCCTATAATTTGACCTACTGACCTACTTTTTGACCTGACCCATATTCGAACTTGACTGAGATATTGTAATGATGATCATTCTGAGCAAGCTTGATGATGATCAGACCAAAACTGTGGCCTCTCAAGTGTTCACAAGATTTTTCTATGATCTGACATACTGACCTACTTTTTGACCCAACACGACCCATATTCCAACTTGACAAGATATTGTCAAGATGATAAATTCTCAGCAAGTCTGAGGATGACTGGGCCAAAACTTCGGCCTCTAGAGTGTTCACAAGGTTTTCTATGAATTGACATACTGACCTACTTTTTGACCTGACATGACCCATATTCAATCGAGGTACTGTCAAGATGATCATTCTGAGCAAGTTTAATGACGATTGGACCAAAACTGTGGCCTGTAGAGTGTTCAAAACGTTTTTCTATGATTTGATCTACTGACGTACTTTATGACCCAACATGACCCATATTCAAACTTGAGATGTTGACATGCTGATTATTCTGACCAAGTCTGATGATGATCTGACCAAAACTGTGGCCAACAGAGTGTTCACAAGAAAAGGTAATGAATGGATGACGCACGAGGATGCCGGACATCTTACGGTCACAAAAGCTCACCATGACTTTCAGTCAGGTGAGCTAAAAACTCTCATATTCTTTCCTGCAAAATCAATATGACTAACCTGATACATGCATACTTTTACACTTGAAGGTTTTTTCATTATCGTCTAAGCTCATTGCAGTGGCTTCACTGATCATTTGGCCTGCCAAAAATTTACATTTATATATATCGCCTGGTATTTGTTGTGGTAAATTTTCCTTTACTCTGACCTCAACCTGAAAGCAAACCAGCATTATGGGAAATGAATACAGCTTCAAGAGAGACAATTCATTATTTCCTCTGAATAAAATCCACTTTAAACAGACTCATTGTATGTGAAAACAAACAAGAAGGTCTTAAGTGGCTTAGAATTGACTGTTCCTTAATCATCAGGTCTCTCACACCTTTGGTGCAAACAAGATAATATGTTGTGTGAACAAGATAATATCTTGTGCGCACAACATAATATCATGTGCACACAAGATAGTATCTTGTGCGCACAACATTTTTAAAATAAAATTGCATGCCCCTTGCCGTGTTCCGTAGTAATTACATGACAAAATACTTTATATTTTTGTTACGATCCATCCAATTTGTATATTTTTGGTGCTCAGATTCTCCAAAATGATGAAACATAGGACACATACAAGGTTATTTTTTCTCTGATAAACTGACAGGATTCAACATTAACTTGTTAAGGGGAATGGGATTACCTGACAGTTTTCTTTTCCTCCATTTTTCAAAGGGAGACAACTTTCGGGACTTCCTGTTTGCCTTTCTACAAGCCCTGCCCCAAGGAAAAATGGAAATGGGAGATGAAAATACTTTTGCAGGAGTTGCCTCCCCTGAAAGTGTATTCGTTCCCCTTAAATAACCAAACAAATCCGCCCAGTGATTCTGAAGACTATTTTCAAACTATGTGTCATTATTTTAAAAGCAACCAAGTTGTTTCATAAAAAGTTGAAAATGTTGACAACTCTAAGGAGGCAAAGTATAGTTTCTCATTACAAACAATCAAAGCTCCAGACTTTATCATGGCGATTGTAACAAGGAAAATTATTCCTTAATTATCTTCTTTACTCTTCCTTTAATAATCTGGAGTCATGTGCCAATGCTTGGGGTAGTTCATCTTATGAACCAATCGTCCACTGATAAAGGTAATTTTCACACAAATGGCCCATGGGCCACTATGCTCACCAGAGCTCAAACGAGAGAAAGTGGCCCTGTCCCCCTGGTAGACATGTTTTTCAACAAACCATGGCAGCTTGAAAAATCTAAGCACAGGTCCACACTGATGCCAAATTAGTTTGAAATCTGCTGCCTTGGGTCCATATGCTGCATATTAAGCTTCAAGGTCATAGGCCTTTCAGTTCCTAAACTGAAGATTTGGTTTGGTTTGATTTGAGGTTTAACGTCCCCGTCAACACTGTAAAAGGTCATTTTGGAGACGTTGCTTCCAATTTTGTGGGACTTTTACCCGACATTGAGACGAAATGACATCTCAAGCCCTGTCGCCCAATGAAACCAATAGGGTTTACTAACATGGACGGTCCGCCTCGCACCGCTGTTCCTGGACAGGCTTAGATCCTCTAAGCGGTTTACCAGTACTACTGTGCGGGCCGGATTCAGCTCTGCGTGGAAGCATCATGCAGCCCATATATTTCTTCAAGCCCCTATGGGCGGAAGAGTTTCAAGTTCTGGACATAAATATCAACTTCCATTCAGCTGATTGTAAATATCAATTCTAATCCTTAGGCTACAAGAGAATCAGAAAAATCAACTGCTTTAACTTTTTCCCATAAGAAAATTTAATGCCCAAGTGACCAAATCAATCTTAACCCTTGTCCTGCTGAATATTCATATATGCCACACCCACGACCGATTACCAACCAATCAGATTACTTGATGCAAATTATTGCAACAAATTCATAAACTGAATGACAAACAATGTAGATCCTGATCAGATGGCTTCTTCAGAAGCCATCTGATCTGGATCTACATTGTTTCAAAGATTAGGCATATCCGGGATTAGCAGGACAAGGGTTAACCCTTCTCTTGCTGAAAATTCAGTATATCCACACCCATTTCTGACTTTGAACCAATCAGATTACTTCATGTAATTTATTCTTACAAATCCATAAACTTCATGTCAAATAGTGTAGATGCTGATCTGGATCTTCACTGTTTCCAAAGATAGCCTGCCCTGCTTAGACAAAAGTCTAAGTGACCAAAGTTGACCTTGAAGTAAAATTGGTCAAGCTCAACCAAAGGTCACCATTTGAATAACCTTGGTAGGGCCCCAGTCCCCATTGCTGCATACCAAGTTTCAAAACCATTGTCTGTTTGGTTCCGGAGAAGAAGCCCTGCAAAGAATTGTTACCTTACATAGGCATGGTAGCCATCTTGGTTAGGTGATTCCAATCGCTCAAATATATTATTGTTGCCTCATACCACATGTAATTTTGTTTCATTCAGACCAGCAGTTTACAGTTTTAGCAGAGAAGCTGAATCTGAGCCATACAGGACAAAGATGAGCATATGCCCGCAATCTTTGTATTTGATAAACTTCCATTCAGCTGATTGTAAATATAAATTCTGGGCCACAGGCTACAACAGAAAAAGATCAATTCACTGTTTTGCCTTTCTTTCATTCAAATGTCTATGTGACCAAAGTTGTCCTTGACACAAAATAGGCCAAGGTCAACCAAAGGTCACCATTTGAACAAACTTAGTAGGGACCATGTCCCTAATGCTACATATCAAGTTGAAAGGCCATCGACCATTTGGTTCCTGAGAAGAAGCTTTTTAAATGTTTTTACCATATATGAGTATGGCAGCCATCGTGGTAATGTGACCAAGATCCCATGAACAAAATTTCTTTACCCAAAGTCATGGAGGTTACAAATGTAATTTGGTTTCAGTTGGCCTAGCAGTTTCTGAGTGAGTGAGTGAGTGAGTAAGTGAGTGAGTGAGTTAGTGAGTGAGTGAGTGAGTGAGTGAGTGAGTTTTGCGTCTCACCAAAAGCTAAGGTCATACGGAGACGAGACCTCAGTTTAAAGACTCATCCCAAAGTCTGGAGAAGCGTGGGATCGATTCTGCGAACCCTAGTTTATGAGGCCAGTAGTATAACCACTTCACCACAGAGGCTTCTAGCAGCAGTTTCTGAGGAGATGCTGTTTGAAAATATTGACGATGCAGACGCAGACACGGACAACGGGCCACTGCCTATCTGATCAGCTCCCCAGGAGCCTTCAGGTCTGGTGAGCTAAAATCAAACAGCACATTCGGCATAGCCAAAGTGGGATATTTTGTTAGACAACAAACAGCAACTAGAAATGTTTTCAGAGGAAAACAATGTCCCCCCACCATAAATATATCTTAAAACACCCATTTGACTTCAATAAGTAGGTTAAAGTCACCAAAATGTTAGCTGCAAACAAGCCATTTTTGGCCAAAAATTGCGTTTTCTCGGGAGCCTGTGACCTTAAAAAAAACAACAACAACAGTCATTAAAAAGCTCAGATCACCAGACAAATTTGGTAGACTGCAATTTAAATATTGTACCGATTTTGACCAACATTCATAAATTCTTAAATGATATAGGTTATAGATATGCCATTTTTTGGCCCCAAAAGAATAGATTTTGGGAGACCTTGGCCTTAGAGTGCAGAAAAGCCATTTTTGGCTCAAAATTGACTGTTTTGGGTGGGCCTGTGACCTTGAAAAAGGTCAGGGTCACCAAAATCTAATCAAGTCTGTGGTATGTTGTATTGATATATTTTACCATGTTTGACTATAACTAATCGATTCGTTAATGAGGTAGAGTGCAGACAATTAAGCCAGTTTTCATCCAAAATTGACTGTCTTTTTGGGCGCTGTAACTTTGTAAAAAGGTCAAGGTCACCAAAATCTGACCAAATCTGAGCTTTGTTGTAATGATATAGTGTGCCAAGTTTGACGAAAGTTAATCAATTTGTTAATGAGATGGAGTGCAGATAAGCCATTTTTGGCCCCAAATTGACTGTTTTGGTGTTGCTGTGACCTTGAAAATGAGGTCAAGGTCCCCAAAATCTAATCAAATCTGTGGTTTGATGTAATGATATATTGGACCAAGTTTGACAATATTTGGTCAATTCGTTAATGAGATAGAGTGCAGACAAGCCATTTTTGGTCCCAAAATGACTGTTTTTTTGGGTTGCTGTGACCTTGAAAATGAGGTCAAGGTCACCAAAATCTAATCATATCTGTGGTATGTTGTAATGATATATTGTACTAAGTTTGACTAAAATTAATCAATTCGTTAAGGAGTGCAGTAAATATAGGAGTGCAGTCAAGCCATTTTTGGCCCCAAAATGGCTGTTTTTGGGTCTCTGTGACTTTGAAAATGAGACCAAGGTCACCAATTTCTAACCAAATCTGTGGTATGCTGTAATGATATATTGTACCAAGTTTAACAAAAATTAATCAATTTGTCAATGAGACAGAGTGCAGACAAGCCATTTCTGGCCCAATAATGACAGTTTATGGGTCTCTGTGACCTTATAAAATGAGGTTACGGTCACCAAAATCTAATCAAATCTATGGTATGTTGTACTGTTATATTGTACCAAGTGTGACTAAAATTAATCAATTTGTTAATGAGATAGAGAGCAAACAAGCCATTTTTGGCCAAAAAATTACTGTTTTTGGGTCGATGTGACCTTGAAAATGAGGTCAAGGTCACCTCATTTTCAAGGTCACCAAAATCTAATCGAATCTGCAGTTTGTTGTAGTGATATTTTGCACCAAGTTTGTTTAAAATTAATCAATTTGTTAATGAGATAGAGTGCAGACAAGCCCTTTTTGGCCCAAAAATGACTGTTTTTGAGTCGCTGTGACCTTGAAAATGAGGTCAAGGTCATCATGACCTAATGACTGTTTTCCCTTATCCTAGTGATGTGTCTATGCAAGTTTGGTCAAAATCCATCCATAGGTTCAGGAGATATAATGCTTCAAACTGGCTAAGACGATGCCGACGCAATCTGAATCCGCACCAACAACAATATGTCCCCCTCCCCTCCAGTGGGGGGACTTAAAGACTGAATGCAGTTTCTAGATGCTAGGTCATGGACAGACAAGCAAAAGATAAGGGAAATGGATACATTATCACATATTTCTGCCATTTTTTGAAATGTAGTCAATTTTTGTAATTGCCTGTTTGGTTTTCTGAGCACCTCAAAAAGTGTTTACCAGTACTGTACTTAAAATAGGAAAAATTATATTCCTGCTTCTTGTGAGCTTAGGGTAGGCCTCCTATTATGTGTCAAAAATATCTTTGAATGAGTTTTTGTTCCCTGATGGTGAATCCATTCCCCTTATAACTTCACTAACCACTACTGTGACATGTTATGACTCTATACATCCTAAAGATACCAGGGCTTTAGATAAGGCTGTGTATCGCGTAAATTACGAAAATAATTGGGAGGATACTCCTTTTTTTCAAATCTGCTGCGTATCAGGTACGAAAAACAAATTAGCATTACGCATTTAATATTTTTTGAGAGCGTATTTGGAACGCACGTGAAATAAATGATGTGTGTAATAAAAGGCGGGAAATTCTCACACGGGAAAATTATGCATTCATAAATTATTTCAAGGGAATCAAGTTTTATTGGGGTTGGGGTTACGGTCCTTTCAAGATTATATCGCATATAGAACCGATCCGATCGTTAATCAGGTGGGCGTAAACCGAAGTAATCTGAACTACAGTAAGACGAGCGAGCAGTAAAGTCTCGGATCAGTCAGCGCATGCGCACAAGCCTTCATTAGCCGTATTGATTGGATGAGCAGGTCATTGCTCAACAGTATCGACGCGCATCAGTCTGCGCATCGCTGATTTTACAAGCTGGGTTATCCAAACGGACTTGCGTAGTTGTTGCGTATGTTGTTCTGACTTACATAGTGGTTGCGCGTGCTGGTCTAAGTCTTCGAGTATCGTGCGACCAGTGAAGACTCGGAGTAGCCTGCGCATCATTGCAAACTGCTCAGTCTTCGTTGACCCCAAGAGCCTTTTGCAGGGCTACTCAGAGATAGGTGAGAAAAAAGGTTTCCCGGGTTGCGCATGTTGATCTGGGTCTTTGCAAGGTGTTGTGCCACGCAGCTCGGAATACACACTGTTTGCTTGTAATACTGTCGCAGACTGATCAAGCTGATCAGAGTCTTTGCAGATCATTGGCAACCAGTGAAGACGCACGTTCAGCCTGAGTTCTGAAACGTCAAAATTTAATGACATGGATAATTATTGAGTAGTCTCCCTTGAACAGATTACTTATTCAGTCATCAGTTATTTTTTGTATTGCTTTAATAACACGCTTTCGGATGAATCAAACAAATTGTTTTTTATTTAAATATTATAATTCTATATTAAAAGATACCTATAAGTTAAATGTTCAAATGTTTTTTTTAAATAATAAACGTGGCTATTGCTTAGACCCAGTACACCACTTCCTTGTGAAATGCATGTAAATATAAAATTATGTAATTCCAGTAGAGACTTGTGAATAGCCAATTGATCATAATGATTTTGATGGCATTTCATAAACCAAAAAATGGTGCCCATTTAACTCATGCCCTACCCAGCCCAGCGCCCCTATGCCCTAAAATCCTAGCTGTAGCACTGCAATCCTTAAGTTCTTTTCAGTCGATCAGGAGTCCGTCTCTGCCGCACTTTTGGTGAAAAAGGTCCCGACAGATTTTTGACCCAGTAACTGGTTCCGATTATAACATTGCCTGTAAGGAAACACGATGGGTCCCAAGATCGAAGGGTGGAAGAAAATAAATATCCATGGACAATATATGATGAAATTGAGAATATGGTTTTGAAAAGGAATTATAAAAGTTTTAAAGAATATTAGTTTCATTCCATATCTTGGACAATAATCAGCCATTGAAGTCCTGCTATCCGCCAAGAGAACTGAACCCCAAAAGTTAGATTTCTCCGTCAACAAACTGCTCAGAAGAGATTTCAATATGGCATTGTTTTGTCTGATTTGTGGCCAGGCATACTGCTTGTTTTCTAACAGACATAGATATTGAATATGTGTATCTATAAGAAATCAAACAGTACACCTGGCCACAAATCAGTCCATAAAAACATTGTGTCGAGACTGCAAAATAAAGTTTTTTGGTTTATTTTTCAGTACTCTTTAAAAATTTCTCGTTACTCCTTTTTTTAAAAAAGGACGAGTACTGTACTCTTTTGAAAAAAAAATTATCTAAAGCCCTGGATACTAACACACCACGCTAACAAGTCGGTGAAAGAAACATCCCCTTACACCCCACTTTATATAAAACTGGGGTTTTTGGGGGGTATACATATTTTTCTTATTTCTGCTCCTAGACATAGGTTGTGGGTACTTGTAAAAACCAGCTCAATGAGGCAGTTCTAATGAGTATGCACAACCAGCTCAATGAGGCAGTTCTAATGAGTATGCACAACCTATGTTTTGAGTATAAATAAGAATAATATCATAAATTTTCTTCCGATAATTTACCGATTTGGAGATGTAAAAATGCACTATGACGCACAGATATGTTATCTTAATGAAAAAGGATCACTGCAACACAGTTACAGAATTTTTATGAATATAGAGAAGGAAGTTTGTGATACTTTCTTACTTATGTTTGCAGTATAGACTATAAGTCCTGGGTAGAATGGAATGTGTGGGGTAATGATACAGAATCCTGATCATTACCTTCACTTCTATTCCATACCACTGAGCAGATCAAATGGAATGAAAAACAATGTGGCATTATGTTGGATTTCTACAGGATAATGCAACATTTCATTCACAAGTGCTTTACAACTACTCATGGCCAAAGTATTAGGGCCTGCAGGGCCAAGGACAAAGATGTATTATAAACTGTAGATCCACTACTTCAAGGTCCTTTATTTCGAAAAGTGCAGTATATCATGAATTTTCCATGGACCCCAAATTTACCATGAGCAAAATAAAAAAACAACAAGCAAATTCATTGAATTGATATCCCCCGCCGAATGGGTTTTTCGTGTAGAATGGCAAGAAAATATATCTGGCCAAAATTGAGAAAAAAAAATTGCGCGTGCATCACGGCAACATAATAATACATATTTATTTCAAGTTTCATTTTATTCCATGCAATAGTTGCTGAGAAGCGGTTCCAGACAAAGTGAGACGACGAAAAATCCAGAATTTTAATCATTTAAGGGGCCATAACTCTGGGTGTAAAAAGTCAATCCGAAAAAAATTTGTGCGTGCATCACCACAGCATAATAATACATATTTATTTCAAGTTTCATTTAATTCCATGCAATAGTTGCTGAGAAACAGTTCCCGACAAAAAAGTGAGACGACGAAAAATCCAGAATTTCAATCATTTAAGGGGCCATAACTCTAGATGTAAAAAGTAAATCCGGAAAAAAAATGCGCGTGCATCACCACAGCATAATAATACATATTTATTTCAAGTTTCATTTAATTCCATGCAATAGTTGCTGAGAAACGGTTCCGGACAAAGTGAGACTACGAAAAATCCAGAATTTCGATCATTTAAGGGGCCATAACTCTGGATGTAAAAAGTCAATCCAGAAAAAAATTGTGCATGCATCACCGCAGCATAATAATACATATTTATTTCACGTTTCATTTAATTCCATGCAATAGTTGCTGAGAAACAGTTCAGGACAAAGTGAGATGACGAAAAAATCCAGAATTTCAATCATTTAAGGGGCCATAACTCTGGATGTAAAAAGTCAATCCGAAAAAAAAATTGCGCGTGCATCACTGCAGCATAATAATACATATTTATTTCAATTTTCATTTAATTCCATGCAATAGTTGCTGAGAAACTGTTCCGGACAAAGTGAGACGACGAAAAATCCAGAATTTCAATCATTCAAGGGGCCATAACTCTGGATGTAAAAAGTCAATCCGAAAAAAAATTGCGCGTGCATCACCACAGCATAATAATACATATTCATTTCAAGTTTCATTTAATTCCATGCAATAGTTGCTGAGAAACGGTTCCGGACAAAAAAGTGTGACGGACGGACGGAAGGACGGAAGGACGGAGGGACGGGCGGACAATGCCAAAACTATATCCCTCCGCCTTTGGCGGGGGATAACAAAAAATGTCCAGATCGGTATATAAGGCACAATGTTAGTTTGCTGATACTCCGATATAATCATGGCGGTAGTTTGCCAAGACGCCAATATAAGTCACAGTTGTTATTTACTAAGATGCCCCTTTTCAGTCTACACTTAACTAATGACTTGTTCAGAGCTGACATTCTCACAGTTGGAAGAAAATAATATAACTGACTGTTATTTCGGTATTGGTTTTTCGCACTTATTCAGACGCGAAACCAGTTCAGTTCACACACTGTGACCAAATAATCCAATAAGCGTCAGTTAGTACAGGTATTGACAAACAATTATTCTTAATCCCTACACTTGTCAAAATCAGTGTCATAATTGAGTAATCAACTCAATGCTCGCTCAGACAACAATGTCTGTGCGCCCTGTATTTGCCATCATGCAGAGCATCCTAATTGTGATCTATCACGTCTTGAAATAAATCAGATGACAATAAAATGATAGTTTTGTTGTTGTATAGTTTTTGTGCCTGCAGCAGACGGTAAATAATTTTTTCCAATTGCTACTTTTAACCATTCCGACCTCTGGCAAGCGAAGGGAAAGAACTCAAATTGTCTGAGCACTAAGCGCTTATGGGAGTTGCACCTCTTCGGACTTCCCTGTTACAGGCAACCAATACAGGGAACCAGTACATCCAAAATGGCATCCTCTTTCTTCGTTTTAGCAATCACATGTTTTCAAACATAGTTTTTTTAACTGTTCTGGAATGTAAGTTAATTGGTAGACATAGTCCCCATTGTTTATTCTGTCAATGAGTAATTCTGAACATAATTTAATGGTGAAATATGGCCGATAGCATTAATGACAGCCATTTAGTGCGGACTGATAAGAGGCATCTCACCAAACTATCACCGTGACTTGTATCGGCATCTCGGCAAACTAGCCGGTGACTTATATGGCGATCTGGATATATCACGCTAGCAGAACTTGGACCCCAAACATCGTGTACATACTATATTAAGAACTCAACTTGCTTTGAAAGAGCTCCGCAATTGGGGCATAATATGCCCATGGCAAGTAATCCGATGTTGTACATATACTGACAAAAAGTAGGAGGGGTTAGTCCAAACATAAAAATTTATGGAAAGACAGATGGACATAATTCTGTTAATGACTGGTGGACTGTATCTTCTGAACAAAATGTGCTGCTTCTCATCAAGGCGAAATTATAAATCTCCTTTCAGCTTGATGGGATGTAATTATAGGAGGGTAACTACTGCTAATAATTGGTGGATTGTAACCTTAAAATAATATGAGTAACAATTAGTCAAGAAATCAAAGATTTCTGATCAAACGTAAATTGTAGGAGGAGTCAGGCAGAAAGGAAAAGTTCACAGAAATTTTCAAATGAGCATAACTCTGTTAATATTTGGTGAACTATACATGTGAAACAATATGCACTCCGTCCCACTATGTTCTGACTATGACTCAAGTGTCAGCTAGATGGGATGTAAACTGAAGGGCAGTTTAACCTAAAGAGAAAACTTGAAACTGATTTTCAAATGGACATAACTCTGCTAATATTTGGAAATAACTTAGAAATAATATGCACTGCTCCACATCATGGTGTTACTATTTATAAAATCTTAACTTGGTCTGACATAAACTACAGCAGGAGTTAGCCAAAAGCAAAACAATTGCAGAAATGTTCAATTGGACATAATTTTGATAATTTTGGGTGGACTGTGACTCAGAAACAATATGTCCTGCTCCACAACATGGTGCAACCTTTACCAAAGTTTCAGCTTATTATAATGTGATCTGTAGGAGTGAGCTAGAAACAAAAGGTTTACAGAAATTTCCAAAGGGGCATAACTCTGCTAATATTTGGTGGAATAACTCTGCTAATATTTGGTGGAATGCAACCTCGAAACGATATGCACGGCACAAAATCATTGTCTAACAAAATGTTAAGCTTCAGCTCAATCAGATTAAAATTCTAAGAGGACTTAGCCAGAAATAAAATGGTTTCAGAAATTTTCAAGGGGCATAATTCTATTAAAATTTGTTGGACAATAGCCTTGAAACAATATGCTCTACTCCACATAATGGTCTATCTATATATGAAATTTCAGCTTGATCAAATGTTAAAATTTCTGATTGATTGAATGTTAATTGTTAGACAGATTAGCCAAAAATGCAATGTTTACAGAAGTTTTGAAAGGGGCATAACTTTGCTAAGATATGGTGGACTGCAACCGCCAAACAATATGCACTGCTCCATATCATGGTCTTGCTCCATATCATTTTCAAACTATACATAAAATTTCAGCTTGATCAAATCTAAATTGTAGGCAGAGTAAGCCAGAAACAAAATGTTTACATAAATTGTCAAAAGGGCATAACTATATTAATATTTGGTTGACCAAAACCTCAAAATACTATACATTGCTTCACATCATGGTCTAACTATATATCAAAGTTTCAACTTGATCAGATCCAAATTTTAGGAGGATCAAGCCAGACACAAAATGTTTATAGAAATGTTCAAATGGATAAAACTAATTAATATTTAGTGGACCTTAACCGCAAAATTTTATGCACTGCCCCATGTCATTGTCTAACTCTATATCAAGTTTCAGCTTCATCGAATATTAATTGTGAGAACACTTAGCTGGAAACCAAATGTTCAGAGAAATTTTCAAACGGGATTACCTCTATTAATATTTGGTTAACTGTATGCGCTGCTCCACATCATTGTCTTACTATATTGACTGTAACCTCAAAAAAATATGTGCTGCTCCACATCATGATCTAACTATATATCTCAAGCCCTGCCACCCAATGAAACCAAAAGGATTTATATGCGTGGGTGGTCCGACTCGCACCACTTTTCCGGAGCAGGCTTATAACCTCAAAGCAATTTACCAGTACTCGTGTGTGGTCGGTGTCAGCTCTGCATGGAAACATCATGCAGCCCAATCTATGTATTCAAGCCACAACAGGGACGACGGGGACCAAAAATAATATAATAACAATAATACAACTGTTTTTCAAATGGGCATATAAAAATAGAGGAATTTTCAGATGGATACACATGCCATATTTTTTTAAACAGACAGACCACTATGATGACTTTCATATGTTTCGTTCAGTGTGAGCCTCTCAAGAATTGCGTTACTACCCTCAAATGAAAGATTTCCTTCTATGAAGCAAATTCTCTCCTTTAAAACATCACGCTAAAAAGTCTGTGAAATGAATACCCCATCATACCCCACTTTATATAGAGAAAACAGGGGTTTATGGGGGTATACATTATTTTCTTTACTTCTGTTCCTAGACATAGGTTGCGGGTACTCGAAAGAACCGCCTCAATGGGGCGGTTCTAACGAGCAACCACAACATATGTTTTGCATATTAATAAGGATAATATCACAAATTTTCATCAATAAATTGACTGTTTTGGAGATGTAATAAATTGCACTATGACCCACGGGTGTGTTATCGTAATGAGAAGACCCCAACTGAAAAAGGAGATAAAAACATTTCAAAGAGTTGCCTCTCTAGAAAGAATAACAGGTCTTTTTAAGCTTTTCGTGCAATATTGTAATAATTTCTAATTTTGATGCTTTCATGTCCTGTGCTCAGTGACGCTAAAAACTAAAGTTAGCTGTGAAATGTAAAAATAAGAATTAAGAAATAAGCTAAGGGATAGAATAATCCAATGACAAATATTATGGATCCCACATTTTAGCTCACTTAAGGAGGGGAATGCATACACCCAACATAATTTCTGCCATTTTTCACCAGGAGGACAACTTTTGGCACAACCTGCATGCTTTGCTATATTTAACTTGAGTCCTTCTGCAAAATGAATCTACTCTTACATGAAAGAATTTGCACCCCAGTTGACTAATTTATCATTTAAAAATCTTGCCTTTCAAAAGGGTGCATCCACACCCCTTAAGTAAACTAAATCAATAAAGAGCAAACATACATAAGACAAAGTCAAACAAACAAATACACCCGGACCTCGTTATAGCACGATTCGTTACAGCACGAATTCGGATATAACACGGTTTTGGTTTGGACCCCAAATTTTCCCCAACCAACATTTATAAATATTATCTAAGGATTGTATCAGGTTTTAAGCACAACAACTTTATTTTCCTCTCACTTTTGACTGCGGTAATACGGTAGCTAACACGGTTTATAACGGTACTTTTTGATATTTATTGCAGGCCTCCAGCAGAGTTGAATATACAGTATATAAACTTGTTTTGCTTGACACGCATGATAAACATGAACTGCCATCGGCACAATCAAAAGTGTTGGCTTAGTGAGATAAAGAGATTAAAGAATACAGTTACGCAACCGGAAAAAAAATATTTATCACGCTCTGTTAAGGATCACTGCTCAGCAGAAATTTTAAACATCGATGCAGACGATGTGATCGGTCAACTGCAGTAAAACTCATTTTCTAGAGCCGCATGTAAAAGAAAGTCAGATTTATTCCAGCTTAAAAGCAAATGATAAAACATATTCGCGGTAAAAAAAATCATTAAAAACCATGTGCGCCATTAAAATCGTTTCAAATGGCTAAAATATTATGGGTAAGACATTTCAAGGGAAGTAATTCAAATTTCTTGTAAGCGTTGATCATTGTCCGGTCCCGAACCCTAACCCGGTAATTTTACCATTGAACTCTATTAACGGTACTGTAGTTCGGTAAGGTCCGGATTCTCAGTAACGACAAAGTTAGCCGGGAACCAGCTATCAAAATGGCGTCATACTCGCTGTCAGATCGGACGATTTCTGGATATAAAACATGGTTTATCAGCCGGTTTCGATTAAAGTGACTTGTTTGACTTGATGGGCCATGGTATTTACTGCCATTGATTAGTTCTAAACACATTTTAGTCGGGAAATACTGTCATTAACCGGACCGTACATCATCTTGTTTGGGAAACTATTGGACACCATTGTGTCAATGGTTGATCTGTTTATAACACGATTCGGTTAACTAACACGGTCCTTTGGTTGGACCCGGAGTTCCGTGTTATAACGAGGTTGAGGTGTATTTTCATGGTGGGGGAGAAATTAGTTTGGAAAGAAGGGTTCACACAACAGTTTCACAGCCTGGAGCTGAGAAAATAGTTCATATTTGGATATGTTCATACTGAATGGACAAAATGGCATACACAGCTGATGAAAAAAGCTTACCTGAACTTTTTGGTGACTTAGTATACAAATTCAGGAAAATACATGCAAGCAATGATTTTATTACTCAATTTAAAAAAAAATAGAAATGGTGTTTGTAAAACACAATGCCCCCAACCTTTGCTTGACCTTAGATGGCAAAATATTCAACAAATATTGTTAAAGACTCAAAAACATACAACAAGAATTCCCCCGAAGGCTATGTCGCGCCTGTGGGGGCGCAAAGTCACCAAACCATGAAATCTAGGTCAAGGTCAAACATGGATGCCTGTATAAAAATTTCACTCCTAGTTGCAAGCATGTACCAAGTATCATCAATGAAACTCCTAAAAAACAGACTCTTACATCAGGGTGAAAGTTAGGGTTGTCACACTATTTTACAAAGTCAGTGAACCATAAAATGTAGGTCAAGGTCAGAAATGGATACTTGCATTGAAGTTTCAATTCCTAAATGCAAGCTTGTACCAAATACAATTAATGAAGCTCTAATAGATCTTGAGAAATGGACTCTTACATTAGATAGAAAGTCAGGGTGGTCGCAATAATTCACAAAGTCAGTGAACCATGAAATATGGGTAAAAGTCAAATATGGATGCTTGCATTGCAGTTGCAATTCCTAGATGCAAGTTTGTACCAATTATAATTTAAAAAGCTTTAATAGTTTTCGAGAAATGGTGAAAGTCAGGGTGGTCGCAATAATTCAAGAAGTCAGTGAACCATGAAATATAGGTCAAGGTCAGATATGGATGCTTGCGTTGAAGTTGCAATGCCTGGATGCAAGTTTGTACCAAGAATGATTAATGAAGCTCTAATAGTTCTCAAGATATGGACTTTCTGCCAAGATTTTATTAAAAAAAACAAGGCATGGCATGCGATACAAATCCCCTCGCACAAGACAACTTCGTGTGTGGAATACACTGAAATGGCAAAAGTCCAACTTGCTTGAGATATTATCATATGCAACATTTGTGTAAAGTTTGTTTAAAAATCCTTCCATAAATGTAGGTTCTAGAGTGATGACAATATTTCTCTAAAAATAGTCATAGGGACCTTGACTTGAGGCCATGGCCGCCAAGTAGATCTTGCTCAAGATAATATCTTAAGCATCTTTTGTGTGAAGTTAGATTAAAATCATAAATGTAGGCGGTAGAGCAATGACAAAGTTTTTCTAAAAATAGCCATAGTGACCTTGACCTTGAGGTCATGACCTTGAAAGTCAAAGCAACTCGAGATATTACCATAAGAAACATTTGTGTGAAGTTCTATTAACATCCCTCAATAAATGTAGGCACTAGAGCGATGACAAAGATTTTCTAAAAATAACCACAGTGACCTTGACCTTGAAAGTCGAAATAGTTTGAGATATTGTCATAAGGAACATCTGTGTGAAGTTATACTGAAATCGGTGAAGAAATGTAAGCGCTAGAGCCATGTCAAAGTTTTTCTAAAAATAGCCTCAGTCACCTTGACCTTGAAAGTCAAACTCACTCGAGGTATTGTCATAAGGAACATTTGTGTGAAGTTATATTGAAATCAGTGAAGAAATGTAGTCGCTAGGGCTATGACAAAGTTTTTCTAAAAATAGCCACAGTGACCTTGACCTTGAAAGTCGAAATCGCTCGAGATATTGTCTTAAGGAACATTTGTGTGAAGTTATATTGAAATTGGTGAAGAAATGTAAGCACTAGAGCATTGACAAAGTTTTTCTAACAAGAGGGCCATGATGGCCCTGGATCGCTCACCTATTCCATAGTGTAACAAGTAGGCCCCAGAGAGGGCCATTATTGGCCCCAGGGCTTTAATGTGCATAATGTTGAGGGAGGTCTTAAAGGTGAAGCTTCATACCAAAAATCAACAAAGGCTATAATTTGAACAATCTTGGCAAAGGTCCACTAGATGAAGCTACACATCAAATATCAAAGACCTGGGCCTAGCGGTTTCAGAGAAGAAGATTTTTAAAGATTTTGCCTATATAAGCCTATGTAAAACCAAAGGGCCCCGGGACGGGGGAATTTTTTGCCCCAGCACTAAAATTTGAACAATCTTGGTAGGGGTCCACTAGATGAAGCTTCATACCAAATATCAAAGTCCTGGGCCTTGTGGTTTCAGAGAAGAAGATTTTTAAAGATTTTCCCTATATAAGCCGTTGTAAAACCAAAGGGCCCCGGGGCGGGGGCATTTTTGGCCCCAGCACTATAATTTGAACAATCTTGGTAGGGGTCCACTAGATGAAGCTTCATACCAAATATCAAAGTCCTGGGCCTTGTGGTTTCAGAGAAGAAGATTTTTAAAGATTATCCCTATATAAGCCAATGTAAAACCAAAGGGCCCCGTGGCGGGGGCATTTTTTGACCCAGCACTTTGAACAATCTTGGTAGGGGTCCACTAGATGAAGCTTCATACCAAATATCAAAGTCCTGGGCCTTGTGCTTTCAGAGAAGAAGATTTTTAAAGATTTTCCCTATATAAGCCTATGTAAAACCAAAGGGCCCCAGGGCGGGGGCATTTTTGGCTCCAGCACTATAATTTGAACAATCTTGGTAGGGGTCCACTAGATGAAGCTTCATACCAAATATCAAAGACCTGGGCCTTGTGGTTTCAGAGAAGAAGATTTTTAAAGATTTTCCCTATATAAGCCAATGTAAAACCAAAGGGCCCCGTGGCGGGGGCATTTTTTGTCCCAGCACTATAATTTGAACAATCTTGGTAGGGGTCCACTAGATGAAGCTTCATACCAAATATCAAAGTCCTGAGCCTTGTGAGAAGCCTCCGTGGTGCAGAGGTTATGCCACTCACCTTGTAAACCAGGGATCGCAGGATCGATCCCGGGCTTCTCCAGACTTTTGGATGAGTCTTTAAATCGAGGTCCCGTCTCCGTATGACCTTAGCTCTTGGTGGTACGTTAAACTAAAACTAACTCATTCACTCACTGGGCCTTGTGGTTTCAGAGAAGAAGATTTTTAAAGATTTTCCCTATATAAGCCTATGTAAAACCAAAGGGCCCCGGGGCGGGGGGCATTTTTGGCCCCAGCACTATAATTTTAACAATATTGGTAGGGGTCCACTAGATGAAGCTTCATACCAAATATCAAAGTCCTGGGCCTTGTGGTTTAGGAGAAGAAAATTTTTAAAGATTTTCCCTATATAAGCCTATGTAAAACCAAAGGGCCCCAGGGCGGGGGCATTTTTGGCCCCAGCACTACAATTTGAACAATCTTGGTAGGGGTCCACTAGATGAAGCTTCATACCAAATATCAAAGACCTGGGCCTTGTGCTTTCAGAGAAGAAGATTTTTAAAGATTTTCCCTATATAAGCCTATGTAAAACCAAAGGGCCCCGTGGCGGGGGCATTTTTGGCCCCAGCACTATAATTTGAACAATCTTGGTAGGGGTCCACTAGATGAAGCTTCATACCAAATATCAAAGTCCTGGGCCTTGTGCTTTCAGAGAAGAAGATTTTTAAAGATTTTCCCAATATAAGCCTACATAAAACCAAAGGGCCCCGGGGCGGGGGCATTTTTGGCCCCAGCACTATAATTTGAACAATCTTGGTAGGGGTCCACTAGATGAAGCTTCATACCAAATATCAAAGACCTGGGCCTTGTGGTTTCAGAGAAGAAGATTTTTAAAGATTTTCCCTATATAAGCCTATGTAAAACCAACGGGCCCCGGGGCGGGGGCATTTTTGGCCCCAGCACTAAAATTTGAACAATATTGGTAGGGGTCCACTAGATGAAGCTTCATACCAAATATCAAAGACCTGGGCCTTGTGATATCAGAGAAGAATATTTTTTTATATAAGCCTATGTAAAACCAAAGGGCCCCGTGGCGGGGGCATTTTTGTCCCAGCACTAAAATTTGAACAATCTTGGTAGGGGTCCACTAGATGAAGCTTCATACCAAATATCAAAGTCCTGGGCCTTGTGGTTTCAGAGAAGAAGATTTTTAAAGATTTTCCCTATATAAGCCTATGTAAAACCAAAGGGCCCCGGGGCGGGGGCATTTTTGACCCCAGCACTATAATTTGAACAATCTTAGTAGGGGTCCACTAGATGAAGCTTCATACCAAATATCAAAGTCCTGGGCCTTGTGGTTTCAGAGAAGAAGATTTTTAAAGATTTTCCCAATATAAGCCTATGTAAAACCAAAGGGCCCCAGGGCGGGGGCATTTTTGGCCCCAGCACTATAATTTAAACAATCTTGGTAGGGGTCCACTAGATGAAACTTCATACCAAATATCAAAGACCTGGGCCTTGTGGTTTCAGAGAAGAAGATTTTTAAAGATTTTCCCAATATAAGCCAATGTAAAACCAAAGGGCCCCGTGGCGGGGGCATTTTTTGTCCCAGCACTAAAATTTGAACAATATTGGTAGGGGTCCACTAGATGAAGCTTCATACCAAATTTCAAAGTCCTGGGCCTTGTGGTTTCAGAGAAGAAGATTTTTAAAGATTTTCCCTCTATAAGCCTATGTAAAACCAAAGGGCCCCTGGGCGGGGGCATTTTTGACCCCTGCACTATAATTTGAACAATCTTGGTAGGGGTCCACTAGATGAAGCTTCATACCAAATATCAAAGTCCTGGGCCTTGTGGTTTCAGAGAAGAAGATTTTTAAAGGTTTTCCCTATATAAGCCTATGTAAAACCAAAGGGCCCCAGGGCGGGGGCATTTTTGGCCCCAGCACTATAATTTGAACAATCTTGGTAGGGGTCCACTAGATGAAGCTTCATACCAAATATCAAAGTCCTGGGCCTTGTGGTTTCAGAGAAGAAGATTTTTAAAGGTTTTCCCTATATAAGCCTATGTAAAACCAAAGGGCCCCAGGGCGGGGGCATTTTTGGCCCCAGCACTATAATTTGAACAATCTTGGTAGGGGTCCACTAGATGAAGCTTCATACCAAATATCAAAGTCCTGGGCCTTGTGGTTTCAGAGAAGAAGATTTTTTAAGTTTTTGGTGAAAAAAATCTATTTTTAGCTCCTGTGACCTAGATGTGCAACGGACCGGAACCATTTGAACACCTTTGAAAGGGGACCACCTAAGGATCATTCCTGTGAAGTTTGGTCAAAATCCGATCAGTGGTTTAGGAGGAGATGTCATTTAAAAAAATTGTTTACGCACGCACGGACGGACGGACGCATGCACGGACGCATGCACGACGGACGACGGACAAAAAGTGATCCCAAAAGCTCACCTCGTCACTACGTGACGGTGAGCTAAAAATAGCCGCAGTGACCTTGACCTTGAAAGTGGAACTCGATACAGATATTGTCATAAGGAACATTTGTGTGAATCGATTTTGAAATTGGTGAAAAACTGTAAGCGCTAGAGCAATGAAAAAGTTTTTCTAAAAATAGCCACAGTGACCTTGACCTTGAAAGTCGAACTCTTTCGAGGTATTGTCATAAGGATCATTTGTGTGAAGTTATATTAAAATCGGTGAAGAAATGTAGGCGCGGGAGCGATGACAAAGTTTTTCTAAAAATAGCCATTGTGACCTTGACCTTGAAAGTTGAAATGGCTTGAGATATTGTCATAAGGAACATTTGTGCGAAATTATATTGAATTCGGTGAAGAAATGTAAGCGCTAGAGCATTGACAAAGATTTTCTAAAAATAGCCACAGTGACCTTGACCTTGAAAGTGGAACTCGCTGGAGATATTGTCATAAGGAACATTTGTGTGAAGTTATATTGAAATCGGTGAAGAAATGTAGGCTCTAGAGCGATGACAAAATTTTTCTAAAAATAGCTACAGTGACCTTGACCTTGAGGTCATGACCCTGAAAGTCGAACACACTCGAGATATTGTCAAAAGGAACATTTGTGTGAAGTAATATTGAAATCAGTGAAGAAATGTAGGCGCTAGAGCAATGACAAAGTTTTTCTAAAAATAGCCACAGTGACCTTGACCTTGAGGTCATGACCTTGAAAGTCGACCTCGCTCAAGATATTGTCATAAGGCACATTTGTGTGAAGTTATATTAAAATCAGTGAAGAAATGTAGGCGCTAGAGTGATGACAAAGTTTTTCTTAAAATAGCCAGTGACCTTGACCTTGAGGTCATGACCTTGAAAGTCGAACTCGCTGAGATATTGTCATAAGAAACATTTGTGTGAAGTTATATTGAACTTGGTGAAGAAATGTAGGCGCTAGAGCGATGACAAAGTTTTTCTAAAAATAGCCACAGTGACCTTGTCCTTGAGGTCATGACCTTGAAGTCGAACTCGCTCAAGATTTTTTTTATAAGGAACATTTGTGTGAAGTTATATTGAAATTGGTGAAGAAATGTAGGCGCTAGAGTGATGACAAAGTTTTTCTAAAAATAGCCACAGTGACCTTGACCTTGAGGTCATGACTTTGAAAGTCGAACTCGCTCGAGATTTTTTTATAAGAAACATTTGTGTGAAGTTATATTGAAATTGGTGAAGAAATGTAGGCGCTAGAACGATGACAAAGTTTTTCACAAATTACCAAAATGACAAAGGGCCATAACTCACAAAGTATTTTTCGGAATTTTATCATAAGTTAATCAGTTCATCTACTCATCACCACCAATCTATTCTTCAACTTTCAAGGCTCTAGCTCTAATAGTTTTTGAGATATCTTGCTGACAAGATTGTATTAAAAAAATTTCAAAGGGCAATAACTCTTAAAAGGGGCATAATCCGGACGAGAAAAAAAATAAGCGTCAGCTAATTTTCCATGAGGAATCCATATATGAAATTTCAAAACCCTAGCATACACGGTTCTAAAGATATGCTATGCATCACTTTTAGCATACATTACAATGGGCACAAATTACCAAAATGACAATGGGCCATAACTCACAAAGTATTTTTTGGAATTTTGTCAAAAGATAATCAGTTCATCTACTCATCACCACCAATATATTCACCAACTTTCAAGGCTCTAGCTCCAATAGTTTTTTTAGATATCCTGCTGATAAAATTTTATTAAAAAAATTTCAAAGGGCAATAACTCTTAAAAGGGGCATAATCCGGACAAGAAAAAAAAATCCGCGTCAGCTAATTTTCCATGAGGAATCCATATATGAAATTTCAAAACCCTAGAATACACGGTTCTAAAGTTATGCTATGCATCACTTTTAGCATACATTACAATGGGCACAAATTACCAAAATGATAAAGGGCCATTACTCACAAAGTATTTTTCGGAATTTTGTCAAAAGTTAATCAGTTCATTTACTCATCACCACCAATCTATTCACCAACTTTCAAGGCTCTAGCTCTAATAGTTTTTGAGATATCTTGCTGACAAGATTTTATTAAAAAAATTTCAAAGGGCAATAACTCTTAAAAGGGGCATAATCCGGACGAGAAAAAAAATAAGCACCAGCTAATTTTCCATGAGGAATCCATATATGAAATTTCAAAACCCTAGCATACACGTTCTAAAGATATGCTATGCAACACTTTTAGCATACATTACAATGGGCACAAATTACCAAAATGACAAAGGGCCATAACTCACAAAGTATTTTTTGGAATTTTGTCCAAAGTTAATCAGTTCATCTACTCATCACCACCAATATATTCACCACCTTTCAAGGCTCTAGCTCCAATAGGTTTTGAGATATCTTGCTGACAAAATTTTATTAAAAAACTTTCAAAGGGCAATAACTCTTAAAAGGGGCATAATCCGGACAAGAAAAAAATAGGCGTCAGCTAATTTTCCATGAGGAATCCATATATGAAATTTCAAAATCCTAGAATACACGGTTCTAAAGTTATGTTATGCATCACTTTTAGCATACATTACAATGGGCACAAATTACACAAATGACAAAGGGCCATAACTCACAAAGTATTTTTCGGAATTTTGTCAAAAGATAATCAGTTCATCTACTCATCACCACCAATATAATCACCAACTTTCAAGGCTCTAGCTCCAATAGTTTTTGAGATATCTTGCTGACAAGATTTTATTAACAAAATTTCAAAGGGCAATAACTCTTGAAGGGGGCATAATCCGGACGAGAAAAAAAATACGTGTCAGCTAATTTTCCATGAGGAATCCATATATGAAATTTCAAAACCCTAGCATACACAGTTCTAAAGTTATGCTATGCATCAAAAGCCTAACGGACGGACGAACGAACCAGAAGCAATATGCCCCTCCAACTTTTTCAAAGTTTGGTGCATAATCATTCCTCAATATATGATTGAGTACAATTTGAATGATACACAACGTGCTGCATGCATGGTGGTTAAACCAGTCATGAATGACAACTTTGTTTTCCTCTTCGATTACATGTGGGCAGCTCAGGCCTCGAGTTGTTAAGGCTTTGGCCTATAGATTAATTAAGCGAGTTTGTGCCGACCATTGGTTTTATTTTTCTTCAGAAATTCAGTTATTTCATCGGAGTGCTTATGTTGTGGTTTGTTATTGCCATCGTATGTCTTTGCATGTATGTCCTTGTTCCAATTTTTTTATCATGGACAGCTATTTGACATTTCTGAGGAAAAGAAACTCTCCTTTCAGCTTTCAACTTGTAATGTTCTATTTCAAATGCTGTCTTTTATGGATGTCTTTCTTTGCATTTAGTGTCTTGGATGGAAGATGCAAGGTATTTGCCTTCCTTGCTACTTTACACATTAACCCATTTTGTACCGGAAACCCCAAAACGGGTACCCTGGCAAACAGTGCAGGCCCAGATCAGACGCGCTTCTGCGGCGTCTGATTAGGGCCTACACTGTTTGCAGAAAGTTAAGCCATTTTCCAAGTAAATTTTGAAGAAAACACAACCTGACACCCCTAAATTTTTACATGGACTCGTGCTATATATAAGGAGGAAGATTCCTCTTGGTACAAAAAGGGTTAATGCAGCAATCCCAGCCAACGACAAAACAAATGACTGGAGTACAAAAGATATAGATCAGACTATGTGAATGCTAGGGGTGTAACGATGCATCGATAGTTCGATGCATCGCGATAGGGACTGCCTCGATAGCAATGCATCGATAGTACTTTGGACTATCGATAGCTATCGCCGATAGTTCACTCAACTATCGATAGTTTCGATTGTTTTTTTTTTTTTTTGTTTTTTTTACTTGAATATACGTTGAAAATATACCTGTACTGTTGTGTAATGACGCAAGTATTTTTGCTTAGGATATCCATTCAGCTGTAATCAGGACAGAATGATAAGCCTTCACATATGTGCATGATGATCTGAGTCTTCGCTGGTCACACGTGTATTATAGTTATTTGCCGTGTGGTAAATTTCTCGCGGCGATGAATTTCCCGCCGTCATTTTTGCACATGCAGCTGAGGCAGTCAGAACTTTTCCCGCGTTTTTCAATAACAAAACGTCAATGATAGTTTGATCACGCGTTTGTTGCATGCAACTTTTTGAATACATGACAGTGAAACCTGTGTGACATGTGAAGGCTCAGATCAGCCTGCGCAGTCATATATAAATGTTTGCTGTTTGTATTATCCTTGCGTAGTATAACTTCTGGGACGAACGCCATTTCCCTGTTCAGTTTCGAAGGCATTTGCAAGATGCACAAGCTGATCTTGTGTATGAAGAAATGTTTGTTTTTGCTGTGTGCTGACTCATTCACGTAGATAAATGTATAATAAATGACGGTATAATGCAGTTTAACTTATTGTATATGTGACTCTTTTTGCGTATAAGGACCAGACTGTTAAACCGCCCTTTTGTGGTATCATTAGAAATGTTTCTCGAAAAATGCACAGAATGTGCATGCGAGTACATGATAGACTCAGATTAGTCGGTAAGTATGCACAGATGCATCAATGATGATGTCATCAGTCGGCTGGCCGGACCGATTGGGATTAAATTCTTGGGGGAATATTTAAGCAGACAAAGTTTTATTTTCCTGTCGTCATTCTGTATGGAAAAAACGTGCAGCAAGAGGCCTTAGGTCTCCGTCTATCAAGTACTTTCTTAAGGTGATTCTGGGCGTTTTGATAGTGGACACTGGACAACCTGGGACAAATTGGCATTTTGATTTTTCGTGGGTCTTTCTAATTTTATTTTTGGTTGTCTTTGTATTATAATAGAGGGATATTCCAGAAAAAAATAACAGGTCAAAACGGCCAATTTTCATTACATGAAAATTATTGCTGCTTGTCGTAGCTATCTTGTGTGCAAGGACTAAATGCCCACAGAGTCAGAGAGCCCAGGTCGAGCCCTGTACATATTGCTAGATGAAAAAACCGACTTGATAATTGCTTTACTTCTATTTCGATAGTCTAGCTTTTGATGCTTACTTCAAATAAAAAATATGTAAATTCAAGTTTTAATGCAGTTTGTTAGATTCATGTCACCCTTAAAGAGGTGCTAAAATAGCGTGCTGTGATTACGTAATACTATGTAATAATCGGGTTACCTAATTAACTGAATCCACAGATTTATTTAACACAGGCGGCAAACATCAAACAATTGAAGAACGATTACCATGTGTCAGTTTCCACAAGCAGAAAATCTTAAACACTGCAAAGGTATTAATTTTAGGCCATTGCAATTTTCCTAACTCGTTCTGTCACTCTTAGCCATTTTATGTGAGTGATACAACATCTATGAATCATTAATAAGTGTGCCCGATAGTATCACGATAGTATCGTGATAGTATGCCGCGATAGTGATAGTATCGTGATAGTAGTTTCCACGATAGCAATACTATCACGATAGTCAAAATTGGCATCGATAGTCAGCCCTAGTGAATGCACAGACTTATCTGAGTGTTTACTGGTACCAGATGTTAATTTGCATGTTTTGTTATACACAAAGCTCATTCCGTAGATGAATCAGTCAAAACCCAAGTTCAGGACCATTTTTCAAGCCTACTCTCAGTGACTATAAACCCACCAGTGTTATCAGTGCTCTGACTTTAGAATTTGGCAAGCTTAACCCTTTTTGTACCGAATGGAATCTTCCTCCTAATATATGGCTGGAGTCCATTTTGAAATTTAGGGGTGACAGGTTGTGTAATCCTTAAAACTTATTATGAAAATAGCTGAACTTTTTTTTGCAAAAAGTGCAGGCCCTGATCAGACGCCGCGTTCTGCGGCGTCTGATCTGGGCCTGCACTGTTTGCCAGGGTACCCGTTTTTGGGGTTCCGGTACAAAATGGGATGATATATGTAGGCACTTTCTTGTTGTTGTTTTTTTATTTGGCAACATAACAAGAGTACTCTCATTTTGTCTTAAGGGTAGCCTCACATTGTCACACAAGAAGTTTATCAGTTAATAATGATTAGGATACACACATATACCTGTCACCTTAGAAACTCAACACAAGTATGAATTTAAGACCTGGTCATCCAAAACAAATAATTCCTCAAATTTAAAGGCAATGGGTATACAATCGGGGAAGACAAACTCTTTCAAAAATATTTTTCTCTTATCTATAGGGGTTAATACTAGTAATATGATTCCTCAAGTTAATGGCAATGGGTATACAAACAGATCTGGGCCTGCACTGTTTGCCACGGTACCCATTTAGGGGTTTCCAGTCTGAAATGGGTTAAGCAAAATAAGGATTAAGTTTTCTATCTTGTAAAATACATAATCAGATTTTTTGATTGATTGATTTCGGGTTTAACATCCCCATCAACAATATTTAGGTCATTTTGGAGACATTGCTTCCAATTTTGTGGGACTTTTACCCGGCATTGAGATGAAATGACATCTCAAGCCCTGCCTGACAGTGAAACTAAAAGGGTTTACATGCATGGACAGTATGAATCCCCTCAGTTTACCTGGGCAGGCTTAGAGCCTCTAAGTGGTTTACCAGTACTCATGTGTGCGGTCAGTTTCAGCTCTGCGTGGAAGCATCATGCAGCCCAATCTATTTCTTCAAGCCCCGATGGCTGAGGCAATTTATACATTATCGGAAACTGTGCATCCATATAACTTAATGGGAATGGATATTTCTAGCTTATTTTCTATGGTTTTAAACTTTGGGATTTCCTGCATGCCTAACAGTAACCTCACAACCTCTGAAACAGGCATCTAATCGAAAAGGAATGAACTTGCTCCTAAGCATATTCTTTCCTTTAAGGGGAATGGATACACACAACAGAGTTTTCCCCGCAATTTTTCAAAGGGAGACAACTTTTGGGCCTTCCTATTAACTTTTCTATAAACTCTGTCCCACGGAAAGAAGGGGTCCAACTTTTAAAGGAAAGAATTTGCTCCTCAGGAGCAAATTCTCTCCTTTAAGAGTTGACCCCTAGTGACATGGGAGACAAAAATACTTTTGCAGGAGTTGCCTGCACGAAGGTGTATCTATTCCCTTTAAGAGACCATTATTGATGGTGGTTATAAAAACAATTTTGAAAGAGTTGCCTCCCCTGTATGTGAGTCCATTTCCTTAAATCTACGGTAACTAACTGCCTACAAGTGCTCAGTACTTACCTCGTCGTCCTAATTAAAAATGAAATATGTGGCAATGTGAGATGGATAGAAGTAAGAAAACCCTTTTATGCTGACAAGGGATGGAAAACTGAATTACCCAGACTTGTCCTGCTGTTCAAAACTAAAATCCATTCAGAAAATCTGAATCATCGATTTTTTTTTTCTCGCTTTTGATGCTCATTTTAGCCCATACATCACTATGGGAAAGTTTTAGACCTGACAGTCTGCCAACTTCTCTAGGAAGCCGCATGCCTCCCATTTCTGAACAGAGTTTAACCATGTTATCAGTTAACATATTGAATGTTTGCTCATTCAATATGACAAATACAAGTGATGTCCAACTTTTTTCAGCAAAAAGCACTGTGTCTGATATTGTTTTTACTGCAACAGATAACATTTTGACCACTGACAAGTTTGTTAAGCTAACATTGCATTGAACAACTTGACCCAGTATTCATAACTAACAATGTTGCTTTACCGCTGAAAAAATGAAAATTTTGAGATGAAAAATTGTGATATTTTTCTTATTACTACTCAAAATATAGATTGTTGGTACTTGTTAGAACTGCCTCGATGAGGCAGTTCGAACAAGTACCCACAATCTATATATTTTAGAGCAGAAATAAGAAAAATAAGGTTAACCCCTGTAAACCCCAATTTTACCATATAAAAGTGGGGTTCAAGTGGGTCAAAATTATATAGGCGTATTTTCATGATGGACAATAAATTGAATTGCAATCAAGCATTTTTGAGCAAATGAAGAACATTTATTATAAAAATTTATGAACAAAGGACTGTAACTCTCCTGATATGCGTCAGAATTTGACACATTTGATCAAACGTGTGCGACATCTCATGGATGCAAAGCCATTTATCAAGTTTGATGGAGATCGGTAGGTAAACACAGATTGTAGAATCCCGAAAGGGCTAATTTCAGCATTATATGATGAGCAAATGGCCATTACTCCAGTGATATGCGTCAGATTTCGATGCTGACTGAACTTGTTGGAAGTCTGATGGATGCAATGAAATCCATAGGTACAGACTCTAGAGGCCAGAAATGGCTAATTTCAGCATTATTTGAGGAACAAAGGGGCATAACTCCTGTGACAGGCATCAGATTTTGATGATGAATCCAACTTGTGTGAGACCTCATGGAGTAAGTTTGGTGGAAATCAGTTGGTAAACACAGACTGTAGAGTCCAGAAATGGCTTATTATTTCAGATTTATTTGAAGAACAAAGGGCCGTAGCTCCTATGATAAATGTTTGATTTGACGACGGTTGATTTCGTCTGAGGTCTCATAGATGCAAAGCCATGTATCAAGTTTGGTTGAAATTGTTTGGTTAACACAGACTTAAGAGTCTGAAAATGTTTAACCCATTTTGTACTGGAAACCCCAAAAGGGGTACCTTGGCAAACAGTGCAGGCCCAGATGAGATGCTGCAGAACACGGCATCTGATCAGGGCCTCCACTGTTTGCTAAAAGTTCTAGTTTTTGAAAAGACCACAACCTGACACCACTAAATTTTGAAATGGGCTCCTGCTATAGATAAGGAGGAAGATTCCATTTGGTACAAAAAGGGTTAATGGGCATTCTGCGGCATCTGATCAGGGATGGCACTGTTTGCCAAAGACCAGTTTTGGGACTTTCCATATAAATAGAGGATCTTACATGAGTGTTAATGTATTATTGGATTTATTTAACAAGTTGAGGAAAAGGGATAAAATGTGAGGCTGTGACGAGCATTTTCATCTTTTTTTTCCTCAACTCGATTAATAAATCCAACATTACATGGGCATGAATGCAAGATTCTATTTATCATATGACATTTAAACGCATTTTATTCACGACTGTTCAACAAAAATGTCAATATTCCATCATTACATCATTCCATCGTTAAAGACCTCGTACATGTAACGTTACGAGGCGTATCTAGCTAATTTGCATATTTCATCCACTAGGGGATTTTCAAAAATATTACAAGGCGTTATTACACTCAGACATGACGTCATATGATAAAATGGGTTAATGTGGGTGACAACATTCTTCCATGAGTACAACATTCATTAAAATACATCACTCAGTCAGATACGTACAGTCCAACCTGTATTAAGCAAGCACCAAAGGGATAACCAAAATACGCTAGCTTAAGACAGGTGCTTGCTTAAGACAGGTGAAATTTTAATGCATTTGCCTTTTGGGGGAACCAAATGCATGCTTGCTTAAGAAAGGTTACTTGTTTAATAGAGGTGGCTGCTAAGACAGGTTTCACTGTACATGTGTTCAGTATTCTGTCAGATACACTGTGACAACAATAAACACTTACCCTAACTGTTTTTGTAACAGCTACACCCTTTGGTACAACATCCAATGAGAGACACTGTGTTAATGATGACAGCCAGTGCCCATGGTAAGACTGATAGGAGCAGGAACTGTTCTCTTGGAATGTACTCCTGCAATGTTGACACAGGTCGACTTTTATTTTAAAGGCATTTATTCTTGATTATTGAGGACTATCATTTCATTACATAATATTATATAGCCCTCAGTGCTGACTAAAAAGAAGTCCTCTGTCTGCAACAGGTAAGGGTCCTTCTTGGGGAAAATCAATAATTGACTAACTGTTAACTGCAATGTACCTTATTGATTTTCCTCTTTAGTACCTCAGTCAGGGGGTTCAACAGGAGCTACTAATCGCCCTATTAAAGGCCGCCTTTGATCTGCTATATACAGTCTATCACAGGGGGCAATAAAACAATTATGAACACACGGTGTGTCCTACTGTCTAAGAATAAATGCCTTTAATGACAATACATGTACTTATTTATTCCCTACCTTTGGCAGTTTTTTTTGTTTTTGTTTTGGTTTTTGGTTTAACGGCTCTTTCAAGTTTATTTCACTCATATTGCGCCGAACGTTAATCAGAGGTGGCCGAAAACCAAAGTACCTGGAGAAAATTCACCTGACCTTTACCTGGAGAAAATTCACCTGACCTTCCATTGCAGAGCCTGCTATCTCACATAAGACCCGAGCCAGGGTCAGACCCACAGCGGTGAGAGACCTAATGATTATGAGTCAGCACTCTTATCCACCAAACCAGAAGCCTGTTAACCTTTGGCAGTAATAAAAAATTTGTTGTAATTGCTTCACAATAGCTTGATTCTTTAAATACTGAGTCTTTATTCTCTTTCCACTTGCTGCATAGGCAGTTACCAACAACTGCTTGTGACATATTTTTCACATCAGAAAACCATGGCTGTGTTGCAGCTTAAAGGGAATGGGAACACCTTCAGGAGAGGCAACTCCTGCAAAAGTATTTTTATCTCCCATGTCAAAAGGGGTCAACACTTAAAGGAAAGAATTTGCTCCTGAGGGTCAACTCTTAAAGGAAAGAATTTGCTCCTGAGGAGCAAATTCTTTCCTCTATTAAGAGTATACCCTTTTTCAGTGGGACAGGGCTTATAGAAAAGTAAGAATGAAGTCCCAAGAGTTGCCTCCCTTTGAAAAATGGTGGAAAAATCTGCCTGGTGTTCCCCTTCCCCTTAAGAGAAAAAAGGTACATATTGTACAGGTGACCTACAAAGGCTCAGGAAAGCCTAGATATAAGTCCCTTTGCCACCCATACATGTGGTGAAGTCCTTGAGGTGACTTCATGCAAAGGGGCTGGACGATGCTTCCATGCAGAGCTGAAACCAACCGCCCACGAGTACTGGTAAACCGCTTAGAGGATCTAAGCCTGCCCAGGCAAAGCGGTGCGAGTCGGTCCAACCATGCTTATAAACCCTATTGGTTTCATTGGGCGACAGGGCTTGAGATGTAATTTCATTTCAATGTCGGGTAAAAGTCCCCAAAAATTGGAAGCAACATCTCCAAAATGACCTATACTGTGCTGACAGGGACATTCAACCTCAAATCAAACAAACAAACAAGGCTTCATGCAAGAATATGCCTAGCCATAGACTTACTACTAGCCTAGCTACAGAATTCAGATGAATATTAATACAGGGAGCTAATTTAAAAGGGTTGTTCTCATGTGTCCGCCTATTATCAATTCTCTCTTTTTTTCTTATATCTAATCCAAACATAGATTGTAAATGCATGTTAAAACTGCCTCATTGAGTTGATTCTAACATGAACACAAAACAATTGGATTGTAAGAGCAGAAATACAAATAACAGGGTATGCACCTGAAATCTCAATTCATCCCTTTATAAATTGGGCATAACAAAGGTGACCTTAAATGGACTTGTTAAGGGAAATGGATGCATCAGGCATATTTTTCAACGTTATTTTAAAAGGGACTTTCTATTTGGTCTTGTACACGTATTCTTATCAAAAGCACGGATCTACTCTTAAAGGAACAAAAACAAGGATCTGCTCTTAAAGGAAAGAATTTGCTCCTCGGGCGCAAATTCTTTCCGTTAAGAGGGGATCCCTATTGATGGATGAGAGGGGATCCCTATTGATGGATGAGACAAAATATTTCTAAATCAGTTTCCTCCCTTGAAAATGTGGTTTAGAAAACTGGCTGGCTCAGAATGACCTTAATAGTGCTGACTGTGTCTTAAACTCCAAACAAACAAACAACACTAGAGATGTGAGAAGATCTGACTATATACCCCTGCTGCAACACTATTAGAGGAGGCAGATCCATAGTCTTGAAATATTTTGAATTCATGCTCACCAGATATCTCCTAAAAGCAAAGTCTTTCCTTTAAGAGTGGTGTCGAAGCCTCCGTGGTGTAGTGGTTACGCTACTCGCCTTGTAAAACAAGGCATCAAAGGATCAATCCCGGGCTTTCGGATGAGTCTTTAAACTGAGGTCCCATCTCTGTATGACCTTAGCTGTTGATGGGATGTAAAGCTCAAACACTCACTCACAATACTTTAGGAGTGGATTCCTATTGGTGAGTGAGAATAAACATTTCTGAAGCATTTACCTCCCCTGAAGGAATATTTCCCCCCCTTAAAAGGATGGCAAAAGACTTACTTATTTTCATAGACACACCAGCCACACAGTGGGTTTTTGGCCTCCATTGTTGCTTCACACGTTGTATACTTGTCACAGTCTGTCATCTCATACCTCACAATCTGTGACAAACAAAAACATTTAACCCTTCTCTTGCTGAATATTCAGTTCAGCCACACCCATTTTTGATTTTCAGCCAATCAGATTACATGATATAATGAGAATGTTCAAATTCACAAACTGAATGACAAACAGTGTAGATCCTGATCAGATGGCTTCTTCAGAAGCCATCTGATCTGGATCTTCACTGTTTGCAAATGTAGGGGACAATTAGGGGTTGTCGCGAACAGCAAGATAAGGGTTAAGGGGAATAGGTACACCTGGCTCACAATCTGTGATAAACAAAAAATCTTAAGGGCAAAAAGGTACACCTGGCTCACAATCTGTGACAAACAAAAATCTTAAGGTGAATAGGTACACCTGGCTCACACTCTGTGACAAACAAAACTTCTTAAGGTGAAAAGGTATACCTGGCTAACAATCTGTTACAAACAAAAAATCTTAAGGTGATTAGGTACACCTGGCTCACAGTCTGTGACAAACAAAAAAATCTTAAGGTGAATAGGTACACCTGGCTCACAATCTGTGACAAACAAAACATCTTAAGGTGAAAAGGTATACCTGGCTCACAATCTGTTACAAACAAAAAATCTTAAGGTGAATATGTACACCCGGCTCACAATCTGTGACAAACAAAAAAATCTTAAGGTGAATAGGTACACCTGGCTCACAATGTGGCTCAGAACACAGCATCTGATTAGGGCCTACACCGTTTGCCCAAAAAATCAGTCTTTTTTCAAATTAATTTTGAAGTAAACACAACCTGACGCCTAAATTTTGAAATGGACTCCTGCTTTATATAAGGAGGAAGATTCCATTTTGAGCCTCAAATCAAACAAAACTGAACTTTTATATATATATAAGATGCAGATAGTGTAGTTTTCTATATCTCACAAATTGCATGACCCGCAGAAAAAGCGACCGACTGAAGTCTGTTGATTTTCTAAGAGTGCCCTAAAATCACCGTGTCATTCTGTCATTCGGTCATTCTGTCAGTCTGTCTGTCCGTCCGTAACCCGTTTGTGAAAATTGGTGATAGTGACTTAACCGCTTGGAATATTTAAACAATTTTTGGCATACTGATAGATATCAATGAGATCTAACCAATGAACTTGAGAAATATTACAATCCATTTAGTATAGCCTCGCCAAGGCGAAAAATGTGAAAATTTTCGAACTGCTTCTCCTCGGAAACCGTTGGGCCGATTGAAATCAAATTTCATATGGAGCCTCTATGGGATGGGGGAAACCAAAATTTGCTCATGGGGTCCCGGTCACATGACCAAAATGGCCGCCAAGCCATATATGGTCTGTCTGTCTGTCCGTCCGTAACCCGTTTGTGAAAATTGGTGATAGTGACTTAACCGCTTGGAATATATAAACAATTTTTGGCATACTGATAGATATCAATGAAATCTAACCAATGAATTTGCGAAATATTACATTCCATTTAGTATAGCCTCGCCAAGGCGAAAAATGTGAAAATTTTTGAACTGCTTCTCCTTGGAAACCGTTGGGCCGATTTAAGTCAAATTTTATATGGAGCCTCTATGGGATGGGGGAAACCAAAATTTGCTCATGGGGTCCAGGTGATATGACCAAAATGGCCGCCAAGCCATATATGGTAAAAACCCTTCAAAAATAGTCTTCTCCAGAACCAATGGGCAGATTTCCACGAAACTTGATAAATAGCATCTGGGACGTAGGCCCATCATAAATTGCTAAAATGGTGACCCTGGGTTGACCTTGACCTTCTTTGTGCCTAGGTCAAACTTTGACAAATATGCTTTTGTAGTGGAAAGTGAGAATGCATTTTATCCTACAAACGATTCAGAATACAGTACTAAAGTATAAGATATATTTTTGCTCCTTACGATAAGGCCCATTTATTGGGGGAACCGTTTTAGGTCCAGGTCACATGACCAAAATGGTAACACTCATAAAGCTAAAAGCATCCGGCGGGTCGTGCACTTCAGCTGAAGCACTGGTTACATTCAGCATATAACTGTATGTCATTATACAGTCAACCCTCTTTATACCCACATTCGTTATAACGGCAAAACTTGTTATAATGGCAATTTGAAATCAGAATGGAATGACTACTTAGCTAAAGGCTTAGCCTGGTTTCGAGAGGTGTGAGCTTCCCTTGGGTTGGAAATGCCCAAATCGAGTCCATAGTCATGAAAGGGTCTTGTAATCTTATACACCTATACACCAAGAAACAAATGTTATAGATATTTGTTAGAATCGCCTCACAGGCGATTCTAACAAATATCTATAACATTTGTTTCTTGAAATGTTATAGATATTTGTTAGAATCGCCTCACTGAGGCGATTCTAACAAATATCTATAACATTTGTTTCTTGGAGTAATAATGGGGAAAAGGCATTTTATTACCTGTCATACTTCTAACTGGGATTCTTTATAACAGGAAATTCTTTAAAACGGCAAAATAATAGAGAACCAAATTATACTGTTGTTAAAATGAGGGTCCTCTGTATGTCTGCTGTCTTGCATGACATATTATCCTGGAGTTGCTAGCCCTAACCATATTAACCAAGCACAAACACAGTTGCAACAAAACTGCAAACGTTACATGTATATACATACCTTTCTGTCACTCATAACATACTGTATCTTCCCATCTGCCTCAACATGGATTCCTGTGATAGGATGTCTCTGGTCTACGGTCTTTGTTTCAAATACCTCAGTAGTTTGGGAGTTTACATTTAACTGAAAGATAATTTCCAGTAAAATTAACCAATTCCAAGCAGGAAACCCCTAAAAGGGTACCCTGGCAAACAGTACAGACCCAGATCAGATGCCACAGAATGTGGCATCTAATCAGAGTCTGCAATGTTTGCTAAGAGGATTTTCCATCAAAAATAGTTATACAAATAATTTAGGCATTATGTTTTCTTATAAACGTATTTTGAAAAAAATCAAATCTTGATTATAATATTTATCATATGACGTCGCGTCTGAGAGTGTAATAACGTCATGTATTATTTTCGATAATCCACTAGTGGATTAAATATGCAAATTAGCTAGATACGTCCCGTAACATTACATGTACGACGTCCTTAAGGCGTCGCGTTTACTAACGACGGAATGTTGACATTTTTGTAAACAATCGTGAATAAAATACGCTTTTAATGTCATATGATAAATAGAATCTTGCATTCGTGCTCATGTATTATTAAATTTATTAAACTCGTTGAGAAAAAGGGATAAAATGCTCGGCAAGGCCTCGCATTTTATCCCTTTTCCTCAACTCGTTTAATAAATTCAATAATATATGAGCACTCATGTAAGATCCTCTATATACTGGAGGGATTCTTACAAGCACTGCAACATGTTTTCTACAGAGATCAGATTTTTCCCCCTTTAATTACACATATCGTCTGCTGAGTGCAATAACGATGTAAGTGCAAAATGGCAACTTTTCAGGAGAGACAAAAAACTATTTTAGAAAAGAATGGCATAGAAAACCATACTATAAGCTGGTTTCTTAACTTCATGGCAACTTCTTTCATTTGTGTTTGGTGTTTAATGTTGAATAAATGACATTTGAAAAGAAATATTTAGCATTCAAGGGTTGATACACCATTTCTGCGCCAAGTGTTTTTTCAACTTTTTTGGTGCAAAAACGGTGTAAGTGCATCCAGCGCTAAAACGATGTAAATGCACAAACCTTATTTCTTTGCCTTTTACATGGTAAAGCAGTAAATTAAAGGCACTTGGTAGGTAATAGGTCACATTTTATACATTCTGCATGGTACTTATATGCTTATTCTGAAATATCAAGCAGCAGGATTCAATATTTTTGAGGTATTAAAAAACTTTGCGCAAAAATGGGGTATGTGCACTTACACTGTTTTTGCGCCAACTTTTTTTCTAAAAGTCAGCAAAAAAACGGTGTAACTGACAAAAAAAAATCCAAAATGCTGAAATAAATCATGATTGAGGCAGAATCCAGCTGTAGAACTTATTTACCAAGTGTGTCAAGTCCTAAGGCACCCATTTATGCAAAAAAACTATTTTGGCCAAAATGTCAGTTACACCGTTATTGCACTCAGCAGACGATATTGCAATGCAATATTTCACTGTGCATTCTGTTATATAACAATTAGCAAAAAAAGCTTAATGGCTTTTATTTTATTTTATTTATTTATTTATTTTTTTTTGGATTGTTTGAAAATAGTGTGTATAGCATGGTATGGGGGTTAACAACTTAGTTAACCCTTTTTGTACCAAATGGAATCTTCCACCTTACACATAGCAAGAGTCCATTTCAAAATTCAGGGGTGTCAGTTTGTGTTTTCTTCAAAATCTATTTGGAAATTGGCTGAACTTTTTGCAAACAGTGTAGGCCCAGATCAGACGCGGCATCCGATCTGGGCCCGCAGTTTGCCAACTACCCCTTATGGGGTCTCCAGTACCAAATGGGTTAATAGTTTCTCTGTGGTTTTAGATCCAAATACAGCATACTAAAACAGGACCACAGTTCAAATTCTCATCTAAAATTTCTAATACCTGAAAAATGTGGAAAAAAAAAACAACTGAGGACCTATGTTATAAAAGGCATATCCAATGTTCCGACAAATTTAGAGTTTGCCTCCTAATTTCCCAAGTGGGACTTCTTTCTGTCTTTGTAGATGTGATTGACCTACAAATAGTGATTCTTTTTTTTGGCATGACTCTTCTGAGAATATTTCACATAAATCTAGCTGATATTCAATCTGAGTTGCGCAAGAACTTGAGAACACAGGAAAACAAGAGCTCTGCAAGCGGGGCATTATACGTCTGTGGCAAGTTAATATTTGTTTGACTGCAACGTCGAAACAATGCACTGCTCCATATCATGGTCTAACTAATATATCAAGTTTCAGCTTGCTCATATCTAAATTGTAGGAGGAGTTAGCCAGAAATGAAATGTTTACAGGAATTTTGAAAGGGGCATAACTCTATAAATATTTGGTGGACCAAAACCTCGAAACAATATGCGCTGCTCCACATCAGAGTCAAACTAAATATTTAGTTTCAGCTTGATCGAATGTTACCTGCAGGAGAACTTAGCCACCAAAAAAATGTTTACAGAAATTTTCAAAGGGGCATAACTCTATATTAGGTGGACCGTAACCTAGAAACAATATGCACTGCTTCACATAATGGTCTAACTATATATCAAGTTTCAGCTTGAGAGGATCTAAATTGTAGGATGAGCTAGGTGCAAACAAAATTACCGAAATTTGCAAAGGGGCATTAACTCTTATCTTGCTGTTCACGACAACCCTTTTCTTTGCAAACAGTGTAGATGCAGATCAGATGGCTTCTGAAGAAGCCATCTGATCAGGATCTACACTGTTTGTCATTCAATTTATGAATTTGTAGGAATAAATTACATCAAGTAATCTGATTGGTTCAAAGTCAGAAATGGGTGTGGCTAAACTGAATATTCAGCAAGAGAAAGGTTAATCTATTAGTATTTGGTGAACCACAACCTGAAAACAATATGCACTTCTCCTGTGTCAAGTTTCAGCTTGACTGGATCTAAATTGCAGGCAGAGTCAGCTTGAACAAAATGTTTATAGAAGGGGCATAACTTCGTTTTTATTTGGTGGACTGTAATCTCCAAACAATATACGCTGCTCCACATTATGGTCTAAGTATATATCAAGTTTCAGCTTGATTGAATGTAAATTGTAGGAGGAGATAACCGGAAACAAAATATTTACAAAAATTTTCAAAGGACATAAGTCTGATAATATTTGGTGGACGGTTAACTTCGAATATTTATGCTCTACTCCACATCATAGTCTTACTATCTACCAAGTTTCAGCTTGATCCGATTAAACTGTAGGAGGAATTATCCGGAAAGAAATGTTTACAGAAATTTTCAAAGGGTTATAACTCTGATAATATTTGGTGGACGGCCCCATAATACATTCGTTTTTTTTATTTCAAACCGGGCGTATAAAAATGCCTACTTTTCCACTGCAGAACTGGGCATTCAGCATGTGACCTGACTAAGGTGTGAGCCTCCTTACGGTCTAAACAACCTAACCAGGAAAATCTGTTGTCTGTTTTTCTTTGTTTATCAATTTCTGCCATAATTTGCTGCATCTCTGCCATGTAGAGATGGCCCGAGATGCCTGTCGAAACAACCAATTGCTTTAATTTACTAACATCATCAACAACAGCTAAACAGTAAAAAGCTTTGTTTTGAAATTGCTAAGACAGCAAGTTTTTAACCTTGTTTTACGGATCTTTCACAATCTCAATCCTTAATAATCAAGGCCTGGCAAAGACTTGAGTAGCTGGAGAAAAAACATGTCTTTCCCCTACATATTATAGTCCTTTGCAGCAAATATATTCTGTGGAATATGTCACAGGTGTATGTTTATACCACTGTGTGTATAAATGAATTTAAATGAATATATCTTGAATAATTGACCATATTTTTTTCAAAGGAAGCAAGTGTAAGATGACTTCTTTTTTCTTTTTCTGTTAACTAAGACACTGCAATAAAAGAGCCTATGCTTTAAGGAAAGAATTTGCTCCTGAGGAGCAAATTCTTTCCTTGAAGCGTAGGCTCTCATAATTAAGAAGGAAAAATATTTTTGAAAGAGTTATCTCCCCTGAAAGATACTGATTTAAGGGGAATGGGAACACCTGGCCAATTTTTCCACTGTTTTTCAAAGGGAGACAAGTTTCTGGACTTCCTGTTCTTTTTTCTATATACTCTGTCCCACAGAAATGGTCAGCTCTTAGAGAGAAGAATTTGGCCCCTGGGAGCAAATTCTTTCCTTTAAGGGTTGACCCTATTGACATGGGAGACAAAAATACTTTTGCAGGAGTTGCCTCCCCTTAGAGGTGAAAAATGACCTTCATTACCTTTAACATTTTTCCAGCAGAGGTTCCTGTATATAATACTGTATATTTTCCTGTAGTAGAAGCTTTGATTTTGCCAAGATAACCATTGTTTTGATTGGAACTGGCTGTATAAACAGCCTCTTTTGATAATGTTGATGCTTCATCTCCAATGATGTAGGTCAACAATGGTAACTCTTTGTTACATTTGAGCTTCTCTTCATTATACTGTCAATATAAAATAAACTTGTTAATTCTATTATAACTAGCAGTGAAATCAATGCATATCTGAAAGAAATAAAATTACAATATCACAATGTGAAATGATATGATACTTTGTTTCATATTGTGAAAAATAATATGACCATGTCATTTTCACAGTCCCATTCAACCTTTTTAGGTTTGTTTGCATTCCAGTTCAGATTTATCTCATACAAAATCAGAAGAAATTTTTTTTTTTCCAGAGACCCTCTGCAAACAAAAATGGATGACCTGTAAAGGAAATAATTAGCTCCTTAAGGATTGAGATTTCAGCAATTTAGGTAAAGGGTCAACTGAGGAACAATTTTGTGAAATTATTTGAAATCAGGCCATTTGTCTAGGAAATTGGAAGTCGGAAGGCTTTAACTTCTTTTTGCTATTTTTAGCTCTGGCAGCCATTTTGTTCAAGGGAGTGGAACAAATTGAGCAATTTTTGGTCAGTGGTCATTTGAGGAACATTTCTATGATTTTTTTTTTTAAATCAGGCCATTTACCCAGTTTTTTTTTTACATTTTTAGCTCTGACAGCCATTTTGTTTAGAATAGTAGAACGATTTTAACAATTTTGGTACAGATTTCCTGTGAATTTGTTTTTGAAACCTGGCCATTGGCCTAGGAGGTGTTGTTTAAATGATTATCTATTTTCAGCTCTAGCGGCCATACTGCTTAGCTCAGAGTTCTCGGAAACGCCGAATCCGGCGTATTTTTACGCCTGTTTTTGCTTTTATACGCGTAAAATTTCCTGTCGTGGATTCTTAATTACGCCAATTTTTTTTCGCCTGACGCGTCCGTAATCCCGTGTAAAAATGACCTCAATCACATCAAAAGATGACAGCGGGTGTCCAATTGATCTCCAAATTTAGCTACCGCATTCAGATCAAAAGTTTACCGTTAATCGTCGCCGCCAGGCATGTTCAAGCATTACCTGGCGAGGACAGTCGTCTGTATTACTCTCTCGGCCAATCAGAGCGTCACGGCTAGAAGATTGGCAGGTCAGTCTTGTGGTTTGCAAGATGCAGCAATCTCGTGGCTGATTAACATTAATTGACTGTTTTGTTTCCGGATACTTGAATACACAGTTGGATTATCGGTAATTTGATTGTTGAAAAAAATGTCAGAGGCATAATTAAAGGATGCGATTATCTAGTGTATAAATCGTCTTTATTACTATTAAAGAAAATTATGACTCGAGTTTGTCGCATTATCAACTAATCTGGGCCTGCACTATTTTTTTTTTTTTTTTTTTTGTCCCCACGTTGGGTTATTGTAATGGTCTTCGTCGTAGGTCCGTCTGTTTTACCGGATAACTCCTAGACGGTGATAGATAGAAACTTGAAACTTTGGGAACTGACAGATCTTTGGTCTGGGGAGTGCATGACACTTTCGGAATTTTGATCACGCCCTAGGGGTGGGCCCGGGGGGGGGGGGGGGGGCGGTAGGGCACACGGGGGTCAAAAATAAAAAAAATCCAGGCCATGGTCGTGTAACATATCAAAGAATCCAAAAGTTTCATATGCCATTTTATGTACTAGGAATAGGATGTAGTGCATGGCCTGAACAGACTTGTCCTGTTGGTGCAGCCTGATCAGAGCCTGTACGACTGTTAACTGCTCACACTCAATTAAAACCCATATCCTGATGAATAAATTAATTTACCCAGTCCACTCATGACTTTCAAAGCCTAATGTAATTTATCCATTCAAATTCACAATTTGAGTTACAGTGTAAATCCTGATTAGATGGAAGCCATCTGGTCTGGATCTCCACTGCAAGAAAAGGGTTTGTCATGTTAAGCAGAATAAGGGTTCAAGCCACAAAGTCGTTTGGAGTCACACTCTACAGCCGTACGCATTTAGCCATAATTGACGCACGTTTTTAGGGTCAAACTCCAACTTTTCAAAATTTGACTCCAACTTTTCAGATTTGAATCCAACTTTTTCCATGGATGGATTCTTAAACTCCTGTTTTCAAAATCCTAGTGAGAACTCTGTTAGCTGAGCGAAATCATTTGAGAAATTACGGTAGATGGTCACCCAAGAAACATGTGTGAAATCATTTTGAAATCCGAGCACCTGTTTAGGAGTAGATGTCATTTCAATAAATTGTGTGTGTGTGTGTGTGTGTGTGTGTGTGTGTGTGTGTGTGTGTGTGTGTGTGTGTGTGTGTGTGTGTGTGTGTGTGTGTGTGTGTGTGTGTGTGTGTGTGTGTGTGTGTGTTTATGTTTTATGTCCCACCAACAGCTAATGTCATAAGGAGACGTGACTGGTTTGAAGACTCATCCGAAATTTTGGAGAAGCCCAGAATCAAACCCTGGACCCCTGGTTTATGAGGGGAATAGCATAACAACTAAACCAGAGAGGCTTTCCTAATTGACAGAAACTAGCTAGTCTGGCCCAGAGAAGATTTTTTCCCCATTTTAAGTTGTTTTTTTTTTTTCATTATAAGGGCCCTGTGGTTTCAGAGAAGAAGATTTTTGAAGTTTCTCCAATTTTAAGTCTATGGAAGCTAAAGAGCCCTGGGGTGGGGCCAATTTGGATCCCAGGGGCATAACTGGCAGGATTTATGTAGGTGGCCACTTGATGTTGCTACATACTAAAAATCTAAGCTCTGGGCCTTATGGTTTCATAGAAGAAGATCTTTTAAGTTTTTTTTTTCCATTATAAGTCTATTGGAGGTGATGAGCTGGGGCGAGGCCAATTTTGACCCCAGGGGCAGGGTTAGCTGGATTTATGTAGCTGGCTATTTTATGTTGCTAGATACTAAATATCTAAGTTCTGTGCTTCACAGTTTCTGAGAAGAACATTTTTGAAGCTTTTTACCATTATGAGTCTATGGGAGCTAAGGGGCCCCGGGGCGTGGCCCATTTTGACCCAAGGGGCATGATTAGCAGGAAATATGAAGGTGACCACTTGCCGTTGCTACATGCTAAATATCTAAGCTCTGGGCGCTGTGGTTTCAGAGAAAAAGATTTTTGAAGTCTTTTTTCCATTATGAGTCTATGGGAGCTAAGGGGGTCCCAGGGTGTGGCCCATTTGGACACCAGGGGCATGATTGGCAGGATTAATGTAGGTGACCACTTGCCATTGCTACATGCCAAATATCTAAGCTCTGGGCCCTGTGGTTTCAGAGAAGAAGATTTTTTAAGCTTTTTTTCCATTATGAGTCTATAGGAGCTAAGTGGCCCCGGGGCGGGGCCCTTTTGGATTCCTGGGGCATGATTGGCAGGAATTATTTAGGTGACCACTTGCGATTGCTATGTGCGTAATATCTAAGCTCTGGGCGCTGTGGTTTCAGAGAAGAAGATCTTTTAAGCTTTTTTCCATTATGAGTCTATGGGAGCAAAGGGGCCCAGGCGCGTGGCCCATTTGGAACCCAGGGGCATGATTGGCAGGAATTATGTAGGTGACCAATTGCCCTTGCTACATGCTAAATATCTAAACTGTGGGCCCTTTGGTTTCAGAGAAGAATATTTTTGAAGTTTTTTTTCCATTTTGAGTCTATGGGAGCTAAGGGGCCCCAGGGCCTGGCCCATTGCGACCCTAGGGGCATGATTGGCAGGATTTATGTAGGTGACCGCTTGCCATTGCTACATGTTAAATACCTGAGGTCTGGGCCCTGTGGTTTCAGAGAAGAAGATTTTTGAAGCTTTTTTCCATTATGAGTCTATAGGAGCCAAAGGGCCCCGGGGGGTGGCCCGTTTGGACCCCAGGGGCATGATTAGCAGGAATTATGTAGGTGACCACTTGCCGTTGCTACATGCTTAAATATCTGCGCTCTGGGCCTTGTGGTTTCAGAGAAGATTTTTGAAGTTTTTTTTTCCATTATGAGTCTATGGGAGCTAAGGGGCCCCGGGGTGTGGCCAATTTGGACCCCAGGAGCATGATTGGCAGGAATTATGTAGGTTACCACTTGCCGTTGCTACATGCCAAATATCTCAGCTCGGGGCCCTGTGGTTTCAGAGAAGAGGATTTTTGAAGCTTTTTTTTCCATTATGAGTCTATAGGAGCTAAAGGGCCCCGGGGCGTGGCCCGTTTGGACACCAGGGGCATAATTGGCAAGAATTATGTAGGTGACCACTTGCCGTTGCTACATGCTAAATATCTAAGCTCTGGGCCTTGTGGTTTCCGAGGAGAAGATTTTTGAAGCTTTTTGTTCAATTATGAGTCTATGGGAGCGAAGGGGCCCCGGGGCGTGGCCAATTTGGACCCCAGGGGCATGATTGGCAGGAATTATATAGGTGACCACTTGCCATTGCTACATGCTAAATATCTAAGCTCTGGACCCTGTGGTTTCAGAGAAGAAGATTTTTGAAGCTTTTTTACCATTTTGAGTCTATGGGAGCTAAGGGGCCCCGGGGTGTGGCCAATTTGGAACCCAGGGGCATGATTGGCAGGAATTATGTAGGTGACCACTTGCCGTTGCTACATGCTAAATATCTAAGCTCTGGGCTTTGTGGTTTCAGAGAAGAAGATTTTTGAAGCTTTTTTCCATTATGAGTCTATAGGAGCTAAAGGGCCCCGGGGCGTGGCCCGTTTGGACCCCAGGGGCATGATTGGCAGGAATTATGTAGGTGACCACTTGCCATTGCTACACGCTAAATACCTAAGCTCTGGGCCCTGTGGTTTCTGGGAAGAAGATTTTTGAAGCTTTTTGTTCCATTATGAGTCTATGGGAGCGAAGGGGCCCCGGGGCGTGGCCAATTTGGACCCTAGGGGCATGATTGGCAGGAATTATGTAGGTGACCACTGGCGGTTGCTACATGCTAAATATCTAAGCTCTGGGCCCTGTGGTTTCAGAGAAGAAAGATTTTTGAAGCTTTTTTTCCATAATGAGTCTATGGGAGCTAAGGGGCACCTGGGTGTGGCCAATTTGGACCCCAGGGGCATGATTGGCAGGAATTATGTAGGTTACCACTTGCCGTTGCTACATGCCAAATATCTCAGCTGGGGGCCCTGTGGTTTCAGAGAAGAAGATTTTTGAATGTTTTTTTTCCATTATGAGTCTATAGGAGCTAAAGGGCCCCGGGGCGTGGCCCGTTTGGACACCAGGGGCATGATTGGCAGGAATTATGTAGGTGACCACTTGCCGTTGCTACTCGCCAAATATCTCAGCTCTGGGCCCTGTGGTTTCAGAGAAGAAGATTTTTGAAGCTTTTTTCCATTATGAGTCTATAGGAGCTAAAGGGCCCCGGGGCGTGGCCCGTTTGGACCCCAGGGGCATGATTGGCAGGAATTATGTAGGTGACCACTTGCCGTTGCTACATGCTAAATATCTAAGCTCTGGGCCTTGTGGTTTCCGAGTAGAAGATTTTTGAAGCTTTTTGTTCCATTATGAGTCTATGGGAGCGAAGGGGCCCCGGGGCGTGGCCAATTTGGACCCTAGGGGCATGATTGGCAGGAATTATGTAGGTGACCACTGGCCATTGCTACATGCTAAATATCTAAGCTCTGGGCCCTGTGGTTTCCAAGAAGAAGATTTTTGAAGCTTTTTGTTCCATTATGAGTCTATGGGAGCGAAGGGGCCCCGGGGCGTGGCCAATTTGGACCCTAGGGGCATGATTGGCAGGAATTATGTAGGTGACCACTGGCCATTGCTACATGCTAAATATCTAAGCTCTGGACCCTGTGGTTTTAGAGAAGAAGATTTTTGAAGCTTTTTTTTTTCCATTATGAGACTATGGGAGCTAAGGGGCCCCGGGGTGTGGCCAATTTGGACCCCAGGGGCATGATTGGCAGGAATTATGTAGGTGACCACTTGCCATTGCTACATGTCAAATACCTTAGCACTGGGCCCTGTGGTTTCATAGAAGAAGATTTTTGAAGCTTTTTTCCATTATGAGTCTATAGGAGCTAAAGGGCCCCGGGGCGTGGCCCGTTTGGACCCCAGGGGCATGATTGGCAGGAATTATGTAGGTGACCACTTGCCGTTGCTACATGCTAAATATCTAAGCTCTGGGCCTTGTGGTTTCCGAGTAGAAGATTTTTGAAGCTTTTTGTTCCATTATGAGTCTATGGGAGCGAAGGGGCCCCGGGGCGTGGCCAATTTGGACCCCAGGGGCATGATTGGCAGGAATTATGTAGGTGACCACTGGCCATTGCTACATGCTAAATATCTAAGCTCTGGGCCCTGTGGTTTCCAAGAAGAAGATTTTTGAAGCTTTTTGTTCCATTATGAGTCTATGGGAGCGAAGGGGCCCCGGGGCGTGGCCAATTTGGACCCTAGGGGCATGATTGGCAGGAATTATGTAGGTGACCACTGGCCATTGCTACATGCTAAATATCTAAGCTCTGGACCCTGTGGTTTTAGAGAAGAAGATTTTTGAAGCTTTTTTTTTTCCATTATGAGACTATGGGAGCTAAGGGGCCCCGGGGTGTGGCCAATTTGGACCCCAGGGGCATGATTGGCAGGAATTATGTAGGTGACCACTTGCCATTGCTACATGTCAAATACCTTAGCACTGGGCCCTGTGGTTTCATAGAAGAAGATTTTTGAAGCTTTTTCCATTTTGAGTCTATAGGAGCTAAAGGGCCCCGGGGCGTGGCCGGTTTGGACCCCATGGGCATGAATGGCAGGAATTATGTTGGTGACCACTTGCCATTGCTACATGCTAAATATCTAAGCTCTGGGCCCTGTGGTTTCCGAGAAGAAAATTTTTTAAGCTTTTTGTTCCATTATTAGTCTATGGGAGCGAAGGGGCCCCGGGGCGTGGCCAATTTGGACCCCAGGGGCATGATTGGCAGGAATTATGTAGATGACCACTGGCCGTTAATACATGCTAAATATCTAAGCTCTGGGCCCTGTGGTTTCAGAGAAGAAGATATTTTAATTTTTTCCCATTGTAAGTCTATGGGAGCTATATGTTGCCATGGCAACCACAATTCCCATCTGATCAGCCCAAAAACCTTATGCAGCCTTTCCCCCTTCCTGATGATGCTTCTCATGAAATTTGATCAAGATTGACCATGGGGTATTAGAGATATACTTATTTGAAATTGTTTACGGACGCACGGACACACGAGACGGACGCACGACGGACGACGGACAAAAAGTGATCACAAAAGCTCACCTTGTCACTACGTGACAGGTGAGCTAAAAAGGATTTTCTATTTTTAACTCTAGCGGCCATACTATTCAGCAGTGAAACAATTTTAGCAATTTTGGTGGCTGGTCACTCAAGAAACATGTTTGTGAATATATGTTGAAATCCAATCACCTGTTTAGGAGTAGATGTTATTAGAGTAAATTGTTGAGTGTGTTTATGTCTGAGTTTTTTGTCTCACCAACAGGAATGGCCATATGGAGAAGGGCCCTCCATTTAAAGACTTGACCGTTAAGTCTGGAGAAGCCCAGGATCAAACCCACTACCCCTGGTTTATGAGGGGAGTAGAATACCCACTACACAAATGGGATGCTTCTGAGTAAATTGTTGACAGACCCTTTAAAGGTGCCACAATTTTTAGCTCTGGTAGCCATTTTGTATAGCAGAGCAGAACCATTTTTGCAATTTTGGTAGAGGGTCACCCAAAGAGCATTTCTGTGAAATTAGTCTGAAATAGGGTAAGTGTCCTAGGAGATGTCATTTTTTAAGATTTTTTCTATTTTTAGCTCTGGTGGCCATTTTGTTTGGCAGAGAAAAACCATTTCAGCAATTTGGTAGAGGGTCATCGAAAGAACATTCCTGAAAAAAATATTTCAAAATCCATTCACTGGTTTAGGAGATATCTTTTAACTAATTTATTGACAGAGAGAAGATGCATGACACACAACAGACATTGAACGGTCACAAAAGATCACCTTGGGCTTTGGCTAAGGTCAGCTAATAAGCCTGACTATATTTTGAGCAAACACATATTTTAGAGGTACTGTAAGCTTGATGTGGCTTGAAAAAGTCAATGCAAGCTAGACTGAAAGAATGTATCTGTCATTAACAATACTCTAATTTTTCTGTTTCAGCAAAGCAAATTGGTTTTTAGACTAAACTAGTGGGCTCAACATAAATGAATTTTTCTGCAAGGGCAAGACAATTCCTATGTAAGACACCAGTAATTTGGACTGCACCAAGCAGAGAAGTGTCTTCAAGCATCATTCTGTACTCAGCAAAGACAAAACTCAGCCTCAGTACTAAATCAGTAAGAATACAGTCAAATTCTGCTATTAAGGCCACCAAAATTAAGACTAAATCTGCCTTTAAAAGCTTATAGAGATAGATGCAGCCATTTTTATCTTTGCATTTTCTGTACACAGTGTTCCCTTATCAGGAACCACCTTTGGGACTGTACAAAAGTGGTCTAAGATAACTTTTGCACAGTCCCAAAGGTGGTCTAAATATAGCAAATTTATAGTACATCCTTCCTGGCCTGCATTAAAGTAGAAGTAAAACAAAGATCAGGAATTGATACAATTAACTTACTCCATCCATAAAAGACACCAAAGGGAAAGAAATACAAACATTAAGCGACCAGACCATAATGGAAACCTAAACAGAGGAAGGCCATATGGACAGTTACTTTCCCACAAAATGGCCATATGGCCATCCAAAATTAAAAGACACAAGTGATACACACAGTAAGTAACAAACAACAACATAAATAAATCGCCACAGAAGAGCCACCTTGGAACGGTCAGTGGAAGATTTCCACTGGGGGGCTTAAATCGATTTTACGTGGCCACAATCCTCGCCCTTACTTCCGTCGCGATTTAGACAAATAATTTGTTCAGTCCGCATGAAGGCCTCCTAACTCATCAGTGCAACATCTCCGTAAATACAGAAATCAAAGAACCACAGAGGTGAGACAACGGTGAGGACTCGACAGCAAGAAACCACTGAAATGCTGGAGCAAAAGAAAACCAACAGTTAGACTCCGATGAGTCCGACCAGAGACAGAGCATCAGGCACCAACAAACATTATCTCTTTAATTTTCAATAAGCCTTTACATTGGAGCCGTCATAGAATCTGAGGCCTGACCCATTAAGTTTACATCCCTGGACTGTCGTCAAACAGCACACAGCACAGACTGGTCAGACTATGTGGATGTGCAGGCAGCTGGCTGATCTGTGTCTATGCTGGGTGCACTTACTTAAAGTCACCTTGTCACTTGGCATGGCCTGTTTAAACATTAAGATACTCACATTTGAAGTATTAAGACAACTCCGTAAATAATTAGACAAGTATCTCTCTTCATCAGAAAGTCTCTGATCTGCACATGTGATGAAATTTCTTTTTGCATCCATTATCTTCTGGTCAATGTCTTCCATTCTATATAGACAAACTGCTGATGGTAACTCAGGAGACTCAGGGTTAGACCCCGAAGCAAATGACGCTGCCATTATCTTCCCATTGGCATTTAAATGTTTGTGGAGTACTTCACCAGGTTCAAAGACAGTTACATCTTGTATAAGTTTGTAGACTATTCCATCTTTTCTACATTCAATCTTTATATCTGTGTAAGAGTAAAAACCGTCTCGCCCTGCTTCAGGTTTACGGTCGGTGTCATTCTGACACACTCTGATCAGTTTTGATGTATAATGACTGTCCCCAGCTTTAAATTTTTGAGTTGTTACAAAATAAACAAATCCATCAAGCTCAAACCCTCCTTTAAAATATACTAAATAGTCTTCAAGTTGTACAGTACTATGTAGTTTTATCTTTAAACTTTTGTCTTTGCTCAATGTATTAATAACAAAACTAAAGCTACTTAAGTAATAGTAGTATGAATTAAAGGCTGAAGCATCAACGGGCTTAACTCCAGGCCCAAATGTCACAGCACTATAAAGCTTATTTGTACCCTCTGTGAGTACAAACGATGCTGGTCTTTTCTCACTTGATGACACAACAAGGTAATCAGGTTCTAGTTCTGAATTATTTGAGCTTCTTCTGATCAAGTTTTCCACATTTGTTAAAGATCTAATCTCACATGTTCCACCATGATCAGTTCCACATGTTACCAACTGATTCAACTTGTCATTAACCAGTAACACTTTGTTGATATTACTACATTCACCAGTACAAGTACTGACTTTGTCCTGAGCCTGAGTTAGCTCAGCAGCATTTAAAATATAAATATAATTTTTTGCCCCAATATATACATTCCCATTATGCACTGCCATGTTAGTGAAGCTGTCTCCAAATGAATTCCTGGGAAACTCAAATTCTGTGGCTCCTGTCACCATCAAACATAAAAGGAACCACTGTAGCTGTTGAAGTAATGTCATAGTCATTGTCTAATCTGAAACTGGAAATAAACAAAGTAGGATATCTATTACTTTAGATAAGGAGAAGTAACATAGATAATAACAGGATAATGCTTATTTAAAACAAGAGCACCGCATGCGGGTGCCAACGCTCGGCTGCATCCCCTCTTCATAATGAACAACTAGTCCGAGTTTCAAGTTAATATGTTCAGTAATGACAGAGATATTACAAAATGTCCAAGTTTTTGCACGACGATGCAGACAACGCCAGAGCTATGACAATACCACGTTGTTTTCTTCGAAAACAGCCGAGCTAATAAAATTTTGTGGCTACTTGTTAGAATTGCCTCAATGAGGCAATTCTAACAAGTAACCACAATGTACGTATGTTTTAACTGAGACTTTTTCACTTGAATCTAACAGCCCTTTCAAAAAAGCTACATCTAATATCGAGCTCACCATTTTTAACCTGAAGTGGGCATTAACCACAGAATCTGACAAAAAATGCTACAGTTTATGCTTGAAAAATTTTAGAACTTAGCATCTCACAAGGCTTTAAAACCCAGTAGTGAACTATAATAGAGAAGTAAGAAAATCAACCCAAAACAAACCATGTCTGGAGGTATGCTATTACAGGAGGAACTTTTTGAGTTCACCATCATGTTTTTCTAATGATATAGATATTCATTTGAATGGCCAGGTGGTTTACCCAATAACAGTTAATAACTTTGTTGTCCTCTTCAATTGCACTCGGTGGGCTGGGCTCAGACTCTATGATAGCCCCAGTATAAAGGTCATTATCTAGTTGGTTTGGGCTTGACACTTTCCTGTTTCTTGGCCCAACGGGTTCAATTGGTGGTTTTCTTTCAGTGGAACTGCTGACAACCCAGGAATCTCCAGGTGTCAAAATGCATTGTTTGTTTTTTTGATTTGAGGTTTAATATCCCCATCAACACTGTATAGGTTTTTTTTTTTTTTTTGGTTTTGCTTTTACGGCCCTTTCAAGATTATTTCACTCATATCGAGCCGATCGTTAATCAGAGGTGGGCGAAAACCGGAGTACCCGGAGAAAAACCACCTGACCTTCCGTTGCAGAACTTGGCGTCTCACATGTGACCCGAGCGAGGCTCGAACCACAGCGGTGAGAGACCTAATGGTCAAGAGTCAGCGCTCTTAACCACTAGGCCACGGAGGCCCGTACACTGTATAGGTCATTTTGGAGATGGTGCTTCCAATTTTGTGGAACTTTTACCCAACACTTAGATGATATGACATCTCAAGCCCTGTCGCCCAAAGAAACCAATAGAGTTAACAAGCATGGGCGGTCCAACTCACACCGCTTTGTCTGGGCAGGCTTAGATTCTCAAAGCGATTTACCACTTCTCGTGTGCCGTCTGTTTCAGCTCTGCGTGGAAGCATCGTGCAGCCCATCTATTTCTTAAAGCCCCAATGGGCAGGGGCGGCACATTGTAATAATGAATTCCTTATACTCCCTTCATCACACCTTTTTAATTGATTTTAAATGTCACAAGCCAAACAGCCACCTATCATTGGCCGAAGATGAGGTTGACGGTTGGGGGCCAGTAATACTATTTTAACTCCACTCCCCCAGCAATCATTAATGGCCATCCCAAGGCAGTTTCATAAATTTTGTTTTATGTTTGATGTTATTCAACTTTTATTTTTTTTTATTTTTTCAATTTAACAATTCTGTGTGTCCAAATTATTCAGTTCAGGAAAGGTAATTGAGTTGCCATCTGTTTGGGAAAAGAGCTGCTTACTCAGCTTATTGCCTGTGATTTTCTTGTTTGTTAAGATGTGTTTGTCTGTCTTTCCCTTTGATGTTCGGGTTAGATTCGATCAGTTCTTGAAGTATCTTTACTCATTTAACTCTTATCATGCTGTTCATGACAACTCCCTTCTTTGGAAACAGTGCAGATCCAGATCAGACGGCTTCTGAAGAAGCCATCTGATCAGGATCTACACTGTTTGACATTCAGTTTATGAATTTGTAGGAATAAATTACATCAATTAATCTGATTGGTTCAAAGTCAGAAATAGGTGTGGCTAAACTAAATATTCAGCAAGAGAAGGGTTAATATTCAATACTTTCACAATTCTCAGGAGTACCTACAACAGAACTTTACTGGAAAATGAAGAAAAAGAGTTGTCAGAAAAAAACATGGAGCATGCCTTGTTGGAGCTTGACTCTTAACCCTTGTCCTGCTGAGCCCGAATATGCCTTATCTTTCAAACAATGTAGATCCAGATCAGATAGCTTCTGAAGAAGCCATCTGAACTGGATCTACATTGTATGTCATTCAGATGTTGCATTTGTTGCAATCATTTTCATCAAGTAATCTGACTAGTTGGTAATCGGTAGTGGGAGTGGCAAATTAATATATTCAGCAGGACAAGGGTTAAGAATTTAGGCTGAAACACTCTTACCTGGATCTGTTTATAAAATTCTAACTCCACCCCATTTCACATCAATCTTCCAACTAAGGTTGATACCCTATATACCACAATACTGTTGGTCTTATTTCAGTCTAACTTCCTAGTTCATTGTTGACATAACCCATAGCTTACATAACCATCCAAAAGCTGGATCTAAACAGATAAAATTATAAGCAAATTGAAACAGATAAAGCCATAACCCTTTTTGTACCAAATGGAATCTTCCTCCCTATATATCACAGGAGTTCATTTCAAAATTTAGGGGTGTCAGGTTGTGTTTTCATCAAAATTTATTTGGAAAATGACTGAACTTTTAGCAAACAGTGGAGGCCCTGATCAGACGCCGCGTTCTGCGGCGTCTGATCTGGGCCTGCACTGTTTGCCAGGGTACCCGTTTTGGGGTTTCTAGTACTAAATGGGTTAATAACCCTTATACACAAGAGAGCCTACCATTGTGAATGGTGTAGATCTATATCAGAAGCCATCTGATAAAGATCTATACTGTTCGTCATTCAGTTTGTGAATTTTAATGAATACATATTTAGCAATTTGAGCGGATGATAGTCAGAAATGGGAGTGGCAAATTAATTTACTTAGCAGGAAAAGGGTTAAATGGTATCATGAATAAATGAGTGAGATCAGCAAAGAGTGATCTGTACATGCATGTAAACATCCTAAATTTTTGGTTACTTTTTAAGTTTTTAGAGCAAATCAAGCCTGATAGAAACCTATGTTTGCCATTAGCCTAAAAACTGATTATACATTGAGGACTTGCTCTAATTCTAATAAAATTTTAATAAATTTGTTTCCGGATCCAGCTTGGAGACTAAATGATGCAGACAGAATGCAAACAGTGTAGCCCCTGATCAGACTGCTCCTTTAGGAGCAGTCTGATAAAGGAGCAGTCTGATCTGGGTCTTCACTGTTTGCTTAGGCCTATCTGTCCAAATACTTAGGATCATTACAGTAAAACAAAGAGTAGATCAACCAGCACATTCATACGGTCTGATCACCACCTTGTATACCACTTGGAAAGTACAATCTCTCTGGTTTCACTAGCTTAAATTTCTGAACTTACAAGTCTGCAGCCCCCGACCATCGGAGCTTGAAGAAATAGATGGCATAGCTAAAACCAGCCATACATGAGTACTGGTAAACCGCTTAGTGGTCTAAGTCTGCCCAGGCAAAGTAGTGCGAGTCAGACCATCCCTACATATTAACCCTTTTGGTTTGTTTGAGTGCAGGGATCAAGATGTCATTTCATCTCAAAGTCGGGCGAAAGTCACACAAAGTTGGAAGCAACATCTCCAAACTGACCTAAATAGTGTTGACAGGGACGTAAAACTTCAATTCAAACAAAACAAATAAAAACAATAAAAACTTACTAGTGTGTCGGTTATATCTTAGCTCTAAAAATACATAATAATATAATGTGGCTCATTTCATTTGAATCATTTGTAATTCATATGATGTGTAAGCCTCATTTTCGTTATAAAGAAAACAGTCTGTATTTTTGCCTGTGCTTTAACCCTTTTAGTACCAAATGAAATCTTCCTCCTTAAATAGCAGGAGTCCATTTCAAAATTTAGGGTGTCAGGTTGTGTTTTCTTCAAAAACTATTTGGAAACTGGCTGAAAATTTTGCAAACAGTGAAGGCCCTGATCAGACGCCGCGTTCTGTGGCGTCTGATCTGGGCCTGCACTATTTGCCCGGGTACCCGTTTTAGGGTTTCTAGTACTAAATGGGTTAAGGGTAAATAAAATGTAATATTTTTATTGCCAGAAACAATAATACAATCATAAGATTAATGAAGCTTAAACAAATCAGAGAGAAAAAATTCAAAACATATCCCATAAGTTTTGACACATTTTATACTGGGATAATATTATGCACTGTTGAAGCATGGCCTATTGAACCTGTTTCTGTCATTAGCAAACAACAACGATGTGGATCAGCATGCGCATCAGTGCAGCCTGAGAAGCCCCTTAGTGTTCACTGCTTGTATAACACAATACCCCTTAGTGTTTCCAGACCCTTAGTACTAATTTGAATTATGAAAACTCGCCTATACAAATTTATTGAAAATTTACCTCCAAAGATAATGAAAATTTTCAGATAAAATTCTGATAAATTTTCAGATAAAAATTCTGATATTTTCATATTTCTGCTCAAAGCAGAGATTGTGGGCAGATGTTAGAACCCCCTCATCGAGGCAGTTATAACAAGTTCCCACAATCCATTTTTTTTGTGCAGAAATATCAAAAATGACGTATACCCCTGTAAAACCCAGTTTTATTAAATGATTGAAGGGTTAGAATTATGTACAGAAGAACTTGGATGGCTAGAACACCATAGCTCGTATACCATAGCTGAGTCAAACCTGTTCTTGAGCCCCTAGGGAATTTCAATTCAAAAGAAATAGTGCTGGATAATTAAGGAGATTTTCAACTTTTATCTCGACAATGTATGCTGTGTGTAATCATTAGAATCGCCTCAATGAGGCGATTCTAATGAGTACATACAGCAATCATTTTGATAATAGAACAACGAAAAGATGTCCAAAAATATCTCTTTATGCAGCCCGGCAGTAACCCTCATTAGCTCAAACCACCCCCGGCTCAAACAGATTTTCTTGGTCCCAAAGGTGTTCAAACCACTGAAGTTTGAATGTTGGTGTTTTCATAATGGTGTGGCTGTGTAAGCTGGTTTGTGTCTTAGTTAGTTGCAAACACTGAAGACAGATTTTCTCATGACATGGCTCAAATGATATGAGCTGAGTTAAACAAACATATGACTTACAATATGTGCACATAGTGGACTCACAGCAGCCTGCACACCCACACAGACTGATCAATGTTCACCAGGTACCGAATGGATAGATTCAAATCTGTTTAAGACTCAACTCTTTAAATGCCCCAAAAAACTACATCTGCAAATCATGTCTGTTTGTGTCAGCTGCTGAATCTTCTAAACATATTTTTGCATACAGACAAACAGCCTGAATCCAGATCATACTGCTCCTAGAGGAGCAGTCTGATCTGGGTCCACACTGTTCGCAACAATGACTTTGAAAGTAATCAGAAGCAGCCTCGGAGAGGATGTTGTTTAATGATTTTTCTTAGGTTTTTCTGTTTTTACCTCTGGTGGCCATTTTGTTCAGCGCAGCAGAACCAGTTAAGCAATTCTGGTAAAGGGGCACCCAAGGAACATTCCTGTGAAATTGTTTTGAAATCGGACCGTTAGCCTAGGAAATGTTGTTTAAAGGTTTGTTTTTTCTATTTTTAGCTCTAGTGGCCATTCATTGTGTTCAACGGGTGGTACCAGAAGAAGGTCACCCAAGGAATATTCCTGTGAAATTATTTTGAAATCGGACCATTAGTCTAGGTGGAGATATCGTTAAAAGGTTTTTCTAAGGTTTTTCTATATTTAGCTCTGGTGACCATTTTGTTCAGCAGGAGCCAAACCATTTTAGCAATTTTGGTAAAGACCATCCAAGAAACATTCCTGTGAAATTATTTTAAAAATTGGACCATTAGCCTAGGAGATGTCATTTAAAGGTTTTTCTATCTTTAGCTCTGGTGGCCATTTTGTTCAGCAGAGAACAGGTTCATAACCCTTATCTTGCTGATCACAACACCTCTACCTTTGCAAACATTGTAGATCCAGAAAGAAGCCATCTGATCAGAGTCTATACTGTTTGTTATGCAGTTTGACAACTGAATGAACACATTGTATCAAGTAATTTGATTGGTCGACAGTCAGCAATGGATGTGGCCAGATTAATTTAGTCAGCAGGATAATGGGTGAGCCTTCCCATGTTGGTGGATTAGTAAATTCTGGTGGAGCAATCTGGAATCCCCAGAGCCAACCTCTGTGGATGGTAACCACTATGATGTCAAATGTTTCACCAGGAATTGAACCTGGACTGCAGCAGTGACACCTAAGGATCATGGACGTGTGCTAGCCATGCTACTTAAGTAGCCCATAATATTGTTTACATGGTGGTTTTATTTGTAGTGGAGTTTAACAGCCCAGTCAACACTATTTAGGTCTTTTTTGTGCCATTCAGTTTACCTATACACACTTTTCCTGGGCAGGCTCATACGTAAGCAATTGACCAGTACACTGCATATTCTTTTGCCAGCAACTGACAACTGCCCTTCTTGAATCAGCGGAAGGGAGAATGGCAGTAGAAAAGATTTCATGATAAATCTCTATAAAGGAATGTTGCCGACTCCGGCATTGAGCCCGCGTCCTACTGATCACTAGTCAGACGTGCACCAGATTGAGCTACTGGGCCGGTGTTTACAAGGTGGTATAGAAACGTGTCCAAGTACACAAATGATGCACCACCTAGGCTCTTTCCTGGAAGTGGAAAATCGAAATCTTACAAAAATCTACAGTCACTACGGTGTATGCTTATGTATGCATGAACGCATGCAGTGATACATGCATGCACATAATTATACATTTAGATAAGCAAATACACATGAACACTACTCAGCGGATGCATGAAAATATACTCATATCTGAAGCTTACCCTCAATGTCGCCCCGCCCATCGGGGCTTGAAGAAATAGATGGGCTGCATGATGCTTCCACGAAGACCTGAATCCGACCACACACGAGTACTGGTAAACTGCTTAGAGGATCTACATTTAAGCCTGCCCAAGCAAAGCGGTGCAAGTCGGACTGTCAGTGCTTATAAACCCTGTTGGTTTCACTGGGGGACAGGCTTGAGATGTCATTTCATCTCGATGTCAGGTAAAAGTCCCACAAAATTGGAAGCAACGTCTCTAAAATGACCTATATAGTGTTGAAGGGGACGTTAAACCCTCAAATCAAACAAACAAACAAAACTTACCCTCAATGATGTGCACTCTCCTCTCTCTTTCAGTGAAGTAGTCTAATGGAGCCTCTTCACACAGTGTCTGAAACAGACATGTTAATGAGTACAAACAAACACTTCTGCATCTCATGTGGGTAAACTTAGCCTGTTTGTCAGGATCCTTTGTTTTGAGTCTGGCCCCAAAGTTATCAAACTTTTCATGCTCATCTCATTTGAGCATGAAATTTATTCTGCTCATAAATTTTAAAATGCCAACATTTGTTGGCATTTTAAAATTTATGAGCATAATAAATTTGTTGGCATTTTAAAATTTATGAGCACGATAAATGGCATTCTGTGCTGATCTGAGCATGAAAGTTGCTCTGATTTGTTTGTATTTAATAGCTATGAGCATTAAAAAATTTCATGCGCATGAAAAATTTTTTATAATCTCAAAGGCCAGCTTACGGGAAAAGGTGTACATATCACACAGACGACCACAAAGACTACAGCAAGCCTGCAAGAAAGTTCAGTCCCACTAAATATGTAGAAGAGACCTTGGGGTACGGGTTCCTGCAAGAAGTTGGGAATTTATCCCTACTAGTTGGCTGCGCATATAGGCATTTGAAGAATATAAACTGGTTAATGTAAAGGGGCCTATGCTCATAGGTCGGCTTATTTATTATTCAGAGTTTTGGCCCTTCCTATATGAGCGAATCATTAACCCAAGTTGAGCTAAAAGCATGAATTTGCCCGAGACAAAAATAAACATAATGGCAAGAGACATGCTCAGGCAGAAAGCCAGATAGGTAAACTTATGATCAAATTGATTATCTCTCACAAAGACAGGACTGATAACTGATTATTATTTCAGCTCTGATTAGCCGGCCCTAACTCTGATCAGACTGTGCAAATGTGAAGGCTGCTGATCTGAACCTTTGCTGGTCATTCATTCATTATGATTCTGCACAGTGCCACCCATCAGGGCTTGGATAAATAAATTGGGTTGCATGGTGCTTCTGTGCAGAGCTGAAACTGACTGAACTTGAGTACTTGAAAACAGTCCAAGTTGGACCATTCCTAAAACCCTAGCAGTTTCTTTGGACAGAAGGGCTTGAGACGTCAATTCATCTCAATGTCAGGCAAAAACCAATTGGGAAGCAAAATGACCTAAATTGTGTTGACTGTGACTTAAAACCAACCAACAAACAAACAAACAGCAGATTTTCTATCTCACAATATGACTCATTCAGTAACAATTAAGGAAAATTTATATGGTAAAACAAAATTGAATTCCTCCAAAAATTGGGATATCTTGGTCTAAACATGTTATTATCCTAAAACATTTTTGAATGGAAATAGCAATCTTACTATGTGTTAATGGAAGCACTTCTATTAGCAAATAGTGTACACTCTATGGGAGCTATAAGAATCTTATATGGGTGTGAGGTTGATGGAAAAATCCTTCCCAAGGGTCACTTTTCGGCATCACGAGACAAGCCTCGTGATGCCGTCAAGCCTCCTGATGCCGGACAGTGATCCCAAGGGAGGGAATTTTTCTATCCACTCCTCACACCCATATAGGATTCTTTTTCTTGCCTATCTTGGGATTTTTAATGGTGCAGTCACTTCGGTTACCGACGTCCACCATATTGTGATGGCACTGCAGGCAGGAATGTTTAATGACGTCACGTAACGTACTGTGACGTCAACCTTAACGACGGTGCATACGAGGTTGTAATCAACCAGTGCATTTATCAAACATGGGATTATATTCAATTTTGGGTTGGAACACCAGGGTCAGAACATAAATTTCTATCCCAGGGTAAAATCACGGATTTCCTTGTCTGGTGTGCAAGAAAGTCTGATCTGGGTCTACACTGTTCAGACACTATTGTTCCGATTCTTAGAAGCAAGGTAGCCTATGGCAAGGGGAGATAATTTGTGTTTGATCGCTTTGGGTTTAACCCTTTTTGTACCAAATGGAATCTTCCTCCTTAAATATAGGAGGAGTCAATTTCAAAATTTAGGGGTGTCAGGTTGTATTTTCTTCAAAATTGATTAGGAAAATGGCTGAACTTTTAGCAAACAGTGGAGGCCCTGATCAGACGCCGGGTTCTGCGGCGTCTGATCTGGGCCTGCACTGTTTGCCACCTTCACCTTCAGAGTTTCCGGTACTAAATGGGTTAACAACAGGTCAACCAATGTGGTTCATTTTGTGTTGTTTCCCAGAGAAAGGGACAAAAGAGCTAGAAGAGATAGTAGAGGAGATGAAAGTGAGGGACACTAAGGAGAAAGAGGAAAATGAATGGAAGTGTAGAAACAGAAAAAATAACACCCCCCCCCCCCCCCACCCCTCTACCCTTGCATGCTGCAAGGGACAGCAGGCCTTGCCCAACTGTAAGCATTTATCAGTTGGACGCCACAATGACGCTAGACACACACCACTTTGCCACACCCAGCCTCCCAATATGTTAATGTGACATTTGAAATTTAATCTGTAAACTATTTTACCTATAAAGATAAAGTATGGTGCACATTATCTAATGCTTCCTGGGAGTTGACCGATAAGTATGAATAGGATTAATTACTTTTCCCCTAAAGTAATTCACAATCATATCTTGAGGAAAATCAAAACAACATAGACAGTGCATGCATTAATATTCCAAAACAGGAAATCCCAGGACTTCTTGAATAACTACAACTGAAGTAAAATTTTCTCAATTTTACCAAAATTTATCTAATTTATTCACATGTAAGAATAAAAATAAGATCTAACTGCAAAAAAAAAAAAAAAAAGAAATTCAGGCTGCATCTTCTTTGTGTTTTAAAGAAAGCATCAATTATATAATAACTGCACAGGACCCTTTTTTATTTTATTCTGAACTAGATCGAGCAGTCGATAGTATACCATCGCAAATACCCGCCTTTTCTATGAATAACACTAAAGATATGGCGAAGTCTGATCAGGGCCTACACTGTTTGCAAAAAGTTAACAGCAGTTCATATAACCAGAAATTCAACTTCGGTGAAGTTGATGTCGCACCTGCTCCCCACCTGCCCCACACAAAAAAATAAAAGTTTATTTAAGGCAGAAGAAATGAATATAGGGCTTTGAGAAGAATCCATAGCCTATATATGTGAGGTAAAAAACTGACTAAGTTCACAATGTGGAAAAAGTGATAAATATTGATCCCAAGATAAAGTCAAAACCACATGCACATCCTCATACCATAGGTAAAAACACACACAAAGTTTTAAAATGATCAATATAAAACTGTAAGAGAAGTTGCGATGACAAGAGGTACCTATTGTATATCAACTAAAGCTTAAAATTGGCTAAGTTCACAATGTGCAAAAGTGAAAAAAAAATATTCTGAGAATTATGTCAAAATCACATGCACAACCCCATATAATGGCGAAAGCACACGCAAAGTTTCAAAATGATCGGTATAAAACTGCAAGAGGAGTTGCGATGACAAGAGGTACCTATCATATATCAATTGAAGGTTAAAAATGACTAAGTTCACAATGTGGAAAAAGTGAAAAAAAAATGATTCGACGATAAAGTCCAAACCACATGCGCATCCTCATACCATAGCGAAAGCACACGCAAAGTTTCAAAATGATCGGTATAAAACTGCAAGAGGAGTTGCGATGACAAGAGGTACCTATCATATATCAATGGAAGGTTAAAAATGACTAAGTTCACAATGTGGAAAAAGTGACAAAAATTTATCTGAAGATAAAGTCCAAACCACATGCGCATCCTCATAGCATGGCAAAATCACACACAAAGTTTCAAAATAATCGGTATGAAACTGTAGGAGGAGTTGCGATGACAAGAGGTACCTATCGTATATCAAATGAAGCTTAAAAATGGCTAAGTTCATAATGTGCAAAAAGCGGAAAAAAATATTCCGAAAATTATGTCGAAACCACATGCACATCCTCATACCATGGTGAAAGCACATGCAAAGTTTCAAAATGATCGGTATAAAACTGCAAGAGGAGTTGCGATGACAAGAGGTACGTATCGCATACCTAAAAATGACTAAGTTCACATTATGGAAAAAGTGACAAAAATTGATTCGAAGATTAAGTCCAAACCACATGCGCATCCTCATACCATGGCGAAAGCACATGCAAAGTTTCCAAATGATCGGTCTAAAAGTGTAGGAGGAGTTGCGATGACAAGACATCCAGTGTAAAATGTTGACGGACGGACGGACGAACGGACGGACGAACGGACGGACGAACGGACGGACGAACGGACGGACGGACGGACGGACGGACGGACGGAAACTTGCACGCCTATGTCTTCCTGCTAAAGCAGGTGCGACAAAAATATTGGAAATGCCTAAATGGCTGAGCTTTTTGTGAACAGTTTAGGTCCTGATTAGAAGTCACAGATGCATTATATGCCAATATCCCATTCTACAGATTCCCATACGAAATTGGTTAACCCTTTTTGTACCAAATGGAATCTTCCACCTTATAAATAGCAGGAGTCCAATTAAATATTTAGGGGTGACAGGCCGTGTTTTCTTAAAAATATATTTGGAAAATGGCTGCACTTTTTGCAAATAGTGTAGGCCAAGATCAGAATCGCCTCGTTCTGTGGTATCTGATCTGGGCCTGCACTGTTTGCCAGGGTACCCGTTTTGGGGTTTCCAGTACTAAATGGGTTAATCCATATGCGGGTTTCAAAAAACCAAGAAAGTGGGATGCTGAAAAGATCTGGACAGCTACGCGAACTATTTCACCATATTCTACGTCTTTCAAGGCGCCGTCCTTTGTTCCTGTTATTTGATTCCATCAAAACAATTTAATAATATTACAAGAGGGCCATCATGGCCCTGGATCGCTCACCTGATCCATAGAGTAACAAGTGGGCCCCGGGGAGGGCCATTATTGACCCCAGGGTTATAATGTGCATAATGTTGAGGGAGGTCTAAAAAGGTGAAGCTTCATACCAAATATCAACAAAGGCTATAATTTGAACAATGTTGGCACAGGTCCACTAGATGAAGCTACACACCAAATATCAAAGACCTGGGCCTTGCGGTTTCAGAGAAGAAGATCTATTTAAAGATATTCCCTACATAAGCCTATGTAAAACCAAATGGCCCCGGGGAGGAGGCATTTTTTGGCCTCAGGACTATAATTTAAACAATCTTGATAGAGGTCCACTAGATGAAGCTTCATACCAAATATCAAAGACCTGGGCCTTGCTGTTTCAGAGAAGAAGATTTTCAAAGATTATCTCTATATAAGTCTATGTAAAACCAAAGGGCCCCAGGGCGGGGGCATTTGTGGCCCGGGGGCTATAATTTGAACATGCTTGGTAGAGGTCCACTAGATGAAGCTCCATACCAAATATCAGAGACATGGGCCTTGCATTTTCAGAGAAGAAGATTTTTAAAGATTTCCCTATATAAGTCAATGTAAAACCAAAGGGTCTCGGGGCAGGGGCATTTTTGGACCCAGGGCTATAAATTGAACAATCTTGATAGAGGTCCACTAGATGAAATTTCACACCAAATATCAAAGACCTAGGCCTTGTGGTTTCACAGAAGAAGATTTTTAAAGATTTTCCCTATATAAGTCTATGTAAAACCAAAGGGCCTGAGGCGGGGGCATTTTTGGTCTCAGGGCTATAATTTGAACAATCTTTGTAGAGGTCCACTAGCTGAAGCTTCATACCAAATATCAAAGACCTAGGCCTTGTGGTTTCAGAGAAGAAGATTTTTACAGATTTTCCCTATATAAGTCTTTGTAAAACCAAAAGGCCCTGGAGCGGGGGCATTTTTGGCCCCAGGGTTATAATTTGAACAATTTTGGTAGAGGTCTACAAGATGAAGCTTCATACCAAATATCAAAGACCTGGGCCTTGCAGTTTCAGAGAAGAAGATTTTTAAAGATTTTCCCTACATAAGCCTATGTAAAACCAAAGGGCCCGGGGCAAGCCATTTTTGGCACCAGCACTATAATTTGAACAATCTTGGTAGGGGTCCACTAGATGAAGCTTCATACAAAATAGCAAAGACCTGGGCCTTGCAGTTTCAGAGAAGAAGATTTTTAAAGATTTTCCCTACATAAGCCCATGTATAACCAAAGGGCCCCGGGGCGGGGGCATTTTTGGCCCCAGCACTATAATTTGAACAATCTTGGTAGGGGTCCACTAGACGAAGCTTCATACCAAATATCAAAGACCTGGGCCTTGCGGTTTCAGAGAAGAAGATTTTTACAGATTTTCCCTATATAAGCCCATGTAAAACCAAAGGGCCCCGGGGCGGGGGCATTTTTGACCCCAGCACTATAATTTGAACAATCTTGGAAGGGGTGCACTAGATGAAGCTTCATACCAAATATCAAAGACCTTGGCCTTGTGGTTTCAGAGAAGAAGATTTTCCTATATAAGCCAATGTAAAACCAAAGTGCCCCGGGGTGGGGGCATTTTTGGCCCCAGCACTATAATTTGAACAATCTTCGTAGGGGTTCACTAGATGAAGCTTCATACCAAATATCAAAGACCTGGGCCTTGCGGTTTCAGAGAAGAAGATTTATTTAAGTTTTGGTGAAAAAAACTATTTTTGGCTCCCGTGACCTATATGTGCAATGGACCGGAACCATTTGAACAACTTTGAAAGGGGTCCATCTAAGGATCATTTCTGTGAAGTTTGGTCAAAATCCGATCAGTGGTTTAGGAGAAGATGTCGTTTGAAGAAATTGTTTACGCACGGATGACAGACAAAAAGTGATCCTAATATAAAACACAAGAGGGCCATGATGACCCTATATCGCTCACCTGTGTACCAGATAATCATTAGTGATATTTAGAAAAAAAGAACTGTACAGAAAGGCAAGACATGTTTGTTTACCTGATAGATATAAATGTCTTCATAGATCCAGGGTGGTCAATATACTTGTACATCAGTTGAACCAGTTGAACTCTTCATGATGAAATCTTGAAGGGCAAGATGTAGAGTATACACAAGACTTCTTGAATCCATGCAGTTAGTCTTTGTTCATGATGTAGTCATAATTTGACAAAGAAATCAATATCTGTAGCTATGATTTCCTTTTGACACAATGGTTTTCAACAGTATTGCATGGGATGACAAAATTTACATAAGAAACACTGATGATCTCAAATAGCTGCATCCATGTCAAAAAGAGAGGCCAAAGTCTGCTTAGTTCTATCCAGACTGTATCTTTGACTTTTACTCAGTCACACTGATGTATAAGGCCCATATTATAGATTAAGTTACCTTTATATCATAAACATCTTGGTTGTTACATCTATCTTAAACCCACAAAGAATTAATTCTGTTACAGTGGGCATAATCATAATAAGGCATAAACTATGACACAGAAACATATGTAGAATCTATGTTGTGATATGTGCCAAAAAGGCATCTTTAGGTGCACAAAATAAAGAACAGCTAAAAATAATGTGAGTCATTTCTATGCATAGAAAGCAGATGCATCACCTTATTCTCTTGATCACCAATAAATAAATTCCTGACATTGCAAGTATGTAGAAAATTGTTACTTAAATCTTTTTGAAGAAAATCTGTTTTAAGCCTTTTCAAGTAACAACAAATTTACATGTAAAATTATTGTCAATGTTGCAAATAAGAAAATAATAAAATATTGACAAAATTCAAAATACTGCGATAAACCTTTCTCTAAGAACAACAGATTTACATGTCAAAACAGTGTTGCAAATAAGAATACAATATAGTATGTTATTTGGCAGAATTCAGAAAATTGTGAACAAACGGCCCCAGGCCAAGTGTCCCCCCCCCCCCATCTCTGAAATGTCAGTATGTGGTGAATATGTCTATAACATATGTCATAAGCCATGTTTAGGGAATTTAAAACCGTTTCAACAGACTATTTCTTTTAAATTTTCCTAAAGTTGTAAGGAATAAATTTACAGAGAAAAAAGTGATCTCCAAAACTGTAAGACCAAGGACCAAAACCCCAGGAAAATTCAGTAATCAATTGAGCACAACTGCAATAGAATATGATCATCTTTAGGTCATGGAAACAAAAAATGGCAAGTTTCATCCAAATCTGGTGAAAACTGTAGGAGGAGTTGTGGAGACAAGAACTTCTGTTGATAACATGGCTTAGACTGACAAAGGGCAATGCTGCTGGTAAAAATCAATCAGGCACAACCTCCTTAAAATATGATCATTTTCAGGTCATAAGAACAACAATTGAGAAGTTTCATCAAAATCTCTAGAACACTGGGAGGAGTTGCGGAGACAAAAACTTCTGTTGATAAAATTGCTAAAACTGACAAAGGGCAATAACTCTGGTAAAAATCAGTCTAGCATGACCTCGATAAAATATGATCATCTTCAGGACATGGGAACAATAACTGGAAAGTTTCATCAAAATCCCTTGAAAATGTAGGAGGAGTTGCAGACAGACCGACTGATGGATGGACCGTGGACGGATGGACAAAAACCTTTACTATAGTCCCCTTCGACTAACGTCTGTGGAAAAATGGACAGAATGTACATTGTAAGTCAATTCTTCCCCTGACAAAGTGTCTGGTCAGATGTTTAATATGAAGGTAGCAAATGTTTGGAGATAAGTAAAGAATTAATATTTTTTAATTATTCTGCAATACATCTAAGAACTAAGATAATAACACCCTTGCAACATAATGCATTTTTTGCATCTTCAAAATAGCTGCTTATTTTATGAAAATGCATGATATTTTCCTTATTTATACTGCAAACACAGGTGGCGGGTGCTAGTTAGAACCGCCTCATTGAGGCAGTTCTAATGAGTACCCACAACCTATGTATTGGAGCAGAAATAAGAAAAATAATGTATACCCCTATAAACCCCAGATTTCTCAATATAAAGTGGGGTTTAAGGGGGTGTTTATTTCACGGGCTTGTTCACGTGATGTGAATCCAGTTGAAGAGTACAATTAATATTAACCAAAGGTACATCAACAGCATCCATGTAATATGACATCATAAAAATATACATACATACAAGTCAATCTTTGAAACCTCCACTGTATCAACAGACTATCAGATGCTTTATAATCTTCAAAATTTTTATGCCAACAGAATTCTGTTTCATCTTGTGCACATAAATTCTAAGAAAAAAGGTTGAAATCATACTCAAAAATATTTTTTAATCTACTATAAAACTGGAAAACCAAATAAAATATTAAATATTATTAAGGTCCTTTAAGATTAAACTTTTATTTTTCCATGTTGTTTTTTCGAGATGTCCTATTTCTCACTTCTGACTGGAAAAAGAGGACCTATTCCATTAGAATAATGCATCCATATATGTAATGCTTTCAGTCATGATAGAAAAAATAGCATTTTTGAATGAAAATTTATATATTTTTCTTATTTCTGCTTCAAACATAGATCATTTAGAGAAACACCTCACTGTCTATGTTTCGAGTAAGAAAATGGTAAAAATATGTATAGAAAATAAAGAATAGCCCTGTAAACTCCACTCTTCTCTATATAAGGAGGTTTACAGGGGTGCTCATTTCCTGATATCTGTAAGTGGTGGCCACCCACATCTTGCCAAACCACCAGCAATATCTACCTTTAAAAAGGTAAATACAGCATTTTATGTGGTGGGTGAGTGCACTGAAAAGTAGCATAAAAATACCTGACACGATTTCCAAGTTGTTATGCAAAAAGTGTGGTACTTATGATCTGACCAATAGATTCCTCTGTTCCAATTTCACCCAAAAAAGCAACCTTAATTTGAGAGACTGGTTTTATATATTTAAAATTATGCAGGTGAAAAGTCTTCAACTATGTGGATTTCATGTGCAAAAAGACTATTTTGTGATCTGACCAGTATGTTTCACATGTTCCAACTGCACCATCAACATATGAAAAATCAACATTAGAAAATACCAAATCAAGCGTTGTCATATTATCTGTGGTACATTCTTTTATAAGCATTTTGCATGAAAACTTATCACTTAATTTCTTAACAATGCTATGTTTCAGCAAAACATTAATATTGAAATCTCCAATTATCATCAATGGCTTTGATGGGGTCAAATATGGAATAAGTTCTTTGTTCAGACAAGAAAGAAGATTACTGTCAGACATTTGAGGTGACTTATACAAAAATACGATCTGACTTTCAATCGAGACATGCCTGGCATTTATCATAATAAATTCTAATGTATCTGAACTATACTTTCTCTTCTGTATAATAATGATATCATCTTTGACATAAACTGCTAATCCATGAGGAGGTCTTTTGCAAGTACTGTATCCAATTTGGTCATTTCTTGTCAAACAATAGCCTTCTATTACATAATCACTATCATTATCAGGCTGATGTAGTCGTGTTTCTGCTAATCCAAATATGTGCGTTGACAACAGATTTTTGTCATGTCTAACATCATCAAAATGAAGATTCAAGGATCTACAATTATTGAAAGCAACTTTGAAATGCGAAACTGGATCTATCAATTCTAAAGATGTATCACACAGCTGAAGCAATGCTGTTTCATGCAATCGCTGCATTTCTGTCTTAACCTGATCATCAACTTGTAATGCTTTCTCATTGAAGTTAAGGATCTGAAGCTTTTCAATTGACCTTACCCTGCTGAGTGCAACATAGTGTAAATGTGGAACTTTGCGGGTTTTACGTTGTGATAAGTCAATAACAACTCTTTCAAGGGTACTACCTTGTGCTCTATGTACTGAACGCCCTGCAGAAGGTTGCAAAGGGAATTGAACTCTCTGAAAGGTCTTTCTGTTGTAAGTAAATGACCTGTTGACATCAAAAATTGGTGTCCAATTTTCATCAATATTGCTATGATAGAGTCCCCTGTTTTTGTATTTGATTCTTGTTTCCATTCCTGCTTTTTTGTCATCAAACTGGACCCAAATTATGCTTGGACGTCGTGTGGTTTGTAGTTTATACTCAATAAACTTAACTACACATGATGCTCCATTTGCTAGTCCATCTTCTGTTTTTATGTTTATTGTTAAATCATAAATCATGTCAACAACAACTGTTAACGAGCAATGTAAATTTGCTGTTTGGTTTGAATCTGTTACATTCTTTAGATTCTTGAGTGCACAGTCTATCTTTTCTTTAGATAACTTAGGTGAGACATATGTATCCATGCATGGTATTTCAACCTTTTCAGTTGCCATATTTCTTATAATTTCATCATTAAAAACATGCATGAAATAGTTTTCTGCAAAGAGGTGAGGCGCATTTTTCTGATACTCAGTATCTTTTTTAGTTACTTCACATTGCTTAAACCTATTCTTGTCTTCAGCAGTCAAGGCATTGATCCTTAATCTATTTAACAATTCTGCAAATTCAAGGTCATCTTTTTGTCTCATAATTTCTGTTAGTTCAAACATGGTAAATAAGTCTTTCCAGAGATTTTGTGATAAAGCAGCTGCATCATGTTTCATGTCATTAAATATCCAATCACCACTCACTGGTTTTAACTGATAAAGATCACCAACAGCAATAATGCTAACACCACCAAAAGGCGTTCTTGTTCCTTTCAATGCTTGAAGTCTCTGATCAATAAAATTCAACATAGAATTACTAACCATTGAAATTTCATCAATAATCACAACTGACAAATCACGGTATTTTGATCTAAAGGTATTCAGACTGTCACAGGTTAATGTTTGATCCGATTGCTTATACTTTTGTTTAAATGCAGATGAGATGGTAGAACCATTAATATTAAATGCTGCTTTTCCTGTAAATGCACAAAGAAGAACCCTTGTGTGATCCGCATCTTCTCCTTCTTTCAGATTTAATATTCTAAACAAAGTCTGATACAATGCTCGAATAACTAGACTTTTTCCAACACCAGCTCCACCAGAAAGAAATGCATATAAGGGGGCATCTTTTGTTTTAATCCAGTGAATCACATGATAGTAAAACTGTTTTTGTTTACTATTTAAACACTGCAGGAGCTTTCTGTAATCAATATCTGAAAGAATATTTTCATTCACATCAACTTGAGGTGCAGAAACGTAACATCCAATTTCAGTCCCTATATCATAGTCTCTATGCTCAATTCTATCAGGATTAAAATATATAAACTCTTCAGACTGAATTGGTTCAATTTCAGCATCATCACCTTCAACTTGTTGTGTACTTGGAGCAATATCATCGAATGCATCATATTCAATTTCTGCTAAATCTCTTGCTAATTCCAACTCTTCAGCATAATGTTCGTAAGTGGAACATTTATGATCTATCACATGCTTCACTGACTCATAGTGTTCTTTATATGTTCTAAAAGTTCCAAGTAAGTCAGTCTCTTCATTTCTCCATGGGTGAAAAAGTAGAAGTTTCTCTCTATAATAGTTCTCTTCATCTGTTTTGCGATTGAATCTCACATACCTTATTATTTTAGAATTACGACATCGTTTGATTTTTATGCCATTCTTTAAAGTTAAAATAGTTTCACCATCACCAAAGCATTCTTCATCTGACTCTTCTGCATCTTTCTCATAATCTTGCTCCTCCTCATCTCTACTATCATTATGTCCATCTGGGTAAATGACTTCTAACTCAGACACATAATCGGCTAAGCAATACTTTTCCAATGGTTTGGGACGCTTCGAGTATCTTTTAATTTTATTGTCTGACATTATATCTGTCGAGTCTGCCGGCAATTCATCAAGTACTGACTTTGGTTTCAGTAACTGTACTCTCTGGGTTGGAAGTGACGTATTTATGAAGACAACACTCCTTGAACTTTTAGTCAATGGCATTTGCAGTACCAAATAAACTGCCTCTTGTGCACTTACTTCAACACTGTTTGAAAACACATTTCCAATATGTCTAACTTGTCTTTTGAGATCCATATTGCCATTCCTTGCTTCTTTTGCAGCTGCATGCAACAAATTACTCATCCCTCTTTGAGATTTACTAATATATGAAACTATATACATAGCACAAGCATATGGATCTAACACAAATTGTATATCAATGTTTGCCTTCCAAGCTTTTAACACACTATCATTGTACAAATTTACACGGATTTCACTTGGATTTCTTTTCAAAAACACTTTTGAAGAGTTTAAAGAACTTCTGATACATTTAATATATTCTTCCTCACTCATTTGGACAACACTTGTCAGAAACTCCCCATAAGACATATCATAGCCATCTTTCTTACTATTCATTGTTTTCTGTAAGTTTTGGTACAATTTATAATACTTGTCTTTTTCAGTTTCGAGAGGCTGTAAGACCATAGTTTTGGAAAGTGGTGGCAAAGGATAACCAAATCGACAGATTTTATCTTCTCGTTTTCTACATGTTCTAGAATGTTTGTGAATTTGAAGTTCTATTAAATGACGAAGATGTGAATTATCTAAGAACATTTCAAATACTGATCCACATAAGCAGCCAACTCTACATCCGAATCCACATTGAATTTTGGTGCATTCTGTACCCATACAATCATATGAATGTGTGGCGATCCACGTTGCTGAAATTCCACTCTAAAAAAGTAATCAACAACTTTTCCAAGAGGTTCATGCTCACTCTTTAGAACTGTGTTGATGAATTCTTTAACTCTATGCTCGAAATATCTAGAACAAGTGACTGGATCCGATTGAATAAGTTTTATCTTTTGTTCCCATGCCAAGTTTTCAATTTGATCATCAGTGTAGTTGAAATTTTTATTTAAGGTAGCTAGCATTTTCAAAAGCTCAATCCATCTTGTATCAGCTGAGGACAATGACATAAACCAAGTTGGCAAACCCAACTGACGAATCATTGCATAAACATCTTTTTTTCTAGATTCTAAATATGCTGGAGAATTTCTTAGCTGTTTAAACAAATAGTAACCTTCATCATTTTTTACAATACTGTCAATACACTCTGAGTTTCTTGCTTGTACAGCAGTAATATTATTTGTTCCCGTTTGACACCTTCTAACAGCAAGGTTTGCTTTATCGTTCAGTTGCTTCATTTGTATTTTTTTCAGTTTAAAAAATATATTGGGTACACTGTTAGCAGCACGCCTATCCTGGCTTCTCAATTCCCATTTTGCAATATCGCTATAATGTACAGGCACTTTTCTATCATCATTATCTATGCGCCTCTGCCCACAAAATATGGTTGGAAAACAAAGATATTCTGAATCTTTATCTTGAAATATACTGAGTGGCCTTTGACCTTCTCCAGGAGCAAATGTGAATGTAGAATTTCTGTTTTCAAGATCTGCATCATCCAATAGAGTGTCAATATTTCCCACATTTTCTTGTGCGATTTCTTCTGCATCTGAATCATACAGTTCTTCGACATGAGGTGTGTTATGATTTGAAATATCATCATTTTTGTCTAACTGATCGTTTGGATAATTGTTACACATTTCACTAACAACACCATCAAAATCAATAATATCATACTTTGAACATTCTTTTGTACACAACTCAAAAAAATTATGTATAACCTCAGCTTGGTTCTGATTACATGGACTATCCTGAAGACTTTCATCCAAAACACCATCAGAATCATCATTATTTGTTTCAGAGCAGGTTTTTTTTTGTGATTCAAAAAATGCATGCAGTGTTTCATTACTTTCTTCTGTGATTCTCTTTAACCACTGCTGGTCTATTTCAACATTTGCGTTTTTGTACAATTCACTACCACTCATTAGCCAATGCAAAGCACAAAGCACATGATATGGTCGAACATTTTCTGAGAAAACATATGACTTAAATGACATCTTCTTCTTTAATTTAACTGCAACTGTAACATTTTCGTCAAAAGGTCTAGGTAAAGCATTTACAACTGGTTGAATGTCAACAGGTACATTAACAACATTTCCTTTTACTGATAACTGGCGACCTCTAGGTAGTTCTCTCATCTGCATGAACGGTATACGTAAAGCAATAAGGCGTTCTTCAAGTGGAAACAGCTCCAATTCTTTTGGTTTTGATGGCCACTTCATTCCGTTTACAACAGACAATTTTGGGACTTTACCACACTTAATATTGTCTTTGCATGTACAGCATATCCATTCTTCTTCATTGACTGATTTCACCCCTGTTAAGTACTTTTCCTTGTCTTTAGAAACAAATGTCTTAGCTTTTGATACAGTCTCTTCAAACCATGTCTGTTGACAGCAACTACATATATAGACAGGTCCAACTGATATATTCTTGTGAAACTTTTCAATACAAACATCAATATCACTACCACATTTTCTGCGCTTTGTGTTTATCTTTTCAACTTGTGAAAAAGATGGATCTTTACGCTTGGTAGCTTTTCTTTTACTGTCTATAATGTTTTCAGCTTTCTTGTTTTTTTCATTTAGTCTCCACTGTTGTTTTGCAACCCTTTCTTGTTCTAATTTGTATGGATCTGATCTCGCCTTCCTCTTTGATAGATTTTGTATTGCAATATCTTTTTTTTTTAATTCAGGGCATCCTCGAGATTCTTGTTTCTTTTCACTTTCCCATTTTTTGTATTCATCTATTAATCTAGCCCTTCTCATACATGCCTTTGTCATAGCTTTGTCTTTTTTACGATATTCTTCAGATTGTCTAGCACTCTGCTTAGATTTAAATGTATATTCTCTATCCTTTTTTCGATGTTCTTCAGATTGTCTAGCACTCTGCATTGATTTTAGTGTATATTCTTTATCCTTTTTTCGATATTCTTCTGATTGTCTAGCACTCTGCATAGATTTACATGTATATTCTCTATCCTTTTTTCGATATGCTTCAGACTGTCTAGCACTCTGCATTGATTTTAGTGTATATTCTTTATCCTTTTTTCGATATTTTTCAGACTGTCTAGCACTCTGCATTGATTTTAGTGTATATTCTTTATCCTTTTTTTCGATATTCTTCAGACTGTCTAGCACTCTGCTTAGATTTTAGTGTATATTCTTTATCCTTTTTTCGATATTCTTCAGACTGTCTAGCACTCTGCATTGATTTTAGTGTATATTCTTTATCCTTTTTTCGATATTCTTCAGACTGTCTAGCTCTCTGCTTTGATTTTAGTGTATATTCTTTATCCTTTTTTCGATATTCTTCAGACTGTCTAGCACTCTGCATTGATTTTAGTGTATATTCTTTATCCTTTTTTCGATATTCTTCAGACTGTCTAGCACTCTGCATTGATTTTAGTGTATACTCTTTGTCTTTTCCTTTGAAGTTAGAGTCTTGCCTTCGTTTCTCCATATAAACTCTCATATATTCTTTTCTTTCTGTAGCCTTTTTCTTGTTTAATTTTATTTCTTTGTTCCTCATCTTTTGATTTTTAGTCACATTTGTACTATTCCGTGTCTTTTCCTCAAGTTTATGCTTTTGATCCTTAAAGTATTTGCCAATAAGTGTTGCATGATTTTCACTGCTTGAATTAGCAAATAAGTCTTCTCTTGCATGTGCATTCTTCATATGGCTTTCAGACGACTTTCTCTTGTAAGTTACAGTTTTCCAAGCATAGTCACATGGAGTGTCAGTATGGCTGTCTGCATGATTTTCAATATCTAATATTGAATTATGCTCTGGATTAGATAAGTCAAAGTCTATAGGAAGAATTTCGAACTGCGTGGAAATTGAAATCATCATACTTTCAAACAATGCATATAGAAATGCAACTAGATCATCTAAACAATTGAAAGCAGCAAGTAATGATTTTCCATCCGGAGCAGATAATCCATTTAAACCATGTGAATGTGAATCAAATATAAAATATTTACAATCTCTCTTGAACACAGAAGAACAAATTGAACCCATCATTACTAAAACACTTGGAGAATTTTGTAGAGTAGTGTACAATGCTTGGTGAAGAGTAGGTAAACTGGTATTGACAAACTGTTCTGTGCAAAGACCTGTCACAATAGCAGATGTTTTCACAACAACTTCTTTGTTTAAAATTGAAACTAATCTTGGAAGTTCATCAAAGCTTAGTAACTTACTCCTGAATTTACCTTCTGCCTTTAATTCACCAATGATCTTATTATACAGACTATCTCCAGCTAAAAGAATGTTGTCTAGATCTGTACTACAAGCAATGTCTGAGTATGCTGCATATATTAATGAACAAAGTGCATTTGCAGTACATTGGCATCCTCTGGACTCATTGCTAAATATTTCTGAACCTTGGTGAAAAGATCCCAGTTCAAATTTGATAGAGTTAAATGGACCATTAGAAGGCTTCCATAGCACTGTTTCAGTTTGTTCCATTAAAGGAAATGCTGTATACATAGTTTTTTCATCAACTTGTGTAGAGCTTGAAAATACAGTGTTTGTAAATTCTATGGGTGAATGTAATTTGGTATTTTGTCCTAGTTGTTGTCTGTAAGTATTGTCATTTGAACTTTGTAAAACTTCTATATTTTGTTCTGGTTGTATTCTGTAAATATCTGTGTCATTTCTACTTTGTAATACTGAGTTCATATCTTTGTCATTTCTACTTTGTAAAACTGAAGCATCAGATGTCACGCTGAGGCAGGTCATACCCACATCTGAAGAACTAGATGACCCTGGGCCAGATGATACACTGGGGCAGGTCATACCCACATCTGACAAAATAATTGACCCTGGCACAGATGTCCCCATCGCTACAAGCGATTGGGGCTTAGATCCGCCATGATCTATGAGGGGGGTCAGGCCCACATCTGAGATAAGTAACCCAGGGCTACTACCATTAGCCCTCACCATGGTCTTTGCCAATGACTTCTTCCATGTCTTCTTGCGTGGCATACCTCAACCTGAAAGATACAAAAGTAGGTGTCTGCTTTAAAAGGAAAAGGGGAAACAGTATTATCTTTAAATAATTCAAAATCTTGCCTATACTAAATGCATTTTTATAAAACAGACAGATTTTCTTTTCTCGCTTGAGCATAGTAATTTGACAATGAAATCCCCCCAAAAAACAAATGATAATCCTCTAGACTTTTATCATTCTGTATAGTTTTGGCCAAGTATTTTTAATAGGAGACTTCAATGTGAGACTTCAATGTGTGCGCCTGATGCTCCGTCTTTGGTCGGGTCCCTTGGAGTCTAACTGTTGGATTTCTTTTGCTTTTGCTTGTTGTATGCTGTCGAGTCCTCAACCTTGTTTCATCTCTGTAGTTTATTGATTTGTATGTTCTCTGAGATGTTAAACTGATGAGTTAGGAAGCCTTCATGGGGACTAAACAAAATAAGTGTATACCGTGACAGAGGTTAAGGGCAAGGATTATGGCCATATAAAATCGATTTAAGTCCCACAGTGGAATTCTTTCCACTGACTGTTCCAAGGCGGTTCTTCTGTGGCGGTTTATTTATGTTGTTGTTTATTACTTACTGTGTGTATCACTTGTGTCTTTTTATTTTGGATGGCCATTTGGCCATTTTGTGGGAAAGTAACTGTCCTTATGGCCTTCCTTTGTTTAGGTTTCCATTATGGTTTGGTCGCTTCATGTTTGTGTTTCTTTCCCTTTGGTGTCTTTGATGGGTGGAGTAAGTTAATTGTATCGATTCCTGATCTTTGTTTTACTTCTACTTTAAAAGCCAACTAAACTGTGTAAACAGCAGCAACAGACGATAGTGAAAGTTGGGTCCCTGAAAAATGGTATAAACCCTTCCTCACATTCATTATTACTTGACATCCCAAAGTTGTTCTTTCATTGCAGTTTCATTTCATTTATTTTCATTTTTTATATCTTTTAATTTTCTAACACTTATGACTGTGTGTCCAAATTATTTTAGTAAACATTACTGAGTTACCACCTGTTTGAGGGGAAAAACTACTTTTCCCAAAGCTTACTAAGAATTAGAGAGAATTTAATTCTACATCTGTGGACACAAAAGCGTTCAAACTTCCATGAAGTACCTTTCAATGAATTTCAAATTAGTTTGACAAGCAAATGTCATTCATCAAAGTAGTCTAAAACTGGATCAAGCAATATACATGAATAATTGATCTTATTGTGGCAAGCACTTTTGTCCATTTTTAGATCTGACTGACATTCGAGATGTATTCTGATTGGACAGTGCAAGGACTGCAATGAAATATACAACACTTTGTGTTATGAATTTATTCCTGACTTGCAGTTGACTGGCAGGATGTAAGGAAACATTGAATGAAACATCAGATCAAAATGAAATGAAGCTCATCAAAGTTTGAACGGATTTGTGTCCACAGGTGTATGTAATGTTGGTTAGTGCCTAATGTTCCGTCTCTGGTCGGGTCCATCGGAGTCTACTTGTTGGTTTTCTTTTGCTCCAGCATTTCAGTGATTCCTTGCTGTCGAATTGTCACCGTTGTTTCATCTCTGTGGTTGTTTGATTTTTGTGTTCACAGCAATGTTGCACTGATGAGTTGGAGGCTATCATGAGGACTGAACAAATAGTCTAAATTGCTATGGAAATAAGTGCGAAGATTGTGACCACGTAAAATCAATTTAAGCCCCACAGTGGAATTTGTTTTACAGACTGTTCCAAGATGGTTCTTCTGCCCCGGTCCATTTTTTTTATGGTTGGTCTTTGAGTGTTTGTATCGCTTATATTATTCTGTTTTGGATAGCCAATTGGCCATTTTGTGGGAAAGTAACTGTCCTTTTGGCTTTCCACTAGTGATGTTTCCATTAGGGTCTGGTTGTTTCATGTTTGTGTTTCTTTCCCTTTGGTGTCTCTGATGGGAGCTGTTGGTTATTGTATCAACTGATCATTGCCTTCACTTCTATTTTGTTTGTTTCGCTTACCACCCAACTAACACAATCTAGGTTATTTCTTACCAGTAAGGTTACCTAACCACACTATCAGGGCACCCTCATACGTAAGATATTCACCCATATAGTGCATATTCTTTGGCCAGAAACTGACAACTACCTTTATTAAATAAGCACAATGGAGGTAATGACCTTATAATAGATTTCATGATCGATCTTCCAGCAATGAATGTTCCTAACCCTAGTATCCAATCTGCGACCTCCTGATCACCAGTTAGACAGGCATCCTACTGAGCTACCAAGGCCAAAAGAGAAAGAGCTACTAAATTGGCTTGTACACCATGATTTTATTGTTTGTTAAGAAGTGTCTTTTTGTCTTTTCCTTTGACTTTAAGGATAAGCTCTGGGTTTTGTTTCAATCAGTTCCTGTTTCAATCAGTTCCTGAAGTATCTTTCAACATCAGTTTAATACTTTTCTAGTAGTTCTCCAGACAAGCATTAATTAAAAAAAGTACAGTTGTTAAAAAAACAGGTATTTATTGTTCTTTGATACTGCAATACCTCTTGATAGCCTCTATCATTTTTGCTTATTACTTCAAAAGTTTTTTGGTTTTTAGAGTATAAGTAACCTAACCTCTGACCTCAAACACAATAGCATCAAACATTATTGGCAAGTTCAATTTATCAGCATGCAATATCAAGGATTTTCATGTTGATAATTGTACTTTGTCTTCATTCTTTTGGGCACTGTATTATACAAACTATTCTTCTATCAAACAAAAGGTGTGATTCACTCTGATTTTGCCAAAATCATTTACCTATTACTTTTTACTATCATTAACAAAACATTCATTTACCTTGAAATACAGTGATGAGCTGTAACTTGTTTTAAGCACAGTTTTCCACTTTTTATACACAGCACTAAGTCACTAAGTCACAAACACTGTCTATATATCAGTCACTAAGTCACAAATACTGTCTATCTATCACTTTGTCAATTATTTAAATGTATATCCAACACAATAAGAATATTTTCTTTTCAGAAATCTTGTTGATACTACAAAAAAGGAAAGCTGTATTAGACAAATTTACTGTAAAAACAAACCATTTTTTTAAGAATCTGAAAAAATTACTGTTTCAATAAATTAAGAAACAAGATGTGTTTGTGAAACACTGATGCCCCAGACAGCGCATGTTAAATATGAAAGCAGTATCACTAAGCAATCGAAAGGTATGGCCAATGTTCACGTCTTAATGACTATGTTAAAGTTTTTATAAAGTAGATCAAATGTCATGGTCAAGGTCATGGGGTCAAAAATTATGATGCCACTGGAAAGGTCTTGTGACAAGGAATACACATGTGAAATATTAAAAGCCCTACCACTTACCAATCTAAAGTTATGGCCAATGTTAAAGTTTTTTTAAAAGTAGGATGTCAAGGTCACAAGGTCAAAAATTATGATACCACTAGAAAGGTCTTATGTGCACATGTGAATGCACATGTGAAATATGAAAGCCCTATCACTTACCAATCGAAAGTTATGGCAAATGTTAAAGTTTTTAAAAAGTAGGTGAAAAGTAGGTCAAGGTCATGAAGTAAAAAATTATGGTACCACTGGAAAGGTCTTGTAACAAGGAATGCACGTGTGAAATATGAGCTATATAAGCTGTATCAGTTACCATTCAAAAGTTATGCCCAATGTTGAAGTTTTTGTAAATGTTCAAATTTTTTTTTAAAAAGAAGTAGATCAAATGTCAAGGTCAAGAGGTCAAAAATTAAAGTATCACTGGAAAGATCTTGTTACATGGAATAGACTTGTGAAATATGAAAGTCCTATCACTAACCAATCAAACTTTATGGCCAATCTTAAAGTTTTTAAAAAGGAGGTTTTTGTTTGTTTGTTTGATTTGAGGTTTAACGTTCCCGTCAACACTGTAAAGGTCATTCTGGAGACGTTGCTTCCAATTTTGTGGGACTTTTGTTGTTTGTTACTTACTGTGTGTATCACTTGTGTCTTTTGGTTTTGGATGGTCATATGGCCATTTTGTGGGAAAGTAACTGTCCTTATGGCCTTCCTTTGTTTAGGTTTCCATTATGGTCTGGTCGCTTAATGTTTGTATTTCTTTCCCTTTGGTGTCTTTTGTGGGTGGAGTGGGTTAATTGTATCAATTCCTGATCTTTGTTTTACTTCTATTTTACCCGACACTGAGATGAAATGACATCTCAAGCCCTGTCGCCCAATGAGACCAATAGGGTTTATTAGCATGGACGGTCCGCCTCGCACCGTGGTTCCTGGACAGGTTTAGATTCTCTAAGCAGTTTACCGGTACTAGTGTGCGGGCCGGATTCAGCTCTGCGTGGAAGCATCATGCAGCCCATATATTTCATCAAGCCCCTATGGGCGGGGGACATTAAAAAGGAGGTCAAAAGAAGGTCAGATGTCAGGGTCAAGGTCACAAGGTCCAAATTTATGGTACCTCTTGAAAGGTATTGTGACAAGGAATGCACATGTGAAATATGAAAGCCCAATAAGTTACCATTCAAAAGTTATGCCCAATGTTTAATTTGTTAAGGTTTTTGCAGACAGACAGACAAACAGACAGACAGACAGTCCAAAACTATATGCCCCCAGAATCTTTGATTCCGGAGGCAAAAAAATAAAGTAATTTAAAATACTGATTAGCTGAACATCAGAACACATATTGCAGTTTTAAACTCAAATCTATAAAGGTATTTCAAATTAAATTCATGAAGAACATTACGCAAACACGCCTATACAAATACATTGCCACCTTTCTCGCCGAAAAATGAAAATTTTACGATGAAAAATTGTGATATTTTTCTATGTTTCTCAAAATATAGATTGTGGGCACTTGTTAGAACCGCCTCATTGAGGCGGTTCTAACGAGTACCCACAATCTGGCGGTTCTAATGAGTACCCGTAATCTATATTTTTGAGCAGAAATAAGAAAAATAATGTATACCCCCTCAAACCCCAGTTTTACTATATAAAAGTGGGGTTCAAGGGGGTCAAGATGATATAGGCGTGCTTTCGTGGTGTTATCATTATATTTAAATATAAAGTGGATTTGATTTGTGTATGGCTGATAAAATTGATTAAACTTTCATTCATTCAACAATTAAAAAGGTGACTAAGTATTATAAAATGCTTCCCTACCGGGAGCATAAATCATGATCAGCAAGGCAGTTTTACTCCAGTAAGAGACCCTCTATGCACAGATGAAGGTATTACAGAATGTAAAAGACTGTTTATTTAATGTATCTTTAAAACCAACTAGATCTATTACTAAAAGTGATCTATCACTAAAAGTGATTAATATCCCACAAAAATGTCTACAGACAGAAAAATTGAATTATGCTATATACTTCCGCTCAGTTTTGTTGCAGGGATTATAAAATTTCAATTGCTAGAGCTTTAATTTTTACAATTTCATTCATACAACTATTACTAACATTATCCAAATAAGACTGGAATGCCATGCCAAACAACCTTCATCTTTCTTACCTGGTACGTCTGCGATTACCCCTTTTGTGGATAACCATTGTTTATAACTCTTTTCAGATGAACATGGTTTGTTAGTTAATTTTGGGGAGCTGATGGGAACTGTGGGTTAACTCTAATGAACCCTGATCATTGCCTCCGCTTCTATTTTATGGCCAAGCCAACACTATTTAGTTCATTTTTGGGCCAGTTAGTTTGGTTTAAACATTATTTATTTTGAATTGTCAAACATTTACAAGTTCATACATAGACAGAATACAATAGTACATGCATACAGGATTTGAAAACAAGCATTCAAGCCAGTTAGTTTAAATAACCACACTTTCGAAACATGCTTATACGTAAGTGGATAAGCAGTACAGTGCACAGTCTTTCACCAAAAGTTGATAACAGCCCTTCTTGAATCAGCAGAAGGGAATGACCACAGAAAAGATTTCCTGATTGATAGCCATTTAAGAATGTTGCCAACCTCAGCAGGTATGGAACCCTTAACTTCTTGATCACCAGTCAGGAAAGCATCCAACAGAGCTACCAGTCTGGCTTAGATGAATCAAAATTTTAAGACGAACAATCGTTATATTCTTTAGCTAGAATAAACAATGTCCCGGGTACGACTATAAATGACACCAATATTACTCTTCACCATGCTGGAAACTATGTATCTTCATGCCTGGAATAAAAAAAAACTAATAGAGTCAATGTTAATAAAACAGTTATTATCATTAACTACACATGTACAACAATGTATTGTTTATTTATATTATCATGCATACATCAAAATGCTCTCTAAAGGCTTTGGAGATTTTCAATGATGGAAAACCATATAAAAGTCTCTATTAATGATTCAATTTTCACTAAAGTATTTTTATACATTCTGATGTCTAAAACAACTGTACCAATTAAGTGCCCCTAGAGGGGAGCCACTTATACCAAAGTGCTATAATTTGAACAATCTTAGAAGAGGTGTACTATATGAAACTTCATACTAAATACCAAAGACATGGGCCTTGTTGTTTCAGAGAAGAAGACTTTAAGGTTTTCCCTATGTAAGTCTTTGTAACGGGACCATTTCTGGCACCAAGGCTATAATTTGAACAATCTTGGTAGAGGTCCAATAGCTGAAGCTACACACCAAATATCAAAGACCTGGGCCTTGTGGTTTCAGAGGAGAAGATTTTTTAAGATTTTTCCTATATAAGTGAATGTAAAACTCAAGGGTCCCGGGGTGGGGGCATTTTTGGCCCCAGGGCTACAATTTGAACAATCTTGGTAAAGGTCCACAAGACGAAGCTTCATACCATATATCAAACACCTGAGCCTTCTGGTTTCCGAAAAGAAGATTTTTAAAGGTTTTCCCTATATAAGTCTATGTAAAACCAGAAGGCCCTGGGATGTAGGCATTTTTGGCCCCAGTGCTACAATTTGAACAATCTTGATAAAGGTCATCAAGACGAAGCTTCATACCAAATATCAAACACGTGAGCCTTCTGGTTTCAGACAAGATTTTTAAACGTTTTCCCTATGTTACTCCATGTAAAACAGAAGTGCCCAGGGGCGGGGGTATTTCGGCCCCGGGGCTATAATTTAAACAATCTTGGTAGACGTCCACTGGATGAAGCTACACACCAAATATCAAAGACCCTGGTCTTTGCAGTTTCAGAGGAGAAGACTTTTAAAGATTTTTCCTATATAAGACAAGGGCCCCGGGGTGGGGGGGGGGGGTCATTTTTGGCCCCAGAGCTATAATTTGAACAATCTTAATAGAGGTCCACTAGATGAAGCTTCACACCAAATATCAAAGACCTGGGCCTTGCGGTTTCAGAGAAGAAGATTTTTAAAGATTTTTCCTATATAAGTCTATGTAAAACCAAAGGGCCCCAGGGCAGGGGCATTTTGGCCCCAGGGTTATAATTTGAACAATCTCTATAAAGGTCCACATGACGAAGCTTCATACTATATATCAAATACCTGAGCCTTCTGGTTTCAGACAATAAGATTTTCAAAGGTTTTCCCTATGTAAGTCTATGTAAAACTAAAGTGCCCTGGAACGGGAGCATTTTTGGCCCCAGGGCTATAATTTAAACAATTTTGTAGAGGTCCACTAAATGAAGCTACACAACAAATATCAAGGCCTGGGCCTTACAGTTTCAGAGGAGATTTTTTTAAGATTGTTCCTATACAAGTCAATGCAAAGGGTCCCGGGGTAGGGGAATTTTTGGCCCAAGAGCTTTAATTTGAACAATTTTGGTAGAGGTCCACTAGATGAAGCTTCACACCAAATATCAAAGACCTAGGCCGTGCGGTTTCAGAGAAGAAGTTTTTTTTTAGATTTTTCCTATATAAGCCAATGTAAAATCAAAAAGGGCCCCGGGTCCGGGACATTTTTGGCACAAGGGCTATAATTTGAACAATCTTGGTAGAGGTCCACTAGATGAAGCTACACACCAAATATCAAAGACCTCGGCCTTGTGGTTTTTGAGAAGAACATTTTTTTAAGATTTTTCCTATATAAGTCAATGTAAAACTAAAGGGGTCCGGGCCAGGGGCATTTCTTGGCCCCAGGACTATAATTTGAACAATCTTGATAGAAGTCCACTAGAAGAAGCTTCATACCAAATATCAAAGATCTAGGCCTTGTGGTTTCAGAGAAGAAGATTTTTAAAGATTTTCCCTATATTAGTCTATGTAAAACCAAAGGGCCCCAGAGTGGGGGCATTTTTCTCCCAGGGCTATAATTTGAACAATCTTGGTAGAGGTCCATTAGATGAAGCTTCATACCCAATATCAAAAGCCTAGGCCTTGCAGTTTCAGAGAAGAAGATTTTTAAAGATTATCCCTAAATAAGCCTATGTAAAACCAAAGGGCCCCGGGGCGGGGGCATTTTTGGCCCCAGCACTACAATTTGAACAATCTTGGTAGAGGTCCACTAGATGAAGCTTCATACCAAATATCAAAGACCTGTGCCTTGTGGTTTCAGAGAAGAAGATTTTTAAAGATTTTCCCTATATAAGTCTATGTAAAACCAAAGGGCCCCGGGGCGGAGGCATTTTTGGCCCCAGCACTATAGTTTGAACAATCTTGGTAGGGGTCCACTAGATGAAGCTTCATACCAAATATCAAAGACCTGGGCCTTGCAGTTTCAGAGAAGAAGATTTTTAAAGTTTTTCCCCTTCATAAGCCCATGTAAAACCAAAGGGCCCCGGGGCGGGGGCATTTTTGGCCCCAGCACTATAATTTGAACAATCTTGGTAGGGGTCCACTAGATAAAGCTTCATACCAAATATCAAAGACCTGGGCCTCATGGTTTCAGAGAAGAAGATTTTTAAAGTTTTTGGTGAAAAAAATCTATTTTTGGCTCCTGTGACCTATATGTGCAACGGACCGAAACCATTTGAACAACTTTGAAAGGGGTCCACCTAAGGATCATTCCTGTGAAGTTTGGTCAAAATCCGATCAGTAGTTTCGGAGGAGATGTTGTTTAAAGAAATTGTTTACGCACGCACGGACGCACGGACGCACGCACGGACGCACGACGGACGACGGACAAAAAGTGATCCCAAAAGCTCACCTCGTCACTACGTGACGGTGAGCTAATAAAACCATCTACAGCTAGCTTACCAGTAATCCATTTTGTACTGGAAAGTGGAAACCCCAAAATGAGATTCTGGCAAACAGTACAGGCCCAGATCAGAATGCAGTGTCTGATCAGGGCCTGCCATGTTTGCAAAAAGTTCAGTCGTTTTCCAAATTAATTTATTCGGAAAATAACCAGACTTTCTGCAAATAGTGAAGGCCCTGATCAGACGCCGCATTCTGCGGCATCTGATCTCGGCCTGCACTGTTTGCCAGGGTACCCGCTTTGGGGTTTCTGGTACTTAATGGGTTAACCCTTATCTGCCAGCCTCTGTAGCTCAGTCGGATGTGCGTCTGACTGGTGATCAGGAGGATGCCGGTTCGATACCTGCCGCAGTCGGCAAGATTCTTTTGTGGAGATTGATCATGAAATCTTTCCACTGATTCAAGAAGGGCAGAGGTCAGTTTCTGGCTCAAGAATGTGTACTGTACTGGTTAAACACTTATGTATGGCTGCCCAGGAAAAGTGTGACAGGCTCAAAAATGACCTAAATAGTGTTGACTGGGCTGTTAAGCTACAATACAAAAAAGGATTAACCTAGGCCTTAAGAGCAAAAAAAAATCTCTTTCTGTGCATGAAAACTTTTGAAATATATTTTTGGAAACAGGAAAACAGTGTTGACCCTGGTCAGACTGCTTCTACAAGAAGACAAATGAGCAGACAACATTTGTTGTGATTGGCATCTTAACCCTTATCTTGCTGTTCACGACAACCCCTATCTTTGCAAACAGTGTAGATCCAGATCAGATGGCTTCTGAAGAAGCCATCTGATCAGGATCTACACAGTTTGGCATTCAGTTTATGAATTTGTAGCAATAAATTCCATCAAGTAATTTGATTGGTTGATATACAGAAATGGGTGTGGCTTAAATGAATATTCAGCAAGATAAGGGTTAAGGATTAATATGACTTACTTGATCCGAGATACATGAGAACAAGGAAGTTTCGTACAGCTTTTGAAAATTATCAAAATAGTCTTAACAAATAAATACAGGGGGAATTTCTCAACGAAAATTTATGCAAAACTGTGTAACACTTAACATTTCCTTAAAACTTGCAATACCCACTTGACTTACGGGTAAAAGACACATGATTATGTTCATTTTCCGGACAGATTTTCCAATTACTTTCCTATCCCAGAAGAAAAATTTTCTTTGATTGCTGAAATGAGGGCCCTCAAAAAAGGGATGTTCTCCGAACAAAAACAAGACTATGCTGTGCAAAGCAATAAATTCTTTACAAGAACTAGATTAGGGAAACTTTGTTTTAAGGGGAATCCTTTTCTTAACCCATTGCATGTGGGAAACCCCTAAACGGGTACCTTGGCAAACAGTGCATGCCCAGATCAGACGCCGCAGAATGCCAAAAGTCAATTTTTCCTTTCAAGTTGGTCACAGGTCAAAGTCACAGGTTAAAAACACAAAGCACTTCTTAACCCTTATCTTGCTGGTCACGACAACCCCTATCTTTGCAAACAGAGTAGATCCAGATCAGATGGCTTCTGAAGAACCCTTATCTTGCTGTTCACGACAACCCCTATCTTTGCAAACAGTGTAGATCCAGATCAGATGGCTTCTGAAGAGAAGCCATCTGATCAGGATCTACACTGTTTAGCATTTAGTTTATGAATTTGTGGCAATAAATTACATCAAGTAATTTGATTGGCTGATATACAGAAATGGGTGTGGCTTAAATGAATATTCAGCAAGATAAGGGTTATTTACTTGTACCAACTACACCATTGCAAGGGAAAGCTACCTACCACCCGACCTACAATGTTACACTGTCAATGATCTTTTGTATGGGAAAACAACTTTATCAACCCACCAAAATGAAGCACTGTTTTTGCAAGTGCAAAACTTTATTGTCAAGTCTGGAAGATTTGTTTGAAACTTACAGATCCTGGCAGTCCCAAACAGTCCCAAATTTTTCATAATTGTGTAATTTCAATCACAAGCAGATATGCAGATACATGTAGCCAGTCAGTCTCTCTCTCCAAATGTTCTCTCTTGTCCATTCGTTAATGTATGTTAATTTATATTCATTTTCAGTCAGCCCATTCAGTTATGCTGTATATTTGTTTTTGTTTGTTGATTTGAGGCTTAACGTCTCTGTCAACACTGTAAAGGTAATTTTGGAGATGTTGCTTTCAATTTTGTGGGACTTTTACCCGACAATGAGATGAAATGACATCTCAAGTCCTGTTGCCCAGTGAAACCAATAGGGTTTATGAGCATGGCCGGCCCGACTCGCACCGCTTTGCCTGGGCAGGCTTAGATCCTCTAAGTGGTTTACCAGTACTCTTGTGCAGGTCGGTTTCAGCTCTGCGTGGAAGCATCATGCAGCCCATCTATTTCTTCAAGTCCCGGAGGGTGGGGGCCATATGCTGTATATTTATATTTGTGTTTGGGAGATGACACTTATTATCTTCTTTGCATACAGTCAGATCCTATTTATCATGTCTTATCTATGTGATTGTAATTTGATATCTGCTTCAAATAAATATTTAAACCAAATTCTTTTGTATGAGTGTGACCTGTGAAGCTCTTGTCAGTACAAACCTACATGCCAAATACGACAGCTCTATCCTAAACAGTTCAAAAGTTATGACCACTATTATTTTTTCTTTAAAGTAGGTCAGGGGCTAAGGTCAAGGTCACAGGTCAAAATTTGTGTGTGAAGATCTTGTCACAAGCAACCTTCTTGCCTAACATGATGGTTCTATCTCGAACAGTTCTAAAGTTATATGACTAATGTTAATTTTGTTTTCTTTAAAGTAGGTCACAGGTCAAAATTTATTGTATGAGTGTGATGTACTTGTCACAAGGAAACTTCATCCCAAAAATGAGGGCTCTAATTCAAACAGTTCAAAAGTTATGATCAATGTTAAAGTTGTCCAACAAACAAACAGAAAGGGCAAAGACAACATGTCCCCACTGTAGACTATAGCTACCGGGGAGGAAACAAAGTCATGGAACATAAGTCACAGAATTGGTTTTAATCTTGCATTCCGTACCAATAATTTATAAATATGATTCAAAAGTGTTGACAATGACAAAAGATGACAGACAATGGAGATTCTCATGCTTTTAGATCCATAAGAGCAAACTCTCGTTTTGCAAAAAGCCAAATTGTATTAGTTTTCACATTTTTATTTTGAAAATATCAATTAATGACAAACTGTTCTAAAGATTAGTATATATACACATGTAGAAGCTTTTTATCTGTGAATGTACACTTAACCCATTGCATGCGGGAAACCCCTAAAGGGATACCTTGGCAAACATTGCAGGCCCAGATCAGACACTGCAGAATGGGCATCTGATCAGGGCCTGCACTAGTACTATTAGTTAACAGAATTTTCCATCAACAAGACGTGTTTGTGAAACAGAAAAATGTCTCCAGGCATGGTCATTTTTTTTTCAAAGTTGGTCACAGTTCGAGGTCAAGGTCACATGTCAAGATTTTTTGTTTCAGTGGGAAGCTCTTGACACAAGGAACCTACATGCCAAATATGAATGTTCTATCTTAAACGGTTCAAAGGTTATGAACAAAAATTCTTTTTTTTCTTTTAAGTAGGTCATGGGTCAAGGTCAGAGGTCAAAGGATTTTGCATGAATGTAAAGCTCTTGTCACAAGGAACCTACACGCCAAATATGAAGGTTCTATCTTAAACGGTTTAGAAGCCTCTGTGGCGCAGTGGTTATGCTATTCGCCTAGTATACAAGGGGTCGCAGGATCGATCCCGGGCTTCTCCAGACTTTCGGATGAGTCTTTAAACCGAGCTCCCGTCTCCATATGTCCTTAGCTGTTGGTGGGATGTAAAACCCAAACACTCACTCTCAAATGGTTCAAAAGTTATGAACAATTTTATGTTTTCTTTTAAGTAGGTCAAGGTCACGGTCAAAAAGTTTGCGTGAATATAATGCTCTTATCACAGGAAACCTACAGGCATGAACGCTCTATGCCAAACAATTCAAAAGTTATGACCAAAATGTTATTTTTTTCCTTTTAAGTATGTCAAAGGTCAAGGTCAAAGGTCAAAATTTTTTGAATAATTGTAAAGCTCTTGTCACAAGGAACCTACATGCCAAATATGAAGGCGCTAAAAAGGTTGGAAAAGTATGACCAATGTAAATTTTTTCTTTTAAGTAAATCAAAGGTCAAGGTCACAGGTCAATTTGTTTTAATGAATGTAAAGCTCTTGTCACAAGGAACCTACAAGCCAAATATGAAGGCTCTATCTCAAAAGGTTCGAAAGTTATAAGCAATGTCAACTTTTTCTTTTATGTAGGTCAAAGATCAAGATCAAGGTCACAGGTCAAATTTTTTTGCGTGAGTGTAAAGCTTTTGTCACAAAGAACCTACATGCAAAGTATGAAGGCTCTATCTCAAACGGCTCAAAAGTTATGACCAGTGTTATTTTTTTAAGTAGGTCATTTGTAAGGGTCACAGGTCAAAAACTTTTGCATGAATGTAAAGCTTTTGTCACAAGAAACATACATGCTAAACATGAAGGCTGTATCTCAAGCAGTTCATAAGTTATGACCAGTGTTTTTTTTTTTTTTAAGCAAGTCAAAGGTCAAGGTCACAGGTCAAATTTTTTTGCCTGAATTTGAAGCTCTTGTCACAAGGAAAATACATGCTAAATATGAATATGTTTAAAGCTATTGTTTACGTTTGGATGCACGCATGGACAGACGCATGGACGACGGACAAAAAGTGATCCCAAAAGCTCACCTTGTCACTATGTGACAGGTGAGCTAAAAACGTGCGACCAGCGAAGACTCAGACCAGCCAGCACATCTGTGAAACCTAATTATTCTGTCCTGGTTGGATATTATTCGCTGTTACATTAATTATAACTTTCCTGTTAGCCCACTTGCTGTTGCTTCTGTTTTTCCACAAATACATGTTAATCAATTTCAGTACAAGCAGTCAGTCAAATTTTCAACGTGAATCTCTGCGATTTGGGAGAAATGGCAGCCAGAAATTTCTCATTCATTTGATTTTTTTTTGCATGTTTACGGAGAAAATCGACAATTGCACGTTAGTCAGGTTCTCCACAAAAACTGGGCGTTAACTTTTTATCGTTTGCACGTCTGATTTGATATTTAATTCCAAACAACATGTCAATGTCAATCTGTAGGTCTGTCGAACCAAATTTTTTCTCGCAAGATGACAATTTTCTTTAGGAGTCAATGTGGCCTTGTAAAAATATTCAGAATCGCATTTTTATGCACGCTTGTCATTAAGTGACTGTTCATGCTTCAGGCGTTGTCATCTGATCAAGTTATAAATGCGGACGGCTTTCCATTTAATAATAAATACCATTATGTAATTATGCATTAATAATCCGTTTCCTAATCATGGCCCCTGATGTATAAAGGTTTAATTAGAGTACATGTATATTTCAGAGAATTAATAAAGAATGTGCTTTTTCAAATTTCCCAAAGATGGCAGAAACGATTTAAAAAGTATTTATTAGATATATATATATATCCATGAACAGAAATCCAAAGAATAATCATAAAAGTGTTCAAAAAGCACCATCAGAAATTCAGAATGCACCATTTTCTAGCCTTTCCTAAAACATTTTCAGGGTAGCTTGCTCCCTGAACCCACCTTGAAAGGCTTTACGCCTTTGGCCCTCGCCAATCCCCGTGTATGCGCAGTCTCCCTCAATTTTATTTTCAAAACTTAACATGTCTAAGGGAACAACCCAACAGTTGGCGTGAAATGTCCAATAATTATTTATTTTTGAGATGATCCCCGTAATTGAAACAAAAATTCCGCCGAAGGCTATGTCGCGCCTGTGGGGACGCAAAGTCATCCAACCATGATATGTAGGTCAAGGTCAAACATAGATGCTTGCACAAAAGTTTCCATTCTTAAATGTAAGCTTGTACCAAATATCATTAATGTAGCTCTTATAGTTCTTGAGAAATAAACTTGACCACTAGGGTGAACGCTAGGGTGGTCGCAATATTTTACAAAGTCAGTGAACCATGAAATATAGGTCAAGGTCAAATATGGAAGCTTGCATTTAAGTTACAATACCCAGATACAAGTTTGTACCAAGTATCATTAATAAAGCTCTTATAGTTCTTGAGAAATAAACTAAAACCTCAGGGTGAATGCTAGGGTGGTCGCAATATTTTACAAAGTCAGTGTAAAATAGTCGGTGACCCATGAAATGAAGGTCAAGGTCAAATATGGTTGCTTGCATATAAGCTGTTATCCAGTGATACAAGTTTGTACCAAGTATCATAAATGAAGCTCTTATAGTTCTTGAGAAATAAACTTGAACCTTAGGGTGAACGCTAGGGTGGTCGCAAATGTTGACGCCTTGACAAACGGATGGAAGGAAAACCAGGCGCCTACCTATATCGCGCCATGCTAATAGCAGGCGCGACAAAAAGGAGAAGAACTCAGTAAGTACTTGTGCTTTAGTTCTTATCCTACGATTTTTTTTTTATTGCTTGTATAATTTATATTGATTCTGAAATAAATATACTACTCAAAGTTTGCGAAGGATCACTTTTTTGAAGTCAGATATTTTGTTCATATTATCTCAATATATAATCAAATCTGCTACGAAAGGTAAATCGATGTTCGGGCATCATAAATGTGTAATGCAGTTATTGATTTGATGTGTACATTTTGCACGAAAAGCATGGGAAGAGGACCACCCGTGAAAATCCTTGAATTTTGGCAATTTGCTTTCATGTACATGTTTACCTGAAACAAGGTTCTGCTTTTGTTATCATCAAATTTTGATTGAATTTAAAGTAAGGTATGCCAGGCTGACAAGTTAGGCGTCGTCTAAGCGAAGAAGAGATGAATAGGGGCATTGGAATGCTTGAGGCTGGGTTGTCACAGAGGGAGGTTGCTCGTGTTCTTGGGGTGACCCAGAGCTTGTCTCAAGAATGTGGACTCCATTCCATTTGACTAGAAATGTAATGCATCAGCACGATGGAGGTCGTGAACGCTCAACAGCTCAAGCTTAAGACCGAGTTATCGCTCGACAAGCCCGATGTCACAGGTTCAACAACGTTACATACATGTAACGACTTGCAGAACGCTACAGGTGTTGATTTAGTATGCAGACCATTAGCAATCGGTTGCATGAAGCTGGCTTGAGGTCACGACGACCTGCAATACGCATCTCATCGACACGACACCATGTTCAGGAGCGTTCAGAATGGGCACGAGATCATGTTACATGGGCCCTTAATGACTGGACCCCCACTTTTCACTGATGAGTCCAGATTTTGTGTGGACTTCACTGACAGGCGGGCTAGGGTCTGGAGGATGCGAAATGAACCTTTTGCTGAAGTTTGTATTGCAGAACATGATTGGTATGGCGGGGTTCAGTTATGGTGTGGGCGGGAATTAGCGCTCAGGGGAAAACGACCTGCACGTCATCGATAACGGCACACTGACGGCAGAGAGGTTCGTCAATAAAATTTTGGATGTTCATGTTCGCTCATATGCAGGAGCAATAGGTCCTGATTTCATTCTGATGGATGATAACGCTCGTGCACATAGGGCCAGCATCACAAACCAGTACCTTGAGGAAGCTACAATTGTGCGAGTGAATTGGCCAGGGAGATCCCCGGAATTAAAACCCATAGAAGTGCATGGGATATGCTGCAGAAAGCTATTTCTTCTCGCCAGGTCCAACCAGCAACTGTCCGGGAGCTCAGAGAGGCTCTTATTTAGGAGTTGGCCCAGCTTCCTCAGCATAAGCTCTGTAGCATGCGACGGCGATGTCAGGCCGTAATCAATGCCCACGGGCACCATACATGTCATTAACCAAGCTAAATCTCACAGTCTAGTGATTTTCTGAATTCCTCCAGCAATCCTAAAAATGTTGATTTTCGACCCTTACGCTCCATCCGCCATATTCACACAGCAATGAACACTTACTTGGCCCTTACTTTAATACAAAGGAATCCTTAAATGAATAACGATTTGGCTTTCGGGCTGGACGTTCATGTGTACTTTAGTTGCTTGATGTCTTAGAGGACTGGACGATGTATATTGAAGAAAATAAATCTTCGGATACGGTCTACCTGGATCTTGCAAAAGCATTTGATAAAGTTAGTCTTCAAAGGTTGTTAAGGAAAGTATCCTCAAATGGAACAAGAGGCTCAATGAGCCTAAACCGCTCACCTGAGGAACTTAAGTTTTAACAATTCACAGACTTGACTACTAAATCTGCTAATAGAATCCAGCCCATTGACCCTTACAGGATATAAGTCATGATTATTGCATTGCATTCCAAGTTTGAGACTTCTAGCTTCTATAGTTCCTGAGAAATCTTTGACGAAAATTTAACATTGGTCAAAATGGAGAGAAAGAAGAATGAAAGAACAGATGAACAAATAAGCTGAGAAAGCCCAATGTCTCTTACACAAAATAAGTCATCATTATTCTATTGAATACCAAATTTGATGCTTCTAGCTTTTATAGTTCCTGAGAAATCTTTGATTAAAAATTTAACATTGGTCTATTATCTCTATATGGAGAGAAAGAAGAACGAAGGAACAAATGAACCAGACTAGCTCCAAAACCTAATGCAGCCTTTCCCCTTGCCCAATGGTGCTACACATAAAATTTAAACAAGATTGATCGACTGCCTTCTGAGATATGCTTCATTGAAAGTGTGGACGACGGATGGACGGACGACAGACGACGGACTCCGGAGCCTTGGTATACTATCGGCTCACTGGAGCCTTTGGCTCAGGTGAGCTAAAAATTCAAGTCGCTATTTCTGTCACAACATTTTCCCTACGTTAAGTCTATGGGCAAATTTTTTTGTCTCTCAAGGTCACGTAACTCCGATGTCAATATTCCGATTCGGCCCAAAATCGAACTTAACCGAGATTTTATGCCTGTCCTCATTACCTGCAAGTTTGAAGCTGATATGAATAAAAATAAAGTTGCTATCGTGGTCACAACGTATTTTTTTATGCTCAAGGGCAGGTAACAAGGCAAACATTCCGATTCGGCCCAAAATCGAACTTAACCGAGATTTTATGTCTGTCCTCGTTACCTGCAAGTTTGAAGCTGATCTGAAAAAAATTCAAGTCGCTATCGTAGTCGCAACATTTTCCCTAATTAAGTCTATGGGCAAATTTTTTGTCGCTCAAGGTCACGTAACTCCGAGGTCAATATTCCGATTCGGCCCAAAATTGAACTTAACCGAGATTTTATGCCTGTCCTCGTTACCTGCAAGTTTGAAGCTGATATGAATAAAAATAAAGTTGCTAGCGTGGTCACAACGTATTTTTTTATGCTCAAGGGCAGGTAACAAGGCAAATAATCTGATTCGGCCCAAAATCGAACTTAACCGAGATTTTATGTCTGTCCTCGTTACCTGCAAATTTGAAGCTGATCTGAAAAAAATTCAAGTCGCTATCGTAGTCACAACATTTTCCCTATGTAAAGTCTATGGGCAAATTTTTTGTCGCTCAAGGTCATGTAACTCCGAGGTCAATATTCTGATTCGAACTTAACTGAGATTTTATGCCTGTCCACGTTACCTGCAAGTTTGAAGCTGATCTGAATAAAAATAAAGTTGCTATCGTGGTCACAACGTATTTTTTTATGCTCAAGGGCAGGTTACTCCAAGGCAAATAATCCGATTCGGCCCAAAATCGAACTTAACCGAGATTTTATGTCTGTCCTCGTTACCTGCAAGTTTGAAGCTGATCTGAAAAAAATTCAAGACGCTATCGTAGTCACAACATTTTCCCTATGTTAAGTCTATGGGGAAATTTTTTGTCGCTCAAGGTCACGTAACTCCGAGGTCAATATTCCGATTCTGCCAGTTATCGAACTTAACCGAGATTTTATGCCTGTCCTTGTAACTAGCTACAGTGATGACAACATTTTCCCCATGTTAAGTCGATAGGCAATTTTTCGGGCGCTCAAGGGGACGTAACTCTTGAGTGAATTATCTGATTCGGCCCAAAATCATACTTGACCGAGATTTTATGCCTGTACTGGTTATCTGCAAGAATGAAGTCGATCAGAAAAAAATTGACGGAGCTAGAGTGATGACAAGCTTTTTCCTATGTGAAGTCTATGGGAGCTAGATGTTGCCATGGCAACCAGAGTTCCACTCAGATCTGCCTGAAAACCTAATGAAGCCTTTCCACTTGCCAAATAATGCGACACATGAAATTTGATCAAAGTTGGCCAAGTAGTCTTTAAGATATACATTTTTGAAATTCCCATTAACCCTAATGCAAAAACACACAAGGGCAGGTAACTCCTAAGTGAATGATCCGATTCTGCCAGTTATCGAACTTGACCGAGATTTCATGGCTGTGCTGGTTATCTGCAAGAATAAAGCCAATCCGAAAATAATTGAAGCAGCTACGGTGATGACAACATTCTTCCCATGTTAAGTCAATAGGCAATTTTTTCAACGCTCAAGGGCACGTAACTCCTGAGTGAATAATCCGATTCAGCCCAAAATCAAACTTGATCGAGATTTCATGCCTGTCCTCGTTATCTGCAAGAATGAAGTCGATCAGAAAAAAAATTGACGGAGCTAGAGTGATGATAAGCTTTTTCCTAACGCTAAAGGGCACGTAACTCCTGAGTGAATAATCCGATTCAGCCCAAAATCGAACTTGATCGAGATTTAATGCCTGTCCTCGTTATCTGCAAGAATGAAGACGATCAGAAAAAAATTGACGGAGCTAGAGTGATGACAAACTTTTTCCTATGTTAAGTCTATGGGAGCTATTTGTTGCCATGGCAACCAGAGTTCCAATCCGATCTGCCCGAAAACAGTATGCAGCCTTTGCCCCTACCTGATAATGCTTCACATGAAATTTGATCAAGATTGGCCCACTGGTTCCGGAGATATACTTCTTTGAAAGTGTGGACGACGGACGACGACGACGGACGCCGGCTCGTGGTATACTAATACCTCACATGAGCCTTCGGCTCAGGTGAGCTAAAAATTGACAGAGCTAGAGTGATGACAAGCTTTTTCCTATGTTAAGCCTATGGGAGCTCTTTGTTGCTGTGGCAACCAGAGTTCTCATCCGATCTGCACGAAAACCTAATACAGTCCTTCCCCCTACCTGATGATGGTTCATATGAAATTTGATCAAGGCCGGCCCACTGGTTCCAGAGATATACTTCGTTGAAAGTGTGGACGACGGACGCCGGCTCGTGGTATACTAATACCTCACATGAGCCTTCGGCTCAGGTGAGCTAATAAAAGGACCCTTATTAAACTGGATTGAAGACTTTCTAACTGGGAGAAAACAATATGTAACTGTGAAAGGTCGTAGTTCTGAATGGGAAGAGGTATTGTCTGGTGTGCCTCAGGGCAGTGTATTGGGACCAGTTCTATTTATTCTATATGTAAATGATTTCCCAGATGTTATCAAAAGTGTACTCAAGATTTTTGCAGATGATACAAAGATCTATCAAACTTCAGACAAAAGTGACATTCTCCAAGCTGATCTTCAAGACTCAGACTTATGGGCTAACAAATGGGAGCTAGAGTTTAGCATCAACAAATGTGGTGTAATGCATTATGGGGGAGCAAATGACAATCACAGCTATACAATGAACTCAAAATCATTAAAAGTTGTTCATGAAGAAAAAGATTTGGGGATTATTTTCCAAGATGATCTTAAATTCAACAAGCATATTTCAAGCAAGATTCAGAAAGCCAATAGTATGTTGGGACTGATCATTCGATCATTTGACTACCTTGACAAGAATTCCTACATCAGATTGTATAAGGCCATGGTGAGGCCACAACTTGAATATGGAAGTACTGTATGGCATCCATACTTAAGAAAAGACATAGAGAGTATTGAAGCTGTCCAGAAGCGGTTTACCCGTCAGATTCCAGGACTGAAGGACATGAGTTACCTTGATAGACTTAAACATTTGAAATTCCCGAGTTTAGCCCATAGACGAAGGAGGGGAGATATCATACAGTGTTTTAAAATCGTAAGAGGCCTAGATGATATTCCATGTGAAAGATTTTTTACATTTGCTGAATCAAGAACTCGTGGGCATTGTTACAAATTAATGAAACCACGGTGTGAAACCAGTTTTCGGCTTTGAAGCTTCTCTCAACGTGTGAGTGCTGTTTGGACCAGTTTGCCAAATGAGGTTATTACAGCAAAGACATTGAATAGCTTTAAAAACAGAATTGACAAGCTTTGGAACACTGAAGAGATGTACAGTTTCTGAGTAGTTCATCTCAAAGCAATTTGGGATATATGTACACAAGAAAAAAGATCTGTCATCAATACATTCTGATCACACGATTTGAAAACACAGAAGTTTAGTAAAGTTCTATAAGAAGATAGAAGATGTTGGCCTAAAAAGGTTTTTACCTTACTTACGATTTATGGACATCTCGGCCCCTAACAAACTCGGCCCCTGGCAAACTCGGCCCCTAGCAAACTCGGCCACCATTCAACTCTGTCCCTAAAAACTCAGTCCCTAGCAGCATTTAGGTCCTAAAATACTATGTTTTTGCAATTTGGAAGGTGGATAGATAGTTTCAGAGAACTTTTGAGCAAATTTATCATTTTTAATACGAAACCTAATCCACGATAAAAGATCGCGGAAACCGCAGCTGTAATTGGGACGGTATTACAATTAAGTGACATCACAAAAACATGCCTATATAATTTTGACCACCTGCAACCACAGTTTTATACAGAAAAACTTTACTTTACAAGGGTTTATATTATTTTTTATCTTTTCTTCTCAAAAACATAGACTGTTGGTTCTTGTAAAAACTGCGTCGTCAATGCAATCTGTTTGCTCAAAAACATAGATTGTTGGTACTTGTTAGAATCGCCTTGTCAATGGGAGAGTACCCACAATCTGTGTTTATAGCAGAAATAAGAAAAATATGTTTATGTTTCATCTGAAAATTTTCATATTTGGGGGGTGAAAAATCAACACGAAAACATGCCTATATAATGCTGACCCCCTTGAACAGGGGTTTACAAGGGTAAACCTTATATTTCCAAATTCTGCTACAAAATATGGATTGTGGGTACTCGTTAGAACCGCCTCGAAGCGGTTCTAACGAGTCCCACCAATCTATAAGTCCCCACAATCTATATTTTGAGCAGAAATAAGAAAAAGTATCACAATTTTTCATTTAAAAATGTCCGTTTTTCGGCGGTAAAGTTAACAATGTATTTGTATAGGCATGTTTTCGTAATGTCAATATTTTAGAATAGGCGTGTTTTTGTGATATTTACATTTCCCGTGTAAAAACAAATGTAAACCTATAGAAAACAATATAGTTCATGATATACATAGTTCTCCACGATCTGATTGTGCGTTGGCGACGTTCATTACGAAAACACTCCTATACAAATACATTATCAATTGTTTGGCCAGAAATGGAAATTTGAAGATGAATTATTGTGATATTTTTCTTCTTTTTGCTCGAAACATAGATCGAGGGCTCGATGCTACTATCGAGTACTCACAAACTGTTTTGAGCAGATATAAGAACAAGAGGGCCATGATGGCCCTGAATCGCTCACCTGAATCAAAGATGTTTCAAAGCTTATGGAAATGAAGGATTCACTGCTTTAAGGAGATGTGGACCAAAGATTTTTCTTTGGAGGTTATTTTTCATTGTAGTGGAATTTGAAGGTTTTTCTATTTTTAGCTCTGGTGTCCATTTTGTTTAACAGAGCGGAACAGTTTAGGCAATTTTGAAAGAGGGTCACTCAATGAACATTCCTGTGAAATTATTTTCAAATCGGGCTCTTTGCCTAGGAGAAGATGTCATTTAAAGGTTTTTCTATATTTAGCTCTGGTGGCCATTTTGTTTAACGAGCGAAACGATTTAGACAATTTTGAAAAAGGGTTACTCGACGAACGTTCCTGTGAAATTATTTCCTAATCGTGCCATTTGCCTTGAAGGAGATGTCATTTAAATGTTTTTCTATTTTTAGCTCTGGTGGCCATTTTGTTTAACAGAGTGGAACGATTTAGGAAATTTTGAAAGAGGGTCACTCAAGGAACATTCCTGTGAAATTATTTTCAAATCGGGCCATTTGCCTAGGAGGAGATGTCATTTAAAGGTTTTTCTATTTTTGGCTCTGGCGGCCATTTTGTTTAACGGAGCAAAATGATTAAGGCAATTTTGAAAGAGGCTCACTCAAGGAACATTCCTGTGAAATTATTTTCAAATTGGGCCATTTGCCTAGGAGGAGATGTCATTTAAAGGTTGTTCTATTTTTAGCTCTGGCCGCCATTTTGTTTAACGGAGCGGAACGATTTAGGCAATTTTGAAAGAGGGTCACTCAAGGAACATTCCTGTGAAATAATTTGCCTAGGAGGAGATGTCATTTAAAGGTTTTTCTATTTTTGGCTCTGGTGGCCATTTTGTTTAACGGAGCAGAATGATTAAGGCAATTTTGAAAGAGGCTCACTCAAGGAACGTTCCTGTGAAATTATTTTCAAATTGGGCCATTTGCCTAGGAGGAGATGTCATTTAAAGGTTTTTCTATTTTTAGCTCTGGCGGCCATTTTGTTTAACGGAGCGGAACGATTTAGGCAATTTTGAAAGAGGGTCACTCAAGGAACATTCCTGTGAAGTTATTTTCAAATCGAGCCATTGGCCTAGGAGATGTCATTTAAAGGTTTTTCTATTTTTAGCTCTGGCGGCCATTTTGTTTAACGGAGCGGAACGATTTAGGCAATTTTGAAAGAGGGTCACTCAAGGAACGTTCCTGTGAAATTATTTTCAAATTGGGCCATTTGCTTAGGAGGAGATGTCATTTAAAGGTTTTTCTATTTTTAGCTCTGGTGGCCATTTTGTTTAACGGAGCGGAACGATTTAGGTAATTTTGAAAGAGGATCACTCAAGCAACATTCCTGTGAAATTACATCAAAATCCATTCACTGGTTTAGGAGGAGATGTCATTTAAGTAAATTGTTGACAGACGCACAACCCACAACGCACGACACACGACGGACATTGACCGATCACAATAGTTCGGCTCAGGTGAGCTAAAAATAATGTTTACCCCTGTATATCCCAGTTTTAAGAAAGAAACTTAATTTTTCTGCCATTCATGAAAGTATGAATGACAGCATAGCCATACCGGACTTATACGGACACGACCTTTCTCAGCTGTGCAGATAATCAAGGGAATTAACGCGTACAACACAGAAAATAAATGGTTATCGCCTCAAGGCCTCAACTACCTAGCCAAGGTTACCTGGGTGACAGCTGATCCAAAGAAAAAGAAAAATAGAAAAAAGTGGGTAGTGTATTTCATTTTCAAAAAGGACCAAATAATTTTCATTTTTATTTCACAAAATTTATATGGACGTGTTCACAATAAATTTGCTGGCACAGAAAAGAAATCACAATTTACAAAAAAGTTATGAAAATAAATTCATCAGTTTTTTGTCTCTTCATTCAGTAGTTTTACTATATATTCTATACATTAATTTCGTCCCCGCCCACCGGGGCTTGAAGAAATAGATGGGCTGCATGATGCAATTTGTGGGTTTTGTAAGGTAAGAACTACCTCCTTCGCTAAGACTATTAAACAATGGCAAACAGTTTAGATCCTGATCAGATGGCTCATTAAGAAAACTTGCCTATTCAAATATATTGGAAATATTGCCAAAAATGAAAACATTTAAATATGTGTAATAGTTTGATAATAAGTCAATTCCAACATTAACATATACATATTCTAATTTTGGGGGCCGAGTTTGTCAGGGGCCGAGTTTGCTAGGGGCCGAGATGTCCTGTCGCCTTACTTACGAGCCAACCAAGATTCTACGGTATAGGGTTCGCCGGCGTGACGTCACTGCCCGTAGCAACCGAAAGGCCGCCATTTTTTGAGGTGAAAACAATAACAGAGCGACCGGCAATTACCCTTTAGATCGCTATCAATTACATTGAAAAAACTGTTTTTTAACCTGAAAATGCATGTTACTGTAAGTAAAAATGATTAGAAGTAAAGAATAACGAGGCGGGAAATTTCCATTTAGTGAAATAACAGCTGCCTGATAACCGATGTTTACGGACTAGTGTCAAGTGTTGTGTATTCGAGGTGTCATGGACTCGGGAAATATACTCTATCCAAGTGTCAAGGTAGGTTTGACATTCTGGTTATTATTATTTACCTCCCCCAAAATGTATCTCAAAGGTGGACAAGACCAAAGAATCGATACGATAAAGGGGTCCACACTTTGGGTTGAAAGGACTGTAAAACCCCAAATTAAACAAAAATCTATACCGAGAAATGGTTCTTAGCTACAACCAACCAACCCTGTCTTTCATGCACCAAGAGACATTTCCCACCGTGCTATTATGCGGTGGAATAGCTATTCCGAGGTTATGCCAAGACTAGGGGGACAGGCTAATTTGTTAGTTCATTTACAAGGCACACATTCTAAAGACCTTGTTGTTGTTTTGACCTTTAGATCAGAGGCATTCATTTTAGGACCCCTGTTCATCTTCTTTAGCACACCCAGTAAGGAGGGTTTTTTTTTTTCTACACTTTAAAGTTAATTACAATCAATTTCTAAATTTAGTCACCCATCCAACACCTGTGGTGATGTTCCAAGGGATCGCCTCGGTAAGTGCAGAAATGTTGTTGAAAGGGAGAAATATGAGCACTAGTTCGTGCAGAAATCGTGTTGCTAGAGAGAAATCAACAGACAATTTTACCAATAGAAAGGACAATTTCAGTTCATTATCAACAAAGCATGGCCCAAAGAATAATGTATTGTGAATCAATTACCTGTTATAAAATGTTCACTGCACATGTAAACATATTTTGATGCAGGAATCCAGTCTGAACCATCAGCGTTCTGGCGACTGCAGGCCCTTATCCACCGAGACTGTCTCTCTGGATGTTTTTCTCCATTTGGGAACTGATAGAATGATAGGGTTCGCCGGCGTGACGTCACTGCCCGTAGCAACCGATAGGCCGCCATTTTTGAGGTGAAAACAATAACAGAGTGACCGGCAATTACCCTTTAGATCGCTATCAATTACATTGAATAAAATCGTTTTTTTAACCTGAAAATGCATGTTACTGTAAGTAAAAATGATTAAAAGTAAAGGAATTACGAGGCGGGAAATTTCCATTTAGTGAAATAACAGCTGCCTGATAACCGATGTCTACGGACTAGTGTCAAGTGTTGTGTATTCGAGGTGTCATGGACTCGGGAAATATACTCTATCCAAGTGTCAAGGTAGGTTTGACATTCTGTTTATTGTCAAAATAACACAGATCAGATTGCTAAGAGAAGCTGTCTGATCTGAGTCCACACTGTTTGTCTGTAAAAAATCGTTGACTGCCGGTGGCTATAAGTCATTTCTGCAAACAGTGTGGACCCAGATCAGACTGCTCATCTGATCTGGGTCCATACTGTTTGCATGTCATATGTCATTTCTGCAAATAGTGTGAACCCAGATCCGAGGTTATGCCAAGGCTAGGGGGACAGGCGAGTTTGTTTGTTCATTTTCAAGGCACACATTCTAAAGACCTTGTTGTTGTTTTGACCTTTAGATCAGAGGCATTCATTTTAGGACCCCTGTTCATCTTCTTTAGCACACCCAGTAAGGAGGTTTTTTTTTTCTACACTTTAAAGTTAATTACAATCAATTTCTAAATTTAGTCACCCATCCAACACCTGTGGTGATGTTCCAAGGGATCGCCTCGGTAAGTGCAGAAATGTTGTTGAAAGGGAGAAATATGAGCACTAGTTCGTGCAGAAATCGTGTTGCTAGAGAGAAATCAACAGACAATTTTACCAATAGAAAGGACAATTTCAGTTCATTATCAACAAAGCATGGCCCAAAGAATAATGTATTGTGAATCAATTACCTGTTATAAAATATTCACTGCACATGTAAACATATTTTGATGTAGGAATCCAGTCTGAACCATCAGCGTTCTGGCGACTGCATGCCCTTATCCACCGAGACCGTCTCTCTGGATGTTTTTCTCCATTTGGGAACTGATAGAACGATAGCTTTTTATCCAGTTGTAAATGATGATTTGTACAACCACCTGCTCTACAGATTTTTGGCACGTTTTATCAAAATTGTAAGAAATATGCAAGTGACTTGGGTTTTATTTACACTATTTGCTTATTCAAAATGGCGTTTGTATTCACCCGCATGCTCGTTGCTATCACGTGACAAACGAAAGTACCCGGATGACCGGCGAACCCTATTCTACGGTAGTGTTGACGGGGACGTTAAACCTCAAATCAATCAATTTGAAAATCAATTATCACCTTTACCTACTCACCTACGGTAATTACAGGATGAGTGTAGGCTTTCATACTGCAAACCTGGAGTGTATGTAATGTACACGTACCAAGTGATGGTCAAATGTGCAGAACACCTGAAAGTGAAAGTAGACTAAACGCGAGCGAAAAATCAAATTTTCGATAAAGCTAGCTCTAGGTTTTGACTCAAATTCTGATAATTTTTTAAGTCTATGAAATGTCAAAGACTTAGCCAAACTTACTCTGCAGTACAACTTTCCACTAAACTTTTCTCAACTTGTTGCACTTCTTGCACTTCCTTGTTAACAAGCGCCGCCAAATGGCGCGTTAAGGGAGAGAAATCGTGTTGGTCTGTGGCCGGTGCGTAAATTTACCGGAACAGACCTAATTGCCGGAATGGGCCCATTTTCTCCCTTTTTTTATGGATTTTTTTTTTAATTATTATTATTGTTTAAATGCATATTGAGTTGACCATTAAATAAATACCATTTTTGAAAGTCCTCTGCTTACCTTGCGCAATATTAAGAAATGTATAACATTGATACATTGCAGCATGACCATGGTGACACAAACCCCAGTTTTAAAACTGGGGTTTCAGAATCAGAATCAGAATTGTTACTGGTACAAGATACAAGATACAAGAAACTTTATTTTACGTCGGTTATATACAACAGATAACATTAGCTGTAATAGCTATTTTCCGACAGAAAAAGTAATAAAAAATCAACAAGGGTAAAACAACAGTTATAAAGCAGCTGTAAAAGGGAAGTAATGCACATTAAGAATTAATTATGTTATATTACAATTAAATTGAAAAATTAAATTGAGGTAAAAATTAAGACATGCATCAGCTCCATGAGCACAACTAAGCCCTATATTAAAACACTTAAATGTGAAATAAGAGTTAAAAAAAAATCTTTTCTTTAAATATAACACAGATTACTTTATAGAATCACAGATATGCACAATAGTTATATTTATCACATAATCTTTAAGTGATTTATAATGAGGAGTCAAAAGTCTCTGGAGGGGTAAGACTCTTGCTGTCACTCATAGATTAAGCCCGTCTCTGGACAGTTACCCTCTACCCGAAAGACGAAAGAAAGGACAAACAGTGGCAACCCACAATGCTGGCTCTTTAAACCATCAATGTGTCCCGCCCCTATAGCCCCACGAAAATGGCAGAAGGTCCCCAATGAGAAAAGGCACTTTTTTGTTTTAGTTTGATAGGTTATAAACAGTTTTATGACCTTGACAGTAGTTTTATAAAACATGCACTATAAACTTCAACTAATAAACTAAACTAGAAACAAAACTAAAATAAACTAAAAAGATCAAACTAGAATAGTTAAAATAATCACAGAAAAATTCAAAGAAACTAGTCATTAGACTAACATTACGAACCACGGCATATGGCACAGCCACACCCCGGACCAGTCCAGGTGCGGACCAGCCGCTCGAACTCCTTGTACTCAGACACCTTTCTCAGTTCATTCGGGAGGCTGTTCCACACCCTTGAGGCCTCGAACCGGAAAGATCGCTGACCATATGTCGCCGTTCTAACAGTGGGTACCTGCAGTGTATTTTCGTACCTGAAAGAGTAATTAGAGTGTTTGATCATAACCAGGTCTTTAATATATACCGGGGCAATGTTATTTATACATTTAAAAGTTTCAAGAGCTATAAGTCTCAGTCTCCCAAGATGTAAAGTGGGGAGATTTACCCGGTTTAGAAGCTCCGAGTAAGGTGTATCATACTCGTTGAAAACAATTTTCAGTCCTCTGTGCTGTAATTTCTCTAGTTTTTCAGTATTTGTTTTGCTGCAGAAATGCCAGACAATCGGGCAGTAACTAAAATTGGACCTAATAAAAGATTTAAAAACTAGCAGTCTGGTTTCAACTGAGAGGAATTTGCTAATCCTCTGGAGGACGTTTAGTTGTCGTGCTACCTTCTGACAAGTCCTGGAAACTTGTTCATTAAAATTTAGCTGGTAGTCCAGTTCAATGCCCAAGAGTTTCACTACCTCCTCACACGGAATGGTGTTACCGGCGACAGTGAAGCTCTCAATCTCAGAGTGTGTCTTTTTGCCAACAGCCAGGGCTTGGAACTTTCCAGGATTTGCCTGCATTTGGTTATTATGGAACCATTCTATGCAGACTAGACTTTCATCTTCAAGTACATTTGTAAGGTGACACATCAAATGGCATTCATACACCAGGACCTGTGATATGGGAAGTTAGTCCCTAGCTCTAACCAAAGATGTAAACTTAGCTACACAATCCTCAGCACCTTCAGCCGTCAAAATAATAGAATCGGGAAGGGCATTCCAATCTCTAATGGTTCGGGGGAAAAACGATTCTTTATAAATATCCGTTCTTGCAGTAAGGGTCTGAAACGTCATTGAATGGTGTTTTCTACAGTGCCTAGCCGGGGGAACAAGGTCATCTGTTGGAATGCTGGCAGCACCCTTTAGACCTTTGTATAAGAGTATGAGCCTACTGTCTCTTCTCCTTTTCTTGAGAGACTCCCATCTTAATTTTCCTAGAATTCCAGTCATGCTCCCAGTTTCAAAGCAATAATTTCCAGTTACAAATCTAGCAGCTCTATTCTGAACTTTTTCAATTTCTTCATTAAGGACCACTCCGCTTGGGTCCCAGATGCAACTACCATATTCCAAGATTGGGCGAACAAGTCCCCTGTATGCTGTCTCTTTCACATCCTGAGGACACTGATGAAGATTTCGCCTCAGGAAACCAAGTGTTCTATTCGCCTTTGTACACATATTGCTAATGTGTGTATTCCATCTCAAATCGTGAGTGATTGTCACACCAAGGTATTTAATGGAATACACATTTTCGAGGACCGTTCCCTCTAAGGTGTAAGAACCCTCAACTTTATTAGATCTCTTCCTTGTTATCTGCATAATATTGCATTTAACTGGTTGAAATCTCATGCCCCATTTTCTGGCCCAACATCCTAATCTATCTATGTCAGCCTGAAGTTTCAGTGAGTCATCTGTATCTCTAATTTCCCGGTAACAAACACAGTCATCTGCGAACAGTCTTATTTCTGAGTCAATGTCAGTGGAAATATCATTGATGTACAGGGAGAACAATAGAGGACCAAGAACAGTCCCTTGTTGGACTCCAGACAAAACTGGCACCCATACTGAAGATTCACCATTAACAACAACACGCTGTTTTCTGTAGCAAAGGAAGGAATCTATCCATTTAAGAGTCTTGTTTAACTCATGTTTGATTTTTATTTCCCACCAATTCCATAACCAAATAATTTGGATTTAAGTAGTTCATGAGGAGGGGTGTCAAAAGCCTTCTCAAAGTTTACACGGGTAAACATTATTTTTCTTATTTCTGCTCAAAAATATAGATTGTAGTACTCGATAGAACCGCCTCCTGGTGTATGAATGTCATTTGACGTGTCACCAGTAACAATAACAATTCTGTGTGTCCCTGCAATCTATGTTTTGAGCAGAAATAAGAAAAAATATCACAATTTTTCATCTTAAAATTTCCATGTTTTTGACGAAAAATTGATAATGTATTTGTATAGGCATGAATTCGTAATACCAAATTTCACACCTGGCTGCAATATCAGTGTTTCTCCCATTATCTTTCATTAGAATTCGCCAAAAGTTTAAAAGAATTCCACTGTTCTATGCTGTATTTAACACTTTGTCTCTCCCACTGCCTTGAAGCGCTTGGTGTAGTGGTAGCGCACCGGATTTGTGATCGAGAGGTTGCGGGTTCGAGCCTCCCGCTGACCAAAGTGTTGTGTCCTTGAGCAAGACACTTCATCCACATTGCTTAAAAACTAAAATAAAAAAATAAAAAAGTACTGGTTACCACCCAGGAAATCCTGCTCGTAATGCTCAGATGTGAGCGAGTAGCAGTAAAAAGAGAAAAGAGAAAGAAAAGCAATACGACAGTTGACGGCCTTGGCTTTTCTCGTTCTATTTTTAGAACCGGAAGTATGTCACGAAAAAAGCTCATTCCATACATCAGACTACGCTGCTTTCCTGGGTGTCAGGACATCTCGGCCCCTAACAAACTCGGCCCCTGACAAACTCGGTCCCTAGCAAACTCGGCCCCTACAAACTCGGCCCCTGACAAACTCGGCCCCTAAAATTAGAATATGTATATATTAGTGTTGGAATTGACTTAATCAAACGATTACACATATTTTTAATGTACATATGCCTAATTACCTTCTGAACTCTTTTTGGTGAAATTATGAGTAACCCATCTCACATGAGTTAAATGAACCTAATGCCGTTGATTGGACCAGTGTATGACGCGCTGCTGTGGGTCCACTGTCACTCACATTTCGATATAATTAATAAACTAATTGATTGGTTAATGTGTAATTACGTCTCTGCAACTTAAAAGAGACTAGTAGTATGTTCTGTTGCGCACATACAAAAATTGAACCATTTTGTTTTTATTATCATTTGCAGGGTTTGACCATTCCACAGCCGTTAGCCTTTTTTCGATTAATACCAATGATTTTGATTGTTTGACACCCCCGTCAACAATATATAGGCCATTTTGGAGAAGTTGCTTCCAATTTTGTTGGGCTTTAACCCGACCTAAACCCATGAGGTACTGACTGGTGTGTTCATTTAAGAAATGATTTTTTTCTGCTGTTCATGAAAGTATGACGGCCCCAGCCCGTCGGGGCTTGAAGAAATGTATGGGCTGCATGATGCTTCCACGCAGAGCTGAAACCGACCCGCACATGAGTACTGGTAAACCGCTTAGAAGACCTAAGCCTGCATAGGCAAAGCAGTGTGAGTCGGGCTGTCCATGCTTATAAACCCAGTCTCCAGTCCTGTCGTCCAGTGGCAGACTACTAAGAAGATTACCAGTACTCGTGCAGCTCTGTTTGGAAGACTTTCGTGACATTTGGTTGAAGACCACTGACGTGCCGCCCGATGAAACCAGTAGGCTTATATGCATTGGACGATCTGACTCACACCGCTTTGCCTGGGCATGCTTAGTCCTTCTAAGCAATTTATCAGTACTCGTGTGTGGTCAGATTCAACTCTGCGTGGAAATATCATGCAGCCCAAACTATTTCTCCAAGCCGAATATTGTTTTCTATAGGTTTACATTTGGTTTTACACTGGAAATGTTAATATCACAAAAAACAGGCCTTTTCTAAAATATTGAGTTTTTCACAACCCAAATAGGAAAATTTTCAGATGAAACTTGAAACATATCTTTCTTATTTCTGCTATAAACAAAGATTTTGGGTACTTGTTAGAACCACATTGACAGGGCGACCCCAAGAAGTACCAACAATCTATGTTTTTGAGCAAACAGATTTGGGTGCTTGTAAAAACGGCATCGACGAGGCGGTTCTTACAATAACCAACACTCTATGTTTTTTGAGAAGAAAACAGTAAATTTATATAAACCCTTGTAAACCCCAGTTTTACTATATTAAAGTGTGGTTGCAGGTGGTCAAAATTATATAGGCATGTTTTCGTGATTCCACACTCAATTCCAACACCGTCCCAATTACAGCATTGGTTTCCGCGATCTTTTATCGTGGATAATGTTTCGTATTAAAAACGATAAATATGCTCAAATTTTCTGTGAAGCTACCTATCCACCTTCCAAATTGATTCTCGAAAACAAAAACATTGTATTTTAGGACCTAAATGCTGCTAGGGACTTTGTTTTTAGGGGCGGAATTGAATTGGGGCCGAGTTTGCTAGGGGCCGAGTTTTTCAGGGTCCGGGTTTGTCAGTGGCCGAGTTTGTTAGGGGCCGAGATGTCAATAAATCTTTTCCTGTACGTCAATAGGGTCTTGTTGTACAGGACTAGGTGACACAGTATTGCTTGGGTATTCCGGAAAACCGAAAACAAACTTTTACCGTAAATAACAGAAAACAAATGCTCATAACCGAAAACAAATTCTATCAACAAGTTTATCATGATTATTGTAGTTTTAGACATATACACAATTAAATGATATGTAAACTGATAATATGCCCAAGATTGTGAGAATATTTTGAAATAATAACGATTTTATTGCAGTTTTTTATATTTTTTTCGTAGGTAGATCAGGATATACACTACCTGTCTTGTTGTTTGTAAATATAGTAATTTGATTGGTTAATAGTCAGAAAAGTGTGCGAATAAAACAATTTATTCAGCAGGATACGGGCTAAGACATTTGTTTTAAAAATGGTTCATCACAAAACAGCAGGTCGGATGCAAGTCTGAATGGTCACCAGGATCGAGGTCCCAGGTGACACGGACAGTAACATCCCAGCCAGCAAAGAATGCCGGTCCAACGTCAGGCTAACAGCGATACGACGTGTCAACAAGCAAACACGTACCAACGTCGTATCACTGTCGGCCCGACGTTGGCCCGTTGTTTTGCGCTAGCTGGTATCATTTCGTTAAGATTGATCATTTAAATCTATTTAAGAGTAGTCGTCTCCCTTCTGATCATCCAAGAAGGTCAGTTGTCAGTTTTTGACGAAAGAATTTGCACTGTACAATATCCTGGTGTATGAATGTCACTTTACGTGTCACCAGTAACAATTCTGAATTTTGACTTGTTAAAAGAACATGTCTAAATTTATATGCCCATACAAAATGTGATTCGCTTGATATGACATAAATGGTGTTGACAGAGCTTTTAAACTTCAAGTAAACACACAACGGTAACACATCGGTGGGATAATACAGTGCATCATTTCATATCTATAAACAATTATTTTTTCTGGTTATAATTTACGATGGGAGAAGTAAGAAAAAGTATTCCATCGCTGACCGCATTGGCCGCCTGTCCAAAGATTGAAAAGCAAAAACGCTTAACATACTGGCTGGATGTGTAGGCTGATCAGAGTCATGCTGATCGCACATGTTAAACTATAACGTAATAATATGCATCATCATCATCATCACCGCACATGAGTACTGGTAAACTGCTAAGAAGGACTAAGCCTGTCCAGGCAAAGATCGAGATACGAGTCGGACTTTCCAATGCTATTAAGGCTATGAAGCCCGATTGGTTTCATTGGGCAGCAGGGCTTTAGATAGCTAGATACACTTATTATTGAAATATTTTAAAGATGAAAAACAACCCGCATCAATTGATAAACAAGTAAAGGTTGTTTGCTAATCCCTTAAAAAGGTTAATTTTGTCCTCAAAATAATGCACATGACTGGCACATGCACGTGCATGATTAACACATTTGGTGTTAAATGTTGCCGCAAATGAGTAATTTACCAAAAGAAATCAGCGACCAAAACTATTCAATTAATAAATCCACATATTAACGACCGAAACTAATTGACTGATAACATACTTACCACAACAAAAAATAAAAATGAAGAAAGGAACGACATTGAAAAAAAAAAAAAAAAAAAAAAAAAAATCAGGTTAACACCGTATACAGACCAGCTACCGGTAATAACCCATTTTTTTTGTTTCGCGGAGAAACCGCCTAACGCGAAATCGGCTATTTTCTCCGCAAAACAGCGAGAAAAGATAAAATGAGCGAGAAATTTCTCGCTGAAATTTCTCCCGGTTTCGCGGAGAAAATTCTCGGAGATTCTCGGCGAAAATTTGACCGATTGCTTTCACTGAAAGTGAAATTACCCGCGTTTCGCGGAGAAAAAATACAACTGGGCTTACGTGAAATCTTCGGCTCATTATTATTTCTTCGTTTGTTTGGCGTTGTTTTTGTAAACGAAGGTAAATGGTAGTCATCGTTAAATCATAATCAAATATTCTTTCATGTTACACAATTTCATTTTAGTAATTTATTTCTCCTTTGTATAATCCCTTTTTAAAAGTCTCATGACAACTTTTATTCACATCAACAAAATATGCCTATTTCTTTGTTACCCGCTTAAACCCCACTTTTATCTGGGTTATACAATATTTATCTAATTTCTGCTCACATAGATTGTGGGTACTCGTTAGAAACGCCTCGCCGAGTCGTTTTAAAGTGTTCTCAAAATCTTGAGCAGATATATGAACACATGCCAGAATTTTTATTCGAAAATTTTCCGTTTTTAGTGGTAAAATTTTACAATATATTTGAATAGGCGAGTTCTCATAATGAGTCGTACATGTAGGTTATTAACACCATAATGATGTTTGACATTTACCAAAAGCTCAGCTTGATAAAATAGATGAGATGCATGATGCTTCCACACATAGCTGAAACCGACCCGCATGCGAGTACTGGTAAACAGCTTACAAGATCTAAGCCTGCCCAGGCGTGTTTTCATGATGTCAGGACAAATTCATTTATTTCGAGCCGACCGCGCTGAACTCGCAACCTTGCAGAATTTGAACCGAACGAGGTGCGAACCACAGCAATGAGATTCCTAATGAATGTCAGCGCTTTAAGGATGGCCGTTATCCTCGGGGTGTTTAGTGGATTTACGGCACTTTCAAGATTATTTCATTTATTTCGAACGGACCGCTAATCAGAGTTGAGCTGAAAATGAATGGGTTAAGCGTCAGCGCTCTTACCCATTAGGACACGGGGCCAGTTTCCTTCGGGGTGTACAGTGGACTTAACAAGATACTCAGGTTGCATGTCTGTACAAACTTCGCTGATTATCTTGGAGAATTTTGTAGTTCTGCTCCAAGTGAGAGATCAGACTTATATGCAGCCTTGGAATGCTTGCCACGCAATTTCCCCATATTAACCCTTTTTGTACGAAATGGAATCTTCCTCCTTACATATAGCATGAGTCCATTTCAAAATTTAGGGGTTTCAGCTTGTGTTTTCTTCAAAATTTATTAGGAAAATGGCCGAACTTTTTGCAAACAGTGTAGACCCTGATCAGACGACCGTTTGCCACGGTACCCGTTTAGGGGTTTCCAGTCTGAAATGGGTTAATGTACATGTATGAGCCAAAAATTGAATTGTAAAGGCAAGAAACAAAAGCGGGCCGCCATGTGAGCTTACGTGTAAGCATCAGTGATGTTTAATTACTCGCAGTGTAAGAAAAAGATCAACCAAAATGTAGAGTGATATCAGCGCCCTCATATACATGTACAAACAGGATCCCCGTTATTATATACATTGAGTTTGATTTTTCTAAAGTATTTACATGAGAAAAAAATAAAGTACTCCCAATATGGTGAACCGATAGAAAATCATCAGTTTTCAATTTATGAAGCGTTTACACAACAGTAAAAAAAAAGGAACACAGAAAACAATCATCATGTTCATACAGCGTTGTAAAGTGCATAAGATGCAAATCATTATGATTCCAACCGGATCAAAATCATACTTTACGATCGCTAGAGTTGTCCATCTTGGTACAAAGAACATGCATTTCGTCATATGCTTCAAACTTTGTGTACCAAATTTTAATGCATGAAAAAATACATGCACATGAACAAATATACATGTAGCTATAGGCAGATTTCGCGGAGAAACACAGTGAACGACTTCACATGTACTAATTGGCTTTCTCCGAGAAAAAGCGATGTTCGCGGAGAAATTTCGCGGCGTTTCGCGGAGAAATTAACCGCTTTGAAACGCGAATTTTTTTCTTCTCGGAGAAATTTCTCGCTTGTTCTCCGAGAAAAAAAAAGGCCTATTACCGCGGAGAAAAATAAAATATGGGTTATTACCGGTAGCTGGTCTGTATGCTGGACATCCCTGAAAACCCAACACTCTGTATATTCTAAAATCTATGTTTGAACTAGAAATATGATATCCAATTGCTTTCATAAGTTTCATCATGATATTCAAAACGTTTGATGTTTTAGAAATACACGTACTATTAATACTTAGATTACCGTTTCATTTCAGCTCAGAATTTTACAATAGGGTGAAAATCCCTCTCAAATGACGAACAATGGCTAAATTGTTTTATAATTTCGCATATAAATTCCCATTGGCCACTTCTAACATAATTTAAATTAAAACGAGCCTTAAATAATGATATTTTTTTATATTACAGTTTGTTATCGGTTATGAGAATTTATTTTCGGTTGTTTCCGGTAAAAGTTTGTTTTCGGTTTGAGAAAGCATGGCGGGAAAGTCGTGACGTCATTCTGGTCGAACCAGACTAAAGCGTGGGTTTCTCTGGTAGATACGTCACACCATACGTAACAAAGATGGCGGCGATTGGGCGAACATTAATGTCCGGGAAATGGCCGGAAATTGTCCGGAAAACGGGTGGTCAGACATTAATAAAATTAGTATAAAATAAAATAAATAATAATGTCTAGACTGCTACACACACTTCTATTTAAAAAATAGATGGTCTGTGTACCAGCCAACCAAACATCTACCAGATGCCGTTCGATCATACCGGTGGAAGAACACGGCAATCATGGGAAGAACGCGCACACTTTGACTTCCGCTACCATGGTATGGTAAACGATTGAACTGCCTCACTATTACTTTACTCTATTTTAGACGAAATTAATCACACTTATATCCTTCTAAAACCTACGTTTTCTACATAAAATATGGTTTCCAGGGTGTTCATTACGTGGACTTGACATTATGATTTGTCTCCCCTGAAAAATTCTTTTCTTCGGAGAGACATATTGTTCCCCCCCCCCGGGGGTCTGTTTGTCTGTCCGTCTGTCTGTCAATCTGTCCGTCTGTCACAAAATCGTGTCCGCTATATAACTTGAAAACCGTTAGAGCTATCTTCACGAAACTTCATATAAATATTAATCAATATTAGACATCGTGCAGTGCGCAAGAACTATAACTCTCGCATTTATACTTTTTGAATTATCTCCCTTGGAAATTTATCGTTATGTATGTATGTATGGGCAAATTGTGTCCGGTCAATAACTTATTTTAAGATGGATTTTGAATTTACTTGGCAGAAATATTAACAACCATGAAACAATGTGTGGTGCACATGAGGTAAGTCGTTATCTCAAAGGTCAAGGTCATACTTAGAGGTCAAAGGTAAAAAGGGGCCTTTTTTCGTGTTTGGTCAATAACTTCCTTATTTTTAAATGGATTTCGAAATTACTTGGCAGAAATGTTAACCACCACGAGACGATGTGTTGCGTGCATAACCCAGGTTGGTACTTCAAAGATCAAGGTCACACTTAGAGGTCAAATGTAAAAAGGGGCCTTTTTCGTGTTTTGGCAATAACTTTCTTATTTTTAGATAGAATTTGAAATTACTTGGCAGAAATGTTAACTATCATGATGCACCTATGATTCAGTTTGTTACCTCAAAGGTCAAGGTCATACACAGAGGTCAAAGGTAAAAAAGGGGCCCCTTTTCGTGTTTGCTCAATAACTTTCGTATTTTAGATAGAATTTGAAATGACTTGGCAGAAATGTTAACCACCATGAGACAATGTGTTGCGCGTATGTCCCAGTTTGGTGCCTCAAAGATCAAGGTCATTTTTAGAGGTCAAATGTAAAAAGGGGCCTTTTTTCGTGTTTTGGCAATAACTTTCTTATTTTTAGATAGAATTTGAAATTACTTGGCAGAAATTTTAACTATCATGATGCACCTATGATTCGGTTTGTTACCTCAAAGGTCTAGGTCATACCCTTTTCGTGTTTGCTCAATAACTTTCTTATTTTTTTGATAGAATTTGAAATGACTTGGCAGAAATGTTAACCACCATGAGACAATGTGTTAAGCGTATGACCCAGTTTGGTGCCTCAAAGGTCAAGGTCATACATAGAGGTTAAAGGTAAAATGGGGCATTTTTGTGTTCGGTCAATATCTTTGTTATTTTTAGATGGATTTTGAAATTACTTGGCAGAAATGTTAACCACCATGTGACGATGTGTTGCGTGCATGACCCAGGTTGATACCTCAAAGGTCAAGATCATACTTAGAGGTCAAAGGTAAAAAGGGGCCTTTTTCGTGTTTTGTAAATAACTTTCTTATTTATTGATGGATTTTGAAATCATTTGGCAGAAACGTTAAACACCCTGAGGCGATGTGTTAAGTGCATGACCCGTGTTAGTACCTCAAAGGTCAAGGTCATACTAAGAGGTTAAAAGTCAAAAAGGGGCCTTTTTAGTATTCAGTCCATAACTTTCTTATTCCTGGATAGGTTATGAAATTACTTGGCAGAAATGTCAACCATCATGAGTCGATGTGTGTTGCACGCTAGACGCAGGACGGTATCTCCAAGGTAAAGGTCATACTAAGAGGTCAGAGGTCAAAAAAGTCTTTATTTTGTGTCCAGTCAATAACTTTTTTAATTCCGGATTGACTTTTAAAGTAACCGTGCAGACATGTTCACCTTCATTAGACGATGAGTTGTGTGTAAGATCAAGGTCCATACCTCCAATTTAAAGGTCATACCTGGAGGTCAAAGGTAAAAAAGGGACAGTCAATAACTTTCTTATTCTTTGATGGATTATGAAATTACTTGGCAGAAATGTTAACCATCATGACACGATGTGTTATACCTCAAAGGTCAAGGCCATACTAAGAGGTCAAAGGTAAAAAAGAGCTTTTTGTGTTCGGTCAATAACTTTCTTATTTCTTTATGAACTTTTTAAAGTTAATTTGCAGAAATGTTAATCTCCATTAGATGCTGTGTTGCACACAAGACCCAGGTCAATACCTCCAATGTCAAGGTCATACTTAGAGGTCAAAAAGGGGGAGACATCATTGTTTTTGTAGAAGAACAAATTCTAGTTATTTTTGTTTATTTATCTGTTGATACTCTTGTCACCCCTTAGAACCCCTTTGTGTGATATACTTTTTTGGGGTGGTTTGAGGAATTCGATGGACCGCATTTTAGCTCACCGTCACATAGTGACGAGGTGAGCTTTTGGGATCACTTTTTGTCCGTCGTGCGTCAGTGCGTCTCGTGCGTCCGTAAACAAATTCTTTAAAACGACATCTCCTCCTAAACCTCTGGTCGCATTTTGACCAAACTTCACAGAAATGATCCTTGGGTGGTCCCCTTTCAAAGTTGTTCAAATGGTTCCGGTCCATTGCACATCTAGGTCATAGGAGTCAAAAATAGATTTTTTTTTCACCGAAAACTTAAAAACCCTTCTTCTCTGAAACCCCATGGCCCAGGTCTTTGATATTTGGTGTGAAGCTTCATCTAGTGATCCCCTACCAAGATTATTCAAATTATAGTGCTTGGGCCAAAAATCGATTTTTCGTGGCCACAATCCTCGCCCTTACTTCCGTCGCGATTGAAATGCAGGAGCAAAAGAAAACCAACAGTTAGACTCCGATGGGCCCGACCAGAGACAGAGCATCAGGCTTCATCTAGTGGACCCCTACCCAGATTGTTCAAATTATAGTGCTGGGGCAAAAAATGCCCCGTTCCCGGGTCCCTTTGGTTTTTCATAGGATTATTTTGGGAAAAGATTTAAAAATCTTTTTTGGCTTAAATCGATTTTACGTGGCCACAATCCTCGCCCTTACTTCCGTCGCGATTCAGACAAATAATTTGTTCAGTCTGCATGAAAGCCTCCTAACTCATCATTGCAACATGAAGGCCTCCTAACTCATCAGTGCAAAATCTTCTTCTCTGAAACCACAAGGCCCAGGTCTTTGATATTTGGTATGAAGCTTCATCTAGTAGACCCTTACCAAGATTAAATCGATTTTAGGTGGCCACAATCCTCGCCCTTACTTCCGTCGCGATTCAGACAAATAATTTGTTCAGTCCGCATGAAGGCCCCCTAACTCATCAGCGCAACATCTCTCTGTCAACACAAATAATCAAAGAACCACAGAGATGAGACAACGGTGAGGACCCGACAGCAAGAAACCACTGAAATGCTGGAGCAAATGAAAACCAACAGTTAGACTCCGATGGGCCCGACCAGAGACAGAGCATCAGGCTTCATCTAGTGGACCCCTACCCAGATTGTTCAAATTATAGTGCTGGGGCCAAAAATGCCCCGTTCCCGGGTTCCTTTGGTTTTTCATAGGATTATGTAGGGGAAAGATTTAAAAATCTTCTTCTCTGAAACCACAAGGCCCAGGTCTTTGATATTTGGTATGAAGCTTCATCTAGTAGACCCCTACCAAGATTTTCAAATTATAGTGCTTGGGCCAAAAATGTCCCCGCCCCGGGGCCCTTTGGTTTTGCATGGGCTTATATAGGGAAAATCTTTAAAAATCTTCTACCCTGAAACCGCACGGCCCAGGACTTTGATATTTGGTATGAAGCTTCATCTAATGGACCTCTATCAAGATTGTACAATTTATTGCCCTGGGGCCAAAAATGTCCCCGCCCCGGGGCCCTTTAATTTTACATAGACTTATATAGGGAAAATCTTTTAAAATGTTCTTCTCTGAAATCACAGAGCCTAGGTCTTTGATACTTGGTATGAAGCTTCATCTAGTGTACCTCTATCAAAATTGTTCAAATTTGAGTGCTGGGGCCAAATACGTCCCCAGTCCAGGGCCCTTTTGTTTTACATAGACATATATAGGGAAAATCTTTAAAAATCTTCTTCAGTGAAACCACAAGGCCTAGGTCTTTGATATTTGGCATATTTCTTCATCTAGTGGACCTCTACCAAGATTGTTCAAATTACAGCCCTGAGACCAAAAATGTCCCCGCCTCGGGGCCCTTTGGTTTTACATAGACTTATATAGCGAAAATCTTTAAAAATCTTCTTCAGTGAAACCACAAGGCTTAGGTTTTTGATATTTGGTATTGAGCTTCATATTGTAAACCTGTACCAAGATTGTTCAACTTATAGTGCTGGGGCCAAAAAAAAAAAAAAAAAAAAAAAAAAAACCCGCACCGGGTCCCTTTGGTTTTACGTAGGATTATGTAGGGAAAAGCTTTAAAATCGATTTTACGTGGCCACAATCCTCGCCCTTACTTCCGTCGCGATTCAGACAAATAATTTGTTCAGTCCGCAAGAAGGCCTCCTAACTAATCAGTGCAACATCTCTCTGTCAACACAAATAATCGAAGAACCACAGAGGTGAGACAACGGTGAGGACTCGACAGCAAGAAACCACTGAAATGCTGGAGCAAAAGAAAACCAACAGTTAGACTCCGATGAGCCCGACAAGAGACAGAGCATCAGGCTTCATCTAGTGGACCCCTACCCAGATTGTTCAAATTATAGTACGGGGGGCAAAAATGCCCCGTTCCCGGGTCCCTTTGGTTTTCCATAGGATTATGTAGGGAAAAGATTTAAAAATCTTCTTCTCTGAAACCACAAGGCCCAGGTCTTTGATATTTGGTATGAAGCTTCATCTAGTAGACCCCTACCAAGATTTTTAAATTATAGTGCTTGGGCCAAAAATGTCCCCGCCCCGGGGCCCTTTGGTTTTGCATGGGCTTATATAGGGAAAATCTTTAAAAATCTTCTACCCTGAAACCGCACGGCCCAGGACTTTGATATGAAGTTTAATCAAATGGACCTCTATCAAGATTGTACAAATTATTGCCCTGGGCCAAAAATGCCCCTCCTCCGGGGCCCTTTAATTTTACATAGACTTATATAGGTAAAATCTTTAAAAAATGTTCTTCTCTGAAATCACAGAGCCTAGGTCTTTGATACTTGGTATGAAGCTTCATCTAGTAGACCTCTATCAAAATTGTTCAAATTATAGTGCTGGGGCCAAAAACGTCCCCGGTCCAGGGCCCTTTTGTTATACATAGGCATATATAGGGAAAATCTTTAAAAATCTTCTTCAGTGAAACCACAAGGCCTAGGTCTTTGATATTTGGCATATTTCTTCATCTAGTGGACCTCTACCAAGATTGTTCAAATTATAGCCCTGAGACCAAAAATGCCTCCGCCTCGGGGCCCTTTGGTTTTACATAGACTTATATAGCGAAAATCTTTAAAAATCTTCTTCAGTGAAACCACAAGGCCTAGGTCTTTGATATTTGGTATGGAGCTTCATCTTGTAAACCTCTACCAAGATTGTTCAACTTATAGTGCTGGGGCAAAAAAAAAACAACCCCGCACCGGGTCCCTTTGGTTTTACATAGGATTATGTAGGGAAAAGCTTTAAAAATCTTCTTCTCTGAAACCACAAGGCCCAGGTCTTTGATATTTGGTATGAAGCTTCATCTAGTGGACCCCTACCAAGATTGTTCAAATTATAGTGCTTGGGCTAAAAATGCCCCCGCCCGGGGCCCTTTGGTTTTACAAGGGCTTATATAGGGAAAATCTTTAAAAATCTTCTTCTCTGAAACCACAAGGCCCGGGTCTTTGATATTTGGTATGAAGCTACACCTAGTGGACCCTTACCAAGATTGTTTAAATTATAGTGCTGGGCCCAAAAATGCCCCCGCTCCGGGGCCCTTTCGTTTAACATGGCTTACCTGTCGCAACCAGATACCGTCGTGATATGACTGAAAAATTGTTGAAAGCGACGTTAAACCCGAATACACACACACATTTACATGGCTTATATAGGGAAAATCTTTAAAAATCTTCTTCTCTGAAACCACAAGGCCCAGGTCTTTGCTATTTGTTATAAAGCTTCATCTAATGGATCCCTACCAATTTTATTCAAATTAAAGTAATGGGGCCATAAATGCCTCCGCTCCGGGGCCCTTTGGTTTTTAATAGACTTGTATAGGGAACATCTTTAGAAATCTTCTTCTCTGAAACCACAAGGCCTAGGTCTTTGATATTTGGTATGAAGCTTCATCTTGTGGACCTCTACCAAGGTTGTTCAAATTATAGCTCTAAGGTCAAAATGCCCCCGTTCCGGGGCCCTTTGGAAGAGCTCCGGGGCCCTTTGGTTTTACATACACTTTCGCCCCGCCCATAGGGGCTTGAAGAAATATATGGGCTGCATGATGCTTCCCCGCAGAGCTGAATCCGGACCGCACACTAGTACTGGTAAACCGCTTAGAGGACGTAAGCCTGTCCAAGAACCGCGGTGCCAGGCGGTCCATGCTAATAAAGGCATTTCATCTCAATGTCGGGTAAAAGTCCCACAAAATTGGAAGCAAAGTCTCCAAAATGACCTTTACAGTGTTGACGGGGACGTTAAACCTAAAATCAAACAAACAAATTTACATAGACTTATATAGGGAAAATCTTGAAATATCTTCTTCTATGAAACCACTAGGCCTAGATCTTTGATATTTGGCATGAAACTTGTGGACCTTTTCCAAGATTGTTCAAATTATAGCCCTGAGACAAAAAATGCCCCCGCCTCTGGACCGTTTGGTTTTACATAGACTTATATAGGGAAAATCTTTAAAAATCTTCTTCTCTGAAACCACAAGGCCTAGGTCTTTGATATTTGGTATGGTGCTTCATCATGTGGACCTCTACTAAGATTGTTCAAATTATAGCCCTGGGGCCAAAATGCCCCCGCTCGGGGTCCCTTTGGTTTTACATAGACTTCGGTGCTTTCTTCCATTCCTGCTTATTTTCAAAATACTGAAACACCTATAATTTGCTATAAATATCATTTTTAATTTCAATAAACTTGTTTCAGATCTTGATATTGATACTAATACTCCTGATTCATGTGATTGTAAAAACTCAAACTATTGCTATCCTGCTGCTGGTCATGCAATTACTGGCAATTTGAAAATTATTCCTGATTCTAGGATAATGAATATAATTTCTAAAGGACCGAAATATCGGTTTCCTTCTAAAATTGATTTCAGTAAATGTAGAGATGAAATAGCGGCTTCCTTGAATGAATTCGGTAATCGATGGTGTAAGCGAGAGTATGTTGAGCATAAAGCCCTTAAGGACTGGAAACTTAGCATTTTAAAACTAGTGAATAAACGCATTTCTTTCTATTCTCAAAATACTAACTTTTTACCTCCTAAGCCAAAGACGTCTTTACGTCATCTTAAACTAGGTATTCAAGAATTTCATAAGAAGTTTGTTTGGGCCCCTGCAGACAAGGCCGCTAACAACGTCGTCGTTGTGTGACGGCTCCACTACGTTAACACGCTTAAGCAGGAGCTTGGTGGTACTAAGGCCTATGAACTTCAGCCTTTAGCTGAAGAGAGAGCTGTAGTAGCTAAACATGTTTGCCATTGAGCCACCAAGTTTGCCGTGTGTGTTAACAAAGGCCAAGACAAGCTTCCTACGCTATACTGGTTACCAAAACTTCATAAAAGACCTTACAAAGCACGGTTTATTGCAAATTCTAGCTCTTGCACTACCACTGAACTTTCTAAATTATTAACTTCCTGTCTTACTGCTGTTAAAACGCATGTGATTAAATATTGTGATAAAGTCTTTGAAAGATCAGGAAGAAATCTGTTTTGTTCTATAAAAAATTCGAATGAGGTTTTAAATAAATTGAAATCCAGACATTTTCGTGCTTCAAGTCTGTCTACTTACGATTTTTTCCACTCTTTACACTACACTTCCTCATAATCTTATAAAAGAAAAGCTTAATGATTTAATCGAATGGGCTTTTGACAGAGAAGATTCTCTCTATCTTGCATGTAATGTCAGAAATGCATTTTCACTTCTAAAGAGCATAAGAATTATACACTTTGGTCATGTCAGACAGTGTGTGATGCCCTCACCTTTCTACTTGACAATATTTATATTAAATTCGGTACTAAGTAATTTAGACAAATTGTGGGTATTCCGATGGGTACGAATTGCGCTCCTCTTGTGGCTGATCTGTTCTTGTATTGTTATGAAAGAGACTTCAGCGTGAATATTTTGAGAAATCAGAAATACATTATCGGTTGAGACTCATATTCTAGACAGGTTTTTAATTATTTGGACCCCATCCATTTTGATTTATATCAGTCTTTGCATCGACTGCCCATTCGAAATTCACAAAATTGCAGTATGTTTCCTCTGGCTTTCTTTGCCGGATCTTTACAGGGTCACTGATGAGGCTTTATTAGCCGAAACTACGTAGTATGACCCATCTTCTTTCTTATGAATGTTTTCAATGCTCTTAAAGGAACTCAATTTTGATTTTTATTCATGTTGTCGCTTTCCATTGATAACCAATCTGAAATTATTAAAGCTTTTAGCGCCACTTCTAGATATTTAGATGATTTATTAAATATTGATAATACCTATTTCGATGGTTTGATCAGTCAGATTTACCCCTCAGAACTTCAGTTAAATAAAGCAAATTCTTCTGATACCGAGGCCCCGTTTTTGGATTTACATCTGTCTATTGTAGATGGATTTGTTTCTTGCAAAATTTATGATAAAAGCGATGACTTTGATTTTGAGATTGTAAATTTTCCTTTTTTGGATGGTGATGTTCCTCGTGCGCCATCCTGTGGCGTTTATATTTCGCAATTAATTCGATTTGCTAGAGTGTGTAGTCATGAAACTGACTTCAACAGTCGTTATAAATTATTAACGGCTAAACTCCTTAATCAGGGTTATCGGTACCATAAACTACGCAAAGCCTTTTCAAAATTTTATAGACGCCATTCTGATTTAATTTCAAAATTTAATATTGGACTTAAATCTCTTCTGCAACAAGGTCTATCGGAACCCGAATTTTATGGTGACTTATTATATAAATTCAGAAAAATATATAACCGCAATGACTTCAGCACCCAATTTCGTAAAATCATTCTTCGATATAAAAAGATTGGGTACAACATGGATGTTATACGACAGACTGCATGCATGGTAGTTAACCCAATCACGGTTGGCAACTTTGCTTCCCTCTTTAATTGCACGCCGGTGGGTCAGGCCTCAGATTCTATGTCGGCTCCAACGTAAAGGCTTATTGAGAATTAGAGAGATCTAATTCAAGGTAATGTTGGTTGGTGCCTGATGCTCTGTCTCTGGCCGGGGCCATCGGAGTCTAACTGTTGGTGTTCTTTTGCTCCAGCATTTCAGTGGTTTCTTGCTGTCGAGTCCTCACCGTTGTCTCACCTCTGTGGTTCTTTGATTTTTTCTGTTCACGGAGATGTTGCACTGATGAGTTAGGAGGCCTTCATGCGGACTGAACAAATTATTTGTCTTAATCGCGACGGAAGTAAGGGCGAGGATTGTGGCCACGTAAAATCGATTTAAACCCCCCAGTGGAAATCATTCCACTGACCGTTCCAAGGCGGTTCTTCTGTGGCGGTTTATTTATGGTGTTGTTTGTTACTAACTGTGTGTATCACTTGTGTCTTTTAATTTTGGATGGCCATATGGCCATTTTGTGGGAAAGTAACTGTCCTTATGGCCTTCCTTTGTTTAGGTTTCCATTATGGTCTGGTCGCTTAATGTCTGTGTTTCTTTCCCTTTGGTGTCTTTGATGGGTGGAGTAAGTTAATTGTATCGATTCCTGATCTTTGTTTTACTTCTACTTTTTATATAGGGAAAGTCTTGAAAAATCTTCTTCTCTGAAACCAGAAGGCCTAGGTCCTTGATATTTGGTATGAAGCTTCATCTAGTGGACCTCTATCACGATTGTTCAAATTATAGCGCAAGACCAAAAATGCCTCCGTCTCGGGGCCCTTTTAGTTTTACATAGACTTATATAGGGAAAATCTTTAAAAATCTTCATCAGTGAAACCACAAGGCCTAGGTCTTTGAGATTTGTAGTAAAATTTCATCTAGTGGACCTCTATCAAGATTGTTCAAATTATATACCCCTAGAGCCAAAAATGCCCCCGCTCCGAGACCCTTTGGTTTTACATAGACTTATGTAGGGAAATCTTTAAAAATCTTCTTCTCTGAAACCACAAGGCCCATGTCTTTGATATTTGGTATGGAGCTTCGTCTAGTGGACCTCCACCAAGATTGTTCAAATTATAGCCCTCGGGTCACAAATGCCCCCGCCCTGGGGCCCTTTGGTTTTACATAGACTTATACAGGGATAATCTTTAAAAATCTTCTTCTCTGAAACAGCAAAGCCCAGGTCTTTGATATTTGGTGTGAAGCTTCATCTAGTGGACCTCTATCAAGATTGTTTAAATTATAGCCCTGAGGCCAAACATGCCCCCGCCCCGAGGCCATTTGGTTTTACATAGGCTTACATTCTTCGATATAAAAAGATTGGGTACAACATAAATGTTATACGACAGACTGCATGCATGGTAGTTAACCCAATCACGGTTGACAACTTTGCTTCCTTCTTAATTGCACGCCGGTGGGTCAGGCCTCAGATTCTATGACGGTTCCAGTGTAAAGTAGAAGTAAAACAAAGATCAGAAATCGATACAATTAACCTACTCCACCCATCAAAGATACCAAAGGGAAAGAAACACAAACATGAAGCGACCAGACCATAATGGAAACCTAAACAAAGGAAGGCCATAAGGACAGTTACTTTCCAACAAAATGAACAAATGGCCATCCAAAATAAAAAAAAAACACAAGTGATACACACAGTAAGTAACACACAACAACATAAATATACTGCCACAGAAGAACCACCTTGGAACGGTCAGTGGAAAGAATTCCGCTTAAATCGATTTTACATGGCCATAATCCTCGCCCTTACCTCTGTCGCGGTATAACACTAATTTTGTTCAGTCCGCATGAAGGCTTCCTAATTGAGGACTCGACAGCATACAACAACAGAATTGCTGGAGCAAAAGAAAACCAACAGTTAGACTCCGAGGGGCCCGACCACAGACGGAGCATCAGGCGCCAATCATCATAAAAAATACTAAAATAAAATAAAATTCCATTTATGCTTTCACGCTGGAACCGTCATATAATCTTAAGCCCGACCCACCGGTGTGCAATCAAAGAAGGAAGCAAAGTTGCCAACCGTGATTGGGTTAACCACCATGCATGCAGTCTGTTTTATAACAGTTATGTTGTACCCATTCTTTATATATCGACGAACGATTTCACGAAATTTGGTACGAAAGTCATTACAGGCATGTATTTTTCTAAATTTATATACTAAGTCACCATAGAATTCGGGTTCCGATAGGCCATGTTGCAGAAGTGTTTTAAGTCAAACATTGAATTTTGAAACCAAATCAGAATGACGTCTATAAAACTTAGAAAAGGCTTTACATAGTTTATGATACCGATACCCCTGATTAAGAAGTTTAGCGGTTAATAATTTATTATGAGTGTTGAAGTCAGATACATGACTAGACAGTCTAGCGAATCGAATTAAGTGCGAAATATAAACTCCGTACGATGTCGCACGAGGAACATATCACCGTCCAAGAAAGGAAAATTTACAATCTCGAAATCAAAATCATCACGTTTATCATAAATTTTGCAAGAAACAAATCCATCTACAATAGATAAATGTAAATCCATAAAGGGGGGCCTCGGTATCAGAAGAATTTGCCTTGATTAACTGAAGTTCTAGGGGATAAATCTGACTGATCAAACCATCAAAGTAAGTATTGTCAATATTTAATAAATCATCTAAATATCTAGAAGTAGAACTAAAAGCTTCAATAATTTCAGATTGGTTATCAATGGAAAGCGACAACACGAAGTCTCTTTCATAACAATACAAGAACATATCAGCCACAAGAGGTGCGCAATTCGTACCCATCGGAATACCCACAATTTGTCTAAATAACTTGGTACCGAATCTAATATAAATGCTTTTTGAGATTTAGAGAGATCTAATTCAAGGTAATGTTGACTGGTGCCTTATGCTCTATCTCTGGTCGGACCCATCGGTGCCTAACTGTTGGTTTCCTTTTGCTCCAGCATTTCAGTGGTTTCTTGCTGTCGAGTCCTCACCATTGTTTCATCACTGTAGTTGTTTGATTATTTGTGTTCACGGAGATGTTGCACTGATTAGTAAGGAGGCCTTCATGCGGACTGAACAAATTACTTGTCTAAATCGCGACGGAAGTAAGGGCGAGGATTGTGGCCACGTAAAATCGATTTAAGCCACCCAGTGGAATTCGATTCCGCTGACCGTTCTAAGGCGGTTCTTCTGTCGCGGTTTATTTTTGTTATGGTTTGTCTTTGGGTGTCTGTGATGCTTATATTATTTTATTTTGGATACCCTAATGGCCATTTTGTGGGAAAGTGACTGTCCTTTTGGCTTTCCGCTATTGATGTTTCCATTAGGTCTGTTGTTGTTCATGTTTGTGCTTCTTTCCCTTTGATGTCTCTGATGGGAGCTGTGGGTTGATTTATCGATTCCTGATCATTGCCTTCACTTCTATTATGTAGGGAATATCTGTAAAAATTCTTCTTCTCTGAAACCTCAAGGCTCATGTCTTCGATATTTGGTGTGTAGCTTCATCTGGTGGACGCTTGCCAAGATTATTCAAATTGCACGACCCGCAGAAAAAGCGACCGACTGAAGTCGGTTGATTTTCTAAGAGTGCCCTAAAATCACCGTGTCATTCTGTCATTCGGTCAATCGTCATTCTGTCAGTCTGTCTGTCCGTCTGTAACCCGTTTGTGAAAATTGGTGATAGTGACTTAACCGCTTGGAATATTTAAACAATTTTTGGCATACTGATAGATATCAATGAGGTCTAACCAATGAACTTGCGAAATATTACATTCCATTTAGTATAGCCTCGCCGAGGCGAAAAATGTGAATATTTTCGAACTGCTTCTCCTCAAAAATCGGTGGGCCGATTGAAGTCAAATTTCATATGGAGCCTCTATGGGATGGGGGAAACCAAAATTTGCTCATGGGGTCCAAGTCACATGACAAAAATGGCCGAGAAGCCATATATGGTCTGTCTGTCTGTCCGTCCGAAACCCGTTTGTGAAAATTGGTGATAGTGACTTAACCGCTTGGAATATTTTAAACAATTTTTGCCATACTGATAGATATCAATGAGATCTAACCAATGAACTTGCGAAATATCACATTCCATTTAGTATAGCCTCGCCGAGGCGAAAAATCCGTAACCCGTTCGTGAAAATTGGTGATAGTGACTTAACCGCTTGGAATATTTAAACAATTTTTGGCATACTGATAGATATCAATGAGATCTAACCAATGAACTTCCGAAATATTACATTCCATTTAGTATAGCCTCGCCGAGGCGAAAAATGTGAAAATTTTCGAACTGCTTCTCCTCGGAACCCGTTTGGCCGATTGAAGTCAAATTTCATATGGAGCCTCTATGGGATGGGGGAAACCAAAATTCTCTCATGGGGTCCAGGTCACATGACCAAAATGGCCGCCAAGCCATATATGGTCTGTCTGTCTGTCCGTCCGTAACCTGTTTGTGAAAATTGGTGATAATGAATTAACCGCTTGGAATATTAAAACAATTTTTGGCATACTGATAGATATCAATGAGATCTAACCAATGAACTTGCGAAATATTACATTCCATTTAGTAAAGCCTCGCCGAGGCGAAAAATGTGAAAATTTTCGAACTGCTTCTCCTCGGAAACCGTTGGGCCGATTGAAGTCAAATTTCATATGGAGCCTCTATGTGATGGGGCTAACCAAAATTTGCTCATGGGGTCCAGGTCACATGACCAGAATGGCCGCCAATCCATATATGGTATGTCTGTCTGTCCGTCCATAACCTGTTTGTGAAAATTGGTGATAGTGACTTAACCGCTTGGAATATTTAAACAATTTTTGGCATACTGATAGATATCAATGAGATCTAACCAATGAATTTGCGAAATATTACATACCATTTAGTATAGCCTCGCAGAGGCGAAAAATGTGAAAATTTTCGAACTGCTTCTCCTCGGAAACCGTTGGGCCGATAGAAGTCAAATTTCATATGGAGCTTCTATTGGATGAGGGAATCCAAAATTTGCTCATGGGGTCCAGGTCACATGACCAAAATGGCCGCCAAGCCATATATGATAAAAACCCTTCAAAAATAGTCTTCTCCAGAACCACTAGGCAGATTTCCACGAAACTTGATAAATGGCATCTGGGACGTAGGCCCATCATAAATTGCTAAAATGGTGACCCTTGGTTGACCTTGACCTTCTTTGTGCCTAGGTCAAACTTTGACACATATGCTTTTGTATTGGAAAATGTGAGAATGCATTTTATCCTGCAAACGATTCAGAATACAGTACTAAAGTATAAGATATATTTTTGCTCCTTACGATAAGGCGCATTTATTGGGGGAACCGTTTTAGGTCAAGGTCACATGACCAAAATGGCCGCCATACCCATATATGGTAACACTCATAAAGCTAAAAGCATCCGGCGGGTCGTGCACTTCAGTTGAAGCACTGGTTATAGCTTTTGTTGATATCTGGTATGAAGCTTCACCTTTTTAGACCTCCCTCAAAATTATGCACATTATAACCCTGGGATCAATATATCCCCTCCCCGAGGCCCACTTGTTACTCTATCATATGGATCAGGTGAGCGATCCAGGACCATCATGGCCCTCTTGTTTCATTTCTGCTCTTATTCATATATTGTGGGTACTCACTAGACCCCCTCATTTGGGCTTTCCTAACGAGCACCCCAATCTAATTTTGGAGATGAAATAAGAAACACTTCCATAAAAAAAACATTGAATAATGTGATATATACTTATGTAATATCTTTGTGTTATTAATAAATAATAACCAAAGTCCAGACTCAAATTCTGTTTATAAGTTTAATAACAGCATTGTAAATAAGTAAGCAAGGGCCCAGCAATTTCTACAATTCGCCCAGCATACGCAGACCAGTATGCTCAACCGCACAGTATGGTCATGATTGCCAGAGACGGGTGGATGCTTTGGCTACTTTATGATTCATAGTTGCACACAAAGCTGACTGCGCGAATGCACAGGCGGATGTGAGTCTTCGTTGGGCCTAGGCCCTAGGCCCAGCTATAGCTATCGATGCGCCCTGCCCAATAACTTTTATAAAGCGAAATCGAAAGCAAGAAAAAAAAAAAGTTAAAGTGAATGACCAGTTGAAATCTGCTAAGGTAATTAAACCAACATTTAATGGTTTCAGTGAAGCCTTCTGGCAGCGGCCATATTTTCCCCAAGGTAATCCAAATGTATCCCAGCGTTCAACCTGTTTGCTAAAATCCTCACTCAAGGAGACCATTGAAGCTCTATTCTCTCTATGTAGCTACTAAAGGAGAAGTAATGAGGCTCTCTAGTCAGGTTGTATTCTCAAAAATCCTTAAATAGGCTGTCAGTTCAGGATCTTACATTCAGGCTTCATTATGTCTTTGGATGAAAATAAAGACTTTGAAGACAGCTTTCCTGAGTTTGATGCAATTGATTTCTTTGGGTGGCATTCATCTCAACGTTGGGTAAAAGTCCCACAAAATTGGAAGCAGCATCTCTAAAACGCCCTAAATAGTGTTGATGGAACGTAAAATATCAATTCAAGCAAACAAAACCTGTTATACCTTACATTTCCTAAAAAACAATTGTTTTCTGTAATCCTTGTCTGATCTACAGTGAATCTCTATGTATTCAAGACCTTGTATCCTGTAAACTGTTTGCATAAAATCCAGGACTTTATCCGAGAATGAAAACATAAATTATGTGAACTCAAAGGAATCGCCTCATTGAGTACCCACAATCTATGCTTCAATCTGAACACGGCGTCTGATCAGGGCTTACACTGTTTGCAAATTTATTATGTTTCAGCCATTTTCCTAACAAGTGTTGAGGTAAACACAGCCTGACAGCCCTAAGTTTTAAAATGGTCTCCTGGTATATATAAGGAGGAAGATTCCATTCGGTACAAAAAGGGTTAAGAAAAATATCACAAAATACCATGTGAAATGCCATGAAATATTACCTAAAATTGTCAAGGCGTGTTAACGTAATGATTGGTTAAATGATACTGATAGGCATTAAATAATGAAGAAAAGAAAAGAAACAAGTATAATCAACAAACTTTCAAAGTAGAAGTAAAACAAAGATCAGGAATCGATACAATTAACTAACTCCACCCACCAAAGACACCAAAGGGAAAGAAAAACAAACATTAAGCGACCAGACCATAATGGAAACCTAAACAAAGGAAGGCCATAAGGACAGTTACTTTCCCACAAAATGGCCATATGGCCATCCAAAATTAAAAGACACAAGTGATACACACAGTAAGTAACAAACAACAACATAAATAAATCGCCACAGAAGAACCGCCTTGGAACGGTCAGTGGAATGACTTCCACTGGGGGGTGGTGTGTGTGTGTGTGTGTGTGGGGGGGGGGGCTTAAATCGATTTTACGTGGCCACAATCCTCGCCCTTACTTCCGTCGCGATTTAGACAAATAATTTGTTCAGTCCGCATGAAGGCCTCCTAACTCATCAGTGCAACATCTCCATGAACACAAAAAATCAAAGAACCACAGAGGTGAGACAACGGTGAGGACTCGACAGCAAGAAACCACTGAAATGCTGGAGCAAAAGAAAACCAACAGTTAGACTCCGATGGGCCCGACCAGAGACAGAGCATCAGGCACCAACCAACATTACCAAGAGTCCACTGTTTAGCACAAACAAGTGTCGTGCTGTTGAGATTCTCGTTTCAAGATAATGAATCCATTTTTCTCATAACTCTCTATTTTCCTTAGGGTCAGGGATATTCATATTGCAGTATTTGGCCTTACTAGAATTTATTTTAAAGTTCACTTTCACCTCTAAAATCCCAAGATTTGTTAGTCTGAACAGTATCCGTGAGGTCACTGCAGGAGATATAATCTGTAAAAATGTCTGCCACCCTGTCAACATCTTTTATGAGCCATTATAGTTAATTAGAGAAACAGTTTAGGAGCAGAATATGATTTTATCATTCCTCAGTGGTGTTATTGTAAAATGAATCTGAGAAAAAAATGGTGGTCATTCACTTTAAAGACACACATTAGGAGACATAAAGTTATGGCTGATTGACACGTTCCCCAATAATGATTGAGGTTTTAGTAATATGATAATCGTTCTGTTTGCTAGTTTAAGGCATGTGTCGATAAAGGTAACACCGTATAGTGATTGTTGATCATTTTGCATAGCGACACGTGTCAACAATATAAACAAATATCAGAATCAGAATTGTTACTGGTGACACGTCAAATGACATTCATACACCAGGATCTGTGATATGGGAAGTTAGTCCCTAGCTCTAACCAAAGAGGTAAATGTAGCTACAAAATCGTCAGCATCTTCAGCTGTCGAAATAATCGAATCGGGAAGGGATTCCAATCTCTAATGGTTCTGGGGAAGAACGACTCTTTATAAATGTCAGTTCTTGCAGTAAGGGTCTGTAACGCCAACGAATTGTGATTTCTACAGTGTCTAGCTGGGGGAACAAGGCCATCTGTTGGAATAAACAATGACCCCAGAACTACAATTTCCAAATTCATAAATATACCTTTTTTTTAAATAAACACACCTTCTATTATATAACTTTTATTTCTTATCTTCCATTACAAAGTTTGCATAGCGAGAAGACTCGTATCTTTTTTTTTTTTTTTTAATTTTGGCTGATAATTGACCTCTATAACATCCTTGAAATCATTTATGGGCCGAAATTGCTATTGTCCGATTTTGTCATGGGCCGATTTTGACATGGGCCGATTTTGTTATGGGCCGAAATGACGCGGAACCCCGGGCACCGATCCAGGTCCGTTCCGGTTCGGTAAGCTTACGCACCCACAACCGATATCGGTGGTTCGTTTCACCTCGTGACGACTTTTGGGTTTGTAAAGTGTTTGGGTGTAAAATTATTTAAAAAAAAAAATCGGTATGAAGCGTTTATCGCATTTTCAACCACTTACCATTTATTCATATACATTGAAAGGTTTTAATGCGGTTGTCATTCATAAATTCTGAACAACTAGGGTGAAATTCAACACCGTATGTTCGTCTCATTGTGGATGATCTGACTTCGTAACCGCCTTTTCTTCGGTAACCGGACCTCTCTGGCCGTAAGCTATTCGCTCTGTGACAGTCTCGGCCCCAACGAACTCCGCTCTTACAATTAAAAACTTTTCTTACACATGGAACGTGGGGCGCCGAACGTGGTAGCTCTGTGCACTTTCCATTGATGCTAGAGACCCCCATCCCCCGGTTCGATTGCCGGCAGCGGTAACAAAAATTGCGGTGTCTGAACATGGTCCACTGGCATCATTTGCAGGGTAGAATGTCACAAGTGCACCGTCCTTCGGATCGGGAGGTTAATCGTACATGTGAAATTGTCTTGGCAGATTTTGATTTTTGGGTCTCAAAATCAGGATATTTTTCCACGGTCAAAAGCGGTGCATACATTTACCGGAAAGCACCAAAATACCGGAAAGCAAACCAAAATACCGGAAAGCACATATAAATACCAAAAAGCACTTATATATACAGGAAAACATTGTATTTAAATGCAATATGTAACATATCTGGAACAATTATGGTTGCTCTCTGGACTTATAACTTGTGATATTTGTAAGTATGTTGTTCCTTCTTCCTGATTTTTATACTTTATTCAAAGAACTATCTTTGCAAACGAATAAAACACTTGATAAAATTTGATTTTTTTTTCTCTGTATTTTCCATTATAATAAAGATGAATACTGCTTCTATTATGCATGTAACATCACTTTAACATGCCATTGTCATTGCATTGTACCTATTCAATTATTTTCAACGTGTCTCGGTGGCCTAGTGGTTAGGAGCCCTGACTCTTTCTCAAAAGGTCGCTCATCGGAAACCCTGGTAAACCTTACATGGTCACTTGGTGGTGATCTCCAAATAGACACCCTATGTTGAACTAACGTCAAGACGACATTATTTAACCAATCTGAATGTATTCCGAACCGTCTGGTTCAAGTTCTTTAAACTGCACATAACACTCTCAAACGGTTGCTGCAGTATATGAAGATAGATATAGATAGCAGCGTGTAATTCTTGAAACTTGCATGTCATTCTGACAATACCCTAGGGGATTGGGGATACATATTTCTGATTTTTAGGTAAAATTATTAATAAAAATCTAATACATAGGCCAAAATTTCATTTTTAACATGTTCCTCCGCAGAAAAAAAAACAAGTACAAAGTGCTTTTTGGTATTTATATGTGCTTTCCGGTATTTTGGTTTGCTTTCCGGTATTTTGGTGCTTTCCGGTAAATGTATGCACCCGGTCAAAAGTGATCATAATATTTCGTTGAAAATTGACCTATGAAGCACTTTATAAGCACTTGTAATGTGAAGTAACTATCATGTTTGTCTTAGAACTTAATTCTGAATTATTTCTGTTCAAGCTGCATTAAGATATGACTGAGATTTTTACTTAAACCATTCACCTTATTTGCATTATCTGCTGGTTCCTAGTCTGAAGGTTACCAGTGTTGGAAAAACAGGCAACCAGACCCCCTGACCTTGAAAGGTCAGGGAGGTCTGGTTACCTGTTTTTCCAATATTCACAATGTGCAAGCTGGGAGCCAGCAAATATGGTGAATATGGGCAACCAACCATATGCATGGAGCGTGATAGCTCAGTGGTTAGTGCACTTGCCTCTGATATTAGAGGTCCCGGGTTCGATTCCCTGGCAGCGGCGATAAAATTTCGGTGTCCGAACATGCTCCATTGGCATCATTTGCAGAGATGAATGTCATAAAGTGCACCATCCTTCTGATCGGGACGTTAACTGGAGGCCCCCTGTGTAGGGAGAACCATCCCCATGCAGGTTAAAGATCCCTACTATAATTACATGATTACTGTGTAGGCTTTCATCCTGCAAACCTGGAGTGTATGTAATGTACACCTGCGGTAATGGTCAAATGTGACTGACGCAGTATCAGTAGATAGATAGATAGGTAGCTGTGGGTGCTCATTAAACTGACTCTTTGAGGCAGTTCTATAGAGTACCCACAACCTATGTCTTTGAGCAGAAATACAGGTAATGTCAGGTACCAAGCTGGTCCAAAAAGTTAGGGAGAAGTAATTCTGAAGTTCTCACTCCTGGGAAAATAGGGAGATTTCTAGGGAGAAGCGGCTGGATGACAGATGAGGTTGGTGCTATGAGTTCTCCTGTAAACCAATTTTGGGAGAAAAGTGAGGTTTACAGGGGTATACATCATACGTAATTATGATAACATGATGCTGACCTGTTGAAGAGTGAGATTGGGGTTCTACATCGCAGCAGACTGACTTGATCATCATGGATTTCGCCAAGGCATTTGACAAGGTACCTCACAGAAGGCTTGTACAAATTTGACTACTATGGGATAAGAGGATCCACACATAGCTGGATTAGCTCATGGCTGTCAGGCGCTCTCAACAAGTTGTACTTGATGGTCAAGCGTCTGATACAGTCCCTGTTCTATCCGGTGTCCCACAAGGTTTGGTCCTTGGACCAGTCCTCTTTTTGGTATTAATCAATGATCTCCCTGATAATATCAGGTCATCTGTCCGTTTGTTATACCCGCTTTTTCGAAGAAAAATCAAGTATATTGTTTTCGTACCACAGTTCACTCCGGCGTCAGTCCGTCTGTCCGTCACGTTTCTTGTGATTGGATCTCCTCTGCAACCACTGAAGTTACACTTTTGAAACTTTGCATGTGGATAGTACATGGAATGTAGATGGCAGTGGGCAACTTTTTTGTGACCTTGATCTCAACATGACCCCAAGATCAAAGATCAAAAATTATGATTTGCCATATTTCCTAAACTATTGGAGTTATACCTCTGAAACTTTGCTTATTGGATGGTCCTTGGAATATAGAATATGTCAGGTTATGTTTGGTGTGACCTTGACCCAAAGGTCAAAGGTAAAAAAGTATGATTTTGCCATATCTTCTAAACTATTATTAGAGTTACACTTCTGAAACTTTTGTTATTGGATGGCCCTTGGAATATAGAATAAATTTGGATACTTTTGGTGTGACCTTGACCTCAACATGACCCCAAGGTCAAAGGTCGAAAAATTTTGATTTGCCATATCTCCTAAACTATTGGAGTTACACTTCTGAAACTTTGCTTATTGGATGGCTCTTGGAATATAGAATATGTTGGGCTACTTTTGGTGTGACCTCGACCCCAAGGTCAAAGGTCAAAAAGTATGACTTTGCCATATCTTCTAAACTATTGAAGTTACACCTCTGAAACTTGGTTATTGGATGGCTGTTGGAATATAGAATAAATTGGGATACTTTAGGTGGACCTCAACAAAACCCCAAGGTCAAAGGTCAAAAAGTATGACTTTGCCGTATCTTCTAAACTATTGAAGTTACACCTCTGAAACTTGGTTATTGGATGGCTGTTGGAATATAGAATAAATTGGGATACTTTAGGTGGACCTCAACAAAACCCCAAGGTCAAAGGTCAAAAAGTATGACTTTGCCGTATCTTCTAAACTATAAGAGTTACACTTCTGAAACTTTGCTTATCAGTTAGAATGTTCTTTGCAACTTTTTTTAACTTACATGTAGTTTTGGCTAGCTAATACATAGTCATTAGTGTTATTAATAGAAAAAGCGGGTATTTGCGATGGTATACCATCGACTGCAGATCTAGTTTGCTGATGATTGTGTCCTGTATAGAGACATATATTTTCCTTCTGACTGTTGCATTTTACAAGATGACCTGGATCTTCTTGCACAATGGGAATTGGGAAACAGATTGAAGTTCAATGTAGCCAAATGCCATTCAATGAGGGTGTCACAACACCTTCCGGATAAGCAAATTAAACATGATTATGCACTTCACCAGCAAATTTTGGAGCAGGTTCACTCCGCCAAATATCTTGGTATCACCATCACTGAGGATCTCGATTGGGGTCAACATATCTCGGAAATAACATCTAAAGCAACTAGGACCTTAGGATTCCTTAGACGTAATTTGGCTTTTGCACCTCTGCAGACAAAGGATGTTGCATATAAAACATTGGTTCGCCCTCAACTTGAATATGCATCACCCATTTGGCACACCTATGTTAAAACTAAGATTAAGCAGGTGGAAAATGTGCAGAGGACAGCTGCTCAATGGACCTGCAGACGATGGCGAAATAGAAGTAGTGTCGGTGACATGCTTGATGAGCTAGAGTGGCCATCTCTGGAGACCCGTCGAAAGCAGTCCTTCTTAACCTTATTCTACAAGATTCATTCTGGTACAGTATCAATTAACAAGGATAGGTACCTGACTCTTGCAACAGTGTCAACCAGGACAAGGGCATCAAGAGCAAATAACTCTCAGCAGTGGAACAGATAAGCAGGGTATTTGCGTAAATACCCAATAAAATTTAAAGAATACCCAATCAAAAAATAAGTTGAAGGGTAACAAAACCCAAATAAAAATCCAAGAAACCCAATTAATACTGACATACATGTACTTGCGTAGAATTAAAATATATTAGAAACTTTCAGTGACCTGCATACAGTTGTCAGTCATTTTGCTGGTCTTTAAAATGTCCAGATGTATTGAAGCATAAAACAATTAAGCCTCTGTCAAATGTTTATAGTATAAAGTTAAATGATTTAGTCCAATTGTATTTGACCAAAATGGATAACCAAACCTGAGATACCCAATCATTTCTTCCAATACCCAATTAAAGCTGAATATAGTGGGTATTACCCAATTCAAAACAAAAGCTTATCTGTTCCTCTGCTCAGTATCGTAGGTACCAGTCCTATAGTGATGCCCTGAAAAACTCTTTATTCCTTAGAACTATTACTCAGTGGAATAGTCTTCCATCTTCTGCTGTGAATGCCAAGACTGCAGAGGAGTTCAAAGCCCGCACAGTATAAGATTGAGACCCAGAGGTATGCGTTGAAGGATACCTCTGTGTTCGGATTGTAAATAGTTTTAAGGGCTCATCTAGTGATGATTTTTTTTGCTAAATTCTAAATTTAGCCACCCACCTAACTGAGGTAATGGCCAAATGTGACTGAACCAGTATGAGAAGGTAGATAGATAGCACATGATGTAATCATCATGAACAAGACCATGAAATAAAGACCCCACTAAACCCCACTTTATATAGATAAAACTGGGGTTTACAGGGGTAAACATTATTTTCCTTATTTCTGCTCCAAGACATGGGTTGTGGGTACTCGAGTCGCTAATGAGCACCCAAAAGCTATGTTTGGAGTATAAATATAAGAAAAATATCACAAATTTTAATCATAAAAATTTCTTTTTTTTTTTAGATTTGAAAAATGCCCCATATCACACGGATATGTTATCGTAATGATTGTGACGTCACATTGACATTGATACAACATCATGACGTTTATGCAACACCACGACAACATCAGTGCAACGTCATGAGGTTGATTTTGACGTCGCCCTAGAGACGTGTGTGTGTCTGCTGGGATGAGGGAGAATTTTTATAACTCATGAGAGTTGTCTTCAAACAGCATTTTGAAAAATGGTGAAAATAAATCAAAGTTCTAAATTCACTCTATACATATACCCCCATTCTCGTTGGGCCCAAAAGTGAAAATGTTTTAACCAAACAAACATAACAAGATCATACAGAAACATGACAACTTATGCTTTTTTGGGGTAATAATATATAACAAAATTGGGTAAACTGTCATTTCTTATATCCAAACCTTGATGTAATGAATATTGTTATAAATAGGTTTATGGGTACTAATTAGATATACAAAATAGATAGACAAAAAGTATAGATTTCACTAGTATGAAGTTCACTGTGCTAGTCACTAATTTTTAGCTCACCTGGGCCGAAAGCTTATAGGATGGTAGTCCCTCTGTCGTCCCATCACACTTTTGACCAGCTATATCACTGCAGCTTGCAGGCTGATCTCAATCAATTCCCATCTGTAGCATGCCTCTGGTGGGGCATTGATGACATAAGCTTTTTTTCGAAATCATATGAAAACTTTGGTTTCTATGGCAACCGCAAGGTCCCATAGACTTACAATGGGAAAATGCTTCATCACTGTAGCGCTTTCAGTTTTGATCAGATCTTTCTGAAACTTACATGTTAGGTGGCTGGGGATAAAAACTCTGATGAGTTTGAAAACCAGCCAAGTCGGCCCATTTATCAGAGTTACGTCCCTTTGATTGCTGAAAATGCCGATTTTTGACCTTGTCATCTCCGTAGCCCCTTCAGTTTTGATCGGATCTTTCTGAAACTTACATGTAAGGTGGCCGGGGATAAAAACTCGGATGAGTTCGAAAAATGGCCAAGTCAGCCCAGTTATCATAGAGTTAATTTGATTGCTGAAAATGCCAATTTTTGACCTTGTCATCACTGTAGCCCCTTCAGTTTTGATCAGATCTTTCTAAAACTCACATGTAAGGTGGCTGCAGCTAAAAACTCGGATGAGTTCGAAAACCGGCCTTGTCGGCCCATTTATCATGGAGTTATGTCCCTTTGATTGCTGAAAATGACGATTTTTTGCCTTGTCATCACCGTACCCTCTTCAGTTTTGATCAGATCTTTCTGAAACTTTTATAGAAGCCTCCGTGGTGCAGTGGTTACGCTACTCGCCTTGTAAACCAGGGATCGCAGGATCGATCCCGGGCTTCTCCAGACTTTCGGATGAGTCTTTAAACCGAGGTCCCGTCTCCGTATGACCTTAGCTGTTGGTGGGACGTTAAACTAAAACTCACTCACTCACTCTGAAACTTTTATGTAAGGTGGCTGGGGATAAAAACACAGACAAGTTCGAAATCGGCCAAGTCGGCCCATTTATCGTAGAGTTAAGACCCTTTGATTGCTGAAAATGCCGATTTTTAGCTCACCTGAGCCTTTAGGCTCATAGGTGAGCTTATAGTATAGCCATGGTCCGCCGTCCGTCGTCCGTCCGTCCGTCCACCATTTTCAAAGATCTTCTTCTCCTATACTGCAGGGCCAATCAAAGCCAAATTTCATATGGAGCCTCAGTGGGATGGGGGAACGAAAGTTTGTTCGCGGGGTCTGGATCACATGACCAAGATGGCCGCCATGCCCATATATGGTAAAAAGCCTTCAAAAATCTTCTTCTCCAGAACCATAAGGCCAGTGGCCTTGAAACTTGGCATGTAGCATATGGTACTCGGGCCCATCATGGTTTGTACAAATGGTGACCCCGGGTTGACCTTGACCTATTTTACAGCAATGTCAAATTTGCCGAAGTAGGCTTTTGCATGGGGCAACGTGAAAATAATGGATTTATAGGAAAACCATTGAAGACAGTGTCACCAAAATTTGTAGATCAGGTAAAGTAACTGAATACATGAAGATCTATGGGTCAGAAAGGTCAAGGTCATTCATTGGCCTTAGACCAAGGTCATTCAGGATCCATATTTCAAACATTTTTTTCTCCAAAACTGCTGAGCCAATTTAAGTGAAATTTAATATGGAGCCTTTGTGAGTTGAACAAATGAAAAAATGCCAATACGGTCTAGATCACATGACCAAGATGGCCGTCACGCCTATATATATGGTAAAAAGCCTTAAAAATTCTTCTTCTCCAGAACCGTAAGGCCAATGGCTTTGAACCTTGGCATGTAGCATATGGTACTCAGGCCCATCATAGTTTGTACAAATGGTGACCCCGAGTTGACCTTGACCTATTTTACAGCAATGTCAAATTTGCCGACTTAGGCTTTTGCATGGGAAAAAGTGAAAATAATGGATTTTTAGGAAACCATTGAAGACAGTGTCACCAAAATTAGTAGATAAGGTAAAGTAGCTGAATACATGAAGATCTATGTGTAAGAACGGTCAAGGTCATTAATTGACCTTAGACCAAGGTCACGCAGGTTCCATATTTCAAACATTTTTTCTCAGAAACTACTGAGCCAATTGAAGTGAAATTCAATATGGAGCCTTTGGGAGTTGAACAAATGAAAAGCTGCAACATGGTCTAGATCACATGACCAAGATGGCCACCACGTCCATATATGGTAAAGAAACTTCGAAATTCTTCTTCTCAAGAACCGTAAGGCCAATGGCCTTGAAACTTGGCATGTAGCATATGGTACTCGGGCCTATCATAATTTGTTCAAATGGTGACCCTGGGTTGATCTTGACCTATTTTACAGTAATGTCAAATGTGCTGACTTAGGCTTTTGCATAGGAAAAAGTGAAAATAATTGATATTTAGGGAAACCATTGAAGACAGTGTCACCAAAATTTGTAGATTAGGTAAAGTAACTGAATACATGAAGATCTATGGGTAAGAAAGGTCAAGGTCATTCATTGACCTTAGACCAAGGTCACTCCGATTTCATATTTAAAAAAAAAACATTTTTTCTCAGAAACTACTGAGCCAATTTAAGTGAAATTCAATATGGAGCTTTTGTGAGTTGAACAAATGAAAAGTTGCCAGTACGGTCTAGATCACATGACCAAGATGGCCGCCACGCCCATATATGGTAAAAAGCCTTCAAAAATTTACTTCTCCAGAACCGTAAGGCCAATGGCTTTGAAACTTGGCATATATCATACGGTACTCGGGCTCGTCATAGTTTTTACAAATGCTGACCCTGGGTTGACCTTGACCTATTTTATGGCAGTGTCAAATTTGTCAACTTAGGCTTTTGCATGGGAAAAAGGGAAAATAATGGATTTTTAGGAAACCATTGAAGACAATGTCACCAAATTGGTAGATCAGGTAAAGTAAATGAATACATGAAGATTCATGGGTAAGAAAAGTCATCATTCAGTGACCTGGGACCAAGATTAACCAGGTTCCATATTTCAAACAGTTTTTTCTCAGAAACCGCTGGCCCAATTCAAGTGAAATTTGATCCTTTATATGATGAACAAATGAAAATTTGCTCATATGGTCCAGGACAGGTCACATGACCAAGATGGTGGCCATGCCCATATATGGTAAAAACACTTCGAAATTCTTCTTCTCCAGAACTGTAAGGCAAATGACCTTGAAACTTGGCAGGACGCATCTGGTACATGGGCCTATCATAATTTGTTCAAATGGTGACCCTTGGTTGACCTTTACCTATTTTACGGCAATGTCAAATATAAAAACATTAAAATGTACACCAGGACCAGATGTCAGGTGAGCGTTTACAGGACCACTGGTCCTCTGGTTGACCTTGTCATCACTGTAGCCCCTTCAGTTTTGATCGGATCTTTCTGAAACTTATATGTAAGGTGGCTGGGGATAAAAATTCGGGTGAATTCGAAAACCGGCCATGTCAGCCTTTTATCACAGAGTTACATCCCTTTGATTGCTGAAAATGCAGATTTTTAACCTTGTCATCACTGTAGCGCCTTCAGTTTTGATTGGATCTTTCTGAAACTTATATGTAAGGTGGCGGGGATAAAAATTCAGATGAGTTTGAAAAACAGCCCCTTTATCATCAAGTTACATCCCTTTGATTGCTGATAATGTCGATTTTTGACCTTGTCATCACCATGGCCCCTTCAGTTTTGATGGGATATTTCTGAAACTTATATGTAAGGTGGCTGGGGATAAAAACTCAGATGAGTTGGAAAACCGGCCAAGTCTGCCCATTTATCATAGAGTTACATCCATTTGGTTGCTGAAAATGCCAATTTTTAGCTCACCTGGGCCGAAGGCTCCAGGGGAGCTTATAGTATAGTGGGTCTGCCGTCGTCCGTCCGTCTACACTTTTGAGCAGCTATATCTCTGCAGCCTGCAGGCTGATCTCAATCATTTCTCATCTGTAACATGCCTCTGATGGGGCATTGATGACATAAACTTTTTTTCGAAATCACTCTAAAACTTTGATTGCTATGGTAACCGGAAGGTGCCATAGACTTACTATGTGAAAATGCTTGTCATTACCGTAGCGCCTTCAGTTTTGATTGGATCTTTCTGAAACTTATATGTAAGGTGGCTGAGTAATGCCCCTTTGAAATTTTTTGTATACTTTTCATTTCCGGAGAACTCTTACAGTTTACATCCGATCAAGCTGAAACGTCATACATAGATAGACCATGACGTGGGGCAGAGCATATTGTTTCGAGGTTACGGTCCACCAAATATTAGTAGAGTTATGCTCCTTTGAATTTTTTTGTAAACTTTTCGTTTCCGGATGACTCCTGCTACATTTTACGTCCAATTAAGCTGAAACTTCATATATGATTAGACCATGCCCAAACTGTTCAGCTCGGGTGAACAAGGTGGCTGCCAGTGCTAAAAATAGAAAACATCTTCTCGTCAATCAACAGTATACTTAAAAGACATCTCCTGGTGAACCGGTGAACTGATTTTGGATTTATTTTACAGAAATGTTTCTTGGGGGGGCCCCTTCCACCACAATTGCCTAAATACGGTCCGCTGAACAAAATTGTTGCCACCACAAAAAAAAAAATCTTAAAACACCATCTCCTCCAAGGCAACTGGCTCAGTTTCAAAATAATTTTAGATGACTATTCCTTTGGTGACTCTCTACCAAATTTGCTAAAAATGTTCTGCTCGGATGAAGAGGGTGGCTCAAAATAGGAAAAAAGTCTTTAATCCTTTTTGTACCAAATGGAATCTTCCTCCTTATATATAGCAGGAGTCCATTTCAAAATATAGGGGTGTCAGGTTGTTTTCTTCAAAACTTATTTCAGGCCTCCTAGCAAAACCTATAATTTTGTGCCAAACCTATAAAACCTTTATTTCGTTCATAAAACCTATAAAAAGCCTGTATTTTCATGAAAAAACCTATATTTTTTCACTTTTTGAACCTTCTTGCGACTCAAACCTAACTTTTCTTCAAAATGCACTACTATTTTTTACTTTTTAGTCCCATAAAAAGTGGTGAAAACTGTCAAGAAATTGTAATTTTTTCCCTTGCTCGCTCGGACTTTGTAAAATTCAGATCAACTTCACTGAGTAATTGTTGCACAAAAAAATCATCAAATATTTTTTCTTCAGTTTTAAATCTTTATGTAAGTTTGGAAGTAGTATGACCCATCTTCTTTCTTATGAATGTTTTCTTTGCTCTTGAAGGAACTCATTTTTGATTTTTATTTGCCTTCACTGCAGCTGGTGTTGTTCCGTGTGGTGGCCGTAAAACGTCTCCCCGTACATCAACCATAGTGCAGTTTATATTTTACTTTTGGTCCTTTGAGACCAGCGTGAATATTCTGAGAAATCGGAAATAAATTATTGGTTTAGACTCATATTCTAGACAGGTTTTTAATTATTTGGACCCCATTTTGATTTTTATCAGTCTTTGAATCGACTGCCTATTCAAAATTCGCAAAATTGCTTGCAGTATGTTTCCGCTGGCTTTCTTTGCCGGATCAGTACAGGGTCACTGATGAGGCTTTATTAGCCGAAACTACGTAGTATGACCCATCTTCTTTCTTATGAATGTTTTCATTGCTCTTAAAGGAACTCATTTTTGATTTTTATTGGAAGACTCTTTTTTTAACCTGTATTTTTATTGAAAAACCTGTAAATGACCTATAGTTTGAGTAAAGCCTGTCTCACACAGAACACGGTTGGGCACACGGTTCCAATACGGTAAACTCAGTTATACACGGGTTGACTGGTACGAGTATTGAGCTCCAACCGTGCCTGGGGATGAGTTGGTACGATTTAGACTCGGATATAGCACGAGTATGTACGAACAAAGCACGGATATACTCAGTCAAGCAAGGTTTGTCACGGTTGGAACACAATTTGCAAAACGATTTTCATACGACTGTTGTACGGTTCCAAGTATGGTATATTACGGTCTGTTACGGCTAGTACGATTAAACACGACTTTTACTAGATTAACTGAACCTTTACAGGGTTTACATACGGTCCCGCCAACTTTTGTTCGACTTATGCTCGAATTATCACACATTTGTGTATGTTTTGATAAAAATTGACACGTTTTGATGGCTTGGCTTCATAAATTTTCGAACTTTCAACAGAGAAGTTATCAAAATGGCAGATGACAGAATAAGGGAATTAGAAATCATGATAAGACTGATAGACATTGAGATTATTTTGGCCAGAAGGCGTGAGGGGAGACAAGAACAAGCCAACAGAAGGAGTCCTCCAGCTCATCAGGGTCGACAGGGTCAACAGGTTGAAGGGGTCGGATGGCCTTGGTGGCTCTTTTTGTATTCTCGCTGGTAGAATCTTCCATGGGGATTCTTTTGTGGGACCTTCTTCTTCTTTGGAGGCATTATGTAGCAAGTACTCTGTTGTTTCAAGGTGGCAGCATGTAGTTGTGTTTTCTGCTGTGTTCGAGTGCTGTATCATCATACACGAGCTTTGTACAGACGTAGAGACCGTGTCTGGTCGTACTTGGCCATGTATAATTTGTACTTGAACCGTATTGGTCGTATGGCGATCGTATGAAACCGTATTGGTCGTATGGGGATCGTATAAAACCGTGTGTACACTCGTGTGAATCGTACGGTGATCGTGTGACATTCAAGTGTTAATCCGGGTGTTGGATGTAGGACTTGGGAACGGTTTCACACGATTCCATACGATTTATATACGATATTGACACGGTTGAGCTCACTTGTGGAGGGGACTTCATGTGCGGTTGTATATACAGTCTCATACGATCTCACACGGTCTCTCACGGTCTTGTACGATCGCTAATACGATCATACACGGACATGGCACCCGTGCCAGTTTTTTAAAAATTTTAAAAATCATACACGGCTTTCACGGATACACTCTAATGGCCCGAGTGTAACTCGGATAAGGCCACGGTTGGTTCGGTTGTATGTACGGTTTACACGGGTGGCCAACCGTATAAGCCGTGTGTTCTGTGTGAGACAGGCTTAAGAAGAACCTATATAAAAACCTATATTTTCAAAGTGGGCCACTAGGAGGCCTGTGATTTGGAAAATGGCTTAGCTTTTTGCAAACAGTGTAGGCCCTGATCAGATGCCACATTCTGCGGCGTCTGATCTGGGCCTGCACTGTTTGCCAGGGTACCCCTTTAGGGGTTTCTGGTACCGAATGGGTTAAACCACTTCTCTTCCCTAAATAGTGGAAGGATTATGAAATAATTTCACAGAAATCTTCTGCAAAATTGCTCAGATAAACAAAATCACCACCATAGCTAAAAATAGAAAAATGTTTAAATGTCATCTCCTTAACGATTGGATGGATTTTGAAATAATTTCACAGAAATGTTCTTTGAGTCATTGTCAGCTAAAATTGCTCATATCTTCCACTCCATTTCATATTACCTAACATTTCATTTGTACGTTTTACATCGGGGCTTGAAGAAATATATGGGCTGCATGATGCTTCCACGCAGAGCTGAAAACAACCCACACACGAGTACTGGTAAACTGCTTAGAGGATCTAAGGCTGCCCAGGCAAAGCGGTGCTAGTCGGCCTGTCCATGCTTATAAACCCTATTGGTTTCATTATGCGGCAGGGCTTGAGATGTCATTTCATCTCAATGTCGGGTAAAAATCCCACAAAATTGGAAGCAACATCTCCAAAATGACCTTTACAGTGTTGATGGGGATGTTAAACTTCAAATCAAACAAACAAACAAACATGGATCAGGTGAGAGATTTAGGGCCATTATGGAGTGAGTGAGTGTTTGAGTTTTACGTCCCACCAACAGCTAAGGTCATACGGAGACAGGACCTCGGTTTAAAGACTCATCCGAAAGTCTGCAGAAGCCCGGGATCAATCCTGCGACCCCTGGTTTACAAGGCGAGTAGCATAACCACTACACCACGGAGGCTTCTAGGCCATTATGGACCTCCTGTCTATTTATTTTCCTTATATTTTTATATACGAGGAAAGATGACAATCAGGATACTGAGGGACAGGGAAACATGACGATCAGTATATATAAGGACGATCCCAGAAACTTATGTCATTTCCATGGGGAAGGATATCCCTAGCAAGTACCTCAAAAGGTATTATTTGGGAGACTGGGAAAAAAGAAAAGGGGCTTGGTTTTTCTTTTGGGGTATTTCAAAAATACATTTTTATCAAGATTCCACAAACAGGGAAATATGACTCAGTATGTATGATCTTTATGCTCCCCCCTCTGGTATACTGATCATCAGGTTTCCCCGTACATGTGTGTGGAATCTACATTAGAATGAATTTAAACTTTCCATATGTATGTTTCAAATACCCAAAAGAAAAACCAAGCCCCTTTTCTGTTAGTTTTAGTGGACTTTGACCTATTTTATGTCATGGTCAACTGTGATCACTCAGACTTTTATATAGAAATGAGGCAAAACAGTGGATTTTCCTCATTCTGTCATAGCCTGTGGCCTCAGAATTGATATTCTTAGCAATGTAATGAAAGTGTGTTCAATTTGTTTTATAGGTAACATGACCAAGAATGAGATGGTACCATGACCATATATGGCAAAAAGCTTAAAAATCATCTCTGGAACTTGGGCCAGTTACCTGGAAACTTGGAATGTTGCATCGGGGACTCATTATAATTTAGTTGAATGATGATCTTTGGTTGACCTTGACCCATTTTATGCCAAGGTCAAATTTGGGCACTTGCGCTTTTGTAAGGGAAAATATGGGCCTTATTAACCCTTTCTGTACAGGAAACCCCAAAAGGGGTAATTGGCAAACAGTGCTGGCCCAGATCAGATGCCGCAGAATGTGGGGTCTGATCAGAGCCTACACTGTTTGCAAAAAAAGTTCAGCCATTTTTCAGATAAATTTTGAAGAAGACACAACCTGACACACTTAAATTTTGAAATCAACTCCTGCTTTATATTATGTGGAAGATTCCATTTGGTACCAAAAGGATTCATTTTTCAAAAAAAATCTTGTATTGCGTGTGAACTTAAAAAGTATATACATGTACCATCAGCTAAAAGAGTTGATGAAGCTGGATGATTATCGGTACCGAAGGTCAGGGTCGCTTTCTGACCTTGCTGTCTATAGGAGTCAACTCTTAAAGGAAAGAATTTGCTCCTGAAGAGCAAATTCTTTCCTTTAAGAGTTGACCCCTTTTTCTGCGGTTCAGAGCTTATAGAAAACCGAACAGGAAGTTATGAAAGTTGTCTACCTTTGAAAATGGCAGATAAATCTGCCAGGTGTTCCCATTCCCCTTAATTTAAAAAAAAGGAACTGGGTAAACATAAGCCAACAAATTTCATAATGTTTTATGAAGCTTTTATGGGAGGAAGGAACACAAGTTCAAGTGGTTGTCAGATAGCTGGCTGTCATGGTAAAAAACCATCAGAAACCTTCTCAAAAGGTAAAAACCAATCAGAAATCTTCTCAAAAACCAAATGACCCAATATACACTCTGGAATCAGGTGAGCATTTCAGGGCCATAGGTGGTAAAACTCTGGTTGTAAAACTTACACAAACAAAAGAAGTCTGACTCCGTTATATATAAATATATGTAATTGGAATTTGATCATTTCAAACGTATTTGGTGGAACATTCCATTTGTCATATATGCTTTAATTTTAGGTGGTTTAATGTCAGAAAGCAATGAATTTTGACTTTTAAGGGGAATGGGGATACCTGGCAGATTTTTCCGCCATTTTCAAAGGTAGACAACTTTCATAACTTCCTGTTCGGTTTTCTATAAGCTCTGAACCGCAGAAAAAGGGGTCAACTCTTAAAGGAAAGAATTTGCTCTTCAGGAGCAAATTCTTTCCATTAAGAGTTGACCCCTATTGACATGGGAGATAAAAATACTTTTGCAGGAGTTGCCTCCCCTGAAGGTATAAAAGACTGTTTTTTACATCGTGAAATGGGAGATAGCAGTGAGCCTGGTGGTGATATGTCCTCCAACAGACCGGATGACGAGAAGGAAGCTGAAAAGAATATGAAGAACAAACAATCATTGAACGCTGCTGATACAAACACATTACCCTCAGGTAATACAACCTGTTTGATAATTATACTGTAGTTTATAAGTATTGTCAAAATTATGATTGATGGGCCCTAATGCACCAGTCATTATGTCTCCCCCGAAAAAAATTTTTTCGGAGAGACATATTGTTTTTCCCCCGGGCGTCTGTCTGTCCGTCTGTCTGTCTGTCCGTCTGTCCGTCTGTCACACTTTCGTGTCCGCTCTGTAACTTGAAAACCGTTAGAGCTATCGTCACGAAACTTCGTATAAATATTAATCAGCATTAGACGACGTGCAGTGCACAAGAACCATAACTCTCGCATTTATACTTTTTGAATTATCTCCCTTGGAAGTTTGTTGGTATGTATATATGTATGGGCAAATCGTGTCCGGTCAATAACTTTCTTATTTTTTGATGGATTTTAAAATTACTCGGCAGAAATATTAACAACCATAAGACGATGTGTGGTGCGCATGAGGCAGGTCGGTACCTCAAAGGTCAAGGTCATACTTAGAGGTCAAAGGTCAAAAAAGGGGCCTTTTTTTCGTATTTGGTCAATAACTTTCTTATTTTGAGATGGATTTTAAAATTACTTGGCATAATTATTAACAACCATAAGACGATGTGTGGTGCGCATGAGGCAGGTCGGTTCCTCAAAGGTCAAGGTCATACTTAGAGGTCAAAGGTAAAAAAAGGGGCCTTTTTTTTGTATTTGGTCAATAACTTTCTAATTTTGAGATGGATTTTAAAATTACTTGGCATAATTATTAACAATCATGAGACGATGTGTGGTGCACATGAGGCAGGTCGGTACCTCACAGGTCAAGGTCATACTTAGAGGTCAAAGGTCAAAAAGTGGGCCTTTTTTTCGTATTTGGTCAATAACTTTCTTATTTTGAGATGGATTTTGAAATCACATGGCAGAAATGTGAACCAATATAAGGCGATGTGTTGCGCGCATGACTAGGTTGGTACCTCAAAGGTCAAGGTCATACTTAGAGGTCAAAGGTAAAAAAAGGGGCCTTTTTTCGGGTTTTGTCAATAACTTGCCTATTTTTAAATAGAATTTGAAGTTACTTGGCAAACATGTTAACTGTCATGGGACGATGTGTTGCATGCATGATTCAGTTTGGTACCTAAAATGTCAAGGTCATACATAGAGGTCAAAGGTAAAAAAGGGGCCTTTTTTCGTGTTTGGTCAATAACTTTCTTATTTTTAGATGGATTTTGAAATTGCTAGGCAGAAATGTTAACCACCATGAGATGATGTGTTGCACGCATGACCCAGTTTAATACCTGAAAGGTCAAGGTCATACATAGAGGTTAAAGGTAAAAAAGGGCCTTTTTTGTGTTCTGTCAATAACTTTCTTATTATGCCCCCAACTTTGAAAAAGTTTGAGGGGCATATTGGTTCTGGTTCGTTCGTCCGTTCGTCCGTCCATTACGCTTTTGATGCATCGCATAACTAAAGAACCGTGTATGCTAGGGTTTTGAAATTTCATATATGGATTCCTCATGGAAAATTAGCTGACGCGTATTTTTTTTCTCGTCCGGATTATGCCCCCTTCAAGAGTTATTGCCCTTTGAATTTTTTTTTTAATAAAATCTTGTCAGCAAGATATCTCAAAAACTATTGGAGCTAGAGCCTTGAAAGTTGGTGATTATATTGATGGTGATGAGTAGATGAACTGATTAACTTTTGACAAAATTCCGAAAAATACTTTGTGAGTTATGGCCCTTTGTCATTTTGGTAATTTGTGCCCATTGTAATGTATGCTAAAAGTGATGCATAGCATAACTTTAGAACCATGTATGCTAGGGTTTTGAAATTTCATATATGGATTCCTCATGGAAAATTAGCTGACGCGTATTTTTTTTCTCGTCCGGAATATGCCCCTTTCAAGAGTTATTGCCCTTTGAATTTTTTTTAATAAAATCTTGTCAGCAAGATATCTCAAAAACTATTGGAGCTAAAGCCTTGAAAGTTGGTGAATAGATTGTTGGTGATGAGTAGATGAACTGATTAACTTATGACAAAATTCCGAAAAATACTAGCTGATGGAAAATAAGCTGACGCGTATTTTTTTTCTCGTCAGGATTATGCCCCTTTCAAGAGTTATTGCCCTTTGAATTTTTTTTAATAAAATCTTGTCAGCAAGATATCTCAAAAACTATTGGAGCTAGAGGCTTGAAAGTTGGTGAATATATTGGTGGTGATGAGTAGATGAACTGATTAACTTTTGACAAAATTCCAAAAAATTCTTTGTGAGTTATGGCCCTTTGTCATTTTGGTAATTTGTGCCCATTGTAATGTATGCTAAAAGTGATGCATAGCATAACTTTAGAACCATGTATGCTAGGGTTTTGAAATTTCATATATGGGTTCCTCATGAAAAATTAGCTGACGCGTATTTTTTTTCTTGTCCGGATTATGCCCCTTTCAAGAGTTATAGCCCTTTGAAATTTTTTTAATAAAATCTTGTCAGCAAAATAGCTCAAACACTATTGGAGCTAGAGCCTTGAAAGTTGTTGAGTATATTGGTGGTGATGAGTATATGAACTGGTTAACTTTTGACAAAATTCCGAAAAATACTTTGCGAGTTATGGCCCTTTGTCATTTTGGTAATTTGTGCCCATTGTAATGAATCCTAAAAGTGATGCATAGCATAACTTTAGAACTGTGTATGCTATGGTTTTGAAATTTCATATATGCAGTCCTAATGGAAAATAAGCTGACACGTATTTTTTTCTCATCCGGATTATGCCCCTTTCAAGAGTTATTGCCCTTTTAATTTTTTTAAATAAAATCTTGTCAGCAAGATATCTCAAAAACTGTTGGAGCTAGAGGCTTGAAAGTTGGACCATGAGTCATGTGCAAGACCAAGGTCCATACCTCCAATGTCAAGGTCATACCTAGAGGTCAAAGGTAAAAAAAAGGACAGTCAATAACTTCCTTATTCTTTGATGGATTATGAAATTACTTGGCAGAAATGTTAACCATCATGAGGCGATGTGTTGTACCGCAAAGGTCAAGGTCATACTTAGAGGTCAAAGGTAGAAAAGTGCTTTTTTTGTTTACGGCCAATAACTTTTTTTATTTTTCTATGAACATTTTTAAAGTTACTATGCAGAAATGTTCATCTTCATTAGATGATGTGTTGCACACAAGACCCAGCTCAATACCTCCAATGTCAAGGTTATACTTAGCAGTCAAAAACGGGGGAGACATCTGTGTTTTTGTAGAAAAACAAATTCTAGTTAAATTTATTTGTAACCACTTAGAGGACCTAAGCCTACCCAGGTAAAGCGGTGCGAGTCGGCATGTCCATGTTTACAAACCCTTTTGGTTTCATTTGGCGACAGGGCTTGAGATGTCATTTCATCTCAGTGTCGGGTAAAAGTCCCAAAAAATTGGAAGCAACGTCTCCAAAATGACCTTTACAGTGTTGATGGGGATGTTAATCCTCAAATCAAACAAAAAACCTATGTTTAGAGTTTAAAAAAGAAAAATATGACAAATATTCATTAGGGCCCAGTTGTTCAAAGCATCGTTAGCTTAATGAGCTCATTAGCAAATTGTTAACTCTTCTAGCAAGTACATTGTCTAAAATTGTGGTATTTTTGCTGAAAAAATGTGAGCAGCTTTTGCATTTGCAAAAGGTGCTCACATTTTTTCAGCAAAAATATTATCATATTTGCCATATTAAATTATCTACCTGGTAAGTTTTAACAATTTGTTGACTAACAACGTCATTAGTTTTGAACAACTGGCCCCAGAAAAATATTTGGTTTGGAGATATAAAGGAATGCAGTATGTCACATGAGTTTGTAATCCTAATGAGATTATGTTTTTAGCTCACATGACCAAAGGTCATGGTGAGCTTTTGTGACTGTGAGATGTCCGGCTTTGTTGTCCATTGTGTGTGTGTAAACTTTTCTTGTTAATACTCTAGAGGCCACAGGTTTTGTCCAATCATGATCAGACTTGGTCAGAATGATCATCTTGACATCGCAGTCAAGTTGGAATATGGGTCATGTTGGGTCAAAAAGTAGGTCAATAGGTCAAATCAGATAACCCTTGTTAACACTCTGGAGCCAAAGTTTTGGTCCAGTCATCATCAAACTTGCTCAGAATGATCATTGCAACAATATTTTGGTCAAGTTCAAATATTGGTCATAATGGGTCAAAATTTAGGTCAGTAGATCAAAAAATAGAAAACCCTTGTTAACATTCTGGAGGCCACAGTTTTGGTCTTATCAATTTAGGTCAGTAGGTCAAAAAATAGAAAACCCTTGTTAACATTCTGGAGGCCACAGTTTCGGTCTAATCATCATCAAACTTGCTCAGAATGATCATCTTGACAATATGATCTCAATAAAGATTAGATATGTTGGGTCAAAATTTCAAAAAGTAGGGCAGAGGTCAAATCAGAGAAAAACCTTGTTAACACCAATTTCTAAGGAATGTTCCATGGGTGACCCTCTGGCAAAATTGCTCAAATCTTTTGCTCCACTGAATATGATAGCCACAAGAACCAAAATAATATAGAACCTTTATATTGCAGCCACGTAAAATCGATTTAAGCCTCCCAGTGGAATTCGATTCACTGACTGTTCCAAGGTGGTTCTTCTGTCGCAGTTTATTTTTGTTATGATGTGTCTTTGAGTGTGTGTATCGCTTATATTTTTGTTTTGGATCTATAGCCAATTTGCCATTTTGTGGGAAAGTGACTGTCCTTTTGGCTTTACCTTATTCGTGTTTCCATTAGGGTCTAGTTGTTTCATGGTTGTGTTTCTTTCCCTTTGATGTCTCTGATGGGAGCTGTGGGTTAGTTGTATCTATTCCTGATCATTGCCCTCACTTCTATGTTAACCCTTCTCTTGCTGAATATTTAATTTAGCCACACCCATTTCCGATTTTGAACCAATCAGATTACTTGATGTAATTTATTCCTACAAATTCATAAACTGAATGTCAAACAGTGTAGATCCTGATCAGATGGCTTCTGAAGAAGCCATCTGATCTGGATCTACACTGTTTCCAAAGATAGGAGTTGTCGTGAACAGCAAGATAAGGGTTAAAATGATTTCTACTCCTAAATAGCTAGACTGATTTTGAAATAATTTCACAGAAACGTTTCTTGGGTCACTGTCAACCAAAATTGCTCAACTCCCAGAGAAAGGGAGAGAAGAGATAGTAAAGGAGATTAAAGTTAGGGGCGGGGGAGAAAGAGAAAAATTGATGGAAGTGTAGTAACAAGAAATAACAACATCCCTCTCTACCATTATCAGCTGCAAGGACAGCAGGCCTTAACCCATTTTGTACCGGAAACACCAAAACGGGTACCCTGGCTAACAGTGCAGGTCCAGATCAGACGCTGCAGAATGCGGCATCTGATCAGGGCCTCCACTGTTTGCTAAAAGTTCAGTCATTTTCCTAATCAATTTTGAAGAAGACCCAACCTGACACCCCTAAATTTTGGAGTGGAGTCCTCCTCAACAAGTTTAATAAATTCTATAATACATGAGCATAATGCAAGATTCTATTTATCATATGGCATTTAAAATGTAATAAATTCATGATTTTTGTACAAAAACATCAATATTCCGCCATTAGTAAACCCGATGTCATTAAGGGTGTTGTACCTCTTACTTTACGGGGCGCATCTAATTCATTTGCATATTTAATCCACTGGTGGATCATCGAATTTGTTTCACATGAAGTTATTTCATTCTCAGATGTGAAGTCACATGATAAATGTGTTTATTTTATACATAGCAGTGAAATCAATGCATATCTGAAACAAATAAAAGTGATATTTTCACAGTGTGAAGATGTAAATGATATTTTCACAGTGTGAAAAATAACATGAGCATGTTATTTTCACAGTAGCACCCTGAACTAGTTTTCTCGCCGAATTCATATGTTATCTATAAAATAAATACCTTGAAAAGCACTCTTTGAACTGTAAAAATGCTGTATTCAAAATGGCGATCGGTTAATGTTTTGAAACTAACATTTGTGACGTCATAGTTTATAGCAAAATTGTGACATACAATACAATTGATCAATTACCGTAAATATCCACATAAAATTATAAAATAAAAAGAAAATTTACTTTTTTTTCGGCAGATACCAAAAATATTTCATCTTGTGTGTTGAAAATATCCAAATTTTCACGAGTGCAAAGCACTCGTGGAAATTTGGATGTTTTCAACACACTCAATGAAATATTTTTGGTATTCGTCTCAAATAAGTAAATAAACTCTATTTATTTTACAGGTGATAACTCAGGTCTGAAAGAAGATGAAGGAGAAGTGATTGATGAAGACATTGAAATTGTTAGTGACAATGAAAATGATGAAAACTATGTTTATTCTGACGACTTTGAAGATCTCGAGAGTGGTGATGAAACAGATGTTGAGGATAATGATATTCCAAATGGTGATATAATTCTTCATCGGATTAGAGATCCTAACCCCCAGCTTCCTGAGACAGTTACAGTGTTAGATACAGACTGGGGGAGTAAGGTGTACTTGGTAGGGACGGCTCACTTTAGTGAAGAGAGTCAGCAGGATGTGAGCAAGGTTGGTATGGCATCGAGTCAACAAGCCCATGCAGTGAGCACCCCTGTAACACCCTCAGTATATAGAGGAAACAGGGGTTTGCTAGGGTTAACATAATTTACCATCACGAAAACAAGCCTATATAATTTTGACCCCCTTGAACCCCACTTTTATACAGTAAAACTGGGGTTTACAGGGGTAAACCTCATATTTCTTATTTCTGCTCTGAAATATACATTGTGGATACTCGTTAGAACTGCCTCATTGAGGCAGCTCTAATGTTGTCGGTACTCGTTAGAACCGCCTCATTGAGGCGGTTCTAACAAGTACCCACAATCTGTATTTTGAGCAGAAATGAGAAAAATATATGAAAGTTTTTCTTTTTTGGAGGTGAAGTTTACAATGCATTTAAATATATAGGCGTGTTTTTGTAATGATTATTTTTCTTATTATTGCACATAAACATAGATTGTGCAGCTCAGACGTTGAACTATTCCTGCATATAAACCCTAGCAGATTTTTGTGGGTAGGGCTTAAAATGTCATTTCATCTCAGTGTTGTGTATCTGTCCAACAAAATTGGAAACATCTCCAAAATGTTGATAAGGATGGAAAGCCTTAACACAAAAAAACAAAACATGTATTGTGGGTTTGGTTTGTGTTGTTTTTTTATGTCCCCTCCAACACTAATTAGCTCATTTGGGGACATTGCTTTTCGATATGCGGGACTTTTTAAATTGAAATTAAAATAAAATGTTTTCTGAAGCCCTTTCCCTGCAAAGAAACTGCTAGGGTTCAAGAAATGGCTTACCACATTTCCTGGGCAAGCTTTGACCTTCTTAGCGGTTTACTTGTACTTAAAAGACTTTAGGATGAGTCTTTAAACCCAGGTCCCATCTCCGAATGACCTAAGCTGTTGGTGGGATGTAAAACTCAAATACTCACTCACTTGTACTCAAGTTAGGCTGTTTTATTGATCTCAATGGCTTAAGAAAAATATGATAAAAACGTTGCCTCTGTTAGAAGAACAGTCCACTGCAACAAATCTGCCTGTTCACCTTCAATGTGGACACAGGTAAGCTGTCAATCAAGCGAACAGCTGCTCTCTGATCTTTACATAATATTGATGATTACTTATGGTGTCCAGAATGAGTGGACATTGATACGAGAACATAGAACATAGAACATATGTAGAACATACATATTTGGTAATAATTTAATGGCACTTTGACCTTACTGCTTGCATGCTTAACCCATTTTGTACCAGAAACTCCAAAACGGGTAGTTGGCAAACAGTGCAGGCCCAGATCAGACGCCGCAGAATGCGGCGTCTGATCAGGGCCTACACAGTATGCAAAATATTCAGCCAGTTTCCAAATAGATTTTGAAGAAAACACAATCTGAAATCCCTTAATTTTGAAATGGACTCCTGCTATACAGGAGGAAGATTCCATTTGGTACAAAAAGGGTTAAAGATATGCACACCTTTCATTGTCACAGTTGGGCCATTCCTGCTCTGATGTTCTACCCATACAATGGACAGTTGATATGTACAGGCTGTGTAGCAGTTGCACCGGTGTAACAGGCCGGTACTTCCCCCCAGTCAGTTTCTTCCCCGGGGAAGAACTGGGCCGGCCCGTTTCTTCCCCGGGGAAGAAACTGACTAGTCAGTTTCTTCCCCGCCCAGTCAGTTTCTTCCCCACCTGAAATTTTTTTAGAACCACAGAGAACGAGTAATTTATGTCTCACAAATTGTAAAAAATTCGAAAAGAAACCATTCTGAATTAATTATGAGTGTTTACAGCTTGAATGGCAAAATTTTCTCTATGTCATACAATATATGGAGATCCAAGGAAATTTTCATCCCAATTCTAGTATCTATAATTAATTTTCTTAGCTTTTTATGACATTAATTGGTATTAACTAAACAGATATAATAAGCAACAACTATTTAGTGCTCCAATCTAAATATAATTATGAAAGTGGGGGTGGGGAAGAACTGGGCCGTCCCATTTCTTCCCCGGGGAAGAACTGGGCCAGCCCAGTTCTTCCCCACCCCAGATTTTACTGTTTACTAGAAGTTCTTGTGATAAATTTTCTTCACTTTTAAAGACATAAATTGGTATTAACTACAGAGATATAATAAGCAACAAATGTTTGGCCCTTAAGTTTCAATAGAATTCAGAGACTGGGGGTGGGGAAGAACTGGGCCAGCCCAGTTCTTCCCCACCCCAGATGTTTCTGCTTACTAATAATTCTGGTGATAAATTTCCTTTGCTTTTTAAGACATAAATTGGTATAAACTAAACAGATATAATAAGCAAAGATTGTTTGGAGCTCAAATTTTAATAGAATTTGGAGACTGGGGGTGGGGAAGAACTGGGCCGGCCCGTTTCTTCCCCACCCCAGATTTTTCTGTTTACAAACAATTCTTGTGATAAATTTTCTTCGCTTTTTAAGACATAAATTGGTATAAACTAAAAAGATATAATTAGCAACAAATGTTTGGAGCTCAAATCTAAATAGACTTCAGAGACTGGGGGTGGGGAAGAACTGGGCCGGCCCGTTTCTTCCCAAGCCCAGATTTTTCTGTTTACAAAAAATTCTTGTGATAAATTTTCTTCACTTTTCATGACATAAATTGGAATAAACTAAAAAGATATAATAAGCAACAAATGTTTGGAGCTCAAATCTAAATAGAATTTGGAGACTAGGGGTGGGGAAGAACTGGGCCAGCCCGTTTCTTCCACACCCCAAATTTTTCTGTTTACAAAAAATTCTTGTGATAAATTTTCTTCGCTTTTTAAGACATAAATTGGTATAAACTAAAAAGATGCAATAACCAACAAATGTTTTGGAGCTCAAATCTAAATATAATTTGGAGATGGGGGGTGGGGAAGAACTGGGCCGGCCTGTTTCTTCCCCACCCCAGATTTTTCTGTTTACAAAAAATTATTGTGATAAATTTTCTTCGCTTTTTAAGACATAAATTGGTATTAACTAAACAGATATAATAAGCAACAAATGTTTGGCACTTGAATTTCAATAGAATTCGGAGACTTGGGGTTTGGGAAGAACTGGGCTGGCCCGTTTCTTCCCCACCCCAGATTTTTCTGTTTACTAAAAATTCTTGTGATAAATTTTTCTTCACTTTTAAAGACATAAATTGGTATTAACTAAACAGATTAAATAAACAACAAAGGTTTGGCACTTGAATTTCAATAGAATTCGGAGACTGGGGGTTGGGGAAGAACTGGGCCGGCCTGTTTCTTCCCCGCCCTTGGGTAGTGTTGTACAGTTATGTCAGTTATATTGCTGAAGATGTCTTGGGTGGGGAAGAACTGGGTCGGTCCATTTCTTTCCCACCCTTGGTAAGTGTTTGTTTGTTTGATTTGAAGTTTAACGTCCCCGTCAACACTATAAGGGTCATTTTGGAGACGTTGCTTCCAATTTTGTGGGACTTTTAACCGACATTGAGATGAAATGACATCTCAAGCCCTGTCGCCCAATTAAATCAATACTGTTTATTAGCATGGACAGTCCGCCTCGCACTGCAGTTCCTGGACAGGCTTAGATCCTCTAAGCGGTTTACCAGTACTAGTGTGCGGGCCAGATTCAGCTCTGCGTGGAAGCATCATGCAGCCCATATATTTCTTCAAGCCCCTATGGGCGGGGGCCGCCCTTGGTAAGTGTTGTACTGTTAAGTCAATTATGACGTAAGTGTTGTACTGTTAAGTCAATTATGACGTTGAAGGTGTCTGGGGTTGGGAAGAACTGGGCCGGCCCGTTTCTTCCCCACCCCTGGGTAGTGTTGTACAGTTATGTCAGTTATATCACTGAAGATGTGATTTGAACACCAAACAGTTTTTGCTTATTATATCTGTTTAGTTAATACCAATTTTTGTCTTAAAAAGGGAAGAAAATTTATCACAAGAATTTTTTGTAAACAGAAAAATCTGGGGTGGGGGAAGAAACAGGCCGGCCCAGTTCTTCCCCAACCCCAGTCTCCAAATTCTATTTAGATTTGAGCTCCAAACATTTGGTGCTTATTACAGCTTTTTAGTTTATACCAATTTATGTCTTAAAAAGCGAAGAAAATTTATCATAAGAATTTTGTGTTTGGAGCTCAAATCTTAACAGAATTAGGAGACTGGTGGTGGGGAAGAACTGGGCCGGCCCATTTCTTCCCCACCCCAGATTTTTTCTGTTTGCTAAAAATTCTTGTGATAAATTTTGATCACTTCTAATGACATAAACTGGTATTAACTAAACAGATATAATTAGCAACAAATGTTTGGCACTTGAATTTCAATAGAATTCAGAGACTGGGGGGTGGGGAAGAACTGGGCCGGCCTGTTTCTTCCCCACCCTTGGGTAGTGTTGTACAGTCATGTCAGTTATATTGCTGAAGATGTCTTGGGTTGGGAAGAACTGGGCCGGTTCCTTTCTTTCCCACCCTTGGTAAGTGTTGTACTGTTAAGTCAGTTATGATGTTGAAGGTGTCTGGGGTGGGGAAGAACTGGGCCGGCCTGTTTCTTCCCCACCCCTGGGTAGTTTTGTACAGATATGTCAGTTATATCACATAAGATGTGATTTGAACACCAAACAGTTTTTTGCTTATTATAGCTGTTAAGTTAATACCAAATTATGTCTTAAAAAGCTAAGAAAATTTATCACAATAATTTTTTGTAAACAGAAAAATCTGGGGTGGGGAAGAAACAGGCCGGCCCAGTTCTTCCCCACCCCCTGTCTCCAAATTCTATTTAGATTTGAGCTCCAAAACATTTGTTGGTTATTGCATCTTTTTAGTTTATACCATTTATGTCTTAAAAAGCGAAGAAAATTTATCACAAGAATTTTTTGTAAACAAAAAAATCTGGGCTTGGGAAGAAATGGGCCGGCCCAGTTCTTCCCCACCCCCAGTCTCCGAAGTCTATTTAGATTTGAGCTCCAAACATTTGTTGCTAATTATATCTTTTTAGTTTATACCAATTTATGTCTTAAAAAACGAAGAAAATTTATCACAAGAATTGTTTGTAAACAGAAAAATCTGGGGTGGGGAAGAAACGGGCCGGCCCAGTTCTTCCCCACCCCCAGTCTCCAAATTCTATTTAGATTTGAGCTCCAAACATTTGTTGCTTATTATATCTTTTTAGTTTTTACTAATTTATGTCTTAAAAAGCGAAGAAAATTTATCACAAGAATTTTTTGTAAACAGAAAAATCTGGGGTGGGGAAGAAACGGGCCGGCCCAGTTCTTCCCCACCCCCCGTCTCCGAAGTCTATTTAGATTTGAGCTCCAAACATTTGTTGCTAATTATATCTTTTTAGTTTATACCAATTTATGTCTTAAAAAGCGAAGAAAATTTATCACAAGAATTGTTTGTAAACAGAAAAATCTGGGGTGGGGAAGAAACGGGCCGGCCCAGTTCTTCCCCACCCCCAGTCTCCAAATTCTATTAAAATTTGAGCTCCAAACAATCTTTGCTTATTATATCTGTTTAGTTTATACCAATTTATGTCTTAAAAAGCAAAGGAAATTTATCACAAGAATTTTTAGTAGACAGAAACATTTATCACAAGAATTGTTTGTAAACAGAAAAATCTGGGGTGGGGAAGAAACGGGCCGGCCCAGTTCTTCCCCACCCCCAGTCTCCAAATTCTATTTAGATTTGAGCTCCAAACATTTGTTGCTTATTATATCTTTTTAGTTTTTACTAATTTATGTCTTAAAAAGCGAAGAAAATTTATCACAAGAATTTTTTGTAAACAGAAAAATCTGGGGTGGGGAAGAAACGGGCCGGCCCAGTTCTTCCCCACCCCCAGTCTCCAAATTCTATGTGGATTTGAGCGCCAAACATTTGTGCCTTATTATTTCTGTTTAGTTAATAGTAATTTATGTCGTAAAAAGCAAAGAAAATTCATCAGAGATGCTTGAATATGGATGCATATTTTATTGCATCTCCATGAATGGTGTAGCATAGAGCAAATTTTGTCATTCAAGCTAAAAGGACTCAGAACTTATTCAGAATAGTCTCATTTCTCATTTATAACAAATTGTGAGCTGAAAATTACTCGTTGACTATGGTTCTGAAAAAAATTTCAGGTTGGGAAGAAACTGACTGGGTGGGGAAGATACTGACTAGTCAGTTTCTTCTCCCGGGGAAGAACCGGGCCGGCCCAGTTCTTCCCCCGGGGAAGAAACGGGCCGGCCCAGTTCTTCCCCGGGGAAGAACCGGGCCGGGGGAAGAAACTGACCGTTACAAAGAACTGGGCCGGCCCGTTTCTTCCCCGGGGAAGAAACTGACTAGTCAGTTTCTTCCCCGCCCAGTCAGTTTCTTCCCCACCTGAAATTTTTTTAGAACCACAGAGAACGAGTAATTTATGTCTCACAAATTGTAAAAAATTCGAAAAGAAACCATTCTGAATTAATTATGAGTGTTTACAGCTTGAATGGCAAAATTTTCTCTATGTCATACAATATATGGAGATCCAAGGAAATTTTCATCCCAATTCTAGTATCTATAATTAATTTTCTTAGCTTTTTATGACATTAATTGGTATTAACTAAACAGATATAATAAGCAACAACTATTTAGTGCTCCAATCTAAATATAATTATGAAAGTGGGGGTGGGGAAGAACTGGGCCGTCCCATTTCTTCCCCGGGGAAGAACTGGGCCAGCCCAGTTCTTCCCCACCCCAGATTTTACTGTTTACTAGAAGTTCTTGTGATAAATTTTCTTCACTTTTAAAGACATAAATTGGTATTAACTACAGAGATATAATAAGCAACAAATGTTTGGCCCTTAAGTTTCAATAGAATTCAGAGACTGGGGGTGGGGAAGAACTGGGCCAGCCCAGTTCTTCCCCACCCCAGATGTTTCTGCTTACTAATAATTCTGGTGATAAATTTCCTTTGCTTTTTAAGACATAAATTGGTATAAACTAAACAGATATAATAAGCAAAGATTGTTTGGAGCTCAAATTTTAATAGAATTTGGAGACTGGGGGTGGGGAAGAACTGGGCCGGCCCGTTTCTTCCCCACCCCAGATTTTTCTGTTTACAAACAATTCTTGTGATAAATTTTCTTCGCTTTTTAAGACATAAATTGGTATAAACTAAAAAGATATAATTAGCAACAAATGTTTGGAGCTCAAATCTAAATAGACTTCAGAGACTGGGGGTGGGGAAGAACTGGGCCGGCCCGTTTCTTCCCAAGCCCAGATTTTTCTGTTTACAAAAAATTCTTGTGATAAATTTTCTTCACTTTTCATGACATAAATTGGAATAAACTAAAAAGATATAATAAGCAACAAATGTTTGGAGCTCAAATCTAAATAGAATTTGGAGACTAGGGGTGGGGAAGAACTGGGCCAGCCCGTTTCTTCCACACCCCAAATTTTTCTGTTTACAAAAAATTCTTGTGATAAATTTTCTTCGCTTTTTAAGACATAAATTGGTATAAACTAAAAAGATGCAATAACCAACAAATGTTTTGGAGCTCAAATCTAAATATAATTTGGAGATGGGGGGTGGGGAAGAACTGGGCCGGCCTGTTTCTTCCCCACCCCAGATTTTTCTGTTTACAAAAAATTATTGTGATAAATTTTCTTCGCTTTTTAAGACATAAATTGGTATTAACTAAACAGATATAATAAGCAACAAATGTTTGGCACTTGAATTTCAATAGAATTCGGAGACTTGGGGTTTGGGAAGAACTGGGCTGGCCCGTTTCTTCCCCACCCCAGATTTTTCTGTTTACTAAAAATTCTTGTGATAAATTTTTCTTCACTTTTAAAGACATAAATTGGTATTAACTAAACAGATTAAATAAACAACAAAGGTTTGGCACTTGAATTTCAATAGAATTCGGAGACTGGGGGTTGGGGAAGAACTGGGCCGGCCTGTTTCTTCCCCGCCCTTGGGTAGTGTTGTACAGTTATGTCAGTTATATTGCTGAAGATGTCTTGGGTGGGGAAGAACTGGGTCGGTCCATTTCTTTCCCACCCTTGGTAAGTGTTTGTTTGTTTGATTTGAAGTTTAACGTCCCCGTCAACACTATAAGGGTCATTTTGGAGACGTTGCTTCCAATTTTGTGGGACTTTTAACCGACATTGAGATGAAATGACATCTCAAGCCCTGTCGCCCAATTAAATCAATACTGTTTATTAGCATGGACAGTCCGCCTCGCACTGCAGTTCCTGGACAGGCTTAGATCCTCTAAGCGGTTTACCAGTACTAGTGTGCGGGCCAGATTCAGCTCTGCGTGGAAGCATCATGCAGCCCATATATTTCTTCAAGCCCCTATGGGCGGGGGCCGCCCTTGGTAAGTGTTGTACTGTTAAGTCAATTATGACGTAAGTGTTGTACTGTTAAGTCAATTATGACGTTGAAGGTGTCTGGGGTTGGGAAGAACTGGGCCGGCCCGTTTCTTCCCCACCCCTGGGTAGTGTTGTACAGTTATGTCAGTTATATCACTGAAGATGTGATTTGAACACCAAACAGTTTTTGCTTATTATATCTGTTTAGTTAATACCAATTTTTGTCTTAAAAAGGGAAGAAAATTTATCACAAGAATTTTTTGTAAACAGAAAAATCTGGGGTGGGGGAAGAAACAGGCCGGCCCAGTTCTTCCCCAACCCCAGTCTCCAAATTCTATTTAGATTTGAGCTCCAAACATTTGGTGCTTATTACAGCTTTTTAGTTTATACCAATTTATGTCTTAAAAAGCGAAGAAAATTTATCATAAGAATTTTGTGTTTGGAGCTCAAATCTTAACAGAATTAGGAGACTGGTGGTGGGGAAGAACTGGGCCGGCCCATTTCTTCCCCACCCCAGATTTTTTCTGTTTGCTAAAAATTCTTGTGATAAATTTTGATCACTTCTAATGACATAAACTGGTATTAACTAAACAGATATAATTAGCAACAAATGTTTGGCACTTGAATTTCAATAGAATTCAGAGACTGGGGGGTGGGGAAGAACTGGGCCGGCCTGTTTCTTCCCCACCCTTGGGTAGTGTTGTACAGTCATGTCAGTTATATTGCTGAAGATGTCTTGGGTTGGGAAGAACTGGGCCGGTTCCTTTCTTTCCCACCCTTGGTAAGTGTTGTACTGTTAAGTCAGTTATGATGTTGAAGGTGTCTGGGGTGGGGAAGAACTGGGCCGGCCTGTTTCTTCCCCACCCCTGGGTAGTTTTGTACAGATATGTCAGTTATATCACATAAGATGTGATTTGAACACCAAACAGTTTTTTGCTTATTATAGCTGTTAAGTTAATACCAAATTATGTCTTAAAAAGCTAAGAAAATTTATCACAATAATTTTTTGTAAACAGAAAAATCTGGGGTGGGGAAGAAACAGGCCGGCCCAGTTCTTCCCCACCCCCTGTCTCCAAATTCTATTTAGATTTGAGCTCCAAACATTTGGTGCTTATTACAGCTTTTTAGTTTATACCAATTTATGTCTTAAAAAGCGAAGAAAATTTATCATAAGAATTTTGTGTTTGGAGCTCAAATCTTAACAGAATTAGGAGACTGGTGGTGGGGAAGAACTGGGCCGGCCCATTTCTTCCCCACCCCAGATTTTTTCTGTTTGCTAAAAATTCTTGTGATAAATTTTGATCACTTCTAATGACATAAACTGGTATTAACTAAACAGATATAATTAGCAACAAATGTTTGGCACTTGAATTTCAATAGAATTCAGAGACTGGGGGGTGGGGAAGAACTGGGCCGGCCTGTTTCTTCCCCACCCTTGGGTAGTGTTGTACAGTCATGTCAGTTATATTGCTGAAGATGTCTTGGGTTGGGAAGAACTGGGCCGGTTCCTTTCTTTCCCACCCTTGGTAAGTGTTGTACTGTTAAGTCAGTTATGATGTTGAAGGTGTCTGGGGTGGGGAAGAACTGGGCCGGCCTGTTTCTTCCCCACCCCTGGGTAGTTTTGTACAGATATGTCAGTTATATCACATAAGATGTGATTTGAACACCAAACAGTTTTTTGCTTATTATAGCTGTTAAGTTAATACCAAATTATGTCTTAAAAAGCTAAGAAAATTTATCACAATAATTTTTTGTAAACAGAAAAATCTGGGGTGGGGAAGAAACAGGCCGGCCCAGTTCTTCCCCACCCCCTGTCTCCAAATTCTATTTAGATTTGAGCTCCAAAACATTTGTTGGTTATTGCATCTTTTTAGTTTATACCATTTATGTCTTAAAAAGCGAAGAAAATTTATCACAAGAATTTTTTGTAAACAAAAAAATCTGGGCTTGGGAAGAAATGGGCCGGCCCAGTTCTTCCCCACCCCCAGTCTCCGAAGTCTATTTAGATTTGAGCTCCAAACATTTGTTGCTAATTATATCTTTTTAGTTTATACCAATTTATGTCTTAAAAAACGAAGAAAATTTATCACAAGAATTGTTTGTAAACAGAAAAATCTGGGGTGGGGAAGAAACGGGCCGGCCCAGTTCTTCCCCACCCCCAGTCTCCAAATTCTATTTAGATTTGAGCTCCAAACATTTGTTGCTTATTATATCTTTTTAGTTTTTACTAATTTATGTCTTAAAAAGCGAAGAAAATTTATCACAAGAATTTTTTGTAAACAGAAAAATCTGGGGTGGGGAAGAAACGGGCCGGCCCAGTTCTTCCCCACCCCCCGTCTCCGAAGTCTATTTAGATTTGAGCTCCAAACATTTGTTGCTAATTATATCTTTTTAGTTTATACCAATTTATGTCTTAAAAAGCGAAGAAAATTTATCACAAGAATTGTTTGTAAACAGAAAAATCTGGGGTGGGGAAGAAACGGGCCGGCCCAGTTCTTCCCCACCCCCAGTCTCCAAATTCTATTAAAATTTGAGCTCCAAACAATCTTTGCTTATTATATCTGTTTAGTTTATACCAATTTATGTCTTAAAAAGCAAAGGAAATTTATCACAAGAATTTTTAGTAGACAGAAACATTTATCACAAGAATTGTTTGTAAACAGAAAAATCTGGGGTGGGGAAGAAACGGGCCGGCCCAGTTCTTCCCCACCCCCAGTCTCCAAATTCTATTTAGATTTGAGCTCCAAACATTTGTTGCTTATTATATCTTTTTAGTTTTTACTAATTTATGTCTTAAAAAGCGAAGAAAATTTATCACAAGAATTTTTTGTAAACAGAAAAATCTGGGGTGGGGAAGAAACGGGCCGGCCCAGTTCTTCCCCACCCCCAGTCTCCAAATTCTATGTGGATTTGAGCGCCAAACATTTGTGCCTTATTATTTCTGTTTAGTTAATAGTAATTTATGTCGTAAAAAGCAAAGAAAATTCATCAGAGATGCTTGAATATGGATGCATATTTTATTGCATCTCCATGAATGGTGTAGCATAGAGCAAATTTTGTCATTCAAGCTAAAAGGACTCAGAACTTATTCAGAATAGTCTCATTTCTCATTTATAACAAATTGTGAGCTGAAAATTACTCGTTGACTATGGTTCTGAAAAAAATTTCAGGTTGGGAAGAAACTGACTGGGTGGGGAAGATACTGACTAGTCAGTTTCTTCTCCCGGGGAAGAACCGGGCCGGCCCAGTTCTTCCCCCGGGGAAGAAACGGGCCGGCCCAGTTCTTCCCCGGGGAAGAACCGGGCCGGGGGAAGAAACTGACCGTTACACCGGCATCATATTCTGTATGTACAGGCTTCTAAGAAAAATGGCAGATTACGGAACACAGGGTTTGACATTAATTCAAGGCCAATGGACAGTGTCTAGTGAAAAGCTGGTCAGGTCTAGTAGGGTCAGTGGCTGGCTGGTCCAAATGGTCCTGTTGAAAATCTGCCACCACAGTTATCAAAATCCATGCTTTAAACTCGTTTACCATAAAAAGGATTTCTGTTTTCAGTTTGTTGCAGTAGTTTTTACTATCTATATGTAAATAGTAATACTGTAATTATCCTAAGTGTTGGGACATACAGGCCTAAGCAAACAGTGGAGACCCAGATCAGACTAGAAGCAGTCTGATCAGGGTCTACACTATTTGCCATTCCAATCTTGATCAGGTCCAGTACATCCCAAGATTTAAAGGACCACCTTGTCCAACTATTTAAAAAGTTAATGTTGAAACCCTGGAACATTAACGCAAATTACATTTATCTAACTGTTCTACAGTGAAGACCATTGCTGATATCTTATGGACCAATATTATCTATATTTATGTGCAGCTTCGTCTGTAGCAAGAACAATTTTGAAAAAAAGAATAAAGAAAAGTTGACGTGATAAGAAATTTGAACACAGATTCTACCTGCATTTTCACTTTTGTCCTGTTGTCCTATTGGAGACTGGGAGTGTTGGGCTTCCAATGCAGGAGATTCCGGGCATGATCTGGGAGGTATCACAAGAATGAAAGCTTCTGGTCTATACCCTAACAGTAGTGTTATAAAGAGGTTGTGGTATAAGCAGATTTAAAGCAGATTTAAAGGCCCTTCCAGGGGATTCTTAGTTCACAGGGGCTCAAGGGAAGGAAATACGTCGGATGGCCAAGGGTAATGTTCTATAACAGGGGTATTTCTTTGGAAGCAAGACCTATAACACAGAACTGAAAATTGTACAGTGTACAAGTTTTTTTTCCAGGTCCAGAGTAGCTAGTTTTGGCCAGTTAGGCCTATCAGTGACCCTCAGATATTTTCAAATTTCCACAGTGTAATTAATGATCCCAGAGAGCTAGAAAATATAACCCGCACGATGATGAAGGGCAGGGAGACTTTTTACGGCCGCCACACATTCAATTAACACCAGCTGTGGTGAAGTCAAATGGTGAACCTGACATCCCAAATCTCTAACATTGACAGGTGCATATTAACCCTTACCCTGCTGAATAAATTAATTTAGCCACATCCACTTCTTACTATCCATCAATAAAATGTCTCGGTTTAATGTACATATATTTTTATGTCCCCGGTAGCGATAGCGGGGACATATTGTTTTTGCCCTGTCTGTTTGTGGGTTTGTTGGTTTGTACATGGACAACTTTAACGTTGGCCATAACTTTTGAACCATTTGAGATAGAGCTTTCATATTTGGCCTGAAGGTTCCTTGTGACAAGACCTTCACATTCATGTAAAAGAATTTGACCTGTGACCTTGACCTTTGACCTACTTAAAAGAAAAAAATAACATTGGTCATAACTTTTGAACCCCTTGAGAAACAGCCTTCATATTTAGCATGTATGTTCCTTGTGACATAAGCTTTACATTCATGCAAAAAAATTTGACCTTTGACCTTGACCTTTGACCTACTTAAAATACAAAAATTACATTTAGGTCATAACTTTTGAACGGTTTGAGATAGAGCCTTCATATTTTGCATGTAGGTTCCTTGTGACAAGAGCTTTACATTCACACAAAAAATTTTGACCTGTGACCTTGACCTTTGACCTACATAAAAGAAAAAGTTAACATTGGTCATAACTTTTGAACCGTTTGAGATACAGCCTTCATATTTAGCATGTATGTTCCTTGTGACAAAAGCTTTACATCCATGAAAAAAATTTGACCTGTGACCTTAGCCTTGACCTTTGACCTACTTAAAATAAAAAAATCAAATTTTGGTCATAACTTTTGAACGGTTTGAGATAGAGCCTTCATATTTTGCATGTATGTTCCTTGTGACAAGAGCTTTACATTCACACAAAAAAATTTTGACCTGTGACCTTGACCTTTGACCTACATAAAAGAAAAAGTTAACATTGGTCATAACTTTTGAACCGTTTGAGATACAGCCTTCATATTTAGAATGTATGTTCCTTGTGACAAAAGCTTTACATCCATGCAAAAAAATGACCTGTGACCTTGACCTTGACCTTTGACATACTTAAAATATAAAAATAACATTTTGGTCAATTTTTGAACAGTTTGAGACAGAGCCTTCATATTTTGCACGTAGGTTCCTCTTGACAAGAGCTTTACATTCACACAAAAAAATTTGACCTGTGACCTTGACCTTTGACCTACATAAAAGAAAAATTTAACATTGGTCATAACTTTTGAACCGTTTGAGATACAGCCTTCATATTTAGCATGTAGGTTCTTTGTGACAAGCGCTTTACATTCATTCAAAAATTTTGACCTGTGACCTTGACCTTTTACCTACTTAAAAAAAAATAAACATTTTTGGTCATAACTTTCGAACCGTTTGGGATAGAGCTTTTATATTTGGCATATAGGTTCCCTGTGATTAAGGTTTTTCATTTATGCAAAATGTTTGGACCATGACCTTGACATTTGACCTACTTAAAAGAAAAAATAAAATTGTCCATAACTTTTGAACTGTTTAAGATAGAGCCTTAATATTTGGCATGTAGGTTCCTTGTGACAAGAACTTTACATTCATGCAAATTTTTTTGACCTGTGACCTTGACCTACTTTAAAGAAAAAATATTATTGTTCATAGCTTTTGAAACGTTTAAGATAGAGCTTTCATATTTTGCATGTGAATTTCTTGTATCAAGGGCTTCCCACACAAACATCTTGAACTGTGAGCAACTTTGAATAAAAAATGACCATGCCCGGGGACATGTTCGTGTTTCACAAACACATCTTGTTCAGTTAGCAAACTGGCTTCTGATCTGGAGTTGCACTGCTTACTGCATGACAAATAGTGCAGATCCTGATCAGCCAGGAACTGCACTTTTTGCAAAGGAATGGGTTGTTGTGCTCAGCAGATGAGGGATAACCTCTGTTTTCCTTGCAGACAATACAAGCTACACAGCCAGATGTTGTGATGGTTGAACTATGCAGTAGTAGAATCAACATCTTACAGCTTGATGAAGCTACATTGTTAGAGGAGGCACAGAATATAAACATGGAGAAAATTAGATTGTCAATCAAACAGGTGTGTAGAAAGGGTATTTAAATAAAAGGTGCGGCCCAGGCAAAGCGGTGTGAGTCTGACCGCCCATGCTTATAAACCCTACTGCTTTCATTGGGCGGCAGGGCTTGAGATGTCATTTCATCTCAGTGTCGGGTAAAAGTCCCACAAAATTGGAAGCAACGTCTCCAAAATGACCTATACAGTGACGACGGCGATGTTAAACCTCAAATCAAACAAACAAACGAATAAAAGGTGAATAAAAGTCCATACAACAGAGAAAAACTATTTTCCCTTCCATTGCAGATTATGACGTCTCACATGTGACCTGAGTGAGTCTCAAACCATAGAGGCAAGAGACCTGATGATTAAGAAACTGACCTAGCACTGTCTTTTACTTGCTTGTGAATCAAATATTCATTCAAATATATCAGTATGATTGATAATCTGATTTTCTAATTTAAACCTTAGCATTCTTCAGTTAGATTAGAAAATTAGATTGTCAGTCAAACATGTGGGAAGAATGAATAATTAATTCACAGGTAAGTAAAAGTCAGTACTTAATCTCAAATGCAAGTGAGTAGACATAAGAGAAAAAAAAAACCTAAAAATGTTCAGCATGTTTCTAATTCATGTTCTTCAAAATCTCCCTATGTTTCTCTTATATGTATTCATTAGATCTGTTTGTTTGAATTAATGTCCTGTCAACACTATTTAGGTCATTTTGGAGACATTGCTTCCAATTTTGTGGGACTTTTACCCCGGCATTGAGATGAAATGACATCTCAGGTCCTGCCGTCCAATGAAACCGAAAGGATTTTATGCATTGGACAGTCTGACTCACATCACTTTGCCTGGGCATGCTTAGTCCTTCTAAGCAGTTTACCAGTACTCGCGTGTGGTCAGTTTTAGCTTTTCGTGGAAGCACCATGCAGCCCAGATGGGCGGGGATGGTGTATTCATTAGAGGTGATTCCAATGATTACTCACATCATACCTAGAAACTTCGGTGGTGCAGTGGATAAGCCACTTGCCTCATAAATCCAGGGGTTTGTGGTTTCGATCCTGGAGTTCTCCAAACTTTCGGATGAGTCTTTAAACCAAGTTCCCATTTCCGTATAACCTTAGCTATTGGTGGGACGTAAAACTCAAACACTCGGCACTCATCACAAAAACACGCCTTTATAATTTTGACCCCCTTGAACCCCACTTATATATAGTAAAGCTGGGGTTTACAGGGGTAAACCTTACTTTTCTTATTTCTGCTCTAAATTATATAGATTGTGGGTACTCATTGAGGCGGTTCTAACGAGTACCCACAATCTATATTTTGAGCAGAAATAAGAAAAATATCACAATTTTTCATCTAAAAATATAAGGTTTTTTGGCGGTGTGTGTGTGTGTGAATTCGGGTTTAACGTCGCTTTCAACAATTTTTCAGTCATATCACGACGGTGTCTGGTTGCGACAGGGAGCTCAATGCTCACGTTTATAGTGCTGCCTCACTGAAGTATCATGTCCCAGACACATTACATGATACCACACCCAGTCACATTATCCTGACACTGGATTGACCAGTCCTAGCTCTTCCCCGTAAATCTGAGTGCCAAGCGAGGAGCAGCTAGTACCATTTTTAACGACTTTGGTATGTCGTGGCCCGGGATCGAACCCCAGACCTCCCGTTCCCCGGAGCGGACACTCTACCAACTGAGCTATCGGGCCGGTTTTTTTGGCGGTAAAGTGTACAATGTATTTGTATAGGCGTGTTTTCGTAATGTATTAGTAACCTGTCTCAGAACAATTTCAAGGGTCCCCAAGGTTGTTCACACCACTTATGTTCAAGTGCAGTCTGAATCACTTAGGGTAAATTATTACATCATGATCAGCAGGCATAATGTGGATAATTTGTACATGTTCTGTTTTATGGCCCCCGCCCATCTTGGGCTTGAAGAAATAGATGGGCTGCATGATGCTTCCATGCAGAGCTGAAACTGACCGCACACAAGTACTGTTAAACCACTTAGAGGATGTAAGCCTGCCCAGGCAAACGGTGAGTCCGTCCATGCTTATAAACCCTATTTGTTTCATTGGGTGACAGGGCTTGAGATGTCATTTCATCTCAATGTCGGGTAAAAGTCCCACAAAAATGGGAGCAACATCTCCAAAATGACCTATACAGTGTTGATGGTGATGTTAAACCTCAAATCAAACAAACAAAAACATGTTGTGTTTTCTCATTACAAACACTTCCTTGTAGTAATTTTAATAAGTTCAAACAACAAACAAATTAAGAAGAATCTCTAAATTAGCCTTAACTATGTCTCCCCTGAAAAATTTTTTTTCGGAGAGACATATCGTTTTTCCCCCTGGCGTCTGTCTGTGTCTGTCACACATTCGTGTCCGCTCTATAACTTGAAAACCGTTCGAGCTATCTTCATGAAACTTCATATAATAATTAATCAGCATTAGTCGACGTGCAGTGCGCAAGAACTATAACTCTCGCATTTATACTTTTTGAATTATCTCCCTTGGAAGTTTGTCGGTGTGTATATATGTATGGGCAAATCTTGTCCAGTCAATAACTTTCTTACTTTCAAATGGATTTTAAAATTACTTGGCAGAAATATTAACAACCATGAGGCGATGTGTGGTGGGCATGAGGGAGGTCTGTACCTCAAAGGTCAAGGTCATACTTAGAGGTCAAAGGTAAAAAAAGGGGCCTTTTTTTCGTGTTTGGTCAATAACTTTCTTATTATGAGATGGATTTTGAAATCACTTGGCAGTAATGTTAACCAATATAAGACAATGTGTTGCGTGCCTGACCCAGGTTGGTACCTCAAAGGTCAAGGTTATACTTAAAGGTCAAAGGTAAAAAAAGGGGCCTTTTTTCAGGTTTTGTCAATAACTTGCTTATTTTTAGATAGAATTTGAAGTTACTTGGCAAAAATGTTAACTATCATGAGACGATGTGTTGCATGCATGATGCAGTTTGGTACCTCAAATGTCAAGGTCATACATAGAGGTCAAAGGTAAAAAAGGGGCCTTTTTTCGTGTTTGGTTAATAACTTTCTTATTTTAAGATGGATTTTGAAATTGCTTGGCAGAAATGTTAACCACCATGAGATGATTTGTTGCATGCATGACCTAGTTTGGTACCTGAAAGGTCAAGTTCATACATAGAGGTTAAAGGTAAAAAAGGGGCCATTTTTGTGTTCTGTCAATAACTTTATTATTTTTAGATGGATTTTGAAATTACTTGGCAGAAATGTTAACCACCATGAGACGATGTGTTGCGTGCATGACCCAAGTTGGTACCTCAAATGTCAAGGTCGTACTAAGAGGTCAAAGGACAAAAAGGGGCCTTTTTTAGTGTTCAGTCAATAACTTTCTTATTCCTGGATAGATTGTGAAATTACTTAGCAGAAATGTTAACCATCATGAGACGATGTGGTGCACACTAGACCCAGGTCGGTACCTCCAAGATCAAGGTCATACTAAGAGGTCAGAGGTAAAAAAAAGTTGTTTTTTTTTTGGTGTCCAGTCAATAACTTATTTTATTTCTGGATGGACTTTATAAAGTAACCATGCAGAAATGTTCACCGTCATTAGACCATGAGTCATGTGCAAGACCAAGGTCCATACCTCCAATGTCAAGGTCATACCTAGAGGTTAAAGGTAAAAACAAAGGAGAGCCAATAACTTCCTTATTCTTTGATGTATTAAGAAATTACTTGGCAGAAATGTTAACCATCATGAAACGATGTGTTGTACCTCAAAGGTCAAGGCCATACTTAGAGGTCAAAGGTAAAAAAGGGCTTTTTTGTGCACGGCCAATAACTTTTTTATTTCTCTATGAACAATTTTAAAGTTACTTTGCAGAAATGTTCATCTTCATTAGATGATGTGTTGCACACAAGATCCAGCTCAATACCTCCAATGTCAAGGTCATACTTTGAGGTCAAAAACGGGGGAGACATCTGTGTTTTTGAAGAAAAACAAATTCTAGTTTTAGCTTTTGTTATCAAATTTTAGGGCCTCCAGATGTGGTTTGAAACAGCCATGGTGGTTGAGCCATTAGTGTTTGAGTAATTAAAGTTTTCCTATATTTTATTTTTCAGAGTGGTGTTGTTCAAGGTATCATGCACTTGTTATTTCTCAGTATGTCAGCACACCTAACCAAAGAGCTGGGAATGGCACCTGGGGGTGAATTCAGGACAGCTTTCAGAGAGGTATTTATTAATACTACGAGCTTTGGACCTGTCTTTCAGAACTAACAATGTCGTTTGAAATGTGGTTTACACTTAGATCAATTAATATGGCAAAATATGCTCACATTTTTGTAAATTTTTTTTTAGCAAAAAAAAAAAACAACAACAACAACAAAAAAAAAAAACTGTTTTAGATTTTGTACCGACTAGAGCATTGCCTGCGCCCAGTCCAGGCTTGGAGAAATTGATGGGTCTGCATGATGCTTCTGTGAAGAGCTGAAACCAACCTGGGTAAACCACTTACAAGGTCTTAGTCGGCCCTCAGCCATCGGGGCTGGAAGAAATAGATGGGCTGCATGATGCTTCCACGCAGAGCTGAAACCGACCCACACACAAGTAGTGGTAAACCGCTTAGAAGATCTATGCCTGCCCAGGCAAAGGGGTGGGAGTCGGTCCGTCCATGCTTATAAACCCTATTGGTTTCATTGGGAGACAGGTCTTGACATGTCATTTCATCTCAATGTCAGGTAAAAGTTCCACAAAGTTGGAAGCAAAGTCTCCAAAATGACCTATACTGTGTTGACGGGGAGGTTAAACCTCAAATCAAACAAAACAAGGTCTAAGCCTGCCAAGGAAAAGTGGATTGAGTCAGACTGTTCCTTATACCTAGCAGTTTTGGTGGTAGGGTTTGAGATGTCATTTCATCTCAGTAGTTGATAAAAGTCTCACAAAATATGGAGCAGTGTTTCCAAAATGATCTAAATAGTTTTGACAGGGACCTAAAACCTCAACCGCAACCTGTTACTTAGAGTAGAAATAAGACAAAAAAATGTATACAAGATCCAAATTGTGAATAAATATTTAACCCATTGCATGCAGGAAACCCCTAAATAGGTACCTTGGCAAACAGAGCAAGCCCAGATCAGACGCTGCAGAACGCGGCATCTGATCAGTGATCAGTGCCTTCACTATTTGCTGACAGAAGTTTCCGTAAAAAATAGAATAAAACTGAAAAAAAAATAGGCCTGACACCCCTTGTATGACAAATAGACTTTTCTAACATATAGCAGTGGAAGAGTCCACTAGTATCCAGTTGGTTAAAGACTTTTTGAAAGTGTTCCCTTAATTTTTTCCATCACAATGTTGACCTTGTAAACCTTTCTCTGTATAAAGTGGGCTTACAGGGATGTTCATTATGTGGATTTGTTAACCCTTAAGAGGCGGAGAAAAATTACATCTGAAAACGTTGCCTGCTTATGTCATCTGCTGTTGTTGTTTTTTTTGCAAACTTTTTAAAAATAGTTTTGCACATAGGCAAACAGTGTGGGCGCAGATCAGACTGGAGCAGACTGATCTGGGTCCAGTCTGTTTGCAAAAAATGTCTATTAAATAAAGTAACTGGCAGACGACAAAGCAGATGACAATTGTCGTGATTGGCATTTTCTGGGTTAATATGGTATGAAAGCAAATACTTATAACAGTACACACATTGACATTTTGTTCTATGTTCATTTACTCTTGTCTGGCTGAAGCAGGATACACAAGACCTTTGCAGACAGTGAAAATTCAGATCAGAAGGCTTCTTGACCTTTGCAAACAGTGTAAATTCAGATCAGATGGTTTCTCTACCTTTGCAAACTGTTAATTCAGATCAGATGGCTTCTTTACCTTTGCAAACTGTAAATTCAGGTCAGATGGCTTCTTTACCTATGCAAACTGTAAATTCAGGTCAGATGGCTTCTTTACCTTTGCAAACAGTGTAAATTTAGACCAGAAGGCTTCTCTACCTTTGAAAACAGTGTAAATTCAGGTCAGATGGCTTCTTTCCCTTTGCAAAGAGTGTAAATTCAGACCAGATGGCTTCTCTACCTTTGCAAACAGTGTAAAATCAATTACATGTACATTAATCTATTTATACAAGATGGCTGCCCAGCTTAAAATAGGAACAGCTTTAAATGACAAAATCTCCTATACCTTTGGTTCAGTATCATTTGGTTGCTAAGGTGACATTCTACCAAAATAGTTTTGTACCAATGAAGAAAATGGGCTAGCAGATTTGAAAGTAGATAAATCTTTAAATGACTGCTTTTCCAAAATTCTTAAGCCAGTTGCATTCAATCTGCATAAACATGTTGCCAAGATTGCCATCTATATAAGTTATGTTACATGGCAAATGATTGCTGTCAGTTATCCACACGACTTTCAGAAGCTAAGTGATCTCTAAATCAGGTGGGCCATTCAGGGCCATCTTGGCCCTCTAAGACTAGAAATGGGCTAGCTCCCAAATGGTAATACTTTTATAGAACATATTTAATGTCACTACAGCTGGTGTTAAGGGAATGTGTGACAGCTGTCAAAAGTCTCCCTGTCCTCTATCATAGTGTAGTTTATATTTCAGCCTCCAACTTCAAAGAAGTTTGAAGGGCATATTGCTTCTGGGAAGTTTATGCATCCGTCTGTGTGTGCGTGCTTGCGTGCATCTGTCTGTTACGCTTTTTTAGCTCACCTGACCAAAGGTCATGGTGAGCTTTTGTGACTGTGAGATGTCCGGCATTGCGTTCGTCGTGCGTGCGTAAAATTTTCTTGTTAACACTCTAGACGCCACAGTTTTGATCCAACCGTCATCAAACTTGGTCAGAATGATCATCATGACAATATGTCGGTCAAGTTCAAATATGGGTCATGTTGGGTCAAAAAGTAGGTCACCAGGTCAAATCAAAGGAAAACCTTGTTAACACCCTAGAGGCCACAAATTTGTCCAATCATCCTCAAACTTGCTAAGGATGATCATCTTGATAATATCTTGGTCAAGTCCGAATATGGGTCATGTCGGGTCAAAAAGTAGGTCAAACCACAGAAAACCCTTGTTAGCACTCTAGAGGCCACAGTTTTGGTCCAATCATCCTCAAACTTGCTCAGAATGATCATCCTGACAATATCTCAGTCAAGTTTAATTATGGGTCATGTCGGCCAAAAAAATAGGTCAGTAGGTCAAATCATAGAAAACCTTGTTAACACCCTAGAGGCCACAGTTGTGGTCCAATCATCCTCAAACCTGCTCCAAATGATCATCCTGACAATATCTCGGTCAAGTTTGAATATGTGTCATGTCGGGTCAAAAAGTAGGTTAGTACGTCAAATCATAGAAAAACCTTGTTAACACTTTAGAGGCCACAGTTTTGGTCAAATCATCATCAAACTTGCTCAGAATGATCATCTCTACAATGTCTAGGTCAAATTCGAATATGGGTCATGTAGGGTCAAAAGTAAGTCAAAATCATAGAAAAAACTTGTTTACACTCTAGAGACTGCAATTTTAGTCTAATTATCATCAAACCTGCTCAGAATGATCTTCTTGACAATATCTAGGTCAAATTCGAATATGGGTCATGTTGGGTCAAAAAGTAGGTCAGTAGGTTCAATCATAGAAAAACCTTGTTAACACTAATGAGGCCACAGTTTTAGTCCAATCATCATCAAACTTGCTCAGAATTGTCCTCATTTTGTAATACATTGGTCAGGAGGGGTATTTTATTTGACAGAAAATGCTGTTAGCAAACAGTGCAGACCCTGATCAGATGCCACGTTCTACGACGTCTGATCTGGGCCTATGCTTTTTTTTTATACCCCCGGCATACGAAGTATGCAATGGGGGTATATAGTTTTTGTCTTTTCCGTCTGTCTGTCTGTCCGTAAACAATTATTTTGTGTCAAAGATATCTCAGGAACTGCTTCACATAGAAACTTGAAACTTTGCACACATGATCAGTATGACTAGTTGTATTGTGGGAAAGAAAATAAGGGCCAAGGGGTCAGGCCTTTTAGAGTTATTTCCCTTTGTAGTTCTTGTTTCAGCTGAGGTGATGGCACTGGCCGGGGGTATACGTGCCCCACTGGGCACTTTTGTCTAGTTTTTTTTTTTTTGGTTTGGGTTTTACGGCCCTTTCAAGATTATTTCACTCATATCGAGCTGATCGTTAATCAAAGGTGGGCGAAAACCGGAGTACCCGGAGAAAAACCACCTGACCTTCCGTTGCAGAACTTGGCGTCTCACACGCGGCCCGAGCGAGGCTCGAACCTACGGCGGTGAGAGACCTAATGACTAAGAGTCAGCGCTCTTATCCACTAGGCCACGGAGGCCCGTTCTGGGCCTATGCTGTTTGCCAGGCTACCCCTTCAGGGTTTTACCGCCTTTTAGGGGTTATTATAACTTTAAACAAATATTCTGTATGATAATACAGTATCTCAAGCAATTCAGACTTTCAGGGTGTTTGGATCATGGTCAAAGTTCTTTTGGCTATTTTAAGAAAAAAAATTGTCATCACTCGACCTACTTTTATTTCATTATTTGCCCACCATAAGCATGCTAGATTAGAAATGATTGAAATCAACCTTCAGGCTGCAGAAATATAAATGCTGTCAGACATGAAGGGACGGAACTTTCATCTCAATGTTGGGTAAAAGTCCCACAAAATTGAAGCAGGTCTCCAAAATGATCTAAATAGTATAAACCTCAAATCAAACAAACAAAATTGGTCAAATCATACTTGAGACTGCATTTTTGGTTCAAGCTTCATGAAACTTGCCAAGAATGTTTGCCTTTAAAAAATCTTGAATATGTTTGAAATTGGGTCATGTGGGATAAAAAAAAACAAGGTGATGAATAGACTCAGGTGAGCAATACAGGACCATCATGGTCCTCTTGTTGATGGATAGCATAAATTATGAAGCATGCATGCTAGGGTTTTGAAATTTCATAATATGGATCCCTCATGTAAAAATAGCGGATCCGTATTTGAAAATATTCGGATGAAACCTTGTCAGCAAAATATCTAAAAAAAACTGCTAAAGCTAGAGCCTTAAAAGTTGATGAGAGGATTGCTAGTGATGAGTATATGACCTGATCAACTTTTGAAGAAATTCTGAAAAATACATACGAGTTGTGTGACTTTGTAAATTTGGGCATTTTTACATTGCATGCTCTAGAAGCCTCCGTGGTGCAGTGGTTACGCTACTCGCCTTGTAAACCAGGGATCGATCCCAGGCTTCTCCAGACTTTCAGATGAGTCTTTAAACTGAGGTCCCGTCTCCGTATGACCTTGGCTGTTGGTGGGACATAAAACTCAAACACTTACTCAAAACATTGCATGCTCTGTAATGCATAGCATAACTTTATAATCATGTATGCTAGAGTTTAAAGTTTCATATATGAATGCCTCATGAAAAAATAGGTGACTGTTTTTTTCTTTCTTGTCAGGTGTATGCTGCTTTCCTGAGTTATGGCCCTTTAAAAAATTCTGGATGAAATCTTGTGTGCAAAATATCTCAGAAGCTATTGAAGCTAGAGCCTTGAAAATTGACGCATAGATTGCTAGTGATGAGTAGATGACCTTATTAACTTTTGATGAAATTCCCAAAAATACTTCATGCGTTATGGCGGTTTGAAACTTTGGGCATTTGTACATTGTATGCTTTGTGATGCATAGCATAACCTTAGAACCATGTATACTTTTTCTCATCTGGATTATGCCCCTTTCCTGTGTTATGGCCTTTTGAAAAACTTTGGATGAAATCTTTTCAGCAAAATATCTCAAACACTATTAAAGCCAGAGGCTTCCAAAATTGATAAGTGTATTGCCAATGATAAGTAGATGACCGGATTAAGTTTTGAAGAAATTCTGAAAAATAGTTAATGAGTAATGGCCCTTCGTAAATTTGGGCATTTCTCCTTTGCATGTTTTGTGACTTTAATACAATGTATGCTAGGGTTTTGAAATTTTATACATGAATGCTTCATGAAACATAGGTGACCCTTATTATTTTTCATGTCAGGATTACCTTTGAACAGTCTCAGAGGTGGTCATATATTTGTAATGCTTTAAAAAGAATTGACTCACGTTATCTCAAACACTGATATCTCAAACTTCTGGGGCCAGTTGTTCAAAACTAACGAAGTCGTTAGTTAACGTATCATTAAAACTTTGATCATTTATTATGGCAAATTTGATAATATTTTTGCTGGAAAAATGTGAGCAGCTTTTGCGAATGCAAAAGCTGCTCACATTTTTTCAGCAAAAAACCCAAATTTTAGATATTGAACTTGCTAGAACAGTTAACAATATGACCACTAACGAGCTTGTTAAGCTAACGAGGCTTTGAACAACTGGCCCCTGATTGACTAAAAATAAACATTATGCAGTTGTTTTAGTTTTGCCTTATGATCATTAGTTTTCAACTGCTGAAATCTCATACTTAATCTTAACCCATTTAGTACAAGATATCCCAAAACGGGTAGCCTGGCAAACAGTACGGGCCCAGATTGGACGCCGCAGAACACACTGTTTGCTAAAAGTTCAGTCATTTTCAGAATAGATTTTGATGAAAACACAACCTGACACCCCTAAATTTTGAAATGGACTCCTGCTATATATAAGGAGGAAGATTCCATTTGGTAAAAAAAGGGTTAAACTACTGTTATCTCAAACCACCAAAAATCCCAGTTTTTTGTGGTTTGAGATAAGTAGTGTCGAGTACATAAATTTTGCTTTGTCTTGTTTCAGGCTCGCAGGGTACCAGGTTGTAGGTTGCACCTAGGAGACCGTCCAATCAATATCACTCTACGCAGGGCATTAGCCTCACTGTCAGTCTGGCAGAAACTACGCTTGGCATGGTATCTCATCACCTCCAAAGATCCTATTAGGTAATAGGTATGAAATGCTACACAGCAGATTTGTTTGTTTGTTTTTGTTTGTATTGGAGTTTAACAGCCCAGTCAACATTAATTTAGGTCATTTTTGAGCAGGTCAGTTTACCTTTCCACACTTTTCCTGGTCATGCTTATACGTAAGCAGTTAACCAGTAAAGTGCACATTCTTTCACCAGAAACTGACAACTGCCCTTCTTGAATCAGTGGAAGGGAGAGAATGACGGTAGAAAAGATTTCATGATCAGTCTCCACGAAAGAATGTTGCCGACCCTGGCAGGTTTCCAACCCGCGTCCTGATCAACAATAGACGCGCATCCGACTGAGGTACCGAGGCTGGCATCAATGCACAGTAGAACACAATACACTTGTACAATATACAATACATTATTGACTATCCCGTATTGATTGGAGGTCATTCGTATTAGCACCAGGTCAACCAACTGGAGGTCAAAAATCAATAATCATGTTTTTTAATTGTGGGAATTTTGTTACGAGCCAGGCGTAGCAGAAAGAAAAAGCAAACAAGCCTTTTGGAAAAAATTATTCTAACACAGCGCGCCTATATAGGCAATGGAAAATAACTTTGTTTTATTCTACAACAAATCACAGCTCGGAAGAGCGTGACAAGTGACGTCATTATAATTCCCAATTTATGACGTCACTAGTCGATTTCCATGACGTTAGATGGTGTAACGTCATTTTCTCGCATCGAAAACGTAAGAAAAGGATATAAATGCGTGTGTTTCAGTCCATAATTTTAGCGGGATTTCTTCTAATAATGGCGAAAGGTTGTGAGATTTTGAAGGAAACAACAACATTAATGCCGATTTCAGCGTGTTAGAATCGAAATAGATCAGCTCTAGTCTGTGATTTGTTGAGTAATAAATCACAGTTTGTCGGTCAGTTGTAAGTAGACAAATCACGCGCGCTACGCGCTTGTGATTTAATCTCTTTACAACTGACCTCCAAACTGTGATTTATTACTCAACAAATCACAGTTAGAGCTGATCTATTTCTTAAACAAAGTTTATTTACAAGTTAACTTTAACCTGTAGAAGTAAGAAAATTAAATGTACTTAGCTCTGTTATGAAATATCATGAATAACTCTATTTTCCTTTATCCCACAGAATTCACAGTCCGAAATGAAAAGTAATATCCTTTAACAATCCAACACAGAATTTAGAAATAACTTTCCTTATAAGCCCAAACATCAAACTCTAAAGTCTGACTCAATGAGAAAACTCAAGCTCTTTTATAGACCCTAAGATTTCTCTAAAACATTCCAGAGGGCTGTGGAATAAGATGAGGTAATTTTCTAAAAATAATGCAACCCAGAACTTTCTGGAAGGTTCTGAAGTACTTTTCCTTGTAAACATGTTGTTTACAAAAATGAAATTAATCTGTGACTCAGTTTTCGAGAATCTTCTATAATGTTGTTTCCAGTTTCCCCGTGTCGCGGGTCGTCAGCTGGTGGGGTCCCAGGGAACGAATCTTCTATAAGAAGATTAACAAGATATTTATAGCACTATTAGGTCACGCAGTGGGGTGAAAGTGGGAATTAGAAAAATAAATTCTTATTGCATAACAATTTATAAAATTGCCATTAATCAAGTAATGTTGATTTGGCCATGTTAAGGTTCTTGGTCTGCTGTATTAGCCTCAGCCTTTGGCCTCTGGACCAATACAGCAGACTGGGCCAATACTAAATTACCTGATTAATGACATCATAATGCAAAACAATACAATTATTCTTGTCATTTTGTACCACAACCTTTTCATAACATGGTTTAGGATGTAACAAGGTTTTAACAAGGTCTTCCACTGACCGTTCCAAGGCGGCTCTTCTGTGGCGATTTATTTATGTTGTTGTCTGTTACTTACTGTGTGTATCACTTGTGTCTTTTAATTTTGGATAGCCATATGGCCATTTTGTGGGAAAGTTACTGTCCTTATGGCCTTCCTTTGTTTAGGTTTCCATTATGGTCTGGTCACTTAATGTTTGTATTTCTTTCCCTTTGGTGTCTTTTATGGGTGGAGTGGGTTAATTGTATCAATTCCTGATCTTTGTTTTACTTCTACTTTAAGATAGATCCCTCCCCCCCCCCCCCCCCCCCCCATTGGCTTGGAGAAATACATTTAACTGCATGGTGCTTCTGCCCAGAACTGAAACCGACCGAAATGATGAGCACTGGTATCTATTCCATCACATGGACAAGTATGTGAAATGAACACACCGTCCCTCAAACTCCACTTTAGATAGAGAAAACTGGGGCTTACCGCGGTATACATTATTTGTCTCCTCCAAGATTTAGGTTGTGGGTACTCGTTAGAACCGCCTCAATGAGGCGGTTCTAACGAGCACCCACAACCTATATTTGCGGTATGAATAAGAAAATTATCACAGATTTTCATCAGAAAAGTAGCCATTTTGGAGATGTGAAAAAATGCACTATGTCGCATGGGTACATGTGTTATCGTAATGATTCTTTTTCAGTAAAGAGGATGTGGAGAAATGTAAACAGAAGGACCTGTTAGAGGAAATGCTAAAGGAGATGACAGGAGAGTTTCCTGCCCTAAGCAAAGTTTTTGTACAAGAAAGAGACTCATTCCTAGCAAACTCCCTTCTATTGGCAGCACAGCCTATTCAGCACCAAGATGCACCAAATGGTAATTATTTTTAACCCTTTTTGTACGAAATGGAATCTTCCACCTTATATATATGGCAGAAGTCCATTCCAAAAATTGGGGGTGTCAGGTTGTGTTTTTTTTTTTTTTTACAAAATTTATTCAGGAAATGGCTTAACTTTTTGCAAAAATGTAGGCCCTGATCAGACGCCGCATTCTGCAATGTCTGATCTGGGCCTTCACTGCATTGTTTGCCAAGGTACCCCTTTAGAGGTTTCTGGTACTGAATAGGTTAATGATCTTAGGGCCCGCAGATCTTGGAAAAGGGGGCTATTTGGAAATGGAGAGGGCTCTTACAGTATACTATGTTTAGTTGCCAGATTCATCTTTAGTTTTAGTCTGCATGACAGAAATGGAGACCAGTTAGTTATCACAAAAAAAAAATCTTTTTTTTCCTTTTAGACCTGTCCGATAAATTTCCTTCATGTTCTCCAGTATGGGGCCAGTTGTTCAAAGCATCGTTAGCTTTACAAGCTCGTTAGTGGTCATATTGTTAACTGTTCTAACAAGTTCAATATTTAAAATTTTGGTATTTTTGCTGAAAAAATATGAGCAGCTTTTGCATTTGCAAAAGCTGCTCACATTTTTTAAGCAAAAATACTAGCATATTTGCCATAATAAATGATCAAAGTTTTAACAATACGTTAACTAACGACGTCGTTAGTTTTGAACAACTGGCCCCAGAAGGCCTTTGTATTTGTTTATTTTGAACAAGATGCATTTAAATTTATACATAGCAGAAAAAACTCTGGAATCAATACTGCCCACTGCGATATTTTGTGGTATTTCCGTTCAGTATTTAATGTAAGCTGGGCTCTTTTGTACGGTTGTACAAAATTAATCAAGTATGGATTGGAATAAAAACTTGGCCGCATCCGCGGTAAACAGAAAATCGACATGCGCTTAAAAATTCAGGATTTTTACAGGTAAAACAAATAAAACAAAACATTGTTTCTGATTAATTGCAGTTTTGCAGCATACAGTTTATGACAAACTCATTAATTTGCACCAGAAAGCTAAAAATTGTGAGAAAATTGCAAAAACGATCTCATGGTCTACAGCTGGGCGACTATTTGAATTTTTTTATGGGCCCATGTGAATTTTCTCTCACATTTGGTGACTGCGCAAGTGCTAATCCTTATCCCTATTGTGGGTACTTGTTGGAATCGCCTTAATGAGGCAGTTCTAACAAGCACCCACAAAACTGTTTGGAGTATAAGTAAAGTAGCACAGTTTTCAAAATATTTGTTTTGGGGATATAAAAACACACTATGTCACACGGATGTGTTTTCCTCATAGTGTAAAACAGGAAAATATTGTATATCCTGGTAATCCACAATGTCTCTGGTAATACATCATAACCCCTTTTTAACACTTTTAATGGGATCCAAAGCAGAAACCCTGTTAGTTAAACAACCATATTATATCCAAACAAAAATGTATAGATTGCTTCTGGTCCTTTTTCTATATAATCTATACATTTTTTGGGATACATCCTGAAACAGTCTCAGCAGGCAAACCCCGCTAGGACAACGTGAAATCAACATCGGTGCAATGTCACTACTTTGCACTGATGAAGATGTGATGTTGCATAAACGTCATGATGTTGTACCAAAGTTGATGTGACATCACAATTACGTCATGTGCCTGCTGGGGTGTTATATCTAAAACTGTGTTATCATGAACACTGTTATAAAGAGGTGGTGTATAAAAATTGAAGTTTACAGTGGTATTCATAATAAAGTCATGTTAACGGTATGTGCCGTGTTTGTTGCTCTCATCCAGTATTTTTAATCTTCAGGATACATTCCGACAGTGGCAGTTGGTGTTGTGGGTATAGGACATGTTCCAGGCATTGTAGCCAATTGGAAGAACAAAGAGTATGATATCAATGCTATTATGAAGTAAGTTTCTATTAGTGACAGACAAATACATCCTATTGCGGGCCAACCTCAGTGGCTCTTGGCCTCTACCATCGCAGCTTGGAGAAATAGATTGGGCTGCATGATGCTTCCATGCAGAGCTGAAACCGACCACACATGAGTACTGTTAAACTGCTCAGGGTGTCCAAGCCTGCCCAGGCAAAGTGGTGCGAGTTGGACCATCCCTCCATACAAGCCCTTATCTTTTGTTTGGATGACAGGGCTTGTGATGTTGTTTCATCTCTATATGAAATCAGAGTCCCACAAGATTGGAAGCAACATTTCCAGAATGACCTAAATTGTGTTGAGGGAGACTTAAAACCTCAGTACATACAAACAAAACCTCAGTGACTCAGTCTGTACACACCCCCGCCCATAGGGGCTTGAAGAAATATTGGCTTTATTGGTCGGTGAGAATCATGTGGACATATGTAATGAAGGATTACAGTACAGTAAAATTCCTATATTAAGACCACCTTTGGGACTGTTCAAAGACCACTTTTGAACAGTCCCAAAGGTGGTCCCTGACCCAGAGGATATTGTAGGCAGAAAACACAAAGAAAAATTCAGTGTACCCTTCAAAATAAACTTTTTATAGCAAAATTAGTCGTAATTTTAGGTGGTCTTAATAGCGGAGTTTCACTGTATATTTAACCTTGGGTTATAAATAACTTTGGGTGAAAAGTTGACCTGACAAGAAAAAAAGCCTAACTGCATTATGGATATGGTAAAAATCCTAAAAATTTGTACACCTTGAGGACTTGATTTAACCCATTTGGAACTGGAAACCCCTGAAGGGTACCTTGGCAAACAGTGCAGGCCCAGATCAGACACCGCAGAATGCGGTGTCTGATCAGGGCCTACACTGTTTGCGAAAAGTTAAGACATTTTCCAAGTAAATTTTGAAGAAAACACAACATGACACCCCTTAATTTTGGAATGGACTCACGGTATATATAAAAAGGAAGATTCCATTTGGTACAAAAAGGGTTAATACTCAAAAGTTTAAACAAATAGCTTCCTGATCAAGCAAGAAGTCTAAAAGGTGCAGATAGAATGGCAACCAGTGTAGGCCCTGATCAGACTGCTCCTTGAGTCTGATCTGGGTCAGCACCATTTTCCTAGGCCTGTTTTTCCTAACACTTAGGATCATTATGGTAGGTTTTTAACCAAAAGGTAAGCCTATGGAGTGAGTCCCGATGCCCATGCCCCGGATATCACTATTTAAAGGATGGATTTTTGACAAATCCATTCAAAAAGGTGAGTTTAGGAGCCATTGAAGGTCTTGCATCGATATACTTGTATGATATCAGAATGACTACATGTAGGTAATCTGGTACAAAAATGGTAAACACTTTATTTTGAAAAAAATTATGAGAAGAAGCTACTCCTACTGTTCCTAAAATACATTTACCAATCCCACCCCCTCCATCACCCCCAACTGGGCCTTGGAGATAATGTTGGGCTGCATGGTGCTTCCAGACCTGAAACTGAATATCAGTACTGTGGACTGCAAAACCGCTAAGGTCTAAGCCTGCCCTGACAAAGTTGTGCATGTCAAATCTTTCATGCTAAAGGTTTCTTTGGGTGGTAGGGCTTGAGATCTCAATGTCTGTTCCACAAAGTTGAAAACAATGTCTCCAAAATGATCTAAATAGTGTTAACAAGGATGCAAAACCTCAAACAAACAATCAAAAAGCATAGCCCCAGGTAATGGGGCATATCCCCATGTTATTTGTCTTATTTCTGCATGAAAACATACATTGTGAGTACTCATCAGAAGTGCTTCACCAAAGCACATTTGATAAGTAGCCACAACAACTGTTTATGTATGTAAATAAAAAAAAAAAATACAGTGTTTAACCCTTTTTGTACCAAATGGAATCTTCCTACTCATATATAGCAGGAGTCCATTTCAAAATTTAGGGGTTTCAGGTTGTGTTTACTTCAAAAACTATTTTGAAATTGGCTGAACTCTTTCCAAACAGTGTAGGCCCTGATCAGACGCCGTATTCTGTGGCGTCTGATCTGGGCCGTGCAGCACTGTTTGCCAATGGTACCCGTTTAGGGGTTTCCAGTCTTAAATGGGTAAAGAAGTAAAAAACTGGCTTATCTGGAGCTATGTCAGTTACCATTATGTCCATGAATTAGCTGCCTAAGCTAACAATGCTTAAGACATATGTGTCCTAGATTATATAATGCTGTGCAATATAATGGCTCAATAATTGAAAGACTTTCGGATGAGTCTTTAAAACAAGGTCCCGTCTCTGTATGACCTTAGCTGTTGGTGGGATGTAAAACTCACTCACTCACTCACTCACTCAATAATTGAAATTTTCAACTGAAAATCTATATGGCATTATGATAACACTTCTGTGTGATCACACTTCCAAAACGTTCTGATGAAAAATTATAATACTTTTCTTATTTGTACTTGAAATATTGGTTGTGGGTGCTTATTAGAACCACCACAATGAGGTGGTTCTAATGAGTACCCACCACCTATCTCCTGGAGCATAAATAAAAAAAGAATGAATACCCCTGTAAACCCCAGTTTTCTCTATCAAGTGGGGTATAGTGAGGTGTTCATTTCACAGACTTTTTAACCTGATTAAAATATATTTGGTGTTTTATACTCGGGCTCCCTATTTACTTAGTCTGATAATACTGATGCTTGCAAAATTAAATGTAATCATGCTTCTGGCAGCTTAAGCCAGTTACAGCATTGTTGCTTTTGAAAGACACCATATGGTTAGGAGCATAGTGTTGGGTTTACTTCGATTTTATACCATTGCAGATGTTTTATATATAAAATGATCTTTTTAGCTCACCTGAGCATGAAGTGCTCATGATGAGCTATTGTGATTGATTAAAGTGTGTCGTGTGGCGTCAACAATTTGCTTAAAATTGCTAACTCATCCTAAACCCTTGGGCCTATTTCAATCAAAGTTCATAGGAATGTTGCTAAGGTGACCCTAAATGTTCAAGTTATTGATCGGAAATGCCCCCAAACCCCTTATTTTGAACTAAAAAGGGCCATAACTCTGTCAAATATTAACAGATATTGCCCATCAACAATCCCATACCACTCATTCCCAGTATAAACATGTATGCAAAATTTGAAAAAAATCAGTGGAAAATAACTCAAGTTATCGATTGGAAATGGTGCTGACTGACGGACAGACACTCGACAGTATATCATAATACCCCACCACTATCATGTGGTGGGGTATAAAAATAGAAAAACGTCAATAATTTGCTTTAAATGCTAACTACTCCTAAACCCTTGGGACAGGTTCAATCAAACTTCATAGAAATGTTGCTCAGGTGACCCTCTGCCAAAATAGCTAAAATGGTTCTGCTCGGATAACCAAAATGGCAGCCAAGCAAAAAATAGAAAAAATCTTTAAAAGACAACTCCTCCTAAAGACTTGGGCCAATTTCGTTCAGACTTCATAGTAATGTTGCTTAGGTGACCCTCTACAATGAACAAAATGACCACCACAGCTAAAAATAGAAAAATGTTGATAATTCGCTTTAAATGTCAACTCCTCCTAAGCCCTTGAGCCAGTTTCAATCAAACTTCATAGGAATGTTGTTCAGGTGACCCTCTATCAAAAAAGCTAAATTGTTCCGCACTGATGAACTAGATGACAACCAGAGCTAAAAATAAAAAAATCTTTATATGACAACTCCTATACCTTTGGGCTGATTTCAGTCAAACTTCATGGGAATGTTGCTTAGGTGGCCCTCTGCCAAAATAGCTAAAACAGTTCTGCTCCAATGAACAAGGTGGCCTCCAGAGCTAAAAAGAGAAAAATCTTTAAAGGACAACTCCTAACCACTTTGGCCAATTTCATTCGAACTTCATTGGAATGTTGCTTAGGTTACCCTCTACCAAAATAGCTAAAACGGTTTTGCAATTAGCAAAATGGCTACCAGAGCTAAAAATAGAAAATGTCAACAATTTGCTTTAAATGCCAAGTCCCTCTAAACCCTTTGGCCAATTTCGATCAAACTTCATGGGAATGTTGCACAGGTGACTTTCTTCCAAAATAGATAAAAAAATTTCCGCTCTGCTGAACAAGATGGCCACCAGAGCTAAAAATAGAAAAATCTTTAAATGACAACATCTCCTAAACCATTGAGCCAATATCATTCAAAGGTCATATGAATGTTGCTTAACAGCTGAAACATTGCAGCTCTGATGACTAAAATGGCTACCAGAGCTGAAGAGAGAAATTGCCAACAATTTGCTTTATATGCCAACTCCTCCTCAACCTTTGGGCCAATTTCAATCAGTCTTTATAGGGATGTTGGTTAGATGACCCACTACCGAAATGGCTAAAATCATTCAGCTCTGATGAACAAGATGGCCACAAGAGCTAAAAATAGAAAAAAAATTAAATAGCAATCCCTCCTTTACCCTTGGGCCAATTTCATTCAAATTTCATTGGAGGAATGTTGCTTAGGTGACCCTCTACCAAAGAAGCTAAAATGTTTGACTTGGATGACTAAAATGGCCGCCAGAGCTAATGATGGAAAATCATCAACAATTTGTTTTGATGACAAAACCGCCTAAACCCTTTCACCAATTTCAATCAAACTTCATTGGAATGTTGCTTAGGTGACACTCTACCAAAATAGCTGAAATGCTTTGGCTCGGATGGTCAAAATGGCCACCTGAGCTAAAAATAGAAAAAAGGTCAACAATTAGATTTAAATGCCAACTCCCTTAAACCCTTGGCCAATTTGATTTAAACTTCACAGGAATGTTGCTTAGGTCACCCTCTACCGAATTAGCTAAACTTGTTCTGCTCTGACGAACAAGATAGCCGCCAGAAATTTCAGAATCTATTTGACATCTTTGAAGTCAGGTGAGCTATTCAGGGCCATGTAGACCCTCTTGTTATACAATTATACCAAGAGACCAATGTACAGTGTTATAAAGAGGTTTATGTGTATTTTTGTAATGCTTATTATTTTGTCACCTCTTTCAGTATAACACTCCTTTAAGAGGCCGGCCTCAATTGATCAGTCGTCTGACTGGTGATCAGGAGGACGCGTTTGCGATACCTGCCGGGGTCGACAACATTCTTTCATGGAGATTGATCCTGAAATCTTTTCTATGGTGATTCTCTCCCTTCTGCTGATTCAAGAAGGGCAGTTGTCAGTTTCTGGTGAAAGAATGTGCACTGTACTGGTTAACCGCTTAAGTATAAGCTTGCCCAGGAAAAGTATGGATAGATAAACTGACTGCCTCAAAAGTTACCTAAAATAGTGCTGTCTGGGCCATTAAACTCCAATACAAACAAACACAACTCCTTTAAGACAGAACCCCAAAATTAAAGATTATATCGTGAAACTTTGATGGCTAGAAAACCAATGGCTCATTTACCTCAGCTCTCGCAAACTGATTCTTGAGTCCCTAGAAATAATTTCCCATTACTGCTGATAAAAATATATCTAGGTAATATTCTTTTTTTTTTGCGATTCCAATCAGTGCACACAACATACATGTACATTTTGTTTTGCAGAAAATTGCCAAAACATCCATATATTGCCCCCCGCATTGCTCTATGTGGGTCTAACTACCCTTGTCCCCCCAAACAATTTTGTTGCCCAACGGTAGATAAACGGCTATATCAATTTAATCTGTAAATTTTGTGTGTAATATAGTTGCTCAACTGACATTCTTTCTGCTTTGGACCCCAATGAGGTGTTGTGTAAATAAATCTTTTTTTTTTACAGGGTGCCAGAAGGAAGCTGGGTAGGCACATTAATAAGGCTGGGAATAAAACTGAGCCTTGTAGGAATCCTCTCCTTTGCCTGTTTTAAAATGTACAGATGGACTTTTCCAATGATCACCTGAGACACAGGAAGATGATGTGTTATAATTTGGTGCAGGGGCCTTATCTGATGCAATATTTATTGTTTTATTGGAGTGATGTCTTATTGATAGTTACCATGAATGATAGAAACTGATCAGGGGCCAGTTGTTCAAAATTAGCAAGGTCTTTAGTTAATGAATCGTCAGAACTTTGATCATTTAATACAAAAAATTTACTAATAGTTTTGCTGAAAAAATGTGAGTAGCTTTTTTTAAATGCAAAAGCTTCTCACATTTTTTCAGCAAAAATACCAGAACAATAGCTATTGAACCTGCTGGACTAGTTAACGATTCGACCCCTAACAAGCTCATTAACAATGCTTTGAACAGTTGGGCCCAGATGTTGAATGGCTTTTCCAAAATAAAGTTCATCACTGTGTAGGACTCAAGTTCTGGGGCCAGTTGTTTAAAGCATTGTTATCTTAATGAGCTCGTCAGTGGTAAAATTGTTAGCTGTTCTAGCAAGTACAATATCTAAAATTTTGTTATTTTTCCTGAAAAAATGTGAGCAGCTTTTGCCTTTGCATATTTGCCATATTAAATGATCAAAGTTTTAAGAGTATGTTAACTATCGATGTCGTTAGTTTTGAGCAACTGGCCCCTGGTGTTTAGATGGTGTTTGATTTTAAGGAAAATGTGGTATGAACACTCATTTAAACGTGAATGATGACACATCCTTGCGACATAGTGCATCCATTCATATCTCCAAAATGGTTAATTTTCTGATGTAAATTGGTGATTTTGTAGAAGAATTGCAGCAAGTCCTTAAGGTGTCTGAAATTTTAGGATTTTTACAGTGTATCTATACATTTTTGGATCCACTTTGAATATTTTCTATGAAAGGGTTATCCTTTGGAAGCAAGGAATACACCACAGAACTGAAAAATATGGAGTGTACATGTCTTCTGGGCCAGACTAGCTAGTTTCGGCCAATTAGGCCTCATCAGTGACCCTCAGCTATTTTTGAAATTCCACAATGGAATCAATGATCCCAAAGGACAAGAAAATATAATCTACACTATGATGTAGGGCAGGGAGACGTTTTACCACCGCCACACATTCCCACACACCAGCTGTAGTGAAGTTAAATATGTGCTATAAAAAGGTTATCCTTTGGAAGCAAGGAATACACCACAGAACTGAAAAATATGGATTGTACATGTTTTCTGGGTCAGACTAGCTAGTTTCGGCCTTCTTATATCCAAAACCATGTTATAACTAACAGTGTTATATTGAGGTTGTAGTGTACTCGGATCAGACTGATTCTTGGCTCTGCATACATGTCCAAAGAAAAAATTTTGGCTTGAAGTGTCCCATAATGTAGCCAGATAAAAGAAGTGCATCACATATTTTACCCACCTATTGGAGAAACCCCAAAAGAGGTCATTGGTAAGCAGTGTAGGCCCAGATCAGACATTAAAGAATGCAGCATCTCATTACAGTAACACACGTGTGACATGTAGCATTCTTCCAAAACGGTCATTGTCTGTTGAAATTTCGTAATAAATTCTTTGTTTAACTCTTATCTTGCTGTTCACGACAACCCTTTTCTTTGCAAAAAGTGTAGATCCAGATCAGAGAAGCCATCTGATCTGGATCTACACTGTTTGACATTCAGTTTATGATTTTGAAGGAATAAATTACATGAAGTATTCTGATTGGTTCAAAGTCAGAAATGGGTGTGGCTAAACTGAATACCGTATTCAACAAGAGAAGGTTTAAACTCCCTATCATAGGATGTGGGTGCTTGTTAGAACTGCCTCAGTGAGGCGGTTCTAAAAAATACCTACAACCTATATCTTGAACCTATGTCTTGGAACAGATATAAGAAAAATAATGATTACTACAGTAAACACCCATTTTCTGTTTAGAGTGTTCTATACTCAAGACTTATCACAATGTGATCAGGGCCATCAATTTGCATGGAGTCCAACCGTTTTCTGAAATTTCTAATGATAACAACCTGACACCCCTATATTTTGAAATGGATGTGCTATATATAAGATGGAAGAGTCCATTTGGTAAAAAAGGGTTAACCTTTCATATTTACATAGAGGATATTACATGAGTGATCATGTATTATTGAATTTATTCAACGAGTTGAGGAAAAGGGATAAAATGCGAGTTTTATAAATGCGAGTTTAATAAATTTAATAATGCATGTTCACGAATGCAAGATTCTATTTATCATATGACAATTTAAACGCATTTTATTATGCCCCCGCCATCATGAGACAATCTGCCTCACAAAAAACAAGGTCCTTACCTACAAGGTCAAGGTCATACTTAGAGATCAAACGTGAAAAAAGGGTCCAAAACTGAAACATGGTCAATAACTTTCTATGGATGAATACGAACATAGACATCACTCAGGCCGGGGCATCCGTGTCCTATGGACGCATTTCTAGTTCACGATTGTTTTACAGAAATGTCTATATTCCGCCATTAGTAAGCGCTACGTCGTTAAGGACATCATACATGTAACGTTACGGGGCGTATCTACCTAATTTGCATATTTAATCCACTAGTGGATTATCAAATTTATTACATGGCGTTATTACATTCTCAGACACGTCGTGTTATGATAAAAATGGATAATAAATATTACTGGGATGATTCAATACACATGTATATTGGCAATGCATGATATGGTACTTTAATTTCTTCCAGGGTAGACCCTGAAAAATATAGAATATATCTGGGAATTATGGCACTTAACTCTTATCCTGCTGAACTGTGATATGCTCCACCTTTGCAAATTATCAGATCATATTTTTTCTGAAGGAGCCATCTGATAAGCATATGATAAGTATCAGTATTGTTTGACATTCATTTTGTGAATTTGTAGGCGTGATTTACATCAAGTTCTCTGATTGACTGAAAGTCAATGGATGTGGCTTAGTTTATGTTATTAAAGATATGGGCCGCAAAAGTTACAGTAAAACCTGTCATAGTGGCCACCTCTATTAAGCAAGCAACCTGTTTTAAGCAAGCAGGAATTCAGTTCCCAATAAGGAAAATGCATAAAAATTCACCTGTATTAAGCAAGCACCTGTCTTCACCAAGCACATTTTAGTTATCTCTTAGGTGATTACTTAATACGGGTTGGACTATACATTATGAAAACGCCTATACAAATACATTGTAACCTTTATCGCCGAAAAAAATATAAAACTTTTAGATGAAAAATTGTGATATTTTTCATATTTCTGCTCAAAATATAGATTGTAGGTACTCGTAAGAACCGCTGTAACGAGTACCCACAATCTATATTTTAGAGCTGAAATAAGAAAAATAAGGTTTACCCCTGTAAACCCCAGTTTTACTATATAAAAGTGGGGTTCAAGGGGGTAAAAATTATAAAGGCGTGTTTTCGTGATGTACTGTTTTTCTTATTGAATCAATTAGGCAATTCTTATGAGTACACACAACCTCATTTTCAAGGTGTAGTAAGACAAATCTTCCTAAATCTACCAATTGTTAAGCGGAACAAAGGGAAGACATACTATATACAGATTTAAAATATGATTGCATGATCAAATTTCTAGGTCAGCCAAGGCTGTATTATGTAGTTAAAGGTGCATATTTTGGGTACCCTTTTTACTGTAGATATTTGGACAAAAGGGCCTGAGTAATCAGTGTAGACCCTGTTGAGATGCCACAGAATGCAGCATCTCATCAGGGTCTACATTGTTTGCCTCTCATCTAGCTATTTTTAGATACAACATTGGATGGTAAATTGTACTTTTTCGAATTTTGGAAAAACTATAGTAAGCTTTGGGGTAAAAACTATACAGTAGAACTTCAATGGCTCGAACACGTTTGGGACCATGAAAATATGTTCGAGACCGGGGTAGTTCGAGCCACTGAGGGTTACCGCCATGAAGCATAACAACCTTAATTTTGGGACAAAAAATGTATGCTGTGTGTTCTCATAGAGGCGATTCTAATGAGTACACACAGCATACATTTACAAGAGAATAGTAAAAAATTCCTTAATTACCCACCCTTTTTCTTATGTGGAGAAATTCCCTCGGGACTCAAGAATCGGTTCGACTCCGCCATGGTAAACGAGCCATCGGTGTTCAAGCCATCGAAGTTTTCCTGTATAATGAAACAGCTCTATAAATGATATGTAATTTTTGGCACTGGATTTGATGGAAATACACAGATATGCTTGTGCCATCTTCACAGAATGAATAAATGTTAACCCTTCTCTTGCTGAATATTCAGTTTAGCCACACCCATTTCTGACTTTGAACCAATCAGATTACTTGATGTAATTTATTGCTACAAATTCATAAACTGAATGCCAAACAGTGTAGATCCTGATCAGATGGCTTCTGAACTTCTTCAGAAGCCATCTGATCTGGATCTACACTGTTTCCAAAGAAAAGGGTTGTTGTGAACAGCATGATAAGAGTTAATGGTATCACAGAATAAAAAAACCTTAACATATTTCTGTTGCTTGAAGTGTGATAGTGGCATTAACATCAATCTATTTTAGAGTGTGCTTGAAGTGTGAAAGTGGTATTAACATAAATCCATTTTAGAGAGGAAACCCTATAAAGGGACACTTAAAGACAGTGCAGATCCAGATCAGGGCCCAGTTGTTCAAAGCACCATTTGCTGAACGAGCTCTTTATTGATCAAATTGGTAACTGTACAATACTTGTACCTAATACAGAGGTATTTTTAATGAAAAAATGTGAACAGCTTTCACATTTTTTTTTAGCAAAATATTTTTGTATTTTTGCCATATTGAATGAGAAAGTTTTGATGATATATTAACCCTTATCTTGCTGTTCACGACAACCCCTGCTTTGCAAACAGTGTAGATCCAGATCAGATCTGATCAGGATCTACACCGTTTGACATTCAGTTTATGAATTAGTGGAATAAATTACATCAAGTAATCTGATTGGTTCAAAGTCAGAGATGGGTGTGGCTAAAAATGAATATTCAGCAAGAGAAGGATTAACAAACAATATCTTAGTTATGAGTGAGTGAGTGAGTTTTAGTTTTACGTCCCACCCTAAGGTCATACGGAGACGGGACCTCGGTTTAAAGACTCATCCGAAAGTCTGGAGAAGCCCGGGATCGATCCTGCGATCCCTGGTTTACAAGGCGAGTAGCGTAACCACTGCACCACGGAGGCTTCTATCTTAGTTATGAACAATTGAACTCAGAATGCTGCATCCTCCAGTGTCTGAGCAGTGCTGTCACTGCTTGCCAAGAGTTCATAGAAGATCTTATATGAGTGTTCATGTATTACTGAATTTTACTAAATGAGTTGAGGAAAAGGGATAAAATGCGAGGCTTGCCGAGCATTTTATTCCTTTTCCTCAACAAGTTTAATAAATTCAATAATACATGCGCACGAATGCAAGATTCTATTTATCATATGACATTTTATTCACGATTGTTTAAAAAATATAAATATTCCATCATTAGTAAACGCGACGTCATTAAGGACGCCGTACATGTAACGTTACGGGACGTATCTAGCTAATTTGCAAATTTAATCTACTAGTGGATTATCAAAAATATTACATGGCGTTTTTACACTCTCAGACGCGACGTCATATGATAAAATCATTTTCTTGACCCAAAAGATTCCAGTTGTTGCCTGTTTTGTCATCTGCCGGTTACTTTAAAAGTCTTTTTTGCAAACTGTGGACCCAGATCAGACTGCTTTTCCTTTATTCTGTTTATAATGATTTATCCTGCTGAATTAATTCATTTAACCATACCCATTTTTGATTATCAGCCAAGCAGATTACTTGATATAATCAGAAGCCTCCGTGGTGCAGTGGTTACGCTACTCGCCTTGTAAACCAGGGATCGCAGGATCGATCCCGGGCTTCTCCAGACTTTCGGATGAGTCTTTAAACCGAGGTCCCGTCTCCGTATGACCTTAGCTGTTGGTGGGACGTAAAACTAAAACTCACTCACTCACTCACTTGATATAATGTATTCATTCAGTTCACAAACTGCATTACAGTGTAGATCCTGATCAGATGGCTTCTCCTATCTGCGTTACAAAAATTGTAGGCCCTTATCAGATGGCTTCTTCTGATCTGAATCTACAATGTTTGCAAAGGTAATGGTTATGTTGTTCAGGAGGTTAAAGGTTAAGGCTGCAAAATTGGGCCTTTCATGCATGGAAGAGCTAGGTCAGTATGAAAAATGGAAGTGAAGGCATTGATCAGGAATTGATACAATTAACCCACAGCTCCCATCAGAGACACCAAAGGGAAAGAAACAGAAACATGAAACAACCAGACCCTAATGGAAACATCAATAGCTGAAAGCCTAAAGGACAGTTACTTTCTGACAAAATGGTCAACTGGCTATCCAAAACAAAAAGATAATTATAAGCGTTACACACACTCAAAGACAGACAATAACAAAAATAAACTGTGACAGAAGAACCACCTTGGATTGGTAAGTGAAAAGAATTTCACTTGGTCAGTGAAAAGAATTTCACTGGGGGGGGGGGGGGGGGGGGGGCTTAAATCGATTTTACGCAGCCACAATCCTCGCCCTTCCATCGCAATTTAGACAAATAATTTGTTCAGTCTGCATGAAGGCCTCCTAACTCATCAGTGCAACATCTGTGAGAACACAAAACTCAAACAACCACAGATATGAAATGATGATGAGGACTCAACAGCAAGAAACCACTGAAATACTGGAGCAAATTAAAAAAAAAAAAACAACGGTTAGACTCTTGGAGCTGGCTGACCAGAGAAGCATGTTAAGATACAGATGGCGTATCTATCCTTTTCCTTATCTTTGCTCATAAACATACATTTTGGTTCTCGTAAGAACTGCCTCATTGAAGTGGTTCTAATGAGCAACAACTATATTTAGGACAGAAATAAAAAGTATCAGTTTCATCAGAAAAAATACTATATTTAGAGGTAGGAAAGATGCCATTTTAGCTTATGGGCATGTCAACATAATTTGTAATCAGAAAAAAGTTTTTTTAACACAATGATAAAAAGTACACCACTACCTCTTTATGACTGTTAATGGGGTACAAAGTAGAAACCATATTAGTTAAACAACCATCTTATATCCCCCCAAAAATGTCTAAGATTATATAGAAAAATGACCATTCATGGTCATTTTTCTATATAATCTATACATTTTTGGGATCCATCTTGAAACCTTGTTTTATCCCAAATCATGTTATAACAAACAGTGTTGTAATGAGATTGTGGTGTAAACACTGATGTGTCATCTTACCAGAAATATTTTGTTATTGAGTTTGTTAAGGTAATAAAAGCAAACCATTTAAGCAACAAATGCATTGTGTTTTATTTCTTTTCCCCTTTGAATAAGAAATTTCAGATGAACACATTATTATGATCATGTCCATGTGTAAAAGATGCTTCTTTAGTATTTCTGTGGCTTGTGCAGAGTGGTATTGAAATGCGATAGTGGCACACCGGTGGGTCGGGCCTAAGATTATATGACGGTTCCAGCATAAAAACATAAATGGAATTTTATTTTATTTTAGTATTCTTTATGTTGGTTGGGGCCTGATGCTCCGTCTTTGGTCGGGTCCCTCGGAGTCTAACTGTTGGTTTTCTTTTGCTCCAGCAATTCTGTTGTATGCTGTCGAGTCTCCAATCCTGTTTCATCTCTGTAGTTTTTTGATTTGTATGTTCTCGGAGATGTTACACTGATGAGTAAGGAAGCCTTCATGCAGACTAATAAAAATTAGTGTATACCCCGACAGAGGTAAGGGCGAGGATTATGGCCATTTTATAATCGATTTAAGCCCCCCTTCTTTCCACTGACCGTTCCAAGGCGGTTCTTCTGTGGCAGTTTATTTATGTTGTTGTTTGTTACTTACTGTGTGTATCACTCGTGTCTTTTTATTTTGGATGGCCATTTGGCCATTTTGTGGGAAAGTAACTGTCCTTATGGCCTTCCTTTGTTTAGGTTTCCATTATGGTCTGGTAGCTTCATGTTTGTGTTTCTTTCCCTTTGGTGTCTTTGATGGGTGGAGTAAGTTAATTGTATCGATTCCTGATCTTTGTTTTACTTCTACTTGGTACAATTCTAGGATCATATTGTGCAAAGTAGGATTCCTCACTGTGTTCAATCATTCCAGAATTGTAAGGTTAACAAGTATAGATTTGCATAAAGGGATTTTGATAACTTACCAAACAGATATATATCCAAAGTCAGAATTATTTCAATGAAGTTATAATCAATAATACTGACAGGTTTTCATTAAAAAGTGAGTTCTTGTATGTATGTTCTTCTTATGCCTTCCCTCTTCACCCACACCAACGGATATGGATCCTGTTTGCATATGCTGCAGCACTGAATCTCCGGAACCAGTGAATAAATTCTAAACAAGTTACATGGTTGTAGCCCTAGGACAGATGGCAATAGTACTTAGGTTTTGATGGCCTTGACCTTGTTTTCAAGGTCATTGGCTCTGAAAAGGGGGCTTTGATCTTGAGAATGATGTCAAGGTAATTAAAATCTAATGAAGAGTTTGGTAGGTTGAAATGATGTGTGGAGATAGGGTGCAGTCGAATAGTAGACCCTTATTTGTGTTGTTTGTAATTTGACAATAAGGGCAAGGCAATCAAAACATAATCACTGATGTTACTTTCTTGTAGTGATGTAACCATGCAATTTGGTACTTTATGTTCCCTTTATGCCACCACTTAAGTTTTAAGACAGCACTCAGGGTTCTGGAGGAAATGACATTGCAGAGTTGAGAGTTAAGTGTGAGAGTATGTTTGAGTTTTACATACCACCAACAGCTAAGGTCATACGGGGACGAGACCTTGGTTTAAAGACTCATCAGAAAGTCTGGAGAAGCCCTGGATCGAACCCATGACCCTGGTTTCTGAGGTGTGTTAAGAGCCAGGCATAGCAGAAAGAAAGGCATACAAGCTGTTTTGTTATATATTTGGGAAGACAACAAACAAGAGTTGTTTCACACTAATAACTAGTTTAATATACAAGAAAAGTTATCACTACGGAAGCTGGAATAAGAGTGATTCACGTGGCAAAGGCGTCAGAGTAAAACTAGCTAGGTAGACTAGCAGTAGATACTGAAACATCTCCCTTCTTTTAAAATTAATTGTAACTAGAGCTGTCAGTGAAACTGACTAGGGCCCCGGCAGCGCTATCAGAGGAGTAGGAAAATGTTGATGTTAAAAAAAAAAGACGTTTTTTTTTTTCCTTTCACCTCTAAGTATGACCTTGACCTTTGAGGTACGGACCTGGGTCTTGCGCGTGACACACTGTCACATTATGGTTAATATTTCTGGTAAGTAATATTTAAATCCATCCAGGTATAAGAAAGTTATAGATTGGACACAATAAAAAAAGATGCTTTTTTGACCTTTTATCTCTAAGTATGACCTTGACCTTTGAGGTACGGCTGTGGGTCTTGCGTGTGACACTTCGTCACATTATGGTTAACATTTCTGCCAAGTAATATTTAAATCCATCCAGAAATAATAACAAAGTTATTAATTGGACACAGGAAAGACCCTTTTTTGACCTTTAACCTCTAAGTATGACCTTGACCTTTGAGGTACGGACCTGAGTCTTGCGCGCAACACTCCATCACATTATGGTTAACATTTCTGCCAAGTAATATTTAAATCCATCCAGGAATAAGAAAGTTATGGAGGATAAAAAAATTTGTGGACGGACAGACGGACAGACAGACAGACGGACAGAATGATGCCAAGTAATATTTAAATCCATCCAGGAACAATAAAAAGTTATGGAGGATAAAAAAATTTGTGGACGGACAGACGGACGGACGGACGGACAGACAGACAGACGGACGGACAGAGTGATTACTATAGGGCACCCACACTTTCAGTGCGGGGCCCTAATTAATTGTACTGATTAATGCACACCATTTCTAGTCACTGGCTGTAGCATCAGGATAACTATGGTAATTTACCTAATTAAATACCGCTTGTGAATTGTCTGATTGATATCGATTGTAAGAAATGTAAACATACTGAAATCCGATACAACCAGCGGTGTCTATTAAATGTCTGATAAGTATCATAATTGCTGTGGTATACATGATCCAGATAAGCAGAATTGCATCAAAATTTGTTCTTAACCACAACTGTTTCTGTTCAATCAGTACTGCTCCAAAACTCTCGGTTTCACCTGTCTTCCGTAACGAGTTATGTAAACAGGCTTATCAACCTTTGGAGTCTCTGACTTTGTTTTTGGAGAAATGGGAGGCTGGGGTGTTTCCGATATTGCAGGCTTTTCTAGTTCCGAAAGTGAAGTTTCCTCCGGAATATGCATTTCAACATCTGGTGTTACTGGCATGCATTCGTTTGTTTTAATAAGATGTCGTCTGTTGCGTCTGTAAGTTGCTCCAATTTGAGTGCGCACTGAATATGATCTGTCATTGTGTTTATCAGTGATGACTGCTGGCTGCCATGTTTTGTTTTGCATGTTTTGTACCCGTGCGGAACCTCCAATGTCAAGAGGTTCAAGCGGCTTTGTTCTCCTATCAAAATAGGATTTTTCCATTTGCCGGTACGATTGTAACCTTGAGCGAACTATTTCTGGGGAAATAGCACGTGGTTTCAACTTTTCTTTTGAGGTCGGTAGGATTGACCTCAGTTCGCGGGACATGAGAAGCGCGGCAGGAGAAAAGTTTGTGCTGCTTAACTTTGTGTTCCTATATTCCAATAGACCAATAAAAGGGTCTGCATTTGCAGATTTTGCCTTTGTGAATATGCGCTTGCATATCTTTACATACGCTTCCGCGAAACCGTTTCCTTGACTATGATGCGGTGACGACGTCACATGCTCAAAATCCCAATCTTTCGCGAACTGCGCAAACTCTTCTGACGAGAAGCATGTTTGATTATCAGATATGACTCTTTCCGGGATACCTAAACGAGAAAAGATGCCTTTCATTCGTTTGATGATAGTCGAACTTCTCATGTTAGATAACTCCTTAACTTCCAAGTAATGGCTATAGGGGTCTGCTATCACAATAAAATCTTTTTGATTCCATGTGAAGAGATCGGTACCTACAATCTGCCATGGGTATTCAGGGATAAAGTGAGGCATTAACGGTTCCTTTGGATTGGAGCTTCGATGCTCTAAGCATACGGCACAGTTTAGCACAAGCTGAGTTATATCATTTGAGATTCTAGGCCAAAAGATCAAGTCACGTGCTCGATTGAGGGTTTTTTCCACTCCCATATGACCTGCATGAACTAGTTCTAGCAAGCTAGAGCGCATCGACCTAGGAATAACAATCCTCTCCCCTTTCATTATCAGCCCATCAAAAACAGCTAATTCTTCACGAAAACACCAGTAATCGATAACCTCAGGCTGACAGTGCTTCCTATAGACTGGCCACCCATCCAATATAACCTGTTTTAATACGACTAGCTGCTCATCCTGCTCAGTTTGGCTTTTAATTTCCTGCAGTTTTCTGTCACTAACAGGCAAATTTGACATGACCATATTGACCTGTACATCCAAAGTTTCAGATAAATTCGGACATGTGTCACTAACAGATTTCCGAGACAAGGTGTCTGGGACAGGGATGTCTTTACCTGCCCGAAATCGAACTTCAATGTCATAACGTTGCAACTGAATCATCATTAGTTGCAAGCGGGCGGGACACAGGTAAAGGGGCTTCTTAAAATCGGTATCAAACTGAGATGGTCAGTTTCAACTATGACCTTTCTGCCAGAAACCCAATGGTGATACCTCTTTAACCCAAACAATATGCCCAAACACTCAAGTTCAATCTGCGCATAGTTCTTCTCGCTTGATGTCAGCGATTTGGAAGCATAAGCTATAGGTTTTCCCTCTTGTAGAAGTGTGGCCCCAAGACTTTCAAATTATAGTCATGCTCCTCCCTAGTTTTGCCGAAGCACAAGATATCGTCTACAATGGCGACCACCCCGGGTAAGCCCTCAAAACATTCATCCATTTTTGATTGGAAGATGTCCATACTCGATTTTATGCCCATGGGAAGTCGGAGGTACATATACCTGCCAAAACAGGTGTTAAAGGTAGTCAAAAGTGAAGAGTCCCTATTTAACATGACGCTCCAATAAGCTGACGTCGTATCCATTTTAGTGAAAAATTTGGCGCCACTGAGTTGCGGCAAGACGTCATCAATGGTTTTAATTGGGTAATGCGGGCTTTGCACATTTTTGTTAAGGTCATGCGGATCCAAACATATCCTCAGTTTACCTGACTTTTTCTCTACAATGACCATAGAATTGACCCACTGACTGGGCTCTTGGACTCTCTGAATTACCCCTAATGACTCCATTCGGTCAAGCTCGGCTTTGCATCTGTCCTTAAGCGCGACAGGTATTTTACGCGGCGGATGGACGACAGGTATAGCGTCCGGTTTGAGGTGTATTGAACATTTGCCAGGAATGGAACCTAAACCGTTAAATAGTTGCGGGTAATCTTTCAAGACTGACGACTTGGTCATATGACCATGCACGACCGGCTGTTTGCTGTCGACGGCATAAGTGATCTTTACGAGATCGAACTCAATGCATGATTTCAAACCAAACAATGGTGTCGATTGAGTATCAACAACATGAAACTCGACCTGTCCGGTGTGGTTTGTGCCTGCATATATGCATGTCAAATTAATAGTACCCTGTGAGTGCAGCGGATTGCCGTTGTATGCTGAAAGCTTAGTGCTTGAAGGTCTGAGTGCAGCCTTAACACCAAGTTGTTGAAAAGCATAGTAAGGTAATATGTTTACCTGACTTCCGGTGTCAACTTTGAAGGTAAGCCTCTTTTTTGACGGACCTACTTCCATTTCAGCAAAAATTTGGTCAGTGTTAATCCGTGACTCCACACTATCAATAAAAAAGTCATCAAATGACAGATCATCCGAAATGTCAACATTGTTTACATTTTTAGATCTACACTGTTCTTTGAAATGGTTCCATTTCTTACACGAAAAGCACTGTTTGCCCTTCGCAGGGCACATCCCTTTTGCGTGTTTTTTACCACAGTTCCCGCACTGTCTCTGATCCGTATCCACCGGTTTCGTCTGTTTACCCTTTGTTGGATTCCAGTTGGAGCTCCTGTGTGGTCCTTTCGGTTTGGCACCCCTGAACTTAGTGCCCTGGCCCGAACCATGTCCTTTGTCTACGTAATTTACTGCAGCGGTTGCTGCACCCATGCTGGCTCCCGTGGTTAACGTTGACGTCATTGTTTTTAGCTGCTCCTGAGCGTACTCATACGTTTGACATATTTGTACTGCCTTGGCTAACGTGAGGTCAGCACCAACCGTTAGGAGTTTCTTACGTATGTCCTGTGAACGTACTCCAAATACCAAACGGTCTCTTATCATATCATTTATGTACGTATCTTCAAACGAACAGTCCTTGGAAAGCACTTTCAGTCGTGTAACAAACTGTTCCAACGAGCTGTCCCCTTGGACCTCATTATTAAATCTATAACGAGCAAAAACTGGATTTGACTTTGGTTGCACATGATTCTGAAATGCCGTGCAAATGGCATCTCAACACTTTGTCTCTCCTCGGCTGTTAGGGTGAGTGTGTTGTAGATCTCACGACCCTTTTCGCCCACCCAGAGAAGCAAATATGTCACATGTACTTCTTCTGTCTTTTCTGCTAAAGCACCTTGGAAAATTAATTCCGCATGTTGCCTAAATTTCTTGAAAGCTTCAAGAAGATTGACACTATTCCAGTCCATGCTGGGTATTGGCACGCCTGATAACTCCATATTGTGTCCGATAATGTACAATAATTAGTACCAAGAAAGCTATTTATAAGTTCTCGAATTATCTGTAATTATCACTTTTACTGACACCATGTTTTGTTATATATTTGGGAAGACAACAAACAAGAGTTGTTTCACACTAATAACTACTTTAATATACAAGAAAAGTTATCACTACGGAAGCTGGAATAAGAGTGATTAACGTGGCAAAGGCGTCAGAGTAAAACTAGCTAGGTAGACTAGCAGTAGATACTGAAACACAAGCATTTTTGAAATAATTAACAACTTTTATTTACAAACTATCTTACACCTGTAGAAGAAAGAAAATTTTACTTAGCTCTGTTATGAAATATCCTTGAATGAATCTATTTTCCTTGATCCCACAGAATTCAGAGTCTGAAATGAAAAATAATATCCTTTAACAATCCAACACAGAATTCAGAAATAACTTTTCTTATAAAACCAAACTTCAAACTCCAAAGTCTGACCCAAAGAAAAAAATCAAGCTCTTTTATAGACCTTAAGATTTCTCTAGAAAGATCCAGAGGGCTGTGGAATAAGATTAGGTTATTTTCTAAAAATAATGCAACCCCGAACTTTCTGGAAGATTCCAAATTACTTTTCCTTGTAAACAAGTTGTTTACCAACTGAAATTAATCTGTGAGTCATTTTTCCAGAAACTTCTTTAAGAAGAATAAACAAGATATCAATAGGATTATTAGGTCACCCAGTGGGGTGAAAGTGGGAATCAGAAAAATAAATTCTTATGCATAACAGGTGAGTAGATTATCCACTACACCACGAAGGCTTTTGGGGGTAAAGTGTACAAGATACTGTTAGAGGTACTCTTGCCCTGTCTTTGATTCTCAAAAAGAAACACTGTCCCCGCCCAATGGGGCTTGAAGAAATATATGGGCTGCATGATGCTTTCACGCAGAGCTGAATCCGGCCCGGATACTAGTACTGGTAAACCGCTTAGAGGATCTAAGCCTGTCCAGGAACCGCGGTGCAAGGCGGACCGTCCATGCTAATAAACCATATTGGTTTCATTCGGAGATAGGGCTTGAGATGTCATTTCATCTCAATGTCGGGTAAAAGTCCTACAAAATCGGAAGCAACGCCTCCAAAATGACCTTTACAGTGTTGACGGGGACGTTAAACCTCAAATCAAACAAACAAAATAAAAAAAAAACAATTTTCGAGAGTCTGAACTTCTATGTCGCCCTGATGCATACCATCAAGTTCCAGCTCAATCAGACTTACTCTTTGGAAGATGTCCCTTGAAGAATTGCAAGACCATTACAAAAACACAACTATACAAATACATTGTAAACTTTACCGCTGAAAAAACGAGATTTTTAAGATGAAAAATTTTCATATTTTCCATATTTCTGATCAAAATATAGATATTTTAGAGCAGAAGTTAGAACAATAAGGTTCAGCCCTGTGAACACCAGTTTTACAATATAAAAGTAGGGTTCAAGGGTTCAAAATTATATAGGTGTGTTTTCGTGATGTGGGCATAATGGCAGCCATCTTGGACTTTTGCAATTCTTAATCTCTATGTTGCCCAATTGTCTCCCATCATGTTTCGGCTTCATTTGACTTATGATTAAGGAGCAAACAGTCGAACTTCAATGGCTCGAACACCTTTGGGACCACGAAAATCTGTTCGAGACAGGGGTAGTTCGAGCCACTGAGGGCTAATGCCAGGAGGCATAACGACATACTTTAGGACATCTTTTTCTGTGTTCTATAATGAAAAATGTATGCTGTGTACTCATTAGAATCGCCTCATCGAGGCAATTCTAGTGAGTACACACAGCATACATTTGCAAGGTAAAAGACGAAAATATCCTAATTTTTACCCTCACTATTTCGTATGTACAGAAATTCCCTAGGGACTCCAGAACGGGTTCGACTCAGCCATGGTAAACGAGCCATCGGTGTTCGAGCCATCGAAGTTCTACTGTATGTTGTTTCAAGGTTTTCAAGATAGCCACCTTTGCAGCCATCTTGGATATTGGAACAAAATTTTAGCAATTCTGAATCTTTCTGTCACCCTGTTGCCTCCAATCAAACTCAACCCAGTCTCTGACTTGAAGCTTGGAGATCTTGTTAACTGCAAGTTTGATGAACATTCTATCAAAAAATGAAGTCACTGTCTGTTGGACATTTTCCCAATTATAAGTCAATGGGAGATAAAAGGGCAAGAAACTCCCGCATGAATGGTGAATGGTCTGATCTTCTCCAAATTCAAACCTGTTCATGATTTTATAGCTGCTCTCATTACCTACAAGTTTGATGAATATCTGATCAAATGTAAAGATCTAATCGCCCGGACTATATTTTCCTCATTATGTGTCTATGGGAAATTAAAGAGCAAGTAACTCACATTTGAATAGTCCAAAATTAAACACGTAGAAGATGGCTGCCCTCATTACCTGCAAGTCTTGCAAAGATTTCACAGGCCTCCATGGCCTAGTGGACAACAGTGCTGACTCTTAATCATCAGGTCTCTCAATGATGTTGATAGAGCATGGCTTGGGTCAGATATGAGATGCAAAGTTCTGTCAGTTTTTAGCTCACCTGTCAGGTTGTGACGAGGTGAGCTTTTGGGATCACTTTTTGTCTGTCGTCCGTGTGTGCATTCGTTTGTGCATCCGTGCATAAACAATTTCTTCAAACGACATCTCCTAAACCACTGATCGGATTTTGACCAAACTTCACAGGAATGATTCTTAGGTGGTCCACTTTCAAAGTTGTTCAAATAGGTCTGGTCCGTTGCACATCTAGGTCACAGGAGCCAAAAATAGATTTTTTTACTGAAAACTTAAAAAATCTTCTCTGAAACTGCAAGGTCCAGGACTTTGATATTTGGTATGAAGCTTCATGTGGTGGCCCCCTACCCAGATTGTTCAACTTATAATGCTGGGGCCAAAATGCACCCGACCCATGGCCCTTTGGTTTTAGATAGGCTTGGATTATTTTTGTTATGGTTTGTCTTTGGGTGTTTGTGCATATCATATTTTATTTTGGATAGCCTATTGGCCATTTTATATGGGAAGTAACCGTCCTTTTGGCTTTCCGCTATTGGTGTTTCCAAAGGGGTCTGTTGTTTCATGTTGTGTTTCTTTCCCTTTGGTGTCTCTGATGGGAGCTGTGGGTTAATTATACCGATACCTGATAATTGCCTCCACTTCATTTTTATATAGGGAAAATCTTTAAAAAATCTTCTTCTCTGAAACCATAAGGCCTAGGTCTTTGATATTTGGTGTGAAATTTCATCTAGTGGACCTCTATCAAGATTGTTCAAATTATAGCCCTGGGGCCAAACATGCCCTTGCCCCGAGAGCCTTTGGTTTTACATAGCCTTCTATAACGAAACTCTTGAAAAATCTTCTACTCTGAAACCACAAGGCCTAGGTCTTTGATATTTGGTATAAAGCTTCATCTAGTGGACCTCTACCAAGATTGTTCAAATTATAGCCCTGGGACCAAATATTCCCCCGCTCCGGGGCCCTTTGGTTTTACATAGACTTATATAGGAAAAATCTTTAAAAATCTTCTTCTATGAAATCACAAGGCCTAGGTCTTTGATATTTGGTATGGAGCTTTATCTAGTGGGTAAAAAATGCACCCGCCATGGGACCCTTTGATTTTACATAGACTTATATGGGGAAAATATTTAAAAGTCTTCTTGTCTGAAACCAGGAGGCTCAGGTCTTTGATATTTGGTATGAAGCTTCGTCTAGTTGACCTCTACCAAGATTGTTCAAATTATAGCCCTCGGACCAAAAAAGGCCCCTTCCCCGGGTCCCACTAGTTTTACAGTGACTTTTTAGGGAAAATCTTTATAAATCTTCTTGTCTGAAACCAGAAAGCTCAATTCTTTGATATTTGGAATGATGTATTGTCTAGTGGACCTCGACCAAGATTGATCAAATTACAGCCCTGGGGCCAAAAATGCTTCACCCTGGGAACCAATGGTTTTACATAGATTTATACAGGGAAAACCTGTAAAAATCGTCTTGTCTGAAACCAGAAGGCTCAGTTCTTTGATATTTGGTATGATGCTTTGTCTAGTGGACCTCGACCAAGACTGTTCAAATTATAGCCCTGAGGCCAAAAATGGCCCCGGGGCCTGTAGGTTTCATATAGACCTATATAAGAAAAACCTTTAAAAATCTTCTTGTCTAAAATCAGAAGGCCCCGGTCTTTGATATTTGGTAGGAAACTTCACCTTTTAGACCACTATCAAGATTATTAAAATTATAGCCCTGGGGCCAATAATGGCTCTCCTTTGGGCCCACTTGTATATACTTATAATGGAAAACCTTCAAAAATCTTCTTGACTAAAACCAGAAGACCCCGGTCTTTGATATTTGGTATGAAGCTTCACCTTTTAGACCACTACCAATATTATTCAAATTATAGCCCTGGGGCAAATAGTGGCTCTCCTCGGGGGCCCACTTGTTACCCTATGGATCAGGGGAGCAATCCAGGGCCATCATGACCCTCTTGTTTTTCTTTGTATTCTGGTTTTCGACCACCTCTGATTAACGATTTGCTCGATATAGGTGAAATAATATTGAAAGGACCATTAATCACCCCCCCCCCTCCCCTACAAAAAAAAAAAAAAAAAAAAAACGGAAGATTTTATTAATAATGAAATTGATATCATCCATATAACATTTTCCTAAGTCTATAAAACCGACAAGGGCACGGAACTATCATGCCTACAGGCGGAAAAGGGCAAAACTTCAGAAATTTATAGCTTAATGAATATTAATAAATGAATCCACTGTTAATTGGACAACATTTTCCCCAACATCTGTCTGCAAGACTAAAGGGCAAGGGCTATTCCAATCTGCCTCAAATCCGATCTCTCAGAGACTGTTTTGTGCATTTGTAACCGAAATAAGACTACCAGAGGAGTACTTTTGTGATACACCCATTTACAAACTGCTTAATCCAATGCACATGTAGGGTCAACTTGTTGAAGTTCTGATAAATTTTCCGTCGCCTTCAATGCAAACTTTAAACCTTAGTATACGGTAAAGGTTTGTCATGCTTAATCATAGATGATGTTTATTTAAATAACGCCATGACGCGTGATGGCGTCACAATGTCCATTTTCCTGTACGCTGGAAGGATTGAACTTCAGTTATGAATTTTCATAACTTCAGTTATCACGTTTCATGGCACCAGTAAAAATTTTTTAAACAATATGGACCATTTATTCGAAGACATTTATATATACAAAGAGGGGTGTCCGAGGGTGTTGCATTACACGACCTGTTAATGCAATGTTACATAATCATAAAGATTCTGAGAAATCTTTGGCAAAAATAGCATTGGCCTCTATGGAAAGAAAGAAGCATGAAAGAACAAATGAACAAATAAGCTAACGAAAACCCATGGTCTCATACACAATATAAGTCCTCATCATTGCAAAGTAACCCAAGTTTGAGGCTTCTTATTTTTACAGTTCCTTAATAAATCTTTGTCGAAAGATTTAACACTAGCCTATCTGGAGAAAAAGAAGAATAAAAGAAAAAATGAATATATAAACAAAAGGGACCTTTGTCTCTTAAACAGTATTAAGTCGCCACTACTAGTATTGCATTGCATATCAAGTTAGAGGCTTCTAACTTTCCTGAGAAAGGTGGCCCTATAGGCTACATTCTGCTTCTTCTGTACTGATTCCCCATTTTATTAATAACTTTCGAGCGACGTTGCTGTCGGTATTGGTCAGACCTATAAAGTTGTTTTCTGCCGCTTTTTGTTAATTTCAGTGGAGCAGGCAATACTAATTTGTTTAAAAATATTCTTAGAGTTAGATTATCTCCTATCAAGTCACCCATCCTTCGAAAATGTACCGATTCGTTCAAAAGAAGTGGACTGTATCCTACTATTTCTGAGTGCAATGCTAAGAGGTGCAGGTGATGGTCGCATTTATGCACTGCGTCTACAGTATCTTCATCTGAAAACGGTTGACGCTCTTCTGTAGTTAACATGTCAGATCTGACATGTAAGTCTACGGATTTGATATATGTGATAACCTGACATACTGCAATTGTAAAATGCAGTAGATTGGGCAGACTAAACGCATTTTAAAAATAAGATATAATGAACACTATCGTAGAATGAGTAAAGTAGAAGTAAAACAAAGATCAGGAATTGATACAATTAACTTACTCCACCCATAAAAGACACCAAAGGGAAAGAAATACAAACATTAAGCGACCAGACCATAATGGAAACCTAAACAAAGGAAGGCCATAAGGACAGTTACTTTCCCACAAAATGGCCATATGGCCATCCAAAACCAAAAGACACAAGTGATACACACAGTAAGTAACAAACAACAACATAAATAAATCGCCACAGAAGAGCCGCCTTGGAACGGTCAGTGGAAGATTTCCACTGGGGGGGCTTAAATCGATTTTACGTGGCCACAATCCTCGCCCTTACTTCCGTCGCGATTTAGACAAATAATTTGTTCAGTCCGCATGAAGGCCTCCTAACTCATCAGTGCAACATCTCCGTGAACACAAAAATCAAAGAACCACAGAGGTGAGACAACGGTGAGGACTCGACAGCAAGAAACCACTGAAATGCTGGAGCAAAAGAAAACCAACAGTTAGACTCCGATGAGCCCGACCAGAGACAGAGCATCAGGCACCAACCAACATTATCTCTCTAATTTTCAATAAGCCTTTACGTTGGAGCCGTCATAGAATCTGAGGCCTGACCCACTGGCGTGCAATTAAAGAGGGAAGCAAAGTTGCCAACCGTGATTGGGTTAACTACCATGCATGCAGTCTGTCGTATAATATCCATGTTGTACCCAATATTTTTATATCGAAGAATGATTTTACGAAATTGGGTGCTGAAGTCATTGCGGTTATATATTTTTCTGAATTTATATACTAAGTCACCATAAAATTCGGGTTCCGATAGACCTTGTTGCAGAAGAGATTTAAGTCCAATATTGAATTTTGAAATTAAATCAGAATGGCGTCTATAAAATTTTGAAAAGGCTTTGCGTAGTTTATGGTACCGATAACCCTGATTAAGGAGTTTAGCCGTTAATAATTCATTACGAGTGTTGAAGTCAGTTACATGACTACACACTCTAGCAAATCGAATTAATTGCGAAATATAAACGCCATAGGATGGCGCACGAGGAACATCACCATCCAAAAAAGGAAAATTTACATTCTCAAAATCAAAGTCATCGCGTTTATCATAAATTTTGCACGAAACAAATCCATCTACAATAGATAGATGTAAATCCAAAAACGGGGCCTCGGTATCAGAAGAATTTGCTTTATTTAACTGAAGTTCTAGGGGGGTAAATCTGACTGATCAAACCATCAAAATAGGTATTATCAATATTTAATAAATCATCTAAATATCTAGAAGTAGAGCTAAAAGCTTCAATAATTTCAGATTGGTTATCAATGGAAAGCGACAAAATGAAATCTCTTTCATAACAATACAAGAACAGAAAGCCACAAGAGGTGCGCAATTAGTACCCATCGGAATACCCACAATTTGTCTAAATAACTTAGTACCGAATCTAATATAAATATTGTCAAGTAGAAAGGTGAGGGCATCACACACTTTCTGACATGACCAAAGTGTATAATTCTTATGCTCTTTAGAAGTGAAAAATGCATTTCTGACATTACATGCAAGATAGAGAGAATCTTCTCTGTGAAAAGCCCACTCAATTAAATCATTAAGCTTTTCTTTTATAAGATTATGAGGAAGTGTAGTGTAAAGAGTGAAAAAATCGTAGGTAGACAGACTAGAAGCACGAAAATGTCTAGATTTCAATTTATTTAAAACCTCATTCGAATTTTTTATAGACCAAAACAGATTTCTTCCTGATCTTTCAAAGACTTTATCACAATATTTAATTACATGCGTTTTAATAGCAGTAAGACAGGAAGTTAATAATTTAGAAAGTTTAGTGGTAGTGCAAGAGCTAGAATTTGCAATAAACCGTGCTTTGTAAGGTTTTTTATGAAGTTTTGGTAACCAGTATAGCGTAGGAAGCTTGTCTTGGCCTTCGTTAACACAAACAGCAAACTTGGTGGCTGAAAGACAAACATGTTTATCTACTATAGCTCTCTCTTCAGCTAAAGGCTGAAGTTCATAGGCCTTAGTACCACCAAGCTCCTGCTTAAGCGTGTTAACATAGTGGAGCCGTCACACAACGACGACGTTGTTAGCGGCCTTATCTGCAGGGGCCAAAACAAACTTCTTATGAAATTCTTGAATACCTAGTTTAAGATGACGTAAAGACGTCTTGGGCTTAGGAGGTAATAAGTTAGTATTTTGAGAATAGAAAGAAATGCGTTTATTCACTAGTTTTAAAATGCTAAGTTTCCAGTCCTTAAGGGCTTTATGGTCAACATACTCTCGCTTACACCATCGATTACCGAATTCATTCAAGGAAGCAGCGATTTCATCTCTACATTTACTGAAATCAATTTTAGAAGGAAGCCGATATTTCAGCCTGAAAAAAAAAAACCCGACACTTTCTTGTACCGTCATTTTAAACGTAGGTCATTCTGTAAATGATATTTCTATTTACCAGTGGAGAAAATTTTACTATTATGTAAATTCTACAGCTAGGTTTAAAATGATAAAACGGCATGACACTGAATTAAAATGGATTAAATTATTACATACACCTTTTCCATTGGGCTTTAATGACAACATTAATCATGAGGGTAATATTTCTAAAATGCCCGATTTTGCTATTTTCTCGCTTTTGGACTGTCGAAAGCGTAAAACTAGATCGCAGGGCACCAGAAAAAAATGGAAACAATAAACGTAAATTACGTGGTGTTTTAAAAAGAAACAATCCCAGGATCAAGTGACTGTCCATAATATTGTTGAATCATGCACGCCACTCAATGCTTGTATTTCTAAGTTCATTACCTACTTCTGTATTACGTATTCTGGACACCGAGGCGAATAAATTCTACGGTAGTTTTAATCACTTATACGATGCTGCTTATTTAACTAGAGGCTATATTCAGCATGCTCTTCGCCCTTTCATCTTCTCTGAAATTAATCACAAACGTCATTATATCAAAATTTCCTTCATTAATAAGGGTTTGTTTTTTTTATAGATTTACCTAGTATCTTCAGGGACAGTTTGTTGATTGCATCCATTCCTACTTATTTTTGTAAATACTGAAACGTGCATAATATTATATAAATAAATTAACCTGTCAATCAAACTTCAAAGGAATGTTGCTTAGGTTGGCCCCTAAAAATAGCTGAAGCGGTTAAGCTCCGATGAAAAGATGGCTGCCAGGGCTAAAAATAGAAACTCTTAAAGCGAACTAGACATTATGTTTTGCAAACAACAGTTATGCACACACGATATAAAGTTACTCCCAGAACATATAATGTTGCTCCCAGAAGATATTATGTTGCATGCACCAGAAAATGAGTTGTACGAACATGGTAATATGTTATGCAAACAAGGCATTATGTTGTGCAAACAAAATCATACGTTTTGCGTTGCAGCTATTATTTTGTGTGCGCAAGCTATTATGTTAGGCGAACAAGACTTTTATTGTTTGCACACGATAAATAATTTTGGTTGAAAGTAAAAGATATTATGTTGTCTGAACAAGATAGTTGAGCACAAGATGTTATGTTGTTTGCACAAAATATTATCTTGTGCACTCAAAATAGAATCGTGTTTTGTTTTCGCATGATATTATCTTGTTTACACAAGGTTTTGTGTACACAAAATATTATTATGTTCGGACAATTAAAAAATAAAATCTGCATGTCCTTTCTCGGGTTCCGCAGAAAACAGACATAATTAACAATTTGTTCGAAAAGCAGTCAAACCAGACATTGTAAGCTTATCCATTTCGAATCAGGAAGAAAATTTACACTTTTATACGGTAACAAAAGGTTTTTAACACTCACACATACAGTATGGGATCGGTTTACTGGCAAACAATCCTGCAGGAAGTCATAATCTTAATTTATACTCTTGTAAAAATTAATAAGTCGGGTCTTTTTTCATCCAAAGTCCATTTGCCGTTTTTATGTTGTTTGTTTGTTTGAGGTTTAACGTCCCCGTCAACACTGTATAGGTAATTTTGGAGATGCTGCTTCCAGTTTTTTGGGACTTTTATCTGACACTGAGATGAAATGACATCTGAAGCCCTGACACCCAATGAAACCAATAGGCTATAGATATTTGAGTCTGCTGAGCTATATAGATTGGTCCAATGTAATGACACGTGCCCTTGTTTACATTTCGTTGCACATGCGCAAATTACCGCCCCTGTAGAGTAACTCTTTTTATCTGGTTAGCAAAACATGCATGTTTCCAAATAAAGTCAATGAGAATTTCGAATATTCAATATACATACTGTTCACAAAAAGTAGGGGATATTTTACTTTCAGGCTGAATATTGGGAAATAAAAAGACGTTACTTGGCAAAGATGCTTTTAATTCAAAGTGATAGCAAATATCAATAAATTGAACCACGCATTTGTTCCATCACGTCATAATGTAGCGACACGGCGACCAATCTTCTATGCGTCAACGTCTTTTTTTCACAAGGCCTTAATAACGTGTTGGGCCGCCTCGATTGTCACAGCAGGCAAGGCATCGTTGTCGAATACTTGCGACTAGTCTAAGATTAGTGAACTGAGGGATCCTTTGCCACTCTTCATGAAGTGCTGCACCAAGCTCATCTAGGGTCCTTGGAGGCAGATCACTGCTTCTGACTCGTTTCCCGAGGATGTCCCATAGGTGTTCGATGGGAGATATGTCGGGACTCATCGGATGCCATGGTGTTGTCCGAATACTTTGCAATTGAAGGTTCTCAGTGACGACGCTTGTCCAATGAGCCCTAGCGTTATCGTCCTGAAAGATCAATCCACGACCGTGGCGCCGAGCAACCGGTGTCATGTGAGGAGCCAACACGTTATCACGATTGTACAGTCTTGTAAGTCTGCCTTGGCACACATGTAAGTCTGTTTTTTCCAGTCATGGTGATCCAATCCCGCACCATAACAGACCCTGCTCCATATTGGTCATGAACAACTCTAGCCGGGTGTGTATAACGTTCACCAGTACGACGCCAGACTCTTCAAAGACCACCACGAATGTCCAAGTTAAACCGAGATTCGTCACTGAACTTAACGTGAGACCACAGATTAATGTTCGAACGTCTGCGCTGTGAACAATACTCAAAACGTCCTCTACGGTGCTTAGCTTTCAGCGGCAGTAAACCTTGCGGACGCCGTGCAATATGGTCATTCGAGTGAAGGCGATTTCGGATCGTCTGTCTCAAGATAATAACCCTCTTAGTCGGTGCAGGTATTGCTTAAGATCTGTTGACGTTAGTCTCCGGTTGCGTAACGCTTGATTGACAACTCTTCGGGCGTTCACTTCTCTGCAAATCCACTACTGCTCCTGTCCTACGATAGCGTACCCATAGTCGACTGACAATTGACTGTGACGTATTCATAACATTTGCCGTCTGCAGCTGCGTACTTCCGGTCTGGAGCATGCCAACAGCTCTCCAACGTTGAGCCTCTGTTAGCCGAACCATGGTTCTAATAACAAATTTGTTTAATATGAAATCGCTTCATACAACACTTCAACAGTCGATACAGAAAGTTTCATTGAAATCTCGCACCAATAAACCGGTTTGTCACTAGAGTTAAAATTCACATGCTACCCCATGTACAATTTTATGTCTCCGTGCTACGCCACTCGCCCATCTGGGGTTGGAGAAATAGATTGGGCTGCACGATGCTTCCACGCAGAGCTGATACCGACCGCACATGAGTACTGGTAATCCGCTTAGAACGTCTAAGCATGCCCAGGAAAATTGCTGCGAGTCGGCCCGTTCATGCTTATAAACCCTATTGTTTTCATTGGGCGGCAGGGATTGAGATGTCATTTCATCTCAATGTCGGGTTATTTTTATGTCCACAAAATTGGAAGCAACGTCTCCGAAATGACCTAAATAGTGTTGACGGGGACGTTAAACCTCAAATCAAATAAAAACAAACAACAACGCCACCCGAGCATAAATAAAATACTGCTCAACGATAGTATCTACACACATAATACTCAATTGACATGGTATACCCGATATTTGATCATTCCTAATGTTAAGGTTGATGGGCTCGAAGGAACCCGAATATCCCCTACTTTTGGTGAACAGTATAATTAAACTCATTTCTTCTTCACAAAATTAACTGATCGTTTGCAATTCGTGTTTTTGAAGCATTAAATGATATAGAACCAGTCTCTTCTGTCGTTTTGTCGCTTATTTTATTTCTTTAAAACGTTATAAATCTATCATAATTATGACGAAACTTAGTTGATGCGCCTTATTTGATGAACGGAAATAAGATTGAAACAGATATATTTTCTGTTTAAATTTATACGAAAAATTGCAGCCAAATGTCTAAAATGATTCATGGCAAACAAGTTTGATAGGACGATGATTAACCAATACTTATTACCTGAAAATCATTCGTGGTACATCACAAAAACACGCCAGTATCATTTTGACCCCCTTGAACCCCACTTTTATGTAGTAAAACTTGGGTTTACAGGGGTAAACCTTATTTTTCTTATTTCTGCTCCAAAATATCGATTGTGGGTATTCGTCGAGGCGGTTCTAACGAGTACCCTCAATCTATACTTTGAGCAGAAATAAGAAAAATATTACAATTTTCATCTTAATTTTTTTTCAGCGGTAAAGTCTAGAATGTTATTGTAAAGACGTGTTGTCGTAAACATATCAACGGTAGAGTACGGAACCGGAAGCTATTTTGCCCACCAAAGAAAACGAGGCAAATGACCATTTGCCTCGAGCGACGAAGACTTTAGATGTGTATATATTATTTTTACCACGATTTTCCCGGAATTTAAATTTTAGAAAACAAAAAACACACAAAAAAAAAAAAAAAAAAAATACAAACAAACATAGCCCGGTATCATGAGCCCATTGAGGGTAAAGTCTCGTTTATGTTGCTTGTAGTCTTGGTAACTAGGCATGACCTGTAGAATCTGGTGAATAGAATAGTAGTCAGGTGTGCACGATAACAAAACATGAAGATAGTGACAGAGTAATTCAGTATATGTCTGTCACTAGGAAAGATTGGAATGAAAAGAAGCTCTAAGAGCATACGTAATTTCAAGCGTTCAAGTGGAACAAATATGGCAATTTTGAATATCCTACCAAGACATCGAAACTAATCCTGGCCAAAGATTTCGTTATTGGTTTTGCATAAACTACTGTAAAACTTCAGATAAATGGGTCGACAGTGAGGACTGCGAAAAACGTTTTCACTCATTATGTTGTGAACTCGAAAAAAAAAACAAATATTACAGCTTGAATCCGAGGATGGAACTTGGCATTGCACAGACTGCAAGGCTGACTGTTGCCTATGTAGTGCTTCTGTCCTTAACAACCACAAGTCAGTTCAATATGATCAGTGTGAAATGTGGATTCAAACTGAATGTTCTTTCATCTCAGATGCTGAGTATGGCACTTTGATAAACTCACACTTTTCATGGATTAGCCCCAAATAATTACTGGCAATTTAAAAATTATTCCTGATTCTAGGATACGAAATATAATTTCTAAAGGACGGAAATATCGATTTCCTTCTTAAATTGATTTCATGATTTCAATAAGTGCAGAGAAGAAATCGCTGGTGCCTTGAATGAATTTGGTAACAGATGATGTAAATGAGAGTATGTTGAGCATAAAACCCTTAAAGAATGAAAACTTCGCATTCTGAAACTATTGAACAAACGCATTTCTTTCTACCCTCAAAATACTAACTTACTACCTCCTTAACCTAAGACGTCTTAAATGTCGGGTAAAAGTCCCACAAAATTGGAAGCAGCGACTCCAAAATGACCTTAATAGTCTTGACTTGACGCGGACGTTCAACCTCAAAACAATCAAACAAACAAACAAACGTCACCTTAAACTAGGTATTCGAGAAATTCGCTTTTGCTCCAGCAGACAGGCCGCTAACAATGTCGTCGTTGTTTGACGGCTCCGCTATGTTAACACTCTTCAGCAAGAGCTTGGTGGTACTCAGGCCTATGAACTGCAGCCTTTCGCTGTAGAGAGGGTTGTGGTTGATGACCACATTTGTCACCAGCCACCTATTTTGATGTATGTGTTATAGAAGGCCAAGACAAGCTGCCTACGTTATATATTGGTTACCTAAACTTAATAAAAACATACAAAGCACGGTTTATTGCAAATTTAAGCTTGTACTACCACTTAATTTTCCAAATTATTCACTTCATGTCTTACTGCAATAAAAACATGTGATTAAATTTTGCGACAAAGTCCTTGAAATATAAGGGAGTAATTTGTTTTGGTCTTTAAAACTTCTAATGAGGTTTTAAATAAATTGAAATCCAGACGTTTGGCGGCTTCAAGTCTGTCTACTTAAGATTTCCACCCTTTACACTACTCTTCCTCATAATCTTATAAAAGAAAAAATAAATAATTTAATAGAATGGATATTTCATAGAGAAAAATCACTCTATCTCGCATGCAATGTAAGAAATGTTTTTTTTTTTTCACTTCTGAAGAGCATAAAAATTATACATTATGGTCATGGCAGAAATTGTGTTAAGCTGTCACCTCTCTACTTGACAATATTTACATAAAATTTGGTACTAAGGTTTTCAGACAAATTGTGGCTATTCCGATGGGTACGAAGTGTTTGTTTATTTGTTTGTTTGATTTAAGATTTTACGTCCCCGTCAACACTGTAAAGGTCATTTTGGAGACGTTGTTTCCAATTTTGTGGGACTTTTACCCGACATTGAGATGGAATGACATCTCAAGCCCTGTCGCCCAATGAAACCAATAGGGTTTACAAGCATGGACGGTCCGACTCTCAGTGCTTTGCCTTGGCAAGCTTAGATCCTCTAAACTGTTTACTTTTACTCGTGTGCGGTCGGTTTCAACTCCGCGTGGACGCATCATGATGCCCATCTATTTCTTCAAGCCCCGATGGGCGGGGGCCGGGGTAAGAAGAGCGCATCCCTTGTGGCTGATCTGTTCTTGTTTTACTATGAAAGAGACTTCATGATGTCCCTTTCCGTTGAAAACTAACCTGAAATAGTTGAAGTCTTTAGCTTGACTTTTAGATATTTGGATGGTTTATTTAATTTTGACACCATGTTTCGATGGTTTGAGCAGTCAAATTTACGCCCCAGAACTTCAGTTAAATAAAACATTCTTCTGATTCAAAAGCCCCGTTTTTGGACTTACAGCTGTCTATTGTGAATGGGCTTGTTTGCTGCAAAATTGATGACAAACGCGATTATTTTGATTTTAAGATTGTAAATTTTCCTTTCTTAGATGATGATGCTTCTCGTTCGCATCCTATGGCGTTTATATTTCGCAATTAATTCGATGAGTCTGCGTTTCTAGGCATGTAACTGACTTCAACACTCGTAATATAATTTTATAACTGCTAAACTTCTTAATTAGGGTTATCGGTATCATGAACTACGCAAAGCCTTTTCTAAGTTTTATAGACGTCATTCCGGTTTTGTTTCAAAATTCAATGTTAGACATATATCTTTTCTGCAACAAGGTCTGTCGGAACTAGAATTTTATGGTGACATAGTGTATAAATTCAGAAAATATATACGTGCAATGACTTCAGTACCCAATGTCGTAATATCGTTCTTCGATTAATATCGTTCTTCGATATAAACGGATTGGGTACAACATAAATGTTATACTACAGATTGCATGCATGGAAGTTAACCTAAACACGGTTGATAACATTGCTTACCTCTTTAATTGTACGCTGGTGGGTCAGGCCCTATAACAGTTCCAGCGTAAACGCTTACTTGAAATTAAATTAAATTGTATTTAATGTTAGTTGGTACCTGTTGCTCTGTCTCTGGTCGGGCCATTTTGTAGGAAAGTAAGTTTCCTTATGGCCTCCCACTGTTGTTGTTTCCACTTTGGTCTAGTTGTTTCATGTTTGTGTTTCTTTCCCTTTGGTGATGGGAGGTGTGGGTTAAGTGTATCGATTCCTGATCATTGCCTTTACTTATATTTTGCAACTTTTCAGACTCTTTCTTCATTAAATATATAGCACTGAACAAGGAAAACAAATTTGAACCTCTGTCAAAGGATAAGGGTGTTAAATCTCCGACCACTGGCATAACAAGTCATTTTTATACCCCACCACACGATAGTGGTGGGGTATTATGATATACCTTCCGGTGTCCGTCCGTCCGTGCGTACGTTCGCACCATTTCCGACCGAAATCTTGGGTAATTTTCACGGTTTGTTTTTCAAATGTTGCATACATGTTTATACCGGGAATGGGTGGTATTGGATTGTTAATGGGCAAAATTCGTTATCATTTGACAGAGTTCCGGCCTTTTTTAGTTCAAAATAAGGGGTTTTTGGTCGTTTCCGATTAATAACTTGAACATTTTTCCACTTATTTTCTTCAAATTTTATATGTACATTGGTACTGGGTATGAGTGGTTTAGGATTGTTTAGTGGGCACAATACGTTAACACTTAATGGAGTTATGGTCGAACAATGCCCATTAAATAGTTTTGGGGCACTTATTCCTTTACTAAATGGAATATATGGATGAAACTTCACTGATATTCAGACCACAATAAGATGCTGGTTTTGGATTGTTAATAGACAAACCGCGTTAATATTTGAGTTATTGCCGTTAACATTTTACATTTAATTGTTTTTGGACTCCTATTCCATACTTTATGGAATACTTGGATGAAATTTTGTGTATTCATTGGTATTCGGAACGTGTGGTTTGAGACTTGCTCATGGCATAAATACGTTGACATTTGAAAAAGTTATGGTCGTTAACAATTTCTATTAAATGGTTTTTGGACATTTATTCCATTACTAAATGGCCGTTAACAATTTCCATATAATGGTTTTTGGACTCCTTTATTTTATGCAATAATTGGATAAAATTTTGTACATGTATATATATTGGTATTGAGAATGTGTGGTTTGAGGATTGCTCATGGCATAAATACGTTTATATCTGACAGAGTTATGGTTGTTAACAATTTCCATTGAATGGTTTTTGGACACTTATTCCATTACTAAATGGAATATCTGGAAGAAACTTCACAGATATATAGACCACTATAGGAAGAATGTTTAGATCTGTTAATTGGCAAAATACGTTAACATATTCGACAGCTATGGCCGTGTTCAATTCTTGTTAAATGCTTTTTGGGCTCTTATTCCTTAACCTAATGGATTATATAAATGAAACTGCACATATATGGACTATTAAAGGAAGTATGTTTGGGATTGTTAATTAGCAAAATACGTTGACATCTTTGTCAGAGTTATGACCGTTAACAATTCTCATTAAACGGATTTTGTTTTTTATTCCTTAATACTTAATGGAATATTTGGATAAAAATTCATAGATGTAAAGGCCATTTATAGAAGCATGGTTGGGGTGGTTAGTGGGCACAATGAGTTAACATTTGGCAGAGTTATGGCCTTTTACAATTTCCATTGAATAGTTTTTGGACTTTTATTCATGTATTTATTTTCTATGTAAGAAATGTTTTTTGGCTCATAGCTGCTTCACTATATGGAATACCTTGATCAAATTTTGCAGATATATATAACACTTAAGGAAGCCTATTGTGGTCACGGATCGAACCATATTGGCCCGCAGTGGTGGGGTATCATGCAGTGTTAGCGATGCTTTTATTTGTAAAAGGTTTGAAACTTTGCAGTATAAACATCAATGTTATACGGGGTATAGAGAATACTAGATTCGTGTCATTTGATATCAAGTTTATCAGGCTCGGCTTCGAGAACGCATGTAGAATCGCTCGGCTTATTTATCAGTCAATCCCCTTGTGCACTTCTACAGTTTTGCTATTTGTTTCCAGTACCCCAGTTCAAAGAAGTGCAATATCACGTTGACCTGATAAAGCTGACTTCTCCTGAGATAGCATATCTTTATCAGGCCAGTATGTTATAATGCAATTAATATCGGGGATAACTGATAAAACATTCTTCCTGGTACTCATCATCCACATATTGTGGCTATTTAAGAAAAAAAGCTTTACGGTTCAATCACCACTTCGGAGCTTTTCTCCTCTGAGTACTGTGTTTACAGAAAATATAGAAACTCTCATGGTGGATGGGTGATGTTGCTTATTCACAGAGACATCTCTCACATGCCATTCAATGAACTTGAAATCGACTCAGAATTGGTCTGTGTTAAGGTGTTTGCAAACAAAAGTTCTCACTTTGTAGCAAGTTGGTATTGATCACCAAAATGACAGTTGTTTAAGGATCAGCTCTCAACATAAGGGTAAAAAAAAATCCCGCAGTACATTTTCTAGGTGACTTCAACTTCGGAGACATGGTTTGGCCGGACAAGTTTATTAAACAAGACACGATGCTGAGTCAGTCCGAAGGACAAATATTAATTGATATCGTGAATGATCATGGCTTAGAACAAATCGTTAACTTCCCCACTCGTGATAAGAACACTTTAGATTTGATTCTTACAATTTTGCAAGGACAATTTGAAGATATTCGGGCTTCAGACAAACTAAGTGATCACGATATTGTTTCCGGATATTTTTTTTAAACACATCTCAATTCCACCTGTAAAGAAACCTCGGAGGAAAGTATACTAATATCAAAAAGGTGACTTTGAAACTGTTAGGAAGGCTTCTCAAAATTTTGCCGTTGAGAAATACTTTAATGGTTATTCAGATGCGCGGTCTATTTAATTTGATAACTTCTTTCATTCAAACTTCGGCCGAAAATCATACCCCCTCAAAACTAGTAGGTCTGTATATTTGATTGCCTGGATCACACCAGAGATCAGAAGAAAGGCAAAAAGATGGGAAATGGTAAACGCCGGGCAAAAGTTGAAAAACTTAGGACGAAAAATTAAGACCGACATCAAAACTCAGCATAATTTGTATGTTAATAACTTGATAGGTGATACAAACGCAACTTCCAGATACGCGTACAGTATATTGATAGCCAGAAAAGGATAAGCAAGGTATCTTGCCCCTAATACGGGTAAAATCCCCATGGAATGGCTTCAAGCGAACACTTGTCCACTCTTTAAAAAAGAGATGCGGCTCTTACTCGTAATTAACGCTTTGTATCCCTGACTTGTGTTCCATGTATATACTAAATTGCTTGAACACAGTCTGCTCAAACATCATGGCCCACTTGGATGAACGAAAACGTTTGTCTGACAGACAACATGCATGCACGAAAAGACATAGTTGAGAAACTCAGTTGAGCAAGGTTATTAATGACTGGTAAAATCTTAGATAAAGGAGGACAGGTAGACACATTTATTCTAGACTTCGAGAAGCCTTCTGATACACCACTCACCATATGAACTACTGAGATCCACATTATTTAGTTACGGTACTGAGGGGGAAGACTTTGAAATGGACAGGTTCCTTTCTTTGCTACAGAAAACAGCGAGTTGTTGTTAGTGATGAATCTTCTGAATGGGCTTCAGTTTTGTCGGGGTTCCCTTAAGAGACTGTTCTTGGCCCACTGTTATTCTCACTGTACAGTAATGATATTTCCACTGACAGACAACTGTGTTTGCAACATGCAGCGGACGCACGGAAACTTCAGTACGATATAGACAGTCTAGCATGTTGGGCACGAAAATAGGGCGTTAAATGAAAATGCAGATAACTAGGATAAGAACCAGTAAAATTGAGGTTTCTTACACTTTAGAGGGTACAGTCTTCGAGAAAGTAGATTTCATTAAATACGTACCTTGGTGTGACAATCACACACGATTTGAGATGGAATACACATTAGCAACATGTGTTTTAAGGCGAATAGAACGCTTGGTTTCCTGAGGCGAAATCTTCATCACTGTCCTCGGGATATAAGAGAGGTAGCATATAAAGGACTTGTTCGCCCAATCTTGTGATATGGTAGTTGTATCTGCAACCCCAATTGAGTGGTTCATAATGAAGAAATTCAAAAGTTTCAGAACAGAGGTGCTAGATTTGTAACAAGCAATTACTGCTAATGACGGGAATACTAGGAAAACTAAGATGAGAGGCTCTGAAGAAAAGGAAAAGAGACAGTCGGCTCAAACTATGATACAAAGCTATAAAGGGTGGTGACCGCATTCCAGTAGATGACCTTGCTCCCCCCCCCACGATATTTTACAATGTCAGTGATCCATAAAATGTAGGTCAAGGTTAAATATGGATGCTTGCATTTAAGTTTCCATCTCCAGATACAAGTTTGTACCAAGTATCATTAATGAAGCTCTTATAGTTCTTGAGAAATTAACTTGAACATTTGGGTGAACGCAAGGGTGGTCGCAATAATTTACAAAGTCAGTGAACCATGAAATTTAGGTCAAGGTCAAATATGGATGCTTGCATGTAAGTTGCAATCCACAGATTCAAGTTTGTACCAAATATCATTAATGGAGCTCTTATAGTTCTTGAGAAATAAACTTGACCATCAGGGTGAACGCTAGGGTGGTCGCAATATTTTACAAAGTCAGTGAACCAAAAACTGTAGGTCAAGGTCAAATATGGATGCTTGCATTTAAGTTTCCTTCTCCAGATACAAGTTTGTACCAAGTATCATTAATGAAGCTCTTAAAGTTCTTGAGAAATAAACTTGAACCTAAGGGTGAACGCTAAGGTGGTAGCAATATTTTACAAAGTCAGTGAACCATAAAATGTAGGTCAAGGTCAAATATGGATGCTTGCATTTAAGTTGCCATCCCCAGATACAAGTGTGTACCAAGTATCAATAATGAAGTTTTATAGTTCTTAAGAAATAAACTTGAACATTAGGGTGAACGCTAGGGTGGCCGCAAATGTTGACGCCTTGACGAACGAACGGACGGAAAACCGGGCGCCTATATTGCGCCATGCTAATAGCAGGCGCGACAAAAAGGAGTATTTTAGCACAACTGGTGACTTTTAAGGCCAATTTTCAATTTCGGCACATTTCCCGTAACAAGTTGGGACTGAAACGTGCGGTTTAAGATGATTTGAGTGAGTGAGTGTTTGAGTTTTACGTCCCACCAACAGCTAAGGCCATATGGCGACGGGACCTCGGTTTAAAGACTCATCCGAAAGACTTGAGAAGCCCGGGATCGATCCTGCAACCCCTGGTTTGCAAGGCGAGTAGCGTTACCACTACACCACGGATGCTTCTTGAGATTGAGCAAGGAATGAATACCTTAAAGGAGTTCCTTACTTTAGTGAATGATTGTAAACACGATTCCATTTGCCATTTGTTTGCTTGTTAGTGTTGAGGTTTAACGTCCCGATAACACTATTTAGGTCATTTTTAAGGCGTTTCTAGTTTTTTTTTGGTATTTTTACTCAACAATGAGATGAAGTGACATGTCAAGCCCAATCGCCAAAACAAACCACTAGGATGGATATGCAAGGGCTATAGCGGTTTACCAGTTACCATACTCTGTCAGTTCTAGCTCTCCGCGGAAGCAACATCCAAGCTCCGATGGGCGGGGCTCACTCATGTATTGTATGTATGAAAACAGGTAACTGTGGAAATGGCAAAATATGAACGACTCGGTATATGAAGACAGATAGACAGGTATCGTTACATTAACTATGGAAATCCATTGAAAGCTAATTAGGCTGTGCGAATACGCTAGCTTACCTGAGCATTTGCTTGCTTCATCTTCTCGGCCAGCATTAAAAAATGGCGGGCAGACATCGACGACATCGAAACGACGAAAGTTTTGATTACAGCCCATCATTGTTGTACTAGTTTTTTTCTTTCCTGGCGTGACTTCCTGTGAACAATATCGGATTCGAATCAGGAAGAAAAAATATCAAATGTCACTTTAAATTTAGAGGCTATGCACGATAGCAGAACATTTGAGACATATATTAAGTTTGTAAGTATTTATCCTTTTTTTCCAACTCTTCAAAACTATTTTTCCCATATAAATGTGTTTTCTCCCTAGGAAAAGACGGCTTTACAGGAGGGGTCCAGATCAAAGTTATAAAAGGATTTTTTGTTCCTGAAAAATTGGCGTAAGTTCACCAGGAACTAACGATGTCGTTAGATAACGGGCCGTTAAAACTTTGATCATTTAATATGGCAACAATACTCATATTTTTGCAGTAAAATGTGAGCAGCTGTTGCAAATACATGCAAAAGCTGCTCACATTATTTTTCGCAAAACTACCACTGTATTAGGTGTGTGTGTGTGTGTGTGTGTGTGTGTGTGTGTGTGTGTGTGAATTCGGGTTTAACGTCGCTTTCAACAATTTTTCAGTCATATCACGACGGTGTCTGGTTGCGACAGGGAGCTCAATGCTTACTTTTATAGTGCTGCCTCACTGAAATATCATGTCCCAAACACATTACATGATACCACACCCAGTCACATTATCCTGACTCTGGGTCGACCAGTCCAAGCTCTACCGCGTAAATCTGAGTGCCAAGCGAGGAGCAGCTAGTACCATTTTTAACGACTTTGGTATGTCGCGGCCCGGGATCGAACCCGTGACCTCCCGTTCACTGGACCGGACACTCTACCAACTGAGCTATCTGGGCCGGTTGGAGGCGGTTCTAAGGAATACCCACAATCTATATTTAAGAGCAGAAATAAGAAAACTTTCACGATATTTCGTCCACAAAATTTCGTTGTTTTTTCGGCGGTAAAGTTTACAATGTATTTGTGAAGGCGTGTTTTTCGTAATGCAGACCAGTGAAACTTCGATAACTCAAACACTGTTGGGAACACGAACATTTGTTCGAGATAGGGATTGTTCGAACTACTGGGGTTAACTTTTAGCACCAGGTCATAAGACATAATGGGATTCACTTTACGATGGATATTTTTGCAATTATCTATCAAATAAAGGTATGTTGTGTGTACTCATTAGAGCCACAGAAGCCACCATGGCGTAGTGGTTACGCTACTCACTTTCTAAACCAGGGATCGCAGGATCGATCCCGGGCTTCTCCAGACTTTCGGAAGAGTCATTAAACCGATGTCCCGTCTCCGTATGACCTTAGCTGTTGGTGGGACGTAAAACTCAAACAATCACTCAATCAATCATAAGAACCGCCTCAATGAGGCAATTCGAATGAGTACACACATCATACCTTTTCAAGATAAAATCAGAAACCAAAATAATGCTATCATCCTAAATAAATGGATGTCTGGAATATTGGGAAATATTCTCAACGGACCCCAGAACTAACTCAAGTGAGTGAGTGAATGTTCGAGTTTTACGTCCCACCAACATACGGAGACGGGACCTCGGTTTAAAGACTCGTCCGAAAGTCTGGAGAAGCCCAGGGTCGATCCTGCATATACAAGGCGAGTAGCGTAACCACTTCACCACAGAGGCTTCTAGAACTAACTCGAATTAGCCAGGGTAAACAAGCTATTCATGTTCGAGTTACCGAAGTTTTACTGTATATATGTTGGAACTTCAGTTGGTCGAACACCATTGGAAGCATGAGTATTGTAAGAAACAGGGGATAGTTTCAGCCATTGAGGGTTTTTTCATAGCGCCTTGTCAGGAGGCTTAAGGGGAAAGGGAACACCTTTCTGGGAGACAACTCTTGCAAAAGTATTTTTGTCTCCCATGTCAATAGGGGCCAACTCTTAAAGGAAAGAATTTGCTCCTCAGAAGCAAATTCGTTCCTTCAAGAGTCGAACCCCTTTTCAGTGGGACAGAGTTTGTAGAAAAGCGAAAAGGAAGTCCCGAAAGTTGTCTCCCTTTGAAAAAATGGCGACAAAAATGTGCTAGGTGTTCCCATTCCCATTAATAATTCTATAAAACATAGGTATGCTGTGTGTACACATAAGAATCGCCGAATCAGTCCCGTCGAGGCGATGCTAACGTACATGCAACCTACCATTGATAAAAAAATTCTTTCTAAACCATTCGTAAGTGTTTTTTACCAGGACCTAAGGGACGAATTTTCTAAGGACTCTAAACACATGTTTGAGCCCGCCATGAGAAAATAGCCAATGACGTTTCACTTTAAATGTTCCGTATCAAATCAAAACAATGTTAACCCTTATCTTGCTTTTCACGACAACCCCTATCTTTGCGAACAGTCTAGATCCAAATCAGATGGCTTCTTCAGAAGAAGCCATCTGATCAGGATCTACACTGTTTGGCATTTAGTCCATGAAATTGTAGCAATAAATTGCATAATATATAGTAATTTGATTGGTTGATCGACTGAAATGGGTGTGGCTTAAATGAATATTCAGCAAGATAAGGGTTAAAAAAAGCCACACCCCTACCCTCTTTGAGAGACTCAGTTTTCCGCAAGGAGAACGTGAAGTCATAAAGTTTTCTTTTTTATGCATATTATTCTCCATTTCGAAAACATGACTATACAAATACATTGTAACTTTACCGCCGAAAAAAATGGAAATTTTAAGATGAAATATTGTGATATTTTTCTTATTTCTGCTCAAAATATAGATTGTGGGTACTCGTTAGAACCGCCTCATCGAGACGGTACTAACGAGTACCTGCAATCTATATTTTAGAGCAGAAATAATAACGATGAGGCGGTTCTAACGAGTACCCACAATCTATATTTTAGAACAGAAATAAGAAAAATAAGGTTATCCCCTGTAAACCCCATTTGTACTAAATAAAAGTGGGGTTCAAGGAGGTAAAAATTATATCGGTGTGTTTTCGTGATGCCTTAACCGAATTCGATTAGATTCGATTTGAAGTTAAACGTCCCTGTCAACACTGTATAGGTCATTTTGGAGACGTTGCTTCCAATTTTGTGGGACTTTTACCCGACAGTGAGATGGAATGACATCTCAATCCCTGTCGCCCAATGAAACCAATAGGGTTTATAAGTGTGGGCGGTCCGACTCGCACCGCTTTACCTGGGCAGACTTAGATCCTCTAAGTGGTTCACCATTACTCGTGTGCGGTCGGTTCAGCTCTGCGTGGAAGCATCATGCAGCCCATCTGTTTCTTCAAGCCTCGATGGGCGGGGGCCGGCCTTAACTGAGGGTGTATACAAAACTGTACGAACCATGAAAACATTAAGACGCGGGAATGCAATAGA